>OX465584.1:4244890-5484100 GCA_950022655.1 Alentia gelatinosa | reverse complement strand
GAGATGCCGAGGTGGTGCGTATTTACAGTATATACGGCATGGGTATATAGTAATGCGCGATATTACGTGTAGCAGTGTACCTACAGACAGATTGCATGCTTTGAACCATATTATTATATACCTGTGTGCGAATGTCTATGAAATACTGCCCGCTGCTAGGGGTGCAGTAATAATAATGTTCGTGCCCGCTGTGAGTGTGACTTAATAAGTCATCAAAATAACGTTTCTTCATCGATTTAAGGTATATAATAATAAGCAAACGTCCTCACTGTGGGCGAAACGTTTCTCGTTCTCGGTCAGTCTTGGAACCGTTTCGTCCACAGTAAGGACGTTTCCTAATAGGACGGCGTGCTTTGAACCATAGTACGGCATGCTTTGAATAAATAACGGAATCTGATTGGCTGAGAGGCCAACAACACAAATCTGGGTGGAAAAATAGCAAATGGCGGATACCTTCACTTCGCGTGTTCCGATGCGTCTTACACGCAAAACGTAACAAGTTATCACGTTTATTGACCAAATATTGAGGCAAATAACGATAACGAATAACATTATACAGTTTAAAGGACCCAATAATTACAAAAGCAAAAATACAAACAAAATCACCTACCAGTACGTATCGCTGACCACCGCCGCGAAGAACTGGAAGTGCCTGTCAAAATTGTAAAAATAAAAAGCAGTTTTATCATTGTTCAAAAAGCGTAAATCGCTTGGAAATTGATTAAAACACATTATGATTAATAGATAATTAATAACAAGGACTATATGGATGGCAATGAACGCTTTTCATTTAATTAGCGAATTTTATACGAGTTCTGCAGTAAATGGAATACTTGAAACGCTGTATTGTCTGCTAAACCACTGTCGGAGCAGTCAACAACTGCTACGACATGTCTGCACTATTTTTAGACAATTTAATTGAATTAAGAGAGGACGAACAACCAGAAGAGGAGCAAGTGGGTGCATAGGTTGCAGATCAAATACTACAAGATTATATAGAAAGTAAAAAAATCTGCTGAGACAAGTAAAAAAATGAATCGAAATGCATTAAACTTTCGGAAATATGTGCACGCCCACGGATAAAACAACCCGATAGAGAATATTGATCCGGTACACTTAAACGTGTTGATGGGCACATACTTTATCGAGGCTAAACAACAAGTCGGGAAAGAATATGAGCCTGATTTACTTGCCAGCATATTTGGAAGTTTAAAAAGATATCTTGATAATAAGAACTACCCTGAAAACATCACTAAAAGAGACCATTTCTGAACTACAAGGGAAGTGCTGGATAAAATCGGGGCCCCGATTTCCGAATTTTATATTTTTGATAAAATCGGAGACCGATTGACACAAATCGGGGTACCGATTTACGCCAGAAAAGTTCCCACACATATAAGGGAAGTGCTGGCTGGGAGGAAACGTGGTCTTAAGTATGTGGGCCACGGAAATAAACCCAATCGTGTGAGTACAATTGTTGAATATATTCGAAATAATTATTTAATAGAATTTAACAAGATACATATTGCTGTATATAATTTCTAAATTGTTTCTGTTTTTTTCTATTCTAAATTCAGTGTTATCCGCTGACACCAGAGGATGAAGAGTTGTTATGGCTTGAGAGGCCGTCAAGAGTCAAGGCAGATGCTTTGGGGTGATGTAAATATTGAATTTTTAAACGGGGAAGAATCAATCATTTTCTTTGAAAGGATCACAAAGACTCACCAGGGCGAGTTCAGATTAACTCGCGCCTTCGTTTCACGTATGTCATGTATGTGGAAGAATATTGCACTCCCCGATAGATGTCCAGTGACAATGTTGAAAAAAATACGAAAAACACAGGCCTGCTAGCATGAACAATCCTAACGCACCATAAGGGCCCAGATTCGCTAATATGGTATCAGAAGATGGCAATGGGCAACAACGAGTTGGGGCGAATTATAAAGTTGTCAGCAACTTGTTCCGGCTTAGTACCCCCCACGTTAGTGGCCCAGCTTTCGGGCCACAAAAATGTACAGAGTTTACAAAGTTATGCAGATGTTTCAAGTATTAAACCAACGACAGTGTGTCTACCAACCTCTGGCTGCAGCGATTGCTGGGGCAGAGCGAGTTGCAGAGGTGAGCGAATGGTAATCCAAAACAAACAAAAATATTGACGACATCAATAATCCATAGATCTATGTTTATATCCATGATGTAAAATAGTTTTACTACTATTCAAAGCACACAAATGACTCCTTCGTAAATATTTCATACCTGAATAACATCAAGGCTATGAATGAATTCGCTAATTTTTTCCGTTAACACAGATAGCAAATACATGAGGTCCATTCTTGCCAGGCCCGTGGGGCGAGAAAATTTCAGCGGCACTTGGCGCACCACCATCACAGGTATATATTTCTCCTGGTTAAATTTGAAATATATACTGGCTATATTCGTGATCCTTGCACTTTTTCACACATTCATTGATAATTTTAATGATTTTAGGACGTGCAGGCTGATGTAGCAGTAGAGGAGATTCCAAATCTTGCAGTTCCGGAGAGACGAGAGGAGGCAGATGAAAGGTCACCCCCCCGTACCCCCCCCCCCCCCCCCCCCATAGAGCAATTCCAGCGACTGAAGGACGACTGCAGCTACTGGTGAGTATTTTTCCGTGTGTAATTTTTATCATGATCCATGATTTTCTACACATATTTTGTAATATGTGAATTTGTTTAAGGAGATTCCAAAGCTTGCAGTGCCGGAAAGACAAGAGGAGGCCACAGCAAGGGCGCCCCCCGTACCCCCCCCCGTAGAGCGATTGTAATGATTTCGGCAGGACGTGAAACAATGGAAAGTGCACCACTGTCTTGATTTGATGATTAATGTTCTGGTATTTGAAGATCTTTTTCATATTCTTGATACGATCTGTACATTTCTTTAGGATCTTGAACCTGCGGTCATCCCAGCAAAGTGTAGACGTATCGACATCGCAGCAAAGTGTAGACGTATCGACATCGCAGCAAGGCGCAGGCAGGAAGGGGTAGCGCAAGTCACTCCGGATGGGTTCGACTACGCGGCATTGGAAGCTGCAAAGGTACGAGGGGGAAAAATCAGAAAATATGTTTTGACAATATACCTTGAATAAATTTCAAAACGTTCATATTGACATGTTTTTTATTTTAATTTTGTACTTCACAGGAGGACCTGATCACAGATGAATTCTACGCTGATTTGGCAATGAAGGATTTCGTGGCTGACAAAGTGATTCCGAAGAGGGTGGTTTCAAATGCGCAGGAAAAAAGAATTGCCCAAATAAACACGCAAGAAATGATAAAGGAATTACTGTCGTAGGGTATTGTGTGTGATTTATCAGAAAATATCTCTCGCAGGTGAAATACTTAGCGGCAAATTATGAAAATCTGGAATTAGGTAGGGTGCATATAGATGTATAATCGCCGTACATATGATATTGTTTGATGAAGTCTAAGTGTCTGAAGATGATAGTTTCATAACAGAATTATGATTCTATCACAGTTATATTCTTCAATTTGATTGTTTTAGTGTCTGGAAAAAAATATCATAATATCTTGTAAAAACCTCTAAAAGATAATTCAGATTCATTAAATATTTCTAAAAATATAGTATATTTCAAAATGAAAACCCTGCCTGAAATCTAAATTGACACCAATTGAATCGTGAGCCTTTACCTAACTTTTAGGACTTGGTTCTATGCACTCTAGCTAGTGATCTATGGATAGATCTTGCAAAACTGATTGATTTTTCTTTTTGAATGAAGTCTTTATGCCAATTTAAAGCAAAGTTATGGCCATTCAAAGACCTGGAATTCAGCCTATCGTTCTGCCACAATTAACCATAGTTAAGAGTTTAATTGTGATCCAAATTTTGTGATCCACCAAGCTAGTATCAAGAGTCATTCAATTACTTAAAATGCCTATTTTTCATGAACTATTGAAATATGATTTAAAAAGTGGATTGAAGGTCATCACAAGGCGGATGTGACCATGCATGAGATGACCTTTTCCAAGGTCAAGGTCATTTTAAGGTCAAAGGTCAATGTTGGTATATTGTATATGTGAGGATGTTGGGGCTGCTTATAAAACATAGTGGGCCATGTCTAAATGGAAATGTTAAGGCATATTCTATACCATTAATAACCATAGAACATGTGCAAACTAGTTATTTTTATGTGCAACTTGATCTTCATTCCATAAAATGCCTCTAAAGTTGGGCTTTAATTTCACTTGATCAAACCCTTTTTTCTCTCATTCAATCATTGATATCTTACATGCATGTGATAGATCTTATCAAGCCCTTTAATATGACACCCTAATTGCCTTGATATTCCAATAAATAGCTTCAGAATCGACCTTTTGAAGATAGGTGAGGTAAAAGGTTTCCTTCAAAGGGTTGATCACAATATGAGCGGCGAGTTATGTAGGTGCCTACGTTAGGCTATCGTGACCATGGTTTATATTTTTGGTCCTCCAAATGCGTTTCTACGCTCTAAGATTTCAAACCATGTCCACGATTTGAAACTATCGGGGACCTCCCGATAGGTCACGATTTCAAATCGTAGCTATCGGGAAGTATGTCGTAGATCATCGTGGTAGGTGGGGACCCGGCTTAACGCAGGTGAGTGCGTCCCCTAATTTATAGGCGATTTCTGCCCCTGAGACTACTGCCGGGCATAATCGCCTGGAAACGCCAGTCGCACAGCGGGTGGCAGGGCCCAGTCGATGACTATGCCCTGATATATTTCAAACATGTTTGAAATTGAATCGCAAGAGACTGGTGCCCTTTTTAGAGAGAATCCAGTCGCCGACTCAAGCCCGAATAACGGGGGGTAGAGCAATAGTCGCCAACGATTTTGCCATTTTGCATTCCCATTTGGCGACTTAGCAAATTCCTAGAAATTTTGGCGAATACACGGAAACAGAGTTTGCCATATATGGTCATATGCAAAGTGGAAAAGGGGGTGTAAACAAACTTTGGAAGTATATCTCTTTAAAAATTGGCAAACCCATTGTGTAGCAACTGCATCATATTTTATGCAGAGCAGTAAAGATTTGAATATTCAAGTGCATGAGCTCTGCATGTATATCCCATTTAATGAGTTACAAGGGGGGCTGGCTGGGGTGTGGCATTAGATGCAGCGCAGCCTTGGCGGACTTTTTTGCATTGATATACTTCCACAATCAGTTTGTTTACGCTCCCTAAAATGAACCCTGTTTTCGTGTTATACCCCAAAATCGCTTAGTGGGAACCTGGCTTTAAGCAGGGCCCTACTGTTGAGGCAAAGGGATCCACCCCCAGCCCAGAAACCCCGTTACCCCAGACGGCTGCCTGCCGGGGGTTGATAGCACGGTCTCGGGGTAAACAAACCCGGGTACGGGGACAGGGTCAGGGAACGCGGTCACTGCCCGTCACACGGATACACAGAGGTCAGTCAAGGTCAGCGCGCGCAATGCCGGGTACTCACACGTGATTCACGTGGTCACGTGGTCACGTGGGGGAGCCTCGTTTTGACGTTGACCCGGGAGTTGAGTGATAAGCCCGTCTGAGTTTTCTACCTGCGTGCGCACGGATAGTGGAGCGTGTAAACGGGTAGACGGCATGCCCGGCGGCCGGGCTCTGTGTGAATCAACACGGAGACATCTATTACCTTGGCCTTAACTTAACCCTTTATGGCCAACTCCCATTTGGAGATTCTTGACCCAGAGACTGGTGTCGCCAGTCGCACATTGGTTGAGAGGGCATAGTCGGCGACTCATGCACGCGACATGATGTAGATTCGCCGTAGATTTAGCATTTTTGCATTTCCAATTAGTGACATGGGAGATTCCTAGAATTTATGCTCGTAGTTATGACTGAAATCACCCAGTGGGACTCGTATGACATTGCCCGTGAAGTATCTACGGAAATGTCATATGGCATTGCCCGTGCTATATAGATCTATGGAAATGCCATATGGCATTGTCCACCCCGTATCTATGGGAATGCCATATGGTATTGCCCATGTCATATCTACGGGAATGCCATATGACATTGCCTGTGCCGTATCTAGGAGAATACCTTGGCCTTAACTTAACCCTTAAAGGCCAATGCACATCTACCGATTCAGGATTGAACGATTAGTTCCCAAATCGTATAGGAGTCGGTGAACTTGTCTCAAGCGAATTACGTAATACCTCGGCCAGGGTTGAATGATTGTCGTAAAATGATCAGTGAATAACTTAATTGTGAAATAAGTATGATTGACGTGTATCATATACAAGGTATTTGTGCCATATGAATAATGAAATTGTATGTGTGTTTGTCTTACGTGTAACTCATTGCTTGTAACTCCACCCGTAATAATGTGAAAAATCAGAAAAGAAATTTCACCGAAATTAGTTGTTTAAATCTCGAGCGACATATAAATGGAAATGAACGAATGACGGGTTGAAAACAAGTTGTTCTTTTGAGTAGTAATTGTCTTTGTGTTTGAGTATCAAATCTGTATTTAATACTATACTAGTCAAATTGTTATTTTTTGAGAAGTAGATAAAGGACTGAAAATATGAAATATTGAATATTTAGATTCTGAGTCACATGACCAGATATACATATATGTTTACACATATGTCAAATAATTTTCTACTAAAAGCAAATAAGCTCAGATTTGTTAACTTGTGCTACTGTATCTGTCTTGTTGAACTGTACAAGGAAGAACGCCGCGTTGGTGATTGTATTTTGTTCCATCTGAATAAAAAAAAAAATAATAAAAAAAATATCGGCCACCCAATCAAGCGCCATTTACCAACGTTCCGTTGTCGGCGACTAGATTTATCAATGTGTTCATAAACTTTTGGCTACCGATTTAGGAAGAGGATTTCACTGATCGTTGCCTGACCCTTGCCTAGTTGTGCTACTACCGACTACAGCCGACTCCATTATGATTCATTAAGACAGATTACTTTCGGTTTGTGCTTAAAGGCCATTTGAATGTTGGGCTTATTAAAGGCCAATGCATATCTACCGATTTCGGAACATTGATGTACCTTTATCTGCAATAAAGGAACAGGATTTTGTCTCAGGCGAGGCATCCTAATTCAGTCGGCCCTAGTTGGTAGATGTAGGAAAGCTAGGCAAGGGTCAGCCAACGATTAGTGAAACCCCCTCCCTTGAGATATTCTTATGATTTAATGCGCATGCCATATCTACGCTTATCCTACCCCTAATATAAAATCCCATAGGCTTATCATTGAGTTTCTGTATGCCATGCTGACTGGCATACAGAGTTTTATATGCCACTAGTGGCATACAGAATTGTTATCACGTAATATTCCAAAATTGAGGAGACAGGTAAGGATAAAATCAAAACCTGATTTGTTTTAATCTTGGCCACTGCATGCCACTCCTGGAGTTTTGGCTACAGACTTCACTAGGCTTTGCCTCACGAAGTCACTCTGCCAAACTCCAGTCATAGCATACAGTGGCTAAGATTAAAACTCATCCAGTTTTACGATAGAATGCCATATGACATTGCCCGTGCCTTTTCTACGGGAATGCCATATGACATTGCCTGTGCCGTATCTAGGAGAATGCCATATGGCGTTGTCCATGCCGTATCTATGGGAATGCCATATGGCATTGCCCGTGCCATATATACGAGAATGCCATATGGCATTGCCCGTGCCATTTCTACGAGAATGCCATATGACATTGCCCGTGCCATATCTACGAGAATGCCATATGGCATTGCCTGTGCCATATCTACAAGAATGCCATATGACATTGCCCGTGCCATATCTACGAGAATGCCATATGGCATTGCCTGTGCCATATCTACAAGAATGCCATATGGCATTGACTGTGCCATATCTACGAGAATGCCATATGACACTGCCCATGCAGTATCTACAGGAATGCCATATGACACTGCCCATGCAGTATCTACAGGAATGCCATATTTCACTGCCTGTGACCTATCGGCATTACTCTTTCAGGAAAGTTTTAACTCAAACTGGGTCTTATTTGTGGTGGATCATTACAGTGACCTAAGAGTGTCCTCAGGAAGAAGCCCTGGGGCAGGGTAACCTCCTCTATTAAGATGTCTATTGATGGAAGTGGCAGGTGATTATCCAGAAGGCTCCTCCTCCACAGACTCACACAGAAACACAAACAAACACTGTTAAAGTGCAGTCACACCGACAGATTTAAAATCGTGGTGCAGGGGCGTCAGAACATTTTGAAAGTTGGGGGTGAACTGAAAGATTGCTGACCTTTTTCTCACAAGGTATGAAGTCTGTGAAATGTCTGTGAAATGTCAAGGCTTTGCTATTGTCACATGCTAAAAAGTCTGACTTTGACATTTTTTCCACAGTGAAAAGTCATGGCTTAGCCATTGTTGCATGCTGAAGAGTTAGACTTGTTGAGATTATTCACGTTTACGTTTGTGTTAATTTTGTGACCCCGTACAACATTGCTTCTAAATAAACTGACCTCCGGTAACAGCCGGATCACCATGCTCCTACAAATAAGCATACACACTCACTGGTGGCTGTTGTCTTGTCAATTATAGCCCAACATTTCAACAAGAATTAGACATTTTTTCATGATGAAAAGTCAAGACAGTTTTTACACTGTGAACAACATTTGAAGCTGCTGACTTTCTAGGCAGGCAAAAGGGTGGGGGAGCAGCGCCTTCCCTGCCCCCCCCCCCCCCCCCCCCCATTCTGACGCCACTGACAGTGCTTAAAGGGGGGCATCCACCAACCACGACAAGGCTATGACAAGTGCCAACAAGAAAGGTCCAATCGGCGCTTGTCGCAGCCTTATCGTAAGAAGGGGGGCTTTACGACAGCATTGTCAGGGCGTGTCAGGAAGTGCACACTCCACCAAAATTTCCTATCGTAGACCTCTGCAACACACACCCGATACGCCATGACACTCCACGACAAGGGTCCAGTCGTGGGAAAAATCGAACATGCTTGATGTTGTCATAGCCTTGTCGGAAGGCTCCTGACAAGCTTCCAATCATGGCCTTGTCGTGGCCTTGATGTAGACTCTTCTCAGGAACTGGGGTCGACCAACTACGACAAGGCCTCCAATCGTAGGCCAATCATGGACCTTGTTGGGAAGCCATTGTTGTAGCATTGTCGTGGTTAGTGGACGCCCCCCTTTATACTCTTATAAAGGTCTTTTCCTTTCATTCATTTACCGAGCCTATACACAGTGTAAATGCCTCAAATCTTGTCATCTAACCGCTGGAACTAGCATCGATTTTTTCCCCTTAATTGAGAAAGGACCATAGCGCACCCGTCATCCATACATCAAATCACAACAGTTATCACATCGTTCCCGTCATGTTTTTTCAGGTGGCAGTAGTTATTAGGTCTAACAACACCCAATTTGAGAATTCCCAGACCAAGTCTCTCTTTTCATTAATAATACACACACCGCAGCAGTAAGTATCGACCCTAGCCTTCTCCCCCATTTCATCGGGCCCACTCACTGATACCCACTCTGTTCTTACGGTTTGCCCGACACTGTAATCTCGTGTTTATGGCGCCCTAATACCACGCCCGCATGTCGTTACGCCTACCGCGATCACACCTATTATCGCTCATTACCCTGTTGCACCTATTATCGCCCATGAATGGGAGTGCACCTATTATCGCTCAGTTTGGAGGTACACCACCCACGCACGTTAGTCGCTGGTGTCTCACAGTCGTTTACTTTTTCACGGGAGTCGCCGTTGCGCATGCGAAGGCTTACTGACGTTTGATTGGATGAACAGAATGTTTTATCGCGTTAGCGGTAAATAGTGGGTATGATCAGGATTGGGATATTTTCCGGTGATTCTTTTTATTCTAGACCTCAGTGGCATCTTGTCTGGATCAGAAAATAACAGTGGATAAGGTATAGGCCTACTGTATTCATAGAATCGCGCAATCTGTTATGGAGATTTTATGAAGGCCCTACGTAAAAAGTAATTGATGAAGAATATCTGATCTGATATCGAAGTATATAGTTTTGAACATGTATATTCATACATTTAACATTACAAATTATTGCGACCATGCCTTGAGAGCTCAGCTCTTGTGGAGGCTTCTCAAAATACATTATGTCACAATTAGAAACATTGTCTATATTGTTACTATTCATAGACCCTATTGAGGTATCCCAGAATTCAGTCTGTTTACAAGTTCCGGTGTTCGCTGGTTGCCGACATTGCATGGTGATAGACCCTTGAACCGTAACCCACAATTATCCAGTTTAACCGTTTTCAGAAATCTTCAAATTGAAATTCTGATGCCAGATATGGGAATTTCAGCTATTTCTACCCATATATCCGGAATTATATGTAGTTTCTCCAATTATAAATAAGGAAACTGTGGTTCATGCGGTTGTGGTGTGCCCAGTATTTACCCTGGGCGATAATGGGGAGTTCAGGAACCTCTGGAGGGCGTATGCTCAAATGGGTAAAAGCGGTTCAGGGTGTCTATCGGTTCTTAATCTAGACAGTTTAAATAGCAGTTTATTACAAGACCTAAGTTTTCTATTAACCAGGTTTTCTCGTTTTGGGTTACTAGCCACTGGTCCCAAATTGTTATTTCTCATACATGATAATTCTCATATAATAATGATATATGAGTATAACATTATACATAATATATTTATTTTCCACGGAGATAATTAAAATTAGAATCACATGTTTTAGAACACAATAAAAGGAGGGATCTTCTAAGACCAGCCTTGGCCTGTGCTGTAATCCTATTGATCTTGTCTTAATCCCAGGTTCCATCCTATGTACAGGACAGGGAGTAAAAACATATAAGGGAAGATGAATGGAATTAGTAACAAGTCACTGAGGACCGCTACTTCCCAGATTAGCCTTGTGTTTTTTAGTGAGTGAGACTGGGTAATGAATTTCATCTCACTAATTGTCTGATCAGAGGCTGCTCACTTATGCAGTGTAATTAAAGTCTTTATGAAAGGCTCAGATTATAATCACCCTGATTATGTTTCCTAAAGCCCAATGCCCATCTACCGATTTAGAAATATCTATGTTCCTTTGTCGGCAACAAACGGACGGTAATTTGTCTCAGGCGAGGCATCCTAACGGAGTTGGCTGTAGTCGGTAGATCATAGGACAGATAGGCAAGGGTCAGCCACCGATTAGTAAACCACCTCCTTCAGATGTTATTTTGTCGCCGACAAGTTGTGGTTTCCAGTTCCAAAATCGGTAAGTGTAGACTGATTGACTAATACTCACCACCCCCTCTCTTAATGTCTGCCAGTCGAGCGAAGGGTTACGTAATTTGCCTGTGACAAGTTCACCGACTCCTATATGATTTGCGAACTAATCATTCAACCTTTAATCGGTAGATGGGCATCAGGTTTTAATCTAGTCGCCGACAACGGAACGTTGGTAAATGGGGCTTGATTGGGTGACGTAATTTGGCTGCAACAAGTTCGCCGACTCTTATACGATTTGCGAACTAATCGTTCAACCCTTAATCGGTAGATGGGCATCAGGCTCTAATCTAGTCGCCGACAACGGAACGTTGGTAAATGGGGCTTGATTGGGTTACGTAATTTGGCTGCAACAAGTTCGCCGACTCTTATACGATTTGCGAACTAATCGTTCAACCCTTAATCGGTAGATGGGCATCAGGCTCTAATCTAGTCGCTGACAACGGAACGTTGGTAAATGGGGCTTGATTGGGTTACGTAATTTGGCTGCAACAAGTTCGCAGACTCTTATACGATTTGCGAACTGATCGTTCAACCCTTAATCGGTAGATGGGCATTGGGCTTAATGGTGGCCGGGGTGCCCTGCTGCAGTCTCTACACCCCCGCCTCACCTACACGCCTCCAGGGGGTCATCAGGAGGAGGTGAGCGGGCGACCCCTGCACATCTTCCCTAGTAATCCGTGTTAATCTCACCCTCCCCGTGTTATAATCCGCCCTGTGAGGGGGATTATCCGCTCCTCTGATTACACCCCGTCCTTTGCGTACTTGTTTTCACGGACCACGTTCTGGCAGGCTTCATCCCACAATAATCATCTTTCTACCAGCTTCCACTCTCACTGTTTATCTCACCCCCTGGTATTTTTGTCCTATAGGCTTAACATTTGGGAACACGTTCTCCATGCCTCTACGAGTATTGCAGTCCGTTCTCTATGGTCTATATCCTGTGTGTCATCCATTCTTTTAGTATGTACAGGGGTGAGATAAATACAGAAACCAATTGGGTCAAAGTTGTTGTTCTCCAACTCGTTTGAACACCATGTGATATTCACTCAGCTGTTTCCTCGTTCATATCACTCCACATCAAACTCGTGGAGAACGAGGACTTTGACTAAAGCTTGTTGGTTTCTTATTTGATACTGCTCAGTGGTTGTCTACTTACTGTCACTTCCCTCTCACCGCCCACTACCCATCTCACACCTCCCACTGGCCACTACACACCACCCACTGCCCACTACCCACTGTCCACCTCACACCACCCACTGTCCACCTCACACCACCCACTGTCCACCTCACACCACCCACTGCCCACTACCCACTGTCCACCTCACACCACCCACTGTCCACCTCACACCACCCACTGTCCACCTCATACCACCCACTGTCCACCTCACACCACCCACTGTCCACCTCATACCACCCACTGTCCACCATCCCACCTCCTATTGCCCAAACACACCAACCACTGCCCACCTCTCACCACCCACTGCCTACCTCACACCATCCACTGCCCACCTCACACCACCCACTGCCCACCTCACACCACCCACTGCCCACCTCACACCACCCACTGCCCACCTCACACCACCCACTGCCCACCTCACACCACCCACTGCCCACCTCACACCACCGACTGTCCACCTCATACCACCCACTGTCCACCATCCCACCTCCTATTGCCCAAACACACCATCCACTGCCCACCTCTCACCACCCACTGCATACCTCACACCATCCACTGCCCACCTCACACCACCCACTGCCCACTGCCCACCTCACACCACCCACTGCCCACTACACACCACCCACTGCCCACTACACACCACCCACTGCCCACTACACACCACCCACTGCCCACTACACACCATCCACTGCCCACCTCTCACCACCCACTGCATACCTCACACCATCCACTGCCCACCTCACACCACCCACTGCCCACTGCCCACCTCACACCACCCACTGCCCACTACACACCACCCACTGCCCACTACACACCACCCACTGCCCACTACACACCACCCACTGCCCACTACACACCACCCACTACAAACTCGTGGAGAACGATGACTTTGAGCAAAACTTGTTGGTTTCTTCTTTAATACTGCTCAGTGCTTGTCTACTTTCTATCACTTACCTCTCAAAACCAACCGCCCACCTCACATCGCCCACTGCCCACCCCACAACAACTCTGCCCACTACACACCATCCACTGCCCACCTCTAACAACCCACTGCCCACTACACACCACCCACTGGCCACCACACACCATCCTCTGCCCACCACACACCACCCACTTCCCATCTCACACTTAGGTGATGATGGTGGACCGCACTGTATCTCACACAAGCGAATCATTTCCAATAAAAATCTATAAAAAAAACCAACCACACACCATCCTCTGCCCACCACACAGCACCCACTTCCCATCTCACACTACCCACTGCCCACTACACACCACCCACTGGCCATCTCACACCATCCTCTGCCCTCCTCAGAACACCACTTCCCACCACTCAGCCAGCTGCCAGCCGATATTCATGGTAAACGTAAACAGGTGGTTTTACAGATTTATAAAGGTTTACATGTTGATGTAAATAGGTAATTATACAGATTTATGGAGGGTTATGTGTTAACATAAACAGAGGATTAAATACATATGTATGGAGGTTTATATGTGTTAATGTAAACATATAATTACACAGAGTTATGGAGGGTTACATGTTAATGTAAACAGATAATTAAGCAGATTTATGGAGGGTTATGTGTTAATGTAGATATATAATTATACAGATTTATGGAGGGTTATGTGTTAATATAAATATATAATTATATAGCTTTATGGGGGGTTATGTGTTAATGTAAACATATAATTATACAAATTTATGGAGGGTTATGTGTTAATGTAAACAGGTAATTATACAGATTTATGTCGGGTTATATGCGGCCCCCCATATTTTCAGTTAATCCGGGAAGAATTGCCCCCTGCCTACAGCCTGGCCAGGATTAGTGGTAGATTTATCTGTATGATACAGAAAGTCATCATCTGAGGCTAATCCCAGGTCGATTAAAGTATGGCTAGATTCCCACGTCTATGATTTACGTCTATATCTCCGTGTTTTGCTAGCAGTGGCCTTCTTTAGAGAAAATGTCCCTGTTGTTCTATATTTACTGAGAAATATGAGGCGAATATTCAAACTCAATATTGCCTGGTTTCAGATACCGAGGAGTTGACGCATAGTAGTATCCGAGCATGTGTGAGGATGTTATATATACATTTATCCTACCCCGAATAATAAACGCAATAGGCTTAACACGGGATTTGTTTATTTCACGGGTGTGACATAAAGTGTGTACTTTCCAATACTGAAAAAATGTGGAAACGGGGTAGGATAAAATCTAGACGCCACTTGTTTGAGTTTGAGCTTATTTATGCCACTCATTTTGTTGGCTCTGTAATGTCACTCGTCTTCGACTCGTGAAATTATGGAGCCAACAAAATGCGTGGCATAAATAAACTCAGACTCAAGCTCGTGACGTCTCTTCATAGTAGTAAACTCCCAGGAGCATTAAACTTCTTTTATCTGAAACCAGTCTATAATCTATCTATTGTGTTTCATCTTTTCGTTCCGTATATATCTTAGTCTCCGTGGTTGGAAAACATTTCTATTGACCACCTTTTACCGGTGTGTCGATATCAGTTTATTTTAGGAACGCAGGTCAATATTGTGTATGTATTGTATGTATGTATTAGCTGGATATATCTTCATCTCACCCCTGGAATAAATATACAATATTGACTGGTTTCAGATACAAGCGGCCGTATCCTCCGAGGAGTTGACGCGTAGTAATATCCGAGCGTATGCGAGGATATTGCGTAGAGTCAACTCCGAAGAGCATACAACTGCTTTTGTCTGAAACCAGTCAATATTGTATTTATTATCCACCTTTTCTGAACAAGTGGCATCGATATCAGTTCATTTTAGTTATGCACTATTTTTCCATACGCACTAGTTTTCCGTATGCGCCACCCGGAGCATACAACATATCCGTATGCGCCGGGTATGTCCATACACACTTCCTATGTGTTTTCTATGGACACTTTGTATTAGGTGGATAATAAATGTCCATATGCTTAACATTGGGAACTCGTTCTCTATGTCTCTCCAAGTATTACAGTCTGTTCTCCATTGTCTGTATCCTATGTGTTGTCCATTCTTTCAGTGTATACAGGGGTGAGATAAATACAGAAAGCAACTCGTTTTGGTTTCTTTTAAGTATGATCCAGGTATGGTGATACACACTCCCTATGTGTTTTCTGTGGACACTCTGTATTAGGTGGATATATATGTATGATCCAGGTATGGTGATACACACTCCCTATGTGTTTTCTACAGACACTTTGTATTAGGTGGATATATCTGTATTCTCTGGGTATGGTGATACACACTCCCTATGTGTTTACTATGGACACTTTGTATTGGGTGGATATATCTGTATTCTCTGGGTATGGTGATACACACTCCCTGTGTTTTCTGTGGACACTTTGTATAAGGTGGATATATCTGTATGCTCCGGGTATGGTGATACACATTTCCTGTGTGTTTTCTATATGGACACTATGTTCCAGATGAATGATATATGCATGATAAGACGAGTTGAGATGGTTGCCCTTCATGAACAGTGTGTCTCCCATGTTTAACGTAGTCCCACTCCACACTGTCTTCAAGTAGCCTACTGAGGATATTTTGAAACAATATTAGGTCATTCTAATGATTTGTGCTGTGGGAATTTCACAGTCCATAAACCAGGGACGATGTGCACTAAGTGTGGCCAAGTGTTCCGCAGAACGGCACAACACAGACATGAGGCCTATTTCCACATGCCAACAACATGAGCGCTGGCTTTAAAGTGGGATTCACACGATGGGACTTATATACTTAACAGTTTGTCTGAGAAACATCCTGCTGAGATTCTATATCCTGTTAAGTGGGATTCACACGGTGGGATTCATGTACCTCACAGGGGGTTTGTCTGAGAAACATCCTGCTGAGATTCTGTACCCTGTTAAGTGGGATTCACATGGTGGGATTCATGTACCTCACAGGGGGTTTTTCTGAGACAAATCCTGCTGAGATTCTGTATCCTGTTAAGTGAGATTAACACGATGGGATTTATATACTTAACAGGGGGTTTGTCTGAGAAACATCCTGCTGAGATTCTGTATCCTATTAAGTGGGATTCACGGAGTGGGATTCATGTACCTCATAGGGGGTTTGTCTGAGACAAATCCTGCTGAGATTCTGTATCCTGTTCAGTGGAATTCACAGAGTGGGATTTATGTACCTCATAGGGGGTTTGACTGAGAAACATCCTGCTGAGATTCTGTATCCTGTTAAGTGGGATTCACACGGTGGGATTTATGTACCTCATAGGGGGTTTGTCTGAGAAACATCCTGCTGAGATTCTGTATCCTGTTAAGTGTGATTCACACGGTGGGATTCATGTACCTCATAGGGGGTTTGTCTGAGAAACATCCTGCTGAGATTCTGTATCCTGTTGAGTGGGATTCACATGGTGGGATTCATGTACCTCATTGGGGTTTTGTCTGAGAAACATCCTGCTAAGATTCTGTATTCAAACACAATCTCTTCGTCTAAATTGTGGGGTTCTATTTCCCTGAGATATGTTTTCCCCTACAATTGTTGGTGACATTTACCCCTAAAAGGGAACAGAATCTAATGAGATTTTCAACCCTGTGAGGTACATGAATCCCACCGTGTGAATTCTAGGCACTTATACTAATATCCAAATAATGGAAAGTTGCACAGGATCGGAACAAGATCGGCAATTTTCAATATGATTGCTCTGTTTCCAATTGCCGACTGATTTTCTCTAAACCTATGTTTAATTCAACAGACTATATTATTGGAGACAAAAACATTTCTGAATTCGGATCAAAATAACAAAAGAAATCCATCGGTGAAGGCTGACAACTTTATCCGAGGTCAAAGTCGGCCAGTTGAAACTCCCCTCATGCTGATCCGCCATTTTCGATGGCGTTTCATACCAATCTATGTTCAGTTTCTGCCACCTCTTTCAGGCAATGTTGTCGAAGATCAATCAATGTGCATTGATTTTGATGGGATTTCTTTTGTTCAGCAAGAGGGTCCAGATTTTGTCCGGCAGGGAAAACAGGGAGGTGTTTTTAAAACTAAGAACGACATTGACTGAACGATTACAATTAAAACTAACCTCAGGCGATAGTGACCACAATCGGAGTGTCAGTCCGTATTTTTGAATGTGGCCCTCCGAATTCAAGGATATCTTTTGCATTTTTTATTATTCACTTTTTTCCCCATTATAGTGGAAGGTGTTTTGTTATGAGTTATTGAAACCATCTAGCAACGGACCTAAAAATTGGTAAAGATCCTTTAAAAAAACCACTCAAAAATAAAGATATTTTCATGGTCATCTTGGAAGACCTTCCTCCATAAAAACAGATCACTTTAAGTAACGAAAATGCAACACAGACCACGATAAGATTTTTTTTTTTTTTTTTCGTTATTTAGACTGCCTCCAATCAGCTTATGCGGCTGGTTTGATAATGGAGACAGTTTGTACATGGTTTGGAGCAGTAGTACATATGAGAATCCATAGATAACTCGTTCTTTGGGAGAAAAAACACAATAAAGAACAAAGTCCCTTGTGCCAGTCCTATCTGGCTTAGTACACAATAATACAATATGAAGTCGTTACTTATTCAATAGAAGATAATACCTGACAAATTTCAATGTTAGTCTTTTGTGGAGTCAGTTCGTTATACAGTCCTTTGAAACTCCAACTCAATAATAGTAGCTTATCACGGTAATTCAACGGTAACATTGGGTAATTACACATCTGATTCATCCGAAAAGGAAATTAGACGACAAAAATAAATGGTCTTTGGTACATCAATATTGATAGCAATAAAAGGAACTATCTGGAGGGGTTCAGGAAAAGCCTGGCATTACCACCCAATATTAGGCGAGTCAAATGCGCAGTAAACATACGGATTAACAGTTCAGCAGTTCAACAGTCTACATCAGAGGGCATCTCCATCAGTCTTCTAAAACGCGTGGGTCTACAACATTTCCTCACATATAAGACAATTTACTCATCTGCATTTTCTTTAACCTGTATTTAAAAGAGTCATAAGTATCAACATTTCTCAACTCCGCACTCAAACCATTCCATCCCAAAGCCCCTCTGTACATTACACTTGATTTATATCTTTGGGTTTTCGGTCTAGTTACTTTGAAGAATTATTTGATCGTTCTTTGTTTTAAAAACACCTCCCTGAACATAGATAAAGAAAATCTCGTAGGACGTGTTTCAAATCCGAGTATGACTGCACATCTGACCAGGTAAGATGTTTGAACCACAGAATTTCGTGCATTTTGGCTGATTTCCAGTTTTATTTCTTCCCTCATTGGGTGAGACCGTGGTTGTCTGTGGTTACTTGTACACACTGTTGTTTGGGGGTTGTGGTTGGTTATTTTGAGGGGTGTGTCCCTTCTGAATGACCTTCACCTTAGATCTGGTCTGTTGGTGTCCCTTCTCCCCTTCCAACTCATTAAAATTGTGCAGTTTTGCCATCATCTGGCTCATCAGATACATTTCGGACTTGTTACAGTAGGTAAAAAAAAGTTAAGAAACATAGATAAAGAAAATCACCGATCTTTGGAGCTCTGGGCACCCGCAGTGAGGATGGTAGGAGACTCAGGATCAAAAGACCAAGAACTGCCTTTTTTATCAACGAGCCCGATCTGGAGGGGATCAAAGGAGTGGGACGCTCTACCCGTAATTACTATCATAAAGTATGATATAATATGATGTAATAATGATGTCTGTAATCACCTACATCCACATTTCTCATACTTTCATCATCACCCTTTCACCCTACATCTCTACTAACCTAGTTTTCTTGATGTTGTTTTTTGTGCTGAAAATTGTTATCTTGAGCGGCTTATTGCCCAGAAGAACTTCTGTATGGAGAGAGGACAATAAACATTCTAAAAAAATCAAAAAATCTTAGACTCAGAATATCGCCGATTGTTTTGTCGGCAGGTGGAACCAGGCCAATACCCAGACTCTGCCGGCGTCCGCGACTCGGGGGGAGAGTAATTAAGTCAGCCCGGTGCCGCCATCTTGGATTCCCGGCCCTGAACTGATCAGTTTCTCCCCTCACGCTAATCCGCCCGTTTTATGGCGTTTTATACACACCAAGCAGATTATCCCCCCTAATCTCCACTCTCCCAGCGCATTCCCTGCTGCTCGGCGCGCACTGAGCGGCCTGGAGATGTGTTCGGAGAGTGTTTAATCTGATCACGTGACCAAACAGACGCGCGGGACTCCTTAGTTGGCGGGCTTGACGGATGGGGGCGCTGCAGACGTCACCTGAGCGCCGTTGCCATGGTGACGGAGATGGATGGACGCTGATGAGTCACGTGACGTCTGGCCTCGGTCACGTGGCTGGTCACGTGGTCACGGAGCGTGACGGGGGGCGTTCCTCAGTAGACAGACGTCACGGCTGGGTGGTCAGCATCATGTCCCTCCTGTCCCCGGGGAAATCTGTCCCCGGGGAAATCTGTCCCCGGGGAAATCTGTCCCCGGGGGAATCTGTCCTCGACGTCTTTGTTACGAGCCTTCTTACTCCCTCTCCTTCCTTACTCTTTCTCTTTCTTTCTCTCCTTCTATTTCTCTTTTTTATATCTCTCTTTCTCTCTCTTTCTTTTTCTCTCTCCTCCCTAGTCTCTATTTCTCTCTTTTACTCTCTTTCTTTATCCATTTCTTTTTCTTTCTCTCTCTGTCTCTCTCTCCCTCTCTCTATCTTTTACCGTGTTTCTATCTCTCTTTCTCCCTATTTCTCTATTTCTCTCTTTTACTCTCTCTCTCTCTTTCTTCCTTTCTGTCTCCTCCTCTCTCTGCCTTTCTCTCAGTCTTTCTCTCTATCTTTTATTGTATCTCTTTCTTTCTCTCTCCTCTATATCTCCTTCTTTCTCTCTATCTTTTACCTCTCTGTCTTCTCACTATTTCTATATGCAACTCTTTCTCCCTCTGTCTCTCCCCCTATCAATCTCTATCTTTAACCCCTGTCTCTTTCTTCATTTCTCTTTCCTTATGTCTATCTCTCTTTCCCTTTCTACCTCTCTTTATCTTTATAGTCACTCTGTTCTCTGTCTCTCTATCTTTTACAACCTCTCTACATCTCTCATTGTTTCTTTGTTTCGGTCTCTTACCCTTACTCCATCTCTTTTTGTCTTTCTTGTGTTTCCTCTTTCTTTCTCTATCAGTCTCTCTCTCCTTCTCTCTTTCTATTTTTCACCGAGTTTCTTTTTCTCTCTCCTTCTACCTATTTCTCTATTTAACTCTCTCCTTCTCCCTTTCTCTCCCCTTCTCCCTCTGTCTCTCTCCTCTCTCTCACTCTTCCTCTCTATCTTTTATCATGTCTCTCTTTCTCTCTTTTATCATCTTTCTCTTTCTCTCTATTTCTCTATATATCTTTTTCTCCCTCTGTATCTCTATCTTTTACCTCTCTATTTCTCTTTCCTTTTGTCTATCTCTCTTTCCAACTCTGTCTCTCTCCCTCTTTCTCTCTTTTATCGTCTCTTCGTCTCTATCTTTTACAAACTCTCTCCATCTCTCATAGTTTCTCTGTTTCTGTTTCTTTCACTCCATCGTTCTGTTTGTCTGCGCGTTGTTCTCTCTCTTTCTCTTTTTCTATCTCTTTCTTTCTCTCTATGTCTCAATTTCTTACATTGTTTCTCTGTCAATCAGAGTACTGGTGAAGGATAAGTCATGTGGGAGAAGCTACCAATAAAAAAATAAAACCTCCATTTTCCAAATAGTTTAAAAAGGTTAGTTAAGGATCTGTAAAAAGCATATCAGAGAATCGGAACTCCTTACATTATCCTCTTCATTTTCTTCTAGTTTTGTACTGAATTCTTTTCTTTGATTTCGATTTAACATGTCAGTTTATATTGGCTTCAAACCTATTGTACAGTAAAGAAAATTAAGAATAATCAAAAGAAACTCTCACTCCATCTGTCTCTGCATCTGTCCCTCTGTCTGTCTGTCTGTCTGTCTGTCTGTCTGTCTGTCTGTCTGTCTGTCTGTCTGTCTGTCTGTCTGTCTGTCTGTCTCTCTATCTCTGTCTCTGTCTCTCTCTCTATGTATCTCTCCCTCTGTGTGTGTCTCTCTCTCTCTCTCTCTCTCTCTCTCTCTCTTCAACCCACCAAACTACCTACCCATCAACCTGCCCACACAATAAATGGTCCGTCAAACAACCTGCCTATTCACCAACCTACCTACCTACCCCCCTATCTACCCACCAACTACCAACCTGTCCCCAACAACATGCCCAATAACCCTCGTACCAAACCGTCCACACACCTATCAAGCACCAGCCTGCCCATCTACACACCTGCCCAGCCATGTACCAACCTACCTAACCACCACATTTCAATGAACTGGAACACTTCTAAGTCATTTTCTTATACTGTTATTACCGTACATTTGGAATACCGCGTTCCTCCATGGAAACTGGATACTGAAGGTGACCTTTGTATAATAATACAAAGTGTCCATGGAAAAACACATGGGCAGCGTGTATCTACATACCGGAAAATTAGTGCTCGTGAAAAAGTATTAATATCAGTGCACCACTTGTCAAGGAAAGATGGATGATAAATACAATATAGACTGGTTTTAGATAAAAGCGTTTGTATACTCCTCGGAGTTGCCTCTGCGTAATATCCTCGCATGCACTCGGGTACTACTAGGCGTCGACCCCTCGGAGCATACGAACGCTTGCATCTGAAACTAATCAATATCATGTATGTATCCCTGTGTGGTAAAACTTCCGTGTCTATTTAAACATCTGAGATTGTGACATGATATCTCCCCGCTAGACAACATGATGTCACTCCGATCATGTGGGAATCCCAGACCACGATCAACATACTAACTAGGTCGCCCAGGTCAGACTTGCTCTCTGCTAAATATAATACAGACAACCCGCGATATCAGGTTTCGGTGGTGGAATTCTATAGCTCCTTTCCAGGTGAGACCTAAACTTGCTCAAGTCTTTGAATATGTACATGATTAAAGACGATCAGAATATAGTTCATTGTAGTATATATCCTTCTCTGACTGGCCCATGAATCAAAGACTTGTCCACTGTGAAGGGAATCTCCTGTTTATGACCCCAAACCGCTCCCTGTAAGCCTATACCTTTTCCTAGCCTCCCCCATCCCATCCTCCAGTTCCCTGGTCGCCTGTGTTATTATAGCAATAAATTTAGCCTACTGCTGACTGTGATTAAAATTAAATTTCGCCTGTTACTGATTGTGACTGATTGTGACCCGATCAAGATCAAAGTGAGAGGGTATCAATCTCCCAGCAGATATCCTGACCAGTAGCCAGGATATCTGTATGGAGAGTGTTGGGAATACTGGTGCTAAACATCACCAGAAATCCAACACCATTGCCGATTGTACCAGTCCCTGTATCCCAACGAGGAGGGTAGCCATAGGATGCGGGGACTGGAGCCAGTCTACCAGCGAGGAGGGTAGCCATAGGATGCAGGGACTGGAGCCAGTCTAGGTGAGGCCGTGCAGGCCGCCATGTTGGTGGTATAAGTCTTTCCGATGATAAAACTGGACACTAAGTTCGCAGGAGGATGTATAGTTCATTTTAGGGTTTTCCATTGGTATCTGAATTTCTATTTAGATCTTGAGACATTTACGCATAATAATATGAAACATCTGCGCATTTATTATATACCCATGAAGTATATTTGATGATTACGTACTGCTGCTCCCTATGCAGTAAAAATTGTATACTGAACCCTGTGCAGTACACTGTTATACTGAACATGTTGAAACATCAGTAGTGTGTTAGATTTAACGTAGACATGTCTTCTATGCCAATATTATGGTAAGATCTAATTCATTTTGGGTATATAATAAATATAGAATGACCTACCATGCTGTACATGCTACAAGGCTCGATGGGAACTGATGTTATTTATGGTACTCGGCCTGGGGCCTCGTTCCATAAGTAACAACAATTCCCCATCTCGTTGTGTAGCATGTACAGCATGGTCAGGTCGTACTATATATCTTAAAGCTATTTAGAATTAAAGAAACTTACAAGGTTTGGTCAAAGTCGTCGTTCTCCACGAGTTTGATGCGGAGTGATATGAATGAGGCGACAGCCGAGTGAATATCACTCAGCGTTAAAACTAGTTGCAGAATGACTTCTTGACCAAAACGAGGTGCTTTCTGTATTTATTTCACCCCTATACACATGAAAAGAATGGATGACACATAGGATATAGACCATGGAGAACGGACCGCAATACTCGTAGGGGCATGGAGAATGAGTTCCCAATGTTAAGCCTATGGGCATTTATTCAAGGGGTGAGATAAAGAGCGGTACCACATATCACAGGGTCAGTCAGAGTAGGCGTTTATGTCAGTCACGAGAATAGATTGTCTGTTATACCAATAACGTATATAAATATGTGCACGTACGCCCGTGTTGCCTAAAACATCAGTTGTTAGGCCAATTCACTGGTGAAAATTCATTAAATTCGGGTATATGATAAAGATAGAACAACCGACCATCATCGTACAAGCTACAAAACTCGATTATGTTAAACCCCTCATTCCGTACGAACTACGAATCATGATCCCCTTTTGTATTATTACCCACCTGATACGGAGTCTCCATACTAAGCCTATGGAGATTACAGATCTCTACTGAGTAGGATACGGACCTGCGGAATCTCCTAGGAGAATACGGATTTTTGAGATGAAAGTAGTCCCAAACATAACTTCTTAACTACGTTGAAAAGTTTTCTAACGATCATATTTATTGCTTACATCTAAGAATAAGTGAGTAATAAATACAACATTACCATGATTTCGATCTGTGTGGCCGTATTCTCCTTGTAGTTGACGCTACGCAATACTCGTCAACTACGCGGAGAATACGGCCACTCAGATCGAAATCATGGTAATATTGTATATGTATGTACTGCATGGTCGGGTCATTCTATACAAATACTCGGTAGTGAAAGTCTAGTTTCTGGTGTGTGTTTCTTCTTCCGGTTTCGCTGGTTCTGTCATCCTTGTAGAACTTAAGTGTCACGTAGAAAGACTCAGTCCCCTCTCCACCACTCTCACTCACGATCAGGGCGCTCTCTAGGTAGGCTGAGGCTTCGTTTACCTTCTAAAACTGTTTATTTCTATATTCAATCCTGTTGTATAGACACCAATGGTATGAGTTTAAGATTTTTAACCTATAATGTTATTCATAGATCTGCATGCCAGTAGTTAGCCTTACATTTTGCACTAAACTAGACCAGTGGGACCTGTTTAATAATCTGCGATCGTACATCAAGATCCCTTTATGTACCTCATACAAGGGCTATCATTTAATAATATTTAAGTATGTTCGCTAAGACAGTATTAGCCGTCCATAAGGTCGTCCATAAGTGTTGAATAAGAAGGTGGTTGCGCCATAAATTAGTGATAAGTCAGTTACTTACTCAAGCATGGATGTGCAAGCAGAAGGATTTAACCATTGCATATTATATTTCAGGATCTACTAAAATAACATGTTATCGGATGTGTTTCTTGTGTGTCTACTTCTCTCCTTTTCTCAAGGTAAATGCACGATTCATGGTTTTCTCCCCCTCCCTCAATGCCTTGTTCTGAGCTGTGAAACCTTTATAATATCATAGAACTAAATTCACATTCACGATTCACCTTCCCGATAACTGGCTAGAAATTGATAGATAAATAGTGGTATATATACCAGAACAAATACAACAGCTTTTCAGATAAAAGTGGTTGTATGCTCCTCGGCATTGACTGCGCAATATCCTTGCATGCACTCGGATATTACTACGCGTCAACTCCTCGGAGCATGCGGCCGGTTGTATTTTCTGGAACCAGTCGATATTTTGTATTTATCCAAGTTAAGTCATCTTTTTTATGCCCCCATCGTTTCAATGGAACACCCCCTGTCGATAGAAGAAATAACATTCCCTTCTCTTTCATTAAAGGCAAATCGGACATATGATTTTCACAAAGTCAAACCCATGTCATTTTCTCCAAACTTTCACAGGATATAGTAGATGCATAGTACTACACATACATAGGTCACCATCCTTATTTCTGAAAGAATTGAGGAAAACCATATTTTTCAATACATTTCCAATGTAAATCAAGCAAATGTAAATTGCCCATTTTGCCTATTAATATTGTTTAAACTGGACAAAATGTTAAATCTACACATTTAGCTTTAAAGGCATATCCTACAATCCACAGTGGCGGCACCTGGTGATTTTTAAATTATGTCAAATATTAGTCAAAACTGGTATTTTGGGAATTTATTCTAATTATACATGAGTATATTTAACATTTTGTCATGTTTATCCAATTTTATTGGTAATATAGGCCAATTTACATGTGTCTGATTTACATAGAAAATGTACGGAAAATATGGTTTTCTTCTATTCTTTCAAAAACAAGGACAGTGACCTATGATTTTTAAAACCTAAATAAGAAGTACTATAAATATACTATATTCTGTGAAAGTTTGAGGGAAATGACATGTTTTTTACTATGTGAAAAAATTCTTTTTAGAATTTCAATATATTCTAATATAAAATTATCATAATATTGATCTATAAATCAAAAACTAGCAGGGTGACCCCCGATTTTTAAATTATATTTGTGTTCCACAACACTTGGAGATCATCATATTAAATTTTCAGGAAATTGACATGGGTTTTAATTTTTCGAGCCAAATTGTCCGATATGCCTTTAAAATGAATCATAAGGAACCACTTTTGACAGGTAATTGACAATATTTTAAAATCACCAGGTGGCGCCACCGTAAATTGTCCGATATGCCTTTAAATCAACATGCACCCCGCACTCTACTGTAAACCTTCTTTCAAAGCAAGCTCCTGGTTCCAAGCGGAGTTTTCGGGAGAGACCCGTGATGCTGTAACCAGGAAGGCAGAGGTCATTCTCAATGCCGAGCGCAGGAAACCAGGCAATAGTGGTGACCTTGAGGATGGAAAAGCAGACGACATTTTTGACCTTGAGAATGTGAAAGCAGACGGCATTCGGGGAAGGCGGAAAGCCACCATCAGCGAACAGCAGATCCTTAACGTCAGTAGACAACTCTGGGCGGCAGACGCGGGCAAAATGAAGAATGGATCGGACTTCCTGGTTGACCTCCATGGCCCAAGGTTATTCATGAAAATGTTTCATTGTACAAGTTAAACTGCATTTCTAGCATTAGCCTGTATTATTGTTATCATTTTTTTTGGAAATCCTGAAGGGCCAAAGACCTAAATCTAACCCGCTTCGGAGTTTTTTCATAAATTTCCGCAGAGAAAAATTAAAAAACAAGAAATGAATTTTCAAGAAACATAAGCCTGTATTATAGTGTACAGAGGGAAAACTGACTGGGCGTTGAATCTGGAAATTATTATAAACTCACAGACGGGCAAATACTTGCCCCGATGCTTATTTCCGCACCCCTCTCATGAGATCTCACACTCTCTAAGTGGTATTCTGTACAAGGTTCTCACTACGCACCCCTCTCATAAGATCTCACACTATCTAAGTGGTATTCTGTACAAGGTTCTCACTACGCTATGTAGGAGAAGAATTCTTAACGAACTAGGCTTAGAACCTTGAGAATCCACTGGCCTGCCTCACATGCCAAAGACGTACATCAATGCAACCAAAAGATCTCAATCTCATTGATTCTCAAGGCTCTAAGCCTAGTACGTTAAGAATTTTCCTCCCATAGAGCGGAGTGAGAACCTTGTACAGAATACCACTTAGAGAGTGTGAGATCTTATGAAAGGGGTGCACCTTCCGATTAAATACCAGGTCGATTTTCCTTTCATCATACACCTTTAAATGTTCTGAATTAATAAGGAATAACGTGTAGTCGCCATTTGAGGTCCAATTTGGGTACACAAACCTTATACATCCATAATAATACACATTGACTCTGTTTGATATGATCAAAATGTCAAAACAAGCCATACTTGCCATCCTGGGCAGTAAAAAACTATTTCTAACCACCTGTGACTGTGACACATATTTACACATATTTACATCGTGTATTTTTGCCAACACCACTACATGTTGATCCTATTTCCCTATGTCTTATTTCCAAATTGTGTCATATGCACCTATTAAATGAGACTTTTATAAGACTTTTGAGAAATCCTTTCTGAAAGTTTTGAATTTTTAGGGAAAAAGTATTTGTGAGATCCAATTGACCAATTCTAGATATGTGATAAAGCTATTTGAAATGGAAATTGTGTGACAAAACATTGCTACAATACTAACTATACTTTAGCAACTAACTATACTTTGCCTGTTATCTCAAGAAGATGTTTACAGTTTATTTTATCTGTTGTCACTCCAAGTCTTATCATGTTTACTTCGCTTATTGTCGGATAAGGTTTTTTGTTGAATTTTTTAGATTTTTATTAGGGGAATATTGTGTTATACAATCACCAAGTTCGGCTATATAGCCGTTCTTCCACCCGGGCCCTAGACCCCGACTCCTCATCCTAATGGCGGGTGTTAAACAGAATGGGCAGTGGGTACCATTTTTGTGTAAGTCTTTGGTGTGACCCGGCCGGGGTTTGAACACACGACCACTCATGCTCGATGCGAACACCCCTACCACTTTGCCACCGAGCATGGTTTATTAAGTTTACTTCACCTGTTGATAAACTAGTCGTGTAAAGTCTATCCTGCATGGATTTACCTCACATTTTTAACACCATGAAGCTCATTTTTATTGGTCTACGAAAACAGCACCGACCTTGTTTTAGTTACCCTTAAGGGGGGCGTCCACCAACCACGACAAGGCTACGACAAGAGCAGACAAGAAAGTTCCTATTGGCGCCTTGTCGCAGCTTTGTCGTGAGAAGAAGGGCTTTATGACAGCGGTGTCGGGGCGTGTCGTAGACGTTGCTGGTTGCCGTAAAAAAGGTCACCATGGTCCGACACACTACGACAGTGATATCGAGGAAACCACAACATTCCATGACAAAGGTCCAGTCGTGGCAAAAATCGAACATGTTCGATATTGTCATAGCCTTGTCGGAAGGCCCCCGACATGCCCCGATAAGCTTCCAGCCGCAGCCTGTCGTGGCCTTGTCGTAGACTCTTGTCGGGAACTGGGGTCCACCAACCACGACAAGGCTATGACACGCTTTCCAATCGTAGGCCTGTCATGGACCTTGTCGGAAAGCCATTGTCATAGCCTTGTCGTGGTTGGTGGACGCCCCCCTTTAAACTCGATCAGCGGTACCCCAGACCGTTGGTTAGTATCAAAGAATCAGAAGGCGAGCATTTTATAAACTGTTTCTACCACATTTTTCGGGTCCATACCGATTTAATTTTGTCACTAAAACCTTGAGGATCATCGGAAAATCAAAGTGCTTTGATTCTGGTAGTGAATAACTGCGTTGGTTCATGTTGGAGTTATTGTGTAATCTTCACCAAAACGGATGGTTTTGGTTTTTTTTAAATAGTTTTTATTTCTTGAATACAAATACAGGATTTGTTCTTCCAATCAAGAATTTTTTTTTGTAATGGTTTAAATGGTGACCACATCAAAAGTTGGGTCTTTTCAATTCACCGATCTTGCGTCTGTGGTTCCCGACTGCAGATCGGTGCAGAATAATCGGCCAATGGAAACGGGCTTCATGTTTGCTAAGTTTGCTTCGCTTATTTCACACTAGGCCTTGTAAAGTATACTCACAGGTCTGTTCTTTACTATAGGTTGGGTAAATCTTATTATCCTACCCCTAATAAAATACTCCATAGGCTTAACATTGGGTCACTGTATTCGGTCTGGAGTTCAGAAAAATGAAAAATATCGCTCTAGTGGGATACACTTGACAAATGACGTCATTTGTTAATGTAGAAGTAATTTAGACGGGCGGGGTAGGATAAATTCTAAACCAAACTCGAGTTAGTCATGTTATTGTTCATCGCACTCCGGCAATCGCATATTACTGCTCTCGGCTTTGCCTCGCGCAGTAATATCGCGATCTTGCCATTGTGCGATAAACAACAACATGACTAACTCTTGTTTGGTTTTTCCATACTAACCGGGTTTTACACTAGATTGTGTAGAGTTTATCTTCACTATGGTGTGTAAAGATTACCTTGAATACTATTAGTTTATGTGTTAACTCAACTGTTATCATACTATGAGGAAATCTTATTACTGAGCCTGTAGTGATGAACGTTCCAGATAATTTGTCCCATAACAACGGCCTGACACTTGGAGCCTCAGAGACTGCTAGGTTTCTCCGGAAACCTTTCAGTGGTTGAGAGAACAGGGACCTGTTTCAATAGTTCCGTGACACGTCTAGATGGCGTCTGTGACACCATACGGACAGATCACAAGATTGCAGTCGATGACACACAGAGTTTCATGCACTTCTCTTAGGAATTAAACAATGACACTTTAACATGAGTAGGGGATACATATAATCTATAATCGTTCCAAATATGAAGAAGATTGGCCACTTCGATCTTCAGATATTTGCTAGTCTTTTTCCGCTGTTGCTTGCACTGTTGGTGCCGCTGTTGATGTCTGTCTAGGCCCAATGTCACGAGACTACTGAAACAGGTCCCTGATCCTCTCACCTTGTGCTACCTAGCACATCCATGCTAGGCGACTGTAAAGAAAAGTACAGGTTTCAATAAACTCTATTGTACCTGAAAGTGTCTGGAGTCTGGTTTTGTGTACTAGGCTAATCTAGGTTATAAATTCTGCATCTCCCGGCTTAATTGAGGACTACCCGAACCAACCCATGTGGAGAGCACAAGCACGGGGTAGCAACTCGTCTCACACCGCCGGATCCACCATGGAGTTGTCCCATTACCTTAAGTCCATATAAGGAATACAGTAGACCAAGTAGCCAATGACTGCATTCGCAGCAAACCCCGACCTTCACCCTGACATCCTTACATAATATTTTCTCGCGCCTTGGGACGGCTCTGCAGTCGAGAGTTGACCTCGAATCTTAGGGGCTACAACCATCCTCGATAGGTTGAACTAGGCCCTGTTATGAGGACACATACCACGGTGGTCCGCTACAATGATAATAAATAAATGAAGTGATGGCTGTTCAAATGACCTCCAACAGCCATCACTGTGGGCTTAGTAACTATGTTTCCTCACAATGATATGTTTCATAAATTTACCTCACTGATTGTCGCCCTCAATCATGGAATGTCTACTTTTATCTCACCCCTGGTATTTTTTCGCCATAGACTTAACATTGGAAACTCTTACTCAATACCCATGGAGTATTGTTGAAAAATACTCAATGGGGGATGATGTCCCACATTTTAGCCAAATAGTTAGTGATAGGGGTGAGATAGAATCTGAACCGCACTCGATCCATAGCCATTGTTAATATGCCACTCATCCTGGTTTACTACATAATCTCAATGAGATTACTCCGCAACCCAAACTTATGGCATATTTTCGGTGGCTATGGATCTCGATGCAGTTCCTTTTTAAACCTGTCATCCCCTCATGCTGAGCTAACTGAGTGATCCCCATTCAGGTTGTTCACCTACATGAACACGTCCCTGTTGAAGTCCCGCCCCACCTACAGAGCCATGCGACCACTTCTCACCACCTACAACCCCGAGCTGGGCGTCGCCGAGAACGTCACTGACGTCATGACGCGACGCGAGGACGCCTTCCTCGCCGCCATCTTGGATTCTGACGTCATGAGGAGGCTGCACACATTCCTGAAGAGTGTTGGTAAGTTACCGAGCAACTCCGAGTCATATTTATATAGAATGTCCTGACCATGCAGTACAAGTCACAGAACGAGATGCTATTTTACCGTTTGTACGGACCGAGGCGTTTATGCCAAGTTCCGTACAAACGGTAAATTAGCATCGAGTTCTGTGACTTGTACAAGCATGGTTGGACGTTATATATTTACTATATAACCAAGATTTTAGTAAATGTGTATGGCTAGGTGGTCCGTATTTTAGGGTACGGACCAGTGGTCCGTACAGTATTTTTACGTCATAAGCCAAAACGGTGCGTATTTACAGTATATACGGCATGGGTATATATATAGTAATATAGAGAAACAGGCTTACTGTTTCCGTACGGATAAAATACGCGGTAAAATCGGCGATCAGATAAACCGATGCCGGAGGCAGAGGATCATCTGATCGCCGATTTTACCAAGTATTTTATCCGTACGGAGACAGTCAGCCTGTTTCTCTATTATTATATACAGTAAAACCCCTCTTCCGGGACACCCCTCTTAAGGGGACACCCCGCTTTAGGGGACAATTTGCTCGGAACGGAAATTTTTCCCTCTATTAAGAGTTTATTTTAATCCCGCTTAAGGGGACACCCCGCTTTAGGGGACAGTTTTTCGGTACAGAAATGCTTAAAAACCCCGCTTAAGGGGACAGTTTGGAGGGACATCATATCAAAAACACTGAAAATCCAAGTTTATGGTACCCGTTTGTCTGGGACAGACAGTTGTCGCAAACAGAACAATAGACTGAGCATTCCCGAGCGGGCCCGGGCGGCCGGAGTGTGTTTTTTCAAGGTAATAACCACATCTCTAGGGGCTCTGGGCGGGCTACAGTGAGTGGGTATTAGTATGAGCGACTTTCGCACCCGTTGAAGATAGGGGGTTAGAGGCCCGCTTACTGGTTAGCAGTGGGACTTTGAAGGTGCGGTATTCCGTGAGCCGTTGCGGCTCTGGGCGGCTCACGGTGAGTCTTTTTATAGGGCTGCTGAATTCTCTCAGAAGTTACAGGGGGGGGGGGGGGGGACATTGAACGGGGGTGTAAAAAGGAGCAAATTTCACAAGGAATGCATATCCATCTTCAACCTCTTTTATCTATTTATTTTTAATTTTATATACATTGATATTAGTTTTTCTTCATTTATATTGTATAATTTATATTTATTTGCTTATTTATTAATAAACCTTTTAACCTAATAACCATCATTTCCTTCTTTTATGTAGGTATTCTCTATTGTATAACCACTGGCATCCTGAAAACCCCGCTTAAGGGGACACTTGGCCCGGAACGGAGGGTGTCCCCTTAAGAGGGGTTTTACTGTACCTTAAAATATCCGATTTTAACCTTGCTTCTGGGGTAGTTTTTAGATTTCGCCGCCGTACATGCCCCATACGCCACATACATACCCCGTACGTCACCTAGGTGTCGTACGGATATAAACATGACATGGGTAGGAGCGGGCCGTATGTGTAGGATGTACTACCACAGGTATATAATAATAGTTTTATTAACTGCATGGTGAAATGATCGTATATACGGTTCATCCATTGTGCGAAAACCCCTATGTTACATATGTATACACCCGGCGGGTATCATTTTGCGTATACCAGGTAGTCCTATTTTCCGTTATGTATACGCCTCATCTATAGACGTGTACAAGCGCCCATGTTCAGTCATATATACGTCATATATACGCCTATGAAATATAGGCGTATACATAAGAAAACTTGTCAATATACAGCCGATACATGCACTTACACGTTGGCATATATATATGAATAAAATGGTGGTTTTCGCGCAGTGATCATTGTACTTACACAGGTTTTTTCGGCATTTTCGTACCGAAAAAAAAAGTTTCCTCACACCAGATGGCTGCCTACACGGAGTGTCTGCTTACGCAGGGTGTCCATTAGAAGGGGTGTCTGTTAGGCAGGGTTCTACTTAGTCTTTGATTATGAACATTCATTAAATGATTAATCACAATCAGAATAAAGTTCATTATAGTACAGATCGTTCTCTGACTGGCCCATGTATCCCAGCAAGGAGGGTAGCCATAGGATGAAGGGACTGGAACCAGTCTAGGTTCTACTGTATCACCATGCAGTTGTCCCATTGCCTTAATTCCATATAAGGAATACAGTAGACCAAGTAGCCAATGACTGCATTCGCACTAAACCCCGACCTTCACCCTGACCTCTTTACATAATATTTTCTAGCGCCTTGGGACGGCTCTGCAGTCGAGAGTTGACCTCGAATCTTAGGGGCCACAACCACCCTCATATGTCTCAATTCTTCTCTCAGATCTGGCGAGTCCTACACGTAAGGGTTTCCTGACCCAGTTGAGGTACTGGTGGTTTGAGAAGTACAGCAGGATGTACGGAGGCACCATCAACGACACCTCCGCCTGGGAGCATGTCTTTGTCGGCGAGTACAGGCATCGACCTAAGAGAACCTTCAAGGGGCTACACAACTGGGTGCAGATGTACTGGGAGGAGGCAGCTGTCCCCAGCAACATCACAAACCTCTCCTTCATGGCCTCATGCTCAGTAAGTAGGTCAACTACATGTCTGTCATGGCTATAGGCTCAGTAAGTAGGTCAACTACATGTCTGTCATGGCTATAGGCTCAGTAAGTAGGTCAACTACCTGTACGTCATGGCTATAGGTTCAGTAAGTAGGTCAACTACATGTCTGTCATGACTATAGGCTCAATAAGTAGGTCAACTACCTGCCTGTCATGGCTTCATGCTCAGTAAGTATGTCAACTACCTGTATGTCATGGCTATAGGCTCGGTAAGTAGATGAACTACCTGTATGTCATGGCTTCATGCTAAGTAAGTAGGTCAACTACCTGTATGTCATGGCTTCATGCTAAGTAAGTAGGTCAACTACCTGTATGTCATGGCTATAGGCTTGGTAAGTAGATGAACTACCTATATGTCATGGCTATAGGCTCAGTAAGTAGGTCAACTACCTGTACGTCATGGCTATATGTTCAGTAAGTAGGTCAACTACATGTCTGTCATGGCTATAGGCTCAATAAGTAGGTCAACTACCTGCCTGTCATGGCTTCATGCTAAGTAAGTAGGTCAACTACCTGTATGTCATGGCTATAGGCTTGGTAAGTAGATGAACTACCTATATGTCATGGCTATAGGCTCAGTAAGTAGGTCAGCTACCTGCCTGTCATGGCTATAGGCTCGGTAAGTAGGTCAACTACCTGTATGTCATGGCTATAGGCTTGGTAAGTAGGTCAACTACCTCTCTGCCATGGCTATAGGCTAAGTAAGTAGGTCAGCTACCTGCCTGTCATGGCTATAGGCTCGGTAAGTAGGTCAGCCACCTTTCTGTCATTGCTATAGGTTCGGTAAGTAGGTCAGCTACCTGTCTGTCAGTGCTACAGTCTGAGAATTTGTAATTATTTACAGATACAATGGCCAGTCTGTTTTTCTGATGTATCTCACTTATCAGTGTTCCACAGTAAATTCTGATATGGCTAATACATGATACTGATTATTTAATGGTAACACAATAAAACTGTCTTTACAGAATGTCGTGCAGCGCATGAAGTTCTTCTGGCAGGATCGGTCCAAGTCCCATGGCTCCTCTTTCTTCCTGGGCAGCAGTCCCGAGTACAACATGGCGGTGTTCACCCTGTGTTTCCGAACGCGCCCGGGCGGTCCCTGCACTGTCACCACGGACGGGCGTCACAATGTCACCATCCAGACAATGATCGTGGGTCCCAAGACCAACAGGATTGTGTCAACCGCCTTCCCGCTCTGCAGAATCAAAAAGTAACAGGTGCTGCCTTCGCGCTCTGCAGAATCAAAAAGTAACAGGTGCTGCCTTCGCGCTCTGCAGAATCAAAAAGTAACAGGTGCTACCCTCCTGCTCTGCAGAATCAAAAAGTAACAGGTGCTGCCCTCCTGATCTACAGAAAAAATAAGTAACAGATTCTGCCTCCCTGCTCGGCAGAGTAAAAAAGTAAAATGTACTGCCTTCCCGCTCTGCAGAATAAAAAATATAACAGATACTGCCTTCCTGCTTGGCAGAATAAACAAGTAACAGGTTCTGCCTCCGCGCTCTGCAGAATCAAAAAGTAACAGGTGCTACCCTTCGCTCTGCAGAATAAAAAAGTAACAGGTATTGCTTTCCCACTCTGCAGAATGAAAAAGTAACAGGTTCTGCCTTCCCACTCTGCAGAATCCAAAAGAATAAAGAAATAGCAGGTACTGCTTTCATGATCTTCAGAATAAAAAAGTAACAGGCCCGGTTTTCCCTCTCTGCAGAATAAAAGAGTGAAATGTACTGCCTTCCCGCTCCACAGAATAAAAAGATAACAGGTACTGCCTTCCTGCTCTACAGAATCAAAAAGTAAAACAAACTGTCTTCCCGCTCTGCAGAATCAAAAAGTAACAAGTTCTGCCTTCTTGCTGTGCAGTCTCAAAAAGTAACAGGTATTGCCTTCCCGCTCTACAGAATAAAGAAATATCATATATTGCTTTCGTGATCTACAGAACTAGGAGCAAGTACAATGTCCTTTTCAAGGAGAGAGCATGTGGATGAGATGGTGAATGGGCTGACAGGAACAAAGTCCCTACGCTCATACCCGAACCCTTGACACTGACTGGCCAAGCCTTGCACTCTGTTTTTAATTGATGGCATTGGTTGTTGATAAACTCAAACAGTGACGCGGGCATTCTGCACCATCCACTGTGAATGATTGTAAAGGTGAACACGGGTTTACGCCGTGGACCTTGCTCTAATAAACAAGTGACAAGCATTGATTTTCTCGATGCAATAGAAATGTGACTGGCGCTTCCTTTCTGATTTAATCAATAAACAAGTGACTAAAACTGCCTTTCTAATCTATACAATAAAAAAGCGAGAGGCTCTACATATACTTATAGTAAAGAAACGATTGATATGTAAATGCATCACTGCTCTACTGTATAATAAGTGACAGATACTGCCTTGCTGTTATGCAAGAAACACTTTCCAATCACTGCAATTATTGCTCTGTATATTTGACGAGTAAAAATCAACAACCATTTTGCCGTTCCCAGGGAACTCTCACTCAATTCTAGTGTTGAAGATTAAGGTCATGATAAAAATTTAAATTCAGAAATAAATAGAAATATTTGCACCTAATCATGCTCAGTCTATTACTTAAATTAGTACTGTTGTCTTAGAAATTCAAAGCAAACAGAATAGAAGGGTATTATTTGATAAATCTGATCATGAGAATCAAGATAGAATGCAGAGATTTCCAGGTGTCAGATATAAAGAGGAACAAATCACCAGAAAGAGCTAACATTATCGATACAAAAAAAGGTTTCAAATTGGAAATTAGAAAATTTAGTGGTATCTGAGGTGGTACAATTGAAATAGCAATGCACCATCATCTAAATGTAAGTTATACTTTAATTTCCTTGTTATATTGCTGTAAACTGCGACAGATAACTTGAGGAAGCTAGCATGTATGGCCTTTGATATAGCAGTAAATCTATCACTGCTGGGGATGAAGGAGAAAGGTGGCTGTACACCACACCACACAGACATGGTATGAGAAGGACTGACCTTTGATATAGCAGTAAGTCTATCACTGCTGGGGATGAAGGAGAAAGGTGGCTGTACACCACACCACATGGACATGGTACGAGAAGGATGGGGCATTGATATAGCAGTAAATCTAGCACGGCTGGGGATGAAGGAGAAAGGTGGCTGTACACCACACCACATAGACATGGTATGAGAAGGATTGACCTTTGATATAGCAGTAAGTCTACCCCTGCTGGGGATGAGGGAGAAAGGTGGCTGCAGTGGGACCTGAACCCACAACCCTGCCATTACGAGTATACTGCCTTAACCACTGAGCTAACTCCCCACCCCCTACATCCTACAGTTACTTTAGCTTCAGCCTTAGTGTGAAGATAATGTTTTTGATTATCCGTAATTAAGGGGTGGTTGCATTAGTGAGTTGGTTGCTAGGGGGGGAGGTGGGACACTTGATTGACTTCTGCAGTGCTAGCCAAAAACCTTCAATTTAATAGACCCTATTGAGGTATCCCATAATTCAGTCTGTTTAAAGGTTCCGGTGTTAGCTGGTTGCTGACGTTGTATGGTGATGGACCCCTGACCCGTAACCCACAATCATTGCAGTTTAACGGTTTTCTTAGATTCAATCTTCAAATTGGAAATCTGATACTAGAAATGGAAATATCAGCTATTGCTACATGTAATTCCGAAATTATATCCAGTTTCTCCAAATATAAATTGGAAAACTGTCGTTCATGCAGTCGCGGTGTGGCCAGCCACTCAGGAGCAGAAACGTTACTTACCCAGGGCGATAAAAGAGAGTTTAGTAACATTTGGAGGGTCTATAGGGGACAGAGCCATTGTTAGTTCATGAAGCAGTCACTAGGTGGTTGGGGGACAGAACCTGTATTCTGACTCTTTGTTCTTACGAAATTCAACTGCCTTTTAATGTTTTACCATGGTTCCCTTGGCTGTCTACACCCACCCCAGAGCAGGATAACATAAAGATAAAACCCAGGCCATGATGTTTTTCATATGGAAAACTTTATATATACATTTGAGTAAGGCTAGAGTTGTCACACTTCCCAATGATTACTCACTTCTTTTGCACCTCCCTTAGTGAAGAACGCCTACTTTTTTACCTCCATTTAATAGTGAAGAACACCTACTCGGGGGGTGTCATGGCAGCCCCCATGGATCATATGCTATATGCCGTATGTAGGCACTTACCTAATTTTTAAGACTTAGTTCTATGCACTCTAGCTAGTGATCTATGGAAAGATCTTGCAAAACTGATTGATTTTGCTTTTTGAATGAAGTCTTTATGCCAATTTAAAGCAAAGTTATGGCCATTCAAAGACCTGGAATTCAGCCTATCGTTCTGCCACAATTAACCATAGTTAAGAGTTTAATTGCGATTTTGGATTTTGGATTTTGTGATCCACCAAGCTAGTATCAAGAGTCATTCAATTACTTAAAATACCTATTTTTCATGAACTATTGAAGCTAGAAATATGATTTAAAAAGTGGATTGAAGGTATGGGGAAAGGCATACGGGGAAAGTTTGCTGCGGTGATTATCATTAATCATGATCGACTCATTAAGTAATTCATCAATGTAAGGCGGTACCAGACTCTCATCGTGCTAATCTCTGCATCAACGTTAACTTTCACCAACCCGAGGTCGGTACCCGCTCACAGGTTAAAAACTCGCCTCCAAGAGTCTCTTTTTACGACATGTCGTGATGTGACGCGCCGACTTCCGGTAGACACGATACTAAGGGCGGCAAGTTGACTCGGGAGTCTGACACCAGGGGGGCAGTTTGACCGGCGAGTCTGACACCAGATGGCAGTGTGATCGCCGAGGACAGGGAAGCATGGAATTTGATCACGTGATGTCAAAGTTTGCGCTTGTTTACAGGAAGCAAGATGGTGGTTATCTTATCTTTAAAATCCTTAGATATTCTGCAGCTTAAAACAAAGTTCCTCCCGTGTGTTTAACTGAACAAATTAACAAAAAAAAACAATGGTCATTGCATACCATGCTTGGAGATCTCATCTGGGTGCCCATTCTCCTGTCTACCCATTCACCTGCCTACCCATTCACCTGCCTGCCCATTCATCTGTCTGCCCATTCGTCTGTCTGCTCATTCATCTATCTGCCCATTCATCTGTCTGCCCGTTCATCTGTCTGCCCGTTCATCTGTCTGCCCATTCATCTATCTGTCCATTCATCTGTCTGCCCGTTCATCTGTCTGCCATTCATCTATATGCCCATTCATCTGTCTGCCCATTCACCTACCTGCCCATTCACCTGTCTGCCCATTCGCCTGTCTGCCCATTCATCTGTCTGCCCATTCATCTGTCTGCCCATTCACCTACCTGCCCATTCACCTGTCTGCCCATTCATCTGTCTGCCCATTCATCTGTCTGCCCATTCATCTATCTGTCCATTCATATGCCTGCCCATTCACCTACCTGCCCATTCACCTGTCTGCCCATTCATCTGTCTGCCCATTCATCTGTCTGCCCATTCATCTGTCTGCCCATTCATCTGTCTGCCCATTCATCTGTCTGCCCATTCGTCTGTCTGCCCATTCGTCTGTCTGCCCATTCATCTGTCTGCCCATTCACCTACCTGCCCATTCACCTGTCTGCCCATTCATCTGTCTGCCCATTCATCTGTCTGCCCATTCATCTGTCTGCCCATTCATCTGTCTGCCCATTCATCTGTCTGTCCATTCATCTGTCTGCCCATTCATCTGTCTGCCCATTCATCTATCTGCCCATTCACCTGTCTGCTCATTCACCTGTCTGCCCATTCACCTGTCTGCCCATTCATCTGTCTGCCCATTCATCTGTCTGCCCATTCATCTGTCTGTCCATTCATCTATTTGCCCATTCATCTATCTGCCCATTCACCTGCCTGCCCATTCATCTGTCTGCCCATTCGTCTGTCTGCTCATTCATCTATCTGCCCATTCATCTGTCTGCCCATTCATCTGTCTGCCCGTTCATCTGTCTGCCCATTCATCTATCTGTCCATTCAGCTGCCTGGCCATTCATCTGTCTGCCCATTCATTTATATGCCCATTCATCTGTCTGCCCATTCATCTGTCTGCCCATTCACCTGTCTGCCCGTTCACCTGTCTGCCCATTCATCTGTCTGCCCATTCGCCTGTCTGCCCATTCATCTGTCTGTCCATTCATCTGTCTGCCCATTCATCTGTCTGCCTATTCACCTGTCTGCCCGTTCACCTGTCTGCCCATTCATCTGTCTGCCCATTCATCTGTCTGCCCATTCACCTGTCTGCCCATTCATCTGTCTGCCCATTCATCTGACATTCTGCTATTGCAGGTTGTGTGTGTCTTCTATGGTCACGGTTAAATAAATGCGGTATAAAACAACAAGTTTGTCAAGTAACATCATCCAACTGATTGACCATCCACCTGACTGACGATTCAGCTGTCTGCCCATCTACCTGACTGCCCATTCACCTTACTGCTCATCCACCTTTCTGCTCATTCATTTGATGTCACTATCAAGGATGATATATTACGTTCCTATACCTATGGTCGAACACTCTTTAGTTAATATCGTAAAACAGGATGAGTTTTAATCTGGGCTCCTGTATTAGATGACTGGAGTTTGGCGTAGTGATATCACAAGGCGGAGTCGAGTGATATCCGGAGCCAAAACTCCAGGATTCGCATACGGGAGCCCAGATTAAAACGAATAAGGTTTTGATTTTATCCTACCCCCTGTGAACGATATTTTTATGTGATAGTAACAAAAAACAGGATAAAAACTTTCTGAAGTTCTCCATATAGCTCTCCTTGCTGCTCTGAAGGCGCTTGGAACTACTTTCAGCTGCTGATCTCTGATTGGTCCATTTTTTGTACGCTCCTAGGAGCGATTTTTTATCCATATGCGCCATACGGGCGCATACGGAAAGTCAATGTTAAGCCTATGGGATTTTATATTAGGGGTAGGATAAATACTGCTGCTGAGGTTGTAGTAGCAGTTTTCATACCTGACGTATTCATAGCAAGACTGACCACGTGACGCCATTTGGACCATTCCGATCGAAGCTTAGATGTGTAAAGAAAACAAACAAGTTAAAGTTTCTCAATAATGGTGGGCATAGATACCGATCGGAGGTCAACAAATTGCCTTTTTTTATCAATACCTCAAGGTATATTGTAAGGAATAAGGAATTACCTGTATTTCCTTAACATTCATTCATGTTTCCCTTCTATTAATCAATGATAGAGTTATTAAATGTTGCACCCTTTCACCATGCCCTTCTGTAAGGCATTCATCGATCAGATTCACGGGAATTCACGCATTTATCTACATCGCAGTGCATTGTTTGTGATTTTCTGCTGACTCGGCCTATCGAGTCGCTCGGTGAACTACTCACGGATTCCGCTGAGGAGTGTTATGACTGGAGAACGACTGACCAGCCACTCCTACTCCATCACCACGCAGCATTTTTACTCCACCAGTGCCCCTCACTTTCCCGATTGACCCAGGGCGCTATACATACCCCCTGATTGACCCCCTCCCCTCTCCCACTCCTCCTCATCCATTCCGACCTCACTCTCCAAGCATATATCACGCGACCTGCTCGTATAGGTAAGCGGTAGGAAGAATGTGCGTGGAGATTGCTGCGACCTGGGTCGCCGGCCCTGACCCCTGGTGTGTGTACGTGGAACTAGCCCGGTCCTGAGAGACACGGGGTCACTCTCCCAGCAGATCACTCGTGGGATACTTATCCCTGCTCCAATACAGTCACGTGGTATACCGGAAAGATTTTTAATGAGTTAGTGGTTGGGAAATATTGAACAAGTGCTATATATCGATATATAGGGGAGACATAGGTGATGATAGATCTGAAATTCATTTTCCAATATCTTAATTGGATCCGAAATCATTCAATTTTGAATTACAAACTTTCTATGAATACACACACTCATAAAAATCCCGATTAGTCTATTTTTGGAGGGTGTCCGTCGGTGGCCGCTTACACGGGGTTTCTGGCCTTTGGTTTCTGAGCAAAAGTGTACGCTTAGGCTATGTGGGGTGCCCGCTTACGCGGGGTGTCCGTTAGGCGGGGTTCTACTGTATGTATCTTTATCACAAATAGATCACAAGGTGCTCTTCAAATTGTTCAGAAATTACGATATATGAAATATCAACATATATGGAGCAGATCTTGCCTCTAAACAACGAGTATAAAGTACTCGTTGCTCTTAACAGGCAGGTTCGGCGCAGAGGTACAAGCAGCGCAATCTATGCTTGGAGAGTGCCGCGCATCATGTTAGAACGAGGCTGGACGCTCAGGAGACGCGGGGTCGAGGCGGAAGTGACGTAGCAGCGTCCCGGGTGCGGCGGAATCTCGGTTCCGGGAGCATTCCGTGAAAACAGTGATTTTCTACGATACATATTAATCATGAGAATCACGGCATTCATGCTAAATTATATGTGTCAACTGCCGGAGTATAGCTGATTTTGATTTGTTTTTGTCCTCGCTAATTCCCTGAACAAAGTTAGCAGTCATGGGAATAGGAGAGGCTGCCGTGGGATATGGAGAGAAGCGAACATGTATTTTGCCCTTGTATTCATTTTATCATCTTTTTTATTTATTTTTTGTGTGTTTTTCTATCACTTTTTTATTTTTTTTACTTTGGGTCAGTTTGCAATACAATTCGGTGCGGTCTGCCAGCTTCCCGTTTTCCATATATTAACGAAATAGTCGCCGGCGTCAATTGGCCAAATTGTATAATCTGAAGAATTTGACGATCTGTAGTCGTCATAGTAACGTTAACCCATGGACGTGTCCACGGATTCTCACTCTCAGACCAAGCAGTTTTCTTTATCAATGGACACTGAGAGACGAAATACTCATTAAGAAATATTCATAGATCACAAAATTCATAATAAAGTATACTTTTATGATTATTTGATTTAAAATAGACACAGAAGGAAATATGAACATGGAAAAATAGCTTCAGTAGTGAGAATTGAATAAATTCTCCAACCCAAGGTCCAGGTCACATAAGACATCTGCTGGGAGAGTAAGAAACACAAATAGGTAGTGGGTCAAGGCGGCCACGGATTTAAAGACATACTAGCGACTTCGTCGCGTCGTCGTATTTGATCGGTGAGTGATTTAGTGGCGCCCCCTACTATTAATACCTGAAACTATCAATTAGTTCCGGACTATTATTTCATGTGACACAGATTTTACCGACTACTAGCGACTTCGTCGAGTCGGCGTTGATTGCCACCCCCACCTATCCTGCGTGTATGAAGTACACGATTTCTAACTGCTGTTGGGCCCCCTAGCGGAAGAAATGGAAACCATCGTAAACTTGTGGTTATTATTCCGCACTACAGGATACAGTGCTCCTATTATTTCGTGGGACACGGGTATTTTACCGGCAACCAGCCAAATGTGAAAGGAGATCAGAAAACTTCAGTACAGCTAGAAACAAATATCAAGAATAGAAGTACATCTGTGTGAAGAAACACAAAAAGAATTAGCAGGATTCAGTTAAGTACTGCACGAGAATCTCACTCTCGTGGGCCGTCATTCTCCACGCCTAGGTCTGGTTCACTATGTCTCTATGTACGGCAGCAACTCCAAGCGGATATCACAAAATTCTACCGTTTTAGATATAGTAGGTAACCAGCGCAATTATTCTCGTGGCTGATCACGGGGCAAGACAATCGGAAAACTACAGTTCTAAATTATGATTTCAGTATGGATAGAAACAAATCCTAAGTATAGAAGTACATCTGTGTAGAGAAACACACAAAAATAGTGGCAGCTTACAGTTTAGAACTGCACGAGAATCTCACTCTCGTGGCTCTTCAATCTCCAAGCCTAGGTGTGGTTCACTATGTCTCTATGTACGGGAGCAACTTCAAGCGGATTCGACGGAATTCTAACGTTTTAAATATGGTAGGTAATAGTCCATGAATAGTACTACTTATTTATGTTTTTAAAATCATAGGTCACCGTCCTTGTTTTACCTATTGAGATTGGATGAACTGGAAAAGATGTTAGATTTACTCATGTAGAATTAGAATAAATCCCAAGAAACCAGTTTTGACTAATAATTGACATTATCTAAGTCACCAGGTGGCGCCACTGTGAATTGTAGGATGTGCCTTTAACGTAACCAGAGCAAACGTAGTGTAGCTCTGGCGGCCAGTGTACAGCGGCACTTGCCAACCACAGACCCCCGTCAGTAAAGGGTTATACGCCCACCCCTTGGGGTGTGAGAGAGAGTGATTTATGGGTTTACACTCAGCCAGACAGACAAGATGCCAACAAGCCTCCTCTCCGAACCACCAGAGGACGCTCCACCACGCATGCGCACAGCTCACAACACACACACTCTCCCAGCAGAGGTCCCGGAACACTGGTCAAGTGGTGGATGGCAGGAAGGATGTGCTGGGAGACTGCTGACAGCACTCTGCAGCCCAGTGATGCGATTATTCACCAATTTCTCCTTCATGTCTTCATTTCTGTAGTGATTGGCAGCCTATGAGGAAATGTACTCACTCTGGGCGAATCAATGTCCATTCGTGGTCCTACTATACAGAATCTGGTTGATTGTCCTCGTACGTCAAAAATACGCGGTATATTTCCCAGGTATTTTTGACGCACGAAGACTGTCAGCCTGTTTTCATATTATCATATATATATAATGTATGGTAGGGGGTGGGTGAGTATCATGAAAGTCTGCTATTGCACATTTGATGACTAATTCTTCTGTTTTTTTTTGGGGGGGGGGGGCAATTTTTATTAGGGAATATTTGTGTTCACAATCACCAAATTCGGCTATACAGCCGTTCTTACATTCGGGCCCTTGCCCCAATTTCTCATTGTAATGGCGGGTGTTAAACCGAATGGGCAGTGGGTACCATTTTTGTATAAGTCTTTGGTATGACCCGACTGGGGTTTCATAGATTCAAAGACGCAAAAAAGCTCTATCATACAGAGTAAATCTGAAAATAGAGGTAAAAATATTTTTTACCCCAAATCTCAGGGGGACCAGCTACCCCAACCCCCTTCCCCCCTGCGCCCCCCCCCCCCCCGAGTACTGCTACAGATGAAAAGAGATAAACATGTACAAAATACAGCTTAGTTTGAGTGACTCCCGTGCACTCAGTACCGACCGGCCACCAGCAGCGATAACGTCACTTCCGGTGTTTTTACGACCCTAAAAAACATAATCCACGCTCCACGGCGTCCCACACTCTCCAACCACATACACGGCCCCGGCGGAGCTACACAAACCGTAAAGTATCAGCTTGGAGAGTGAGAAACTTGCCGCAGTCTGCGCATGCGTCGGCGGGCAAAGGGTTCTGGGTAGGGCGCACCCACATGGAGGTTAGCGCGTGCGCGGCAGACAGCGTGCGTCCGAGTTGATCACGTGACGTCTGCGTGTTGTTCTGACTGAAGGCAGTTTTACAAATGGTGATAGGCTGCTGGCTGCTAACGTGTGACCACAATTATTACAGGCAAACTGAGGGGTTTGTTGAATAAACTATGAACAAGAAAGAAATATCCCAGAATTGTCTTTGGGGCCATAGTGTTGTATAAAATAATCTGTTGTAAGCATAAGATGTTTTGACAATGGGAGCAACGAGTATACTCTCTATACTCGTTGATAGGAGTAACCTGAAGCCCAATACACATCTACCGATTTCGGAACATTGATATACCTTTGTCGGCAACAAACAGAGAGTAATTTGTCTCAGGCGAGGCATCCTAACGGAGTCAGCCCTAGTCAGTAGATGTAGGACAGCTAGGCAAGGGTCAGGCAACGATTAATGAACCATCTCCTTCAGATGTTATTTTGTGGCCGACAAGTTGTGGTTTCTATGTTCCTAAATCGGTGGCCAAAAGTTTACAGTATAGTTCCCACTAGTACAGAAGGCGATAGGTTGCTGGCTGCTAATGTGTGACCACAATTGTTATCTCATTGGTTTCTCACGAGAAAAGTAGATCAGAAAACTACAATACTAAACTTTGATAAATCATGAGAGAAAAGGTATGTTTCTGTATAGATCTACATAAAAAAGAAGAACCGGTTCAAGTTTTTCTTTCCACGAGATTCTCACTCTCGTGACTCTTCACTCTCCATACATCTTAAGAAACTATACTGTACAGTGTGTCTTCCACTTTATAGTTATTTACCACGGCTTTATCAAAGGTAAATAGGTTAACAGTGAGAATGTTCCCTTCGATTCTGTGCAGGTACATATATTTCTGGGCCACTGTAGTTATGTTCAACCCCCATCTTTTCAAAAGTAAAAAATCGCTTGAGATTCGGGAATTCAACATGTTGGATATTTTTCGCCCTCCCTGCCATTCTTTTACTGCCCACCAAGGAGAAGTCACGTGACAGTAATTAGAGGGACATTTCTCACTTAGTGAGAACCTCACTTTAGGGTCCTGCTGTGGCAGCGTGTAGTGTATGGCATGTTTACCCTCATTATCACTCACTTTAGTTCCTGGTCTGACCAAATGGGGGCAGGCTGCTCTGACATGACACTGATACTTGAGTTGTTAGTGATGTGAGCGGCCCTCCTAGCATGTGCGACCAACACCATGGTATACGGGAAAAATAGTCCGTTTGTGCTATAGAGCAAAGAAATAGTCCCTATTATTATACCCTTTAATATGGCAATTACTGGGTTTAATTTATTCGAAATAATGGATAATAAATACAACAAACGATGATTATGTGGATAGGCGGCTCTGTAAACCACTCGAGGTTGACGTCGTAGTACTACGCGTCAACCTCTTGTGGTTTACGGCCGCCTATCCACAAAACCATCGATTGTTGTCTATGGATTTCTGGCACTGTTTAGCTTCACTTAGCTACACTCTCCATACAGATCATACTGGTCAGGATATCTGCTGGGAGGTTGATACCCTCTCACTTTGATCCCAATCGAGTCACAGTCAGGAGCAGGCGAAATTTGTTGCTATTGCCCCTCTTCACACTGGCGCCATCTTGTAATGGCCGCCTATGTAAGTCAATCGAAAACGAGACAAGCCCTCTCCACTCAGTCCTGAATATTGATAAAAATACTTGTGTTTCTCTAACTTGAAAGATGGAAATCGCTCTCACATCTTAACTAATCGGCCGATTTGTATTATCAATACATTGTTCGAAAGCTGAGATTTAGACCTATCTGCTGGTATATATATGATATACCTGTGTTATGGCTAACATTTCCTGTCATAGATTGAACATTGGAATTGTTTTAGGTAAAAAAACCAAAACATGTAACCATCCTGTTTTCACAGAGATTTATTGAAAAATCTATCGCGATGACCTACAGAAATAACTATCTTATTAGGTATTTCATGACAATTAATATGATACCTATATTGCCAGGCTGTGATAAATATTTCCTGGGATAATGGAGCATTATCATAGATGACAAGGAGTCAAAAAGAGCACTAGAAAAAAGTTGATTTTCTGATATTATTGCATTTTAGATACTGGCTTTGATACAAAGTTGTCAAAGGTTGCTATATTTTACAAGTGCAATATTTATTCCCCTGTATATCTTATCATTTAATTATTCTACTGTAATTATTGTATCAGACTTAAAACATTATCAAATATTGTGATAAATTCCCAAATTTCCTGACAATTAACTGATGCATTATTAGTCTATTACCTCAGGAAATATCTATCACAACCTTTGTAATATTGGTATCATTTTAATCGTCTTGAAATGCCTAAGAAGGTATGATGTTTATTTTCTTAGGTCATCGCGATAGATTTTTCATTAAATCACTGTGAAAGCAGGAAGGTAACATGTTTGTGTTTTTTGTACCTAAACAATTCCGAAGTTCAAGCTATGATAGGAAATCATAGCCATAACACAGGTATATCATAATTGCACCAACAGATAGGCCTAAGTCCAAGCTTTCTGAAAATGTTTTAATTGTAAAATTCGGCCGTTTATTTATGACAGAAGAGCAACTTAAATTTTCATTATCACAGTGGTATTAGACACTTGCTGCAGTGTTGGCTTCACTCTTACAGTGCTCGCCTCGTTCTAGAGTACGGAAATTTCGCTTGTGCGCGGCTGGTAGTTTATCAAGTATAAAGAACCAGCAAAACACGATCACAGCGCCACGCTTATGTGCAAGAGGTGACAGGCAGCCAGGGAACTGGAGGAGGGGAAGGGGAGGGGTAGGAGGAAGTATGAGGTTACAGGGAGTGGCTTGGGGCCATAAACGGGAGATTTGGTTCATAATAGACAAGTATTTGATTCATGGGCCAGTTAGAGAAGGATACATACTTTAATGAACTTTATTCTGATTGTGTTTAATCATTTAATGAATGTTCAAAATCAAAGACTTGAGCAAGTCTAAAGCTTACTCTGTATCAAGATGCCACCTGCTGTCTGTATATAAGATGGATGAACCTGTCATTAAATAAGACTTAAGTTCTTGACTCATAGAAGCACATAGTACCTCTGTGTTTGAGTTCTTACTCCCTTCTTCTTAAGGTCTACACCTAGCTAGTCTAGGCCTCTAGGTATTTCAATTTGTTATAATTATGTATATCAACGTATGACCATAAGTCATCATAATTTCACTTCTGAGAACATTATCTGTAGATACATCAGGAGAACAGCATAAGGTAAGTAACTAACAGACTGGCCTAGACTATTACTATACACCTATGGCCGAACATGTATGAAATACTGCCCGCTGCTAGGGGTGTAGTATGGATAATGTTCGCGCCCGCTGTGACAGCGGGCCGTAGTGAATGGCAGTAGCTTTTGTAATGTTAATAAAACAGCGTTTTAAACGATTAGGAGCTGTATAGTAATAAGAAAACGTAGTGACTGAGCCTGTATGGATGACCGTTCTTGGCCATTTCATGAAAAAATAGTGAATGGCAGTGATCTTTGTATGGCCAATAAAAGGGCGTTTGAAACGATTAGGAGGTGTATAGTAATAAGAAAACGTAGTGACTGGGCCCGTACGGATGGCCGTTCTCGTCGGGCCGTATTTTTTCATCAAATGACCTCGAACGGTCATCCGTACGGGCTCAGTAACCACGTTTTCTCATATTACTAGCACCGTACATGGTGGATGATGGTAGACCACGAATGTATTGTATTTGCTAATCATTTACCCAATTAAAAACATTTTATTTATTTTAATTATAATTATATATATAATATATTATTACTACCGACACATCAGGATCGTGCACTGGACATATCCGCAGCTACCGTTTACAATATGAAAAGCTTTTCTTAAAATGCAGCCTCTCAAAGAAGAATCGATATAAGTGGTTGCAAAAGTCACAAGGGTCCAAAGAAATAATTGAGCTAATTAGACAGTTGCATTCAGCTTTGACCTTTACCTTTAAGGAAAGTCTCAATTTCAGAGGTATAAACAAAATACAGGTCCATTCATGGAAACTGCATCAATTGATACTTCAATATGCTGAACACAGCTGTACGTTCACAAGAGACTGTTTCATGTTATATTTACAGATTATGTAATGTATGGGGAAGGCTGACATTGATGACAAAATGAACGGATATTCTATATAAATTGATGTATTTCCTGTTTAAATGTTTCGTGTAACAACGTTTATATGATAGGATAAGATGGTAGACCGCGATACCCTGGTGTATGCGAACCGATGTCCAATAAAAAAAATGATGAAAAAAATATAGAAAAATCTTCGCATCATTACCTTCTACTCTGTAATCCTTTTTCTTTCTCTAAACGTGATGACATTTATTATCCACCTAATTAATACATAGTGTCCATAGAAAACACTTGGGCAGCGTGTATCTACATACCCGGAGCATATACATGTAGATATGTTGTATGCCCCGGGGAGCAAATCTCGGCGCATACAGAAAATAGTGCGTATGAAAAAAAAATAGTGCGAACCTAAATGAAAAGGTGAATAATAAATACAATATTGACTGGAAATTATAAAATTGTATAAAAGCCGGCAGCATCAAAGAAATGAGATTGTATATCAATGATATTTGGAGAAATTTCTGATGAACATAATCCTTAAACTGCAAAAAAGTCTGACTTATGGAGATGCCTTCAGCATGTCTTCCGTTCGGCGGAATTCTCAAGTCTATGGATGGTGACAATTCAATGTTTAAATGCTGGGTCTGTTTTCCCTTTTTATACACCTTGAAATATTTGAAAATCTGTAAACGCCATTCGAAGTACAATTTGGACATGCGCAGAGCTGGTCCACAAACAATGTATGGCCCAGTGTGCCGTACATCATTTTTATAATACAGGGAGAAGAGGCTAGACAGTATAAGAGCAATGTGCGCTGGTGTATGATAAAATATATATACCCAGTACACATTTTTTCTTCGGAGTTTCATCAACTTGCAGTGGCTTCAGAATAGGGGTACTTTTTTTACTGGCTTAAAATATCACCAAATCATGGGCTAAAAGTGTTACTTTTTATTAGAATTCTGGACTTCATCTACTGATTCTTTTGCATTTGAAAATGTCGAAGACTGATTTTGTGGTAGCAGTCTCATGCACGGAGTGAACCTGGGTTTGGCCAGATACAACACAGATTGTAGAGAGTAATGATATAGAACGTCCTGACCATGCTGTACAAGTCACAGAACGAGATGCTAATTTACCGTTTGTACGGACCCAGGCGTTTACGCCGAGTTCCGTACAAACCATAAATTATCATTGAGTTCTGTGACTTGTACAAGCATGGTTGGACGTTACATATTTACTATATAACCGAAATTTAAAAAAAATCAATTTCATTTTTCTTAACAACCAAAGTTTTAATAAATGTGAAGTGCTAGGTGGTCCGTATTCTAGTGTACGGACCAGGGGTCCGTACAGTATTTTTACATCATATGCCAAAACGGTGCGTATTTACAGTATATACGGCATGGGTATATAGTAAAGACAATACCAATGCCGCCCCTATGCCTCAATACTCCCCCTGATTACAGTTATCTACTAATAACTACGTACAGTGAGAGTCTATACTCCGTCTCCACCTGCCGATACATTTGTCGGCCAACATCCATGGATGTTTTATCTTTTTTTCTCAGAAATCAGCAAGTGCAAACAGATTATTCAAAAGGTTAGCGACCGATCTTTGTAATTCGATATTTGGCACCACTTCCTAATAAATATTGTCATTGATCAATTCCACAGGTTTTGATTTATTCGGGAAACCAAGAGATTAAAGGTGGGTACCCACTGCTTCCGACACACTCCGACAAGGCTTACGACACACTACGACAAAGAAAATCCCTGTCGGAAGGGCTCTGTCGGAGTGTGTCGGAGTGTGTCGTAGAGCCTTGTCGGAGTGTGTCGTAACGGTTTGGCGGGAAAAGAAAGGTTGCCACGGTACCGACACAATCCGACACAAACGGCTCCCTTGAGGGACTTAATTTATATAGGAAATATACTGAAAAATAAGTTTTTCTTCAATTTTCGAAAAGAAAAACGTAGTGAATTGATGTCTTTTATCAATAGTATTAGATATCCGAACAAATATCTATAATCATGTATCTCAGACCTGGATTATGATTTTAAAAGTATATGATTATTAAATATATAGTATATGTTTATCATGTTCCTGAATATGTTCAATGGACCATTCGTAATGCATATCCCTATATAACAGAGGGTAAAATGTTGTATATATGATATTATAACAGTTTATAAAGGCGCACGTGTGTGTGGGGGGGGGGCGGTTCATAGATGTTACATAGTACAGAATGCTTCCGACACACTATGACACAAGCCAACCTCTACGATAAATTGAACATGTTTAATCTTGTCGGAAAGGCTACGACACGGCTACGACACGGACGCTGTGTCGTAGTCATGTCGGAGTGTGTCGCAGTGTGTCGGAAGCCGTGTCGGAACGGTGTGTCCACTGCTACGACAAAAACCCAAAACGTTCGATTCTGTGTCGTAACGCTTGTCGGAAGGCTTGTCGCAGTGTGTCGTAGTGTGTCGGGAGCTCAGTGGACACCCACCTTAAGGGTTCAATGGAAGTGAGTTAAATTCAGCTACTGGGATAAAAAAAGAATAATAATAATAATAAATCTGCCTGCTGCTGACTCAATCCGAATGCCTTCAATTTACACCTGACGGAAACCCCACCGATAAAATATCTCTGTACTGATAAGCAGTTTTTAAGGTGTTAGTCCTTAGGAGCATCAGTTCTTATACCATTTTCTACACACACAAAAATTAAAAAGAGGGAGCAACAGAAATAGATCAAACATGAATTATGGATTTCCTGGTTGGAACAGAGTGGAGACAAGAGCTGGTGGCTAATCTAGTTAGTTATCCTAAGATCTGAGGTTGGGGTAGCCTGGTTACCTACCCCAATGAACAATGGGACAGGTAACACCCAACAAGAGCAACGTGTGAGCGACCTTGAACTTACACTGCTTCCCCTGTCATTCACAGAGAAGAACCAGCACAACCTCCTTCCATTAAAAGATTCCACAAATAATTTGTTTACACTTCTTTACAATGGATGACAATACAAATTATAAATGTTTCTAAAGATCAAAGATGACTTATTAGAATAAATCTTTAAAAAAAACTTACAGATTTTGCAAACTGAATGCAATCCCGCAATGAACCAGAAAAATGGTGGTACAGTAGAACCCCATGTAAGCAAACACCATCCGTTCTGGGCCAAAGTGGCCACTTACGCGGGGTGGCTGCTTATACGAGGTTAATATAAACATCTAATAGAGGGATCCTTTCCAAGCACAGGTGTCCGTTAACGCGGGGTGCCTGCTTACACCGGGTGTCCGTTAGGTTGGGGTCTACTGTAGTTACCTGGCCTAATATCTGAGTGCACATTGACCAGGCTTCCAGGCTAAGTTGGGGTAGTGTATTTCAAAGTAGAGACGCCAGGTGTCGCCCCCCCCCCCCCCTCGTCTGTATAATTATAAAACCTATATTCACCTAACTTTTGGAATTATCATTTTTTAAAGACTATAAATGGAAAAACAAATGCACAGTATTTTCTGCGCAAGGATGAATTCAAAATGAAAATACCATTAGGCTACTATGGCATTAGAGACTAGAGTGTGTGGTTAGGTCGCGCCATTGAGCTGTAGGCTACTAGATCTAGACCAAACCGTGACCACACTGTCAATACATAAAACGATTTAACTTTTAAGATGACATATCTAGTCGGAAAATGATTCATTACAATGATTTCATTGTTGTTGAGTATTCAAACCATACTGACAGTCAATCCCTGAGCAAGATACACTCTCAAAATTAATTGACAAGTGCCTGTGACCCCTATTATCGCTCAAGCACTTGTCAAACTCAACAAATTCCGTTTTTGTTCAATATTTCAACTATTACCTCATGTAATTAGTCGTATTTACCTCCTCTTTTTGAATTGTATCAGTTTTATATCCCATAAGAGTCTATTGCTTGTGATAACCACATTGCAGCAAGTGTGATGTCGGTTGGCTGCTACTCTAACCTCTAGGTCTCTAGACTCGACCTAAGCACCGCGTGACTTAAATTTCCACTTACTTTTCATTTGAAGCAACACGTCCAAAATTACCTAGAGGCATCTTCAGGCCTTACACTTCAATGCCTCCAGGTATCTTTAAAATATGACAGAGTTAAACGGGAACCCTCTTACAGGGTGTGGCTCGTTGGTGATGCTCATGGAAGCTCAGTGCCGCCCTCTGGTGAGTTCCTGTATCATCCACCAGGTGGCCCTGCTGTGCCCGATTTTAGTTACTCTGGCCACCAGAGCTACACTGACGTTAGGCTCTAGTACAGTCTGTTGTCGCCAGGGCCAGGGAGCACAGACTCAAACTAAGACTGTTATGCGCTGCCATTATAAGGCAGGAATCCCTGCCTCTGCTGGTACTTAGCTACCCTGAGTGATTTGCCAGTAGCCAGTGTGTTACTCTTCAAGCATAGGTACCTTCACGTACCGTAAGCCTAATGCGCCGCGGTGCATAAACGGACTACACTGACGTTAGCTCTGGTGGAATCTGATCTGAACAACCTTGACTTTCACTCGCCTAGCTGATCTTCTTGCTACCAGAGTCAGAATCTCTGCTGGAAGAGTGAATCATTCTGCGAGCAGATCTTTTGTCTTAGTAGTCTCTGTCAATACAGGCTATTCTTGCTGTGGTTAGAGATTGTAGTACTCTTGAAGCCCCTTATCCATATTATTATTATTATATTTTTTGTGTATTTTGATAGAAAGAACATGAAATCAGATTTTGTTATCAATTAGCTAAGTTGATAATTGTAGTAAGTATTCATAGTTTATATTCCACCATATCCCAAAAGTCTACCCTGCTTCGACATATTTGTCTCGAGTTCTCTGTCCAGAAAGCGATCGGACCAAACCAACCCCTAGTCAGAGACAGGGGTTGGTTGCCAATCTAGATTTTAGTCCATTTGGTCTTTGGCAGTTTTTTGGCTATGGATTTTGATCGCCCAGTACGCTTCAGACATAGCTGAATAATTTGTAATAAATCAATAGGGAGCCAAAGTGAACCTGCTGCAACCACAGATAGCCGTTCACAAAATACCATTTCCGGGTATAGGCGCTCAGTACTTTGACTATGTAGGTTCGAGATTATGTCTCATTCTCCAATCTTTTAGATCCATATTTTTGATAAACTTAACAACTGTCATCGTAGCTTCGAGACAGAGTTATTCAGAGACGATAGTAATAAACTCGCTCCAAAAGTAACAAAAGAGACCAAAAACAAGTCTAGCCTCAAACCCCCATAGGTTTAGCACTAAGCCTCGTTCTTACTGGGCACTGGAAATGGGGTTTTGTAAACGGGTATCTGTGGTTTCACTTTGGCTCCCTATACATATCGTCTCCTACACATATGAATAAGACTCTAAAATATAGAGATTGAATAACGAGAGTAGGTAATGAAACTACTTTGTAAGATTTTGGCAGCAAGTTGCTTTTCACATAGTAAAACCCATGTATGTTTTTTTCAAAGCCAATTGTAAATTGAATTATCATAACTGCTGAATTCAAACACAGTATTAAATACACAAGAAAGACCAAGTTTATTTCAATGGTTTATTAATGAACGGGCAACGGTATCCAGTTAAATGTTTTTGTAAAATTATTCGGTAGAGAAGGGTTCTCTCTCTTCAACTCTTTGCGAGTTTATTGGGGTGAGTTTGACTGATTCAAGCAAAAACATGCGGTTATCTGTTTAAAGAACAGTTCTGAACAATGACTAATTCAGGACAACAAGGCGAAAGTACAGCAAACACACTGCACTTCACCAAATTGACCTTGAAAGGATGCTACTAAATGCCTGATGCGACATATTCTGTCGAAACTAACGAGTAAGTAGGAGCCAGATCAAATAAGATGTGGCCCATATGTTCTAAGAGACATTCAGAGAAACTCCACGAAATCCCCCAAGAGGGCAGGAGTAACAGCTAGATGTTAGTTCCAACATACAACACCAGAGGCCACCACCACTCACCACAGAGTGGCGGCGCCACCGGTGTTGTTTACAAACATGGGAACAACAGCTGCTAGGATTGGACAACACATATTTTCAAGTGTCTTTGTCTGCAAAAGCAACCAAAGAAAACACTGGATCTAGGTCACCTGACCAAAATCAACCAACCACGGTCACTCTCTGAAAATTCTAGGCGAAAATTCGCGCCAAGAACACAGCAAACCGCTTTGGAATCGGTCACTTACTCGCTAGTCGCATAGCAGCCTTGTACACATGGTATCCAGTTAAATCATCGAAATAAAGATAGCAGAAATCAACTTAACTCTATCAGAGGTAGGAGTTAACTTTGAACAATAGACAGAAGAAAAACAACTGGCGTTTTTCACGCTCCCACTAGAAAAATATAAAACTAAAAAAAGAAAGTTAAATTTGGAATATAATCAATATTAAAGGAAGAAAACACTTTAATGAATGGAAAGAAGAAAATGACTTGAGCTTCTGGAGCTCCCGCTAAAAAAAATATGTAACTAAAAAGTCAGATTTGGAATATATAATTTGTACACAGTGACATAATAAAATGAAATGTGTTGTGCTATTAGCACTTCGGATGAATAGATTAGATTAAAAATAAGAATGCAAGAGACACTTCTAATCAGAACCGATACAAAAAAAAAAAAAAAAATTAGATAAGTTTGAAAATTCAATATAGCCCCACTCTGAATAACAATCACTGTTTACCGGTATACAATAGTTATTTGTTGAAAAAATTCCATGTGGAATATATATACAAATTGATGTAATGTCTGTAACAGCTGACGCCTAAGGAGAGGCCATAAAAATATACATACAAGAATACAATAAGAAGCCTTCAACAAATATTGTCATAATACTGAATATATCTGGGACCAGTTTTTTAGACATGATAATCGTTAATAGCGACCGTTTTGTAATTCTCATACATTTGACGAAATTATCGAGCCATTGGGGCTAATGGTCGTTGTATTTATCTTGAAAACTCAAGATATCTTTAATAATCGCTGTTAACGATTATCGCATCTAAAAAAACCGGTCCCTGGTAACTTTTCATAGTATTTCATCAATCCTTGGCAACAAGATAATTTCCATGATTATTTTGTCTGTATCAATCACAATCAGTTGCATCAAATATCAATTTTGTTTTATAATTGTGGATGAGGCTAGAAAAAAATACTTTTTTTTTTTTTCAACACAACGCCACGTAGAAAGAAAATCTAATAAATCAATTAAGTTTATAAAAACTTATGCATTTCGGTGCGTATATATTTCGGTTCCGGCTCTGAGCCCGCTCTGAGCCCCGCTCTGAGCCTGCTCTGAGCCCCGTTCTGAGCCCGCTCTGAGCCTGAAGCGAATCTATTCTCATTCTCTCTCTGGGTTAGTCTAAACTACTTTTCTACAGCCTAAGAGACGGATATATTGGACACATAGACATGACTGAAATATATTCGTCAGTAAATAAAAAAAAAACTGTTTGAGCATCCCCAGGCTTTGCTGCATTCATCTAATCATCAGAATTTACACACAAAAATTAATAGAAAAAAAACCCTTTGAAAAAATGTAGTACAGATATTGGTGAAGCGGTCGGGTCATTTTGTGCACACTGAATTGGTTTACCTTCGGACTAGTCTGCTACAATAAACCAAAAGGATAAGTATAATCATCACAGCGGTTCAAGTAGATTGGAGGAGAGCTCGGTAGTGCTTTCAGCATCATCCTGAGCTGTCAATCATCTTGAGCTGTCAATCATCTTGAGCTGTCAATCATCTGGAGCTGTCAATCATCTGCAGCTGTCAATCATCTGCAGCTGTCAATCATCAGGAGCTGTCAATCATCAGCAGCTTTCAATCATCTGCAGCTGTCAATCGTCTGGGTGTTCCCAGATCATTTCCAATATTTAGTGATTGCATTTTTTTGTTGGTAATAATGGCAAATTTATAAAAGAAAAGAAGAAAAATTTCCGGTGGTAAATCTCATTTGACCATTGCCCCCCCCCCCCCTCCCCCCCAAAAAAAGATCAATCAAGTCTGTTTGTTCATGTCAGCTGGGTTTTCCTTATCATTTACAGTATTCAGTGATTCGATTTTGTTGGGTCTGAATTATGTATTCAGTCTGTTTTTTCTGCTGTTGGTGATATACTTTCTCCTCCTCTTCTCTAGTGCCTCCCTGTGTTGTGTGTATGAGCAGGTGGCCCAGCTCAGGGGATCCAGAAGTTGCACACCGAGTACTTGGACTCTCTGCGGGTCACCGGTCTCGGGACGGTGTTCATGCTCTTTCTCGTTGGGCAGGTCTTCGGTCTCGGCAAGATCTGTTTCGCGTTGATCATCGGCATGTCGAGTTTCTCCGGCGAGCCGAGATTCTTCACTGATGAATAACTGAAGTAAAGATAGTAACATTGAAATAAGTTTCCAATTTATTTACCTTACCTGATTGAGGTAGTAGTCTAATTGTCATATATTTGGCGATAATTATAGAATCCTTGGGGCAAATGGTTGTAGTTATCTTGAAAACCATCTTGAATGTTTACTAATCGCTATTAACAAATATCTCGTCTAAAAAACATTTTTCAGTCACGAAAATCGTTAGTAACGACTGTTTCCAGGCATCAGTGTCCTATAGACGTATGATCGTAGAGGATCGGCCAACGATCATCGGTCTACGACACATAGGGATTTTTTGGTTTGTTTGGGAGGTTTAACGTCCAATTTGTTCAATTAGACTTACACATAGTGGGGTTTGAGGTGTACTATAGTAGTGAGAATCGTAGGGTATGGTAGGTGAATTTGTCATCCAAAGTGTCTCAACCAACGACAATTTGGACATGTTGTTCAGGTATAACGGGTGGTGTAAGCAATTTTTTTTCAGATGCTAAAATCATTGAAATAAGGAAATACTTGGGGTGTGTCTGGTATACAGAATTTCATAATTAGTTTGGTATTTTTTCTGGTGTGTTTTACACCTTGGTATCGCGGATACCTCAGTGTAAAACTTGCAAAATGTCTTTCCTTTCCAAGAATTTTTTTTTCTCATAATTATCCTTTTAGTATTTCGGTCGTCAGAAATATTTTTCTAAACCACCATGTTTTAGTTGACAACTGTAGGCACTGCACCACTCAGCTGTTTCTGCAAAACCTTCTGCTGTGTATCCCCAATCTGTAAGCATTGCTTGTAACAATTGTCATGATTGAAAAACACCATACCTACTACTATGGTTTTTCTAAGACAATCGTTCTGAAAGACTGTTTTGGCACCAATCCCCTGTGGCGCGCTACGACTGGGTCTATAGGACACCTGCTATCTTTCATCGTCCAAACTGTCGCACATTCATTGGGTGATGTTAGGTAACGATTGTTGTGACTGAAAAACCCCTCCCTGATTTCCACCGTATTGGAATTTAAACACATCCTACAACACTTAGTTCTGGTGAAGATACAAGTTGGCAGCTGAGACACTTGTAGTCACTAATGCATCGCTGTAACAATAAAAAAAATAAAATAAAAAAAACAACTTAAAGTCTCGGACTGGTTTTTTAGACGCTATAATCGTTAATAGCAACCGTTTTGTAATTATCATTCTTTGGCGATCATTATCAAACCATTGGGGCCAATGGTCGTTGTATTCATCTTGAAAACTCAAGCTATCTCTAATTATCGCTATTAGCGATTATCGCGTCTAAAAGAACTCAGATAAAAAAGAGATGTTCTCAGTTACCGAGAAGATCCTACCTCTTTGTGGCCCGGCCAGAGGTCAGTCCAAGCACCACATTGCCTCCGATGGTGCCGTTCGCTGATGGCGACTGAGGTGTGACTTTGAAGTTTGTTTTGTTGAGCTTCGGTGATGGCAATTTCTTCTTGCCACCCACGAAGCCTCTCCGAGAGACTGCGTTTTCCTGCGGACCATTGATCTGGTGGATCTTCACTGCGCTGACAAGGTGATGGCTGCTCTTGTCGGTCAGGTTCGATGACTTGCTGTTTGCCGCACTGCAAATTGCTGCCTGTTTCGGCTCTTCATTTGCACTGCTACGGCAGCGAGACTGAGATAGAAACAGAGAGGTTAGAAACCTGAATGGTGTCTTATACGGAAACTGGCTTACTGTCTTCGTACGTCAAAAATACGCAGTGAAATTATTGATCAGATACATCCCCATGCCGAAGGCAGAGGGATGTATCTGATTGATAATTTCACCAAGTATTTTGACGTACGAAGATAGTCAGCCCGTTTTCGTATTATTATATACCTAAAAATGGCAAAATTATAGCTAGTCACGTGATCACATACCCCGTACGTCACAGTGTGACGTACAGCTATACATACATCATGGGTAGCAGCGGGCAGTATGTGTGGTTCATACGGCCATAGGTATATAATAATACAAGGATCAGTCTTAGGAACAGGAAACAAGTTGGGGTCAGAAAGAAAATGTAGAACAATTTTTTTTGGTTGGAGACAGAAGTGCTATTCACCTCATATCTTAAATCATTCATTTGTCATGCTTTAGAATTTCTTCCATGGGAAACTGGTGCACCTTACTTCCTTTTAATTTGTGGTGTGAAAAACATATTTTCATTTGATATTTGCTACCTCAAAGAGACTGAGAAAATGTGTAAACATGTCGGTAACATGCTGGGGCTGGGGCTCTGTGAAGAGGTGGAAACCACTGGTCTTTGGCATGAATGAGGCTCAATTAACATCAACTTTGTTTTACATAAGGCCACTCAAAAAAAAAGCTTGTTTCTCATCACCAAGCCATGAAAAATATGACGAGGGCGCTTTTTTTGTTGTTGTTGTTGTTTTTTTTTGCTATATTAAAGATGGCTTTTGAAGTGCCATAAAATGGACTTCAGACATACAGTAAAACCCCACATCAGCGGACACCCTCCGATCCAGGCCAAAGTGGCCGCTTACGCAGGGTGTCTGCTTACAAAGGGTTTCCAGATCTTGATTGGCTATACATTTAATGCATCCTTGACATCAGGAGCTTTAATTTGATACTAAATACACATACCTTTCATAATTTCTATCAAGGTTCACCTATTTAAAAAAAAATAAAAAAAATCTAAAATTGTTTTTTCTGATGCACGCGGTGATGAGAAACAAGTTGTTTTTTTTGAGTGGCCTAAGGTAAACATATTCCATGAAAATTCCAAAAAGGTGGATTTCAAATGAAAAGATGAAAGCTGCCATATGGGATTATGTTTACCACTATAACAACCTTCTTGACCACTATACAGGCCAGAGTTGAAACCAGTCAATAAATTTGTAAAGTATATACAGTAAAACCCCGCCTCTGGGACACCTCGCTTACGGGGACACCCCGCTTAAGGGGAAACTTTGTTTGGAACAGAAATCTTTATTTAGTTTATTTCAACCCCACTTAAGGGAACACCTCACCAAAGGGGACACTTTGCTTGGAACAAAGGGTAACCCCTTAAGCGGGGTTTTACTGTATTTCACATATGCAGCAAATTATATTGTATTGAACAAGGACCATTGCTTGATCAAATCGCTTTCAGATTCATTCAGTCGAGAATTCCTAACGGCACTGAGTCTAGGTAAAATCAATGAGGCCTTCACATCAGGAATAAGATATTATGTAGCAAAACATTTCAGTGCCTAAATTGTGAATGTCCATGCAGTTTGGCAAAAACTTGCCAAACTGGCTCTGATATAATTCACAAATCTTACATCATAATATAACAGACTGCATCATCTATGACTAAAAGTAATGAAAATATTCTAAATATTTTTTTAGAAACAAATGTCCCAAAATGATTACACAGAGAAAAATACTCGACTTTCATTTCCAAAAAAAAACAAACATGGTGTGAAAAATTCTCAGTTTTAGACAAAATTGGAAAAGTGGTTCTAGGGAAAATGTACCTTAGGCTTGACAAGCATCATGGCTCTGCCCTGAACTGGTGGTAGGGTCTCCTGTTCTAAGACCGGCTTCACCTTTCGGGCTCTTGTGGATGGGCGGCTTTGGACTGGAAATTAAAGGTTTGAAATATTAAATTCCCACGTTGATTCCCTCTTACTGCTTAGTGTTGTAGTCCCTTGTTACAGTGATGTATTCAGGGATTGGTTTGGTTGATTTTACATCCGGTCAGTTTAGAATTTCTCTTCCCAAACTTTACTATACTTTAAGAACCTTTCTAGCTTTCCCTATTACTTAGATAGGGGGGTTTCCTGGGATATCCAGGGCCCTGTTTTTTAGTCACGACCATTGTGTGGCCAGGAAGGCCCAAGACCAACCAGCGATTTCACGACAGGTTCGGCGACAAAAGATGGCCGGTGTCCTATAGACAGTGTCGTAGTGCGCCACGGACGATCGCCGCTAAAAGTGTCTCAAGTATAGAACTGTCTTAGGTTCTATAAAACCTCACTGTGCGTATATGGAGGATTTCCCATACTTCCCATACGAATTAAGCAATGAAATTTTTACACGAGAAAGGGATACATATAACCTATAATCGTGCTAAATATGAAGAAAAAAATTTGTGGGGGGAGTGGGAGAAACAAGCAGATTTTGGGTTCTGTGATCTATCTAAAAGACGGAATGGGTGGAATTTCAAGATTTCATTTGAGTCAGATTCTTCCGGCATCTAAAAGTTTGGTTGTTTCAAGGCATATAACATTGTCGAATTTTGAGACCAGGCATAATATACCTGTCCTTTCTGATTAATTTATCAATAAAACCAGATGTGGGTATAAAAAACAATGGTGAGGGGTGATGTCCAACTGGTGAAGTGGCCCAAAATATAGGAAACACCTGGGAAAATGCTTACGAATCTGGTTTTAAACGAAATATGACTAGGCAATGTTTGAACTGGTCACAAAGCTTGCTCAAACCTGTTTACATAATCCAAGGCATCTTAGGAAAGAAAAAGAAAAAAAAAAGAAGTTTAAAATATAGAAACATTTACCTTTTGGTGGCCTTTCAATTATCTCAACTTCAGGCACTGGTTCGGCCTCAGGGAGGCCACTAAAGAATCTCATCATGATCTCGCTCTTCTCCTGTACAGCAAGGAGGCTCACCTAGAAATGTCCATCAAACTATTCAGCAACTTTATCAATTCCTTTGATAAGCATCTATTGGCAGAGGACTTTGTAAATTTGTAAAAAACAACAAAAAAAACAATTAAAAAAAAAAAGACTTTGTAAATTTTCAGGTTGTAATAATTGCTTCAAGATTCAGGTCAATATTTGAGAAAAGCATATATTTCAGACTGTTTTATTTTCATCTGGAATTTTTTTCCATAGACTTAACATGTGGAGCTCTTACTGAACACCCATGGAGTATAAAAAAACTCAATGGGTGATGGTGTCACACATGTAAGCCAATTAGTCAGATATCAGAATGAGATCAAATCTGAACTGAACTGCACTCAATCCATAGCCACTGAAAATACACCATTTGTTTTGATTTGCTACATAATCTAACTCGGCTTTGCCTCATGAGATTTTTTTTTAATTTTTTAATTTTTTTTTTGATTTAGAAGAAGCATCTCTCAGAGTGTCTGAGTTTTTCAGATACTCCACAATGAAAACTCATGGCACATTTTCAGCAGCTACAGATCTCAATGTAGTTTCTTTTTAATATACAATGTTAGGGCAGTTCCTATAAACACCACCATATACTTGTTTTAATCCATTTTTATTTTTTTTAAATTTCTATTTTAATTCATAATTTCAACTCTTTCACACTTCACAACTTATTCCCTCTTATTCTTAACTTGTTTTAATCCAAATGCTTGAAATGCGGATCAAAGTGTAATCATGAATTGGTGTACAATTCACGGTATGACTGTAAATGCGTCCAAAACGCAAACATGTTGGAGTGCCTCCACCTGAAGATATCCGCATCTACCTAGACTTGACCTGCTGTGTGGAGGATCTAAACTATCTGATGTAAGACGCTATCTATACCTAGGAGTCACAATAGACGGGTTCTTGAATTTTAATCACCACATCCGAAACATGATTAAGAATTGCAATGCATGTGTGTTCAAGCTACAAAAAATCAGAAGTTGTTTAACTAAAGAGGTGGCTCTCAAAATTTACAAAGTAGTAATCAGGCCCATCTTAGAATACTGCAGTTACTTAGTCGATGGCACTACAAAAAAGGACATCGGTTCGCTTCAATTGGTACAGAATAGGGCCTTGCATGTGGTGCTGAATGAGAAGTGGAGAAAAATGCGCATAACCGACCTACATGCTATGTTCAAGATTGATCTCCTAGAGACACGTCGTAAAATGCAGTTAATCAAACAAATGTACAAGTTATCAGCAAACGCTGCTCTGCTTGAAAGTGCACAGCGTACAAAGCGGAGTTCAATTAAAATAAGGTTTAAGACTCCGAATGTCCAAACATGACTATACCAGAAATCACCAATGTATCAGGGAAATAAGCTATGGGCGCAGCTAAATGTAGAGATTAAGAGAATCAGTGATATAAAAGAGTTTAAAGTTGTGATAAAAACCATGTACTCAACATATGACTGGGTGACCTAGGGTTCATTGTTACTTGTGGTATCTACACGTATAATTTTGGTCAGGAATTTGGCAACCATCATCATCCTGTATTATTCCTTACTTCTGTGTAACGCATTGCGCATATGACTGTATTCGTATAACTCAGTGGAAGATCTGCTCTATGCAGAACTGATGCTTCTTGTAAATAAAAAAAAAGAAAAAAAAGTAGATAAAACCTACCTGTTGTCTGGTGATGCCTTTAATTGGGGAACCCTTCCTGTTATACTTCGACGCAGGTCTGGCAGATTTAGTCACGGGCTTGATCATCCTCTCCTGGCGGAGGTCAAATGAGTTCTCGGAGGGGCAGCTGCTGGCGGTGTAGTAGATGGAGTCACTCTCCGTCTCGTCAGACTTCTTGGCGTCGTCACACGCCAGATGGGCCTGTGCCACCAGTCAAAGAATGAAACAATGTTTACTGTCATGAATTATCCATGTCCATTATATAAAATTCCCAAATATTATAATTTTCTGTTAGGCAATATTCATATGAGACATGTCTTACACTGCACGAAAACCACTGTTTTATTCATATATACGCCATCACGGAAGTGCATGTATTGGCTGAATATTGACTTGTTTTCATTTATATACGCCCAGGCCTTATATACGACAGACGCGTCTTGGCTGTATTTCACACCCGGTGTATATGAGAGAAAATACCCTCTGCCCCCGCCCCTTTGTGTTGGTAGAAGTACAGGTGTCCTCAGTAGGAAGCCCTCCCTCCCCCACCCGCCTCCCCCACCTCCCCCCGCCCGCTCTCAGTGAAGTCCTCTTCACTGGATGCTTATATACGCCTACAGATGAGGTGTATACACACGGGGATTAAGACGACCTTGTAGACGCAAAATACCTACTTATGTACGCCTGGCACATTCATATGTAAAATGATGGTTTTCGTGCAGTGTTTGTTTTTGAGGTCTTGGACCAACAGTGATCATAACAGCCCAACAGTGACCAGGCCTGTGGAAGGCTTTGCTACATTGGTTGCCCAAAAGGTCCCTCTTTTATTTTTTTATCAGATATTTTTTTATCACAACTGAAAAAAATGTTGTTATCTGACAAACACCTCCCAGGTTCAGAAACAGGATATGTGTGGAAGTAGTGAATATGGTTTACCTTCGGTTTGCCATTCTCTTCTTTGGTGGCTGAATCCTGGGAGGAGATTTTAATTTTTGCGTCATCTTCTTTGCTATCTGTCTGCTTGGGCTGTATTAAAACAAAAATGCAGTGATATCTATATTCCTATGATTGTATAATCGAGCGATGTCAGTTGGGGCTTAAACCATCGTTTCATTGGCTAAAATGAAGTTCATAATTAACCTTTGTTTTACACAAGGAAAAAATTGAATAGACTGAAAATGAAAAAGATCAATGTCCATGGAAATTTGAAAAGCTTCCATCTTTGAATATCATATTGCAAAATAATTTTAAAAAAAAAAAATTAAAAAAATGGACCTATCCCTCAGATCCTGACAGCGATTATCCCATCTAAAAACTGGGTCCCTGGGACTTGTTTTTTAGACCTGATAATTGTTAATAGCGATTATTATAGATTCAAGATTGTTTTTAAGATAGATAAAGTGAGAATCTGCCCCAAGTACCAGTCTTTTTAGATGCAATAATCGTTAATAGTGACCATTTTGTAATCATCATACATTTGGTGATAATTATTGAAAAATTGGGGCCAATGGTCGTTGTATTTATCTTGAAAACTCAAGATATTTTTAATAATTGCTATTAACAATTGTTGCGTCTAAAAAACCGGTCCCATAGGTTCGATAATTATCGCCAAATGTATGGTCATTAGACTAGGGTCTTAAAATGGTTGCTATTAACGATTATCCAGTCTAAAAAACGGGTCCTTGGCATCCATGTTTCCTTTTCTTTTTCCATCAGCCTGCACTGACCTGTTGAGTGGTCTCTCCCACGCCTTCTTCGCAGGGGAAGTGCAGTTCCCTAATTTTGAGTTGTTCGAACCCGTCGCGGGCTTCTTCAGTTTTCTCAACTGACATTTTCGGCAACTTCTGAGCTGCCAACTGGAAATTCCTGATTTCAACCTGTGGAAGCAATCAATACAAAATTGGTACGAGGTATTGTGAGGAAAAACTAAAACATTTAGGAAGGCAAGAGAAATTATACTAAAACAGGCTGATTTCCAATTTGAAGCTCCAAATTATTATTTTTTTATTTTTTTATTTACCCTGCAGGGACTTCGGTGAGAACACCGGTTTGACTTACCCCTGCAGCAGTATAAACGTTTGTACATGAATAAAATTAGAACAATCGGTTCTATTATGTAAGGACCGTAAATTCACGAATATAAGATGCATCTCTTGTATAAGATGCACCCCGAGTTTGGGTGACTCGGGGTTTGGTTTGTGTATTAGACGCTTCTTATATGTGGGAACTTACAGTACTTAAACTTCCATAACTGTCATTTGGTTAATTAACTTCCTTAGTTTATTCAATCTTCCATAACTGTAAGTAGCTGTTATAAAATGTCTGTGGTTCATAATACTTGTCTATGCCCAATCTATATACAGTGTTCTTCCAGCTGGGAGGTCTTGGGAAATTATTATAATTGGCATTGCATAATTTCTTGGTGATACCCCAGTTCTGAAAAATATGAAACCCAATCCCTTTGAGCTGCACTGTGAATCTATTGTCAGTGTCAATTACGAACAACACACCTCTTGATCACTGCTCGATGGTTCTGATTTGCCATTTTTCAGGAAAGTCTCGCTGAGGAGAACAGCCCGCGACAAGTCGTAGCGCAGGCTCTGTGGGGTTGCGGGGTAGTCCGGAGTCATACGGCCAGCAGTACATGCAGTCTCCATGGTAGCCGGAGCGGTCTGCCCTCGTGGGCTTGTTTTACGCCCAACGGGAATCACGATATCATCATCAGCCGACTCCTGTAAATATACATTCAAATTACAGGGATGTTAGTAAGTCAGACTCAGTAAAAAACGTTGAAATATCTTTTAAGTGGAATTTGCTGCCTCAGACTTACAAAAAGTGGGAACATATTGCGGTAGTTGCATGGAGCAGGGATGTCAGTTGGGGTCAGAAAAAAACAAGGAAATATTTCCTTGGCAATACAGGGTTAGACATCAGATCTATATATACACCCAAAAGACCTAAAATATAGTAGATACAAATAACATTATCACTGCGGAATATGGGTCTGGAGGCAGGTTAATTGGGGAATTTATGAGTCATGGCTGATTTGAGTATTTTTTAATTGTTATGTTCATTTTACACAAGAAAAAAGGATATCTTATTCCAAAAATGAAAACACGGAATTCCGAAGAAACAAGGAAAACTGACATCCCATTGGAGGGGCAGTCCTGATGAGTAGAGACGCCGCCGGCCAGCCGGAGTTACCGGAGGGGCCAGAGGTTCCGAGAGGGCACCAGAGACTTCGTTTTTTTCAAATAGATATATAGTTAGTAGATATTGTGTGAGTCAGTGCAGCAGAATCAAAAACTTATCAACCCTTTAAGGACGGGTGCCTGTGGCCAAGCCAGCGCCTTGAGGACGGGTGCTGGTGGCACTTTAAACTGCTAGGGGACGAACACCTTGTCATTAAAACCCACAATTCAGTTGTTTAATCACGTGATATGATTTATATTCTTAAATATTTCATTTCTTTGGAGTAAAAATACCAACAATGGTGTTATACACACATTCTGTGAAAATTTCATTAATGTTCTTCCATTATTTTTTTGTTAAAAACGATTTTGTAGATTTTTGAGAAATGATGCCTCAAGGCATCATTCGCCCTGGTCTGGATGATGCCTGAAGGCATCATTCGCCCTTAAAGGGTTAAAAATGGAATAGGACTACTGCCTGAATTGTACTGGCCTAAATAAACATCTGAGGGGCTTACTCTGACTTAAAGACTATTGCACTATCCTGAGACAAGGTGGAATAATTCCATAATCTCATCCTCTCATCTCCTTCTTTTGCCCTCTACCTCTCATCGTGATTAGGATGTTTGAGTCCACAAAAAATAGGGTAATTTCCTTGAAAGACAAAGATTAGAGGGAAACTATGTTCCGGTGGGAATAAGTCAAAGTTACGAGGTAAGGCTTGGAAAAATTACTGCCCAAGGCGTAGCCGCGGGCAGTAATTATTCCAAGCCTTACCGAGTAACTTTGACTTATTTCCACTGGTACGTGGTTTCCCTATTCCTATATACCTTCAATTGTCGGCTAATATCGATAAAAACCGAATGTCTCTGAACGTCAACCTGGGCAGTAAACATCAACCTGGGCAGTAAACGTCAACCTGGGCAGTAACTTCAACCTGGGCAGTAAACAAAAGTTATTCCACCCCCAGCAGCGTTAAGTAATCATAGGTTGTTCGCTCATAGGTATATAGGAATATTGCCAATCTGCCTTCTTCTATATGACTGGATCCTTGATGCTGTAGAGCCTTAAGAACTTCTTCTTTTATCCTACCCCTAATAAGAAACGCCATAGGCTTAACATTGGGTTACTCTATTTGGGCCATCGTGCAGTAAAGTGTAATTTGTTGCACGAGGGTAATAGAAATGATCGACCAATCAGCAGCCAGATCGTGGGCAACATAATACCAATGCAGTCTATAAATTGTTGACAGACTTTGGCTTTACTTGGCAATGCTGCAGCCGCAAACTTCTCATTCGAGCAACTTGGAGGAATCATAATGGCTAACTATTATTCTCAAGTTGTGGAGACAGGGTAGGATAAATACTAAACTGAACTGGAGTTAGTTGTGTCAGAGATTATCACACTCCGGTCAGGTCAGCTACTCACTGCACTCGGCAAACGCCTCGCATAGTAATATGACCTGCCCAATGTGCGATAAACACTTACACTACTAACTCTCGTTCAGTTTCTACTAAGTATCACAACTGCCCAAACATATTACTTCAGCTTAAACAGACCTTACTGCATCATCATGAAACAAGTGTGAATACTTTGATGTTATATGAACTGAAAAAAAAAAGAAAAAAAAAGAATTGAACTAAAAGTTGCTTATAAAAACAAAAGAGAAAAAGAAGTGATTATTTGAAAGGCCTACCATGGTTGGTGATGGGGGTGGGAGTGAAGTCGAGCCCTCCCGTTCCTCAGCAGCGGGGACTATGGCCACTTCTTTACCATTGTAATAGCCATGAGCAGCCTGAAAATCACAGAGATTTTCCTATACATGAAAAAGAATTGCAAGGTTTTCTGTACAATCCCTTAAATATGTGTATATATGATATCAACATGTATGTGAGGGGTGCAGAAGATAGTTTCTTGAGATTTTATGGTTAGTGTGAAGTAAACCAGGAGTCTGTTAAATAACTTATGTCAATGAAAGTAGAGGGTACAAGGAAACTTCTTAGGAGGGGTTTGATAAGCATTTGATAATCATTTGATAATTAGAGGAAAGTCACAAGATGAAAATAACTTGGGCCGTACTACTCAGAGTTTAACCGCAGAGTAATTCACAAAGCAAAGCTGAGTGAATTACTCTGTGGTCAAACTCGGTGGAGTGCAGGCCAAGTTATTTTCATCGAGTGGGTTTCTGATTTTATCTCACCCCATGTAACATTATTAATTGAGAAAATAAATCATCCAATTAGCCATTGAGTATTGGGTCCACTACCTTCATGGCTGTGGAGTATGAGTTCCTGATTTAAGCCTATGGAGAAAAATGTTCACCCCAAACTCCTGTCCTGCTTTTCTCTCGTTTGTGGCTGTCAGCCTAGCTAGCAGATGCACATGTAGCCATTCCACAACACGGACATGACTAGGACACAACACGCGGCAACATCACCGCTAAATTCCTGTAAATGGAATTCTACCATCATACAGATGAGCTGCAGGGAATCTGTGTTTAAATCTGGGGCCTGTTTTTTAGTCATGACCATTTCCTATAGTGACCAGTTAGTGACCGTTTGGAGACCTTTGGGTTCCAGAGATAAGTCGTCATAACATGTGCGACCATTAGAGGGGTAAACTGTCGTGGTCACTGTTTTGGGTTCCAGAGTTGTGACCAGTTGGTGACCATTTAGCCCAAATGGTGGCATATTTCATTTTATACACCTCCACTGTATCAAATGAAACAATATTTACTGCGATGAATTATCTATATCTGTTTTATGTGATTCCCAAATTTCACAATTTTCTGTTGAGTAATATACATGTGAGACATGCTTTTGTTTTTGAATGGGCCTTGAACCAACAGTGATCATAACAGCTGAACAGTGACCGGGTCTAAGGAACACTTTTTGGTCATGATCACTGGTTTGGTCGCCCAACTGGTCACTCTTTTGTGATCACTACAAATAAAGACGTCGCTGTCTGAAAAAGAGGGCCCTGATTCAGCTCTCAGTTTCACTGGTCTCTAACGATACCTGTATAAGGTATTGTAGCGGGCGGGTGGGGTCAGCTCTCCCCCGCGGGGGATGCTGGCGGGATCGGTGCCTCCCGCGGGGGGAGGGCCGGTCTCGTCGGATATCCCGGGGGCCGAGATCCCTCGAGGGCTGACGTCACCCGTCCACTATATAAGCAAGGCACGGCTGCCTTTACGACGGTCTTCTGCTAGACTCTGAGCAATACACATCAAAGGAACATAGGCTTCGAGTGGCCTTGGCTGTAGCTCATATCCAGAATAAAGGTTCATCAACGCTATTGCAGTGGAATATGTTACAGTATATTGGGAAATTTCAAAGATGTTTGATTTCATTCAGATGATTATATTTTTGAAGATTACCTTGGGCCTGGCTAATTCTGGAGATTCTCTGGCAGCAGTTTCATCCAAGATGGCAGCCATCTTCTCCTTGTATGCTCCAAAAGCAGAGTCATCCTGTGAATAAGAAAATGAATATCAGAGATGTAACAAGCAGGTTATATGGTGCACACTGCCATGAATGAAACCCCTCTGGTTGTCATATACCCACTACCTAACAACACATGACAACAAAGTATTGAAACTTTTGAAGCATGTTCTCAACAACAAACACCAGGGACCTGTTTCACTAGTTTCGTGCTCATAGCGAATGGAAGACCAAAATAGTGGCACCAACAATGGCACAAACAGCAGAGAAAGCAAAGTTGTATTTCAAAAGGTTGATTGCTCTTGAGATCCCCATTCCATTCACTATGCCAACAATGTCTTAATCCAAATGCATACTGAATAAAAGACTCAGATATTATACAGAGCACAATCTTGTCAAAATACTCTACTTCATATTGGTCCTTCTGGACTTGAGAATTAGAGATTAAAGAGAAGTTTACCTCATTCTCTCTGCTAACGAAGGATTCGGTTGATGCGTAGTTGTACAGGCGCAGAGATTCAGACGACATGAATGACACCGGAGACTCCTCAGTCGAGGTTCCCCCATTCACAAGTGCGTTCGCTGTCTGATCGATTGGAGCAGAGCTCTTCCCTTTAGGGATATTCTTGTCGCTAGCGTAGCCTTTCACAGCCTTATCCTCCGCCTTCTTTGGTTTGCTGCATGAAGGAAACGAAGTGAAAGGCTGTGGGTGTGGGCTTGGGAAGGACTGCAGTATCTTGACCCTTGGTGACTGCAGAGTCTCATGTTGTTGGGAGAGCGGAGACCCTGACGGGGTGCTTGGCGAAGTCCGACGGCTGGCACGTGATGCAGCAGTACTCGGTCTGACTCTCGGCTCATCAGTGTCTGATCCGTGGGTCAGGCTCCCTAGTAATAGAAAACACATGATTTGTTTGTTTGATTTAATGTCTCGTCAACCATTACCGGTCCTTTCCAGACTTTCTCAATGTTCAGCTTATCTCACTGCTTTTACACCACAAGGGTTCTGATCGAATCTATGAGATGAATTCAGGTAGAAACCTCACTCTTATAAAATCTATCCAGATGAGATTTATTTTAATTCCCACACCACATAGACATGATATGAGAAGGATTGGCCTTTGATATAGCAGTAAATCTACCACTACTGGGGATGAAGGAGAAAGGTAAGTGCAATGGGACCCCAGCCCACAACCTTGGCAAAACAAGTCCATTGCCTTCCACTGAGCTAACTCCCTCTAACAGAAAAAAAGACCCCCAAAAAACATGAATCATGTAATATGGCATATGCTCTTCTCTCAATGACATAAGCCGATGTTTTCTTAATCCTGTCCAGCTTACACAAAGCTAGTCAGATTCAAGGAAATAGAAAATGGATCTTGATTATTTCTCCTATCTTCTATTATCAACAAAGTGTCCATAGAAAACACATAGGGAGTGTGTATGCTCCTCAGAGTTGCCTCTACGCAATATCCTCACATCTGCTTGGATACTACTACGCGTCAACTCCTCAGAGCATACGACTGCATACATACTTTATCAACATATCCTTAAGGGTCATCCAAATGAGTTTGAGGGTTTCTTTGCCACAAGAATGCCCCGAAGCAGGGACCCGTTTTTAGACGGGATAATCATTGATAGCTATTAATAAAGATACAAGACGTTTTCCAGATAAATACAGTGAGCATTGGCCCTAATGATTTGATGATTATCACCAAATATATGATAATTACAAAACTGTCGCTATTATGAGAAAACATGGTTACTGAGCCCATACGGATGGCCGTTCGAGGTCATTTGATGATGAAAATATGGCCCGACACCACAGGTGGGAGGGCCGTATTTTTTCATCAAATGACCGAGAACGGACACCGTATAGGCTCAGTCACTACGTTTTCTTGTTACTATACACCTCCCAATCGTTTAAAACGTCCTTTTATTAACTTTACAAAGAGCATAAAGACTACTGCAATTCACTACGGCCCGTTGTCACAGCGGGCACGAACATTATTTATACTACACCCCTAGCAGCGGGTAGTATTTCATACATGTTCGGCCATAGATGTATAGTAATAACGATTATCCCATCTAAAAAACGGGTCACCGGTTATTATTTACCAGCATGAATAAAAGCGATGGGTTGTGAAAAATTATGAAAATTCCCAAATCCTGCTTTACTCTGTAAAAAATGAGGGAGTGTGATGCTTACTCATCTGCGAGAGATGGCTGTGCATATACAGCCCAGTTCCATTGCTGGCGGAGGTTAGCTTGGCGTGTCGCTTTTTCCTCCAGCCGGTAGATGCTGACTCTGACTTGCTGTCTGACATCAATTTCTGTGTATAAAAGCATATGTGAGGGGTTTAGAAAAGGGCGGAATTAGTAGGAACTGAATGAGAATTAGTAGTGTTAGTGTCTATTGCACAACTGGCAGGTCGCAAATTACAACATGAGGCAGCGAGAAGCAGACCTGACCAGAGTGCGATAAACACTAATACTACTAACTCAAGTACGGTTAAGTATTCATCCTACCCCGTCTCCACAACTTTAGAATAATAGGGAATACTACATGTATGTGAACAAAGGTTGTCAACAATTCAAAGACTGGATTAGTGTGACGTCGCACACATTCTAGCCTTTGATTGGTCAATGTTTTTATTACCCTTGTGCAATAAACAACACTTTACTGCATGCTCACTCGAATAGAGTGACCCAATGTTAAGCCTATGGCGTTTTTTATTAGGGGTAGGATAAAATGCTAGGATGGCACTCTCATGGTCGTTGGGCAAGTAGCTGCGTCAATCAACTATACATACACAAAAAACATGTTGTTTTTTAATCAGATATCCCTCTGTCTGTTGCATCTAGATATATCTGATCAACAAAATAACTGCACGTTTTTAACACAGCACCAAGTCTGTTTTCATAATAATCTAAGCCATTTCCATCTTCCTCACATAACCTCTGATAGTTGACATTTATGACCGAAATTGTTTTTTTTTCTGGTACAGTAGAACCCCGCCTAACGCACACCCCGCGTCATGATCGCTATATTGGTCGCCTAAACGGTCGCTCTTTTTCAATCACAAGTAATAAAGATGTCGCTGTCCGAAAAACAGCTCCCAGATTTTTATGAACATGTTATGTAACTGTACCCTGCAGACGGCCTTGCTCTTGACCCAATCGTTGTTGATGCAGTTGACAACTTTGGGACGTTTTTTCGGATCAGGATGAATCATCTCTCTGATCAGACTCATGGCATCTAAACGGAAAAAGAACGGAAAAACTCAGATTAGTGGTTGCATTTTATAGGTTTGACGATCACTAATAGTGACCAGTTTGCAACCGTTTTGAGGTCACTGCAGTCCATAGACAGATGATCATAACTAACAATGATCTCCAAAATTTTGTATTTGAATGGGTATTATTACTGTTGTAATAGCAACTCTCACATGGGATCCCTTTTAGACGTGATCGTTAATAGCGACCGATTTGAAATTATCATACATTTGGCGATAATCATTTAACCATTCACCTCTTGCACATAAGCGTGGCGCGGCGATCGCCGTGATAACGGGTTTCGCTGGTTCTATGTATTTAACAAAGTACCAGCCGCGCACCAGCGAAATTTCCGCACTCCAGAACGAGGCGTGCGCTGTCAGAGTGAAGCCAACACTGCAGCATGTGCCTAATACCAATATAATAATGAAAATATAAATCGTTCTTCTATCGTAAATATATGACCGAATTTTACAATCAAAACATTGTTAGAAAGCTGAGACTAAGGCCTATCTGTTGGTATATATATTATTTACCTGTGTTATATCTATGATTTCCTGTCATAGATTGAACATCAGAATTGTTTAGGTAAAAAAAAAACCACAAACATATTATCTTCCTGCTTTTACAGTGATTTCATGAAAAATCTATCGCGATGACATATAGATATTACCATTCTCTCTTCTTAGGTACTTGAAGACGATTGAAATGATACCTATATTGCCAGCCTGTGATAAATATTTCCTGAGATAATGGAGCATGAAATATTGTGATAACCTACTATATTAGAGTCAGTATTACTTGTTGGGCCAAGAATACATCTAGTACAGATCTACCTAATTTACTTAGATATACACAATTCTCAAGAGTGTCAGAGATGGAGATTTCTTTATGATTAGACCTAGATATTCCAGATTTCCCTGACAACAGTCAATGTTCCTGATATTTTTCAAAACTTAAATTTTTGCTGAAAAATTCCCAAATTTCCTGACAATTAACTGATGCATCATTTGTCCATTAGCTCAGGAAATATCTATCACAACCTGGTAATATTGGTATCATTTTAATTGTCTTGAAATGCCTAATAAGATAGGATGTTTATTTCTATAGGTCATCGCGATAGATTTTTCATTAAATCACTGTGAAAACAGGAAGGTAAAATGTTTTAGTGTTTTTTACATAAACAATTCCGATGTTTAATCTCTGACAGGAAATCTTATTCATATCACAGGTATCTCATATATATATCCGCAGATAGGCCCAAGTCTCAGGTTTCTAACAAAATATTGTTTATAAAAATCGGCCGATTGTCTATTACGTGAGAGCGATTTCCATCTTTCAAGTTAGAAAAACACTAGGTTTTTATTAATACTCTGGACTGACTGGAGAGGGCTCGCCTCGTTTTCATCCGATCTACGTAGGCGGCCATTACAAGATGGCGCCAGTGTGAAGAGGGTCTATTGGGGCCAATGGTCGTTGTATTTATCTTGAAAACTCAAGATATCTTTGATAATCGCTATTAACGATTATCACATCTAAAAAAAAGTCCCAGATGGTGTCATGTCAATGCCGGGACCAGTTTTTCAGATGGGATAATCATTAATAGTGACCATTTTGAGGCCCTAGTTTAATTATCACACACTTGGCGATAATTATCAAACCCTTGCGCCAATGGTTGTTGTATTCATCTTGAAAACTGTCTTGAATCTTTAATAATTGCTATTAACAATCATCTTGTCTAAAAACGTACATTTAAAGTGAACAATTCAAATGATCACAATCAGTGATCAAATTAACAGTGATCATTTCATCCAAACAGTGATTGGGTCTATGGAACGCATCACAATGGCGATTACCAAAATGGCCTCCTAATCAGTGACTCTTTTTGCATGATCCCTAATAAAGATGTCACTGTCTAAAGTACAGCTTAATAAAGTCACATTAAGGTAACTTGTCATTATTTTACGTAGCAACCCGTGCGGCCACGATTTGCTTAGTAAATTTCAGAAAAAAAATGGCCAAATATATATATGTAAAATGCCCTGCCTATCAGCTCTCTACCTAAAATTATGATTTGTTGTACTAATGGCTTACCACTGGGCATGGTTGGTGTAAATTCTGGGTTGCGGTCATGGATTTGCTGCAGAATCTTGGACTTGATGCCTGAATATGGCACTCTACCAGTCAGCATCTCATACAAGATGATTCCCCTGCAAAACACAAGTTATTACAAAATAACAAACCTAAATATAAAATATTTAACCTGTTAACACAAATACAATGATTTTCCATCATTGAGTATGCATATATCTATCCTATATGAATTGCAGATGGACAAACAGATTCCTTTGTGTTCTTCTGTTACAAATCAGATCATAAGGATGAAGTAGATTCAAAATATTTACACTGTTCAGGGATTCATTCTTTTAAAAAAGCTTAATATTGTTAAATACACAAAAAACAGTATTTCATTTCTGGATTATATTCAAACCAACCAAATGAAATATCAACAGCAGCTGATTTAGACTTATAGAGTGTCCTTTTTAAAAAAAATGTATATTAATCAATTAAAGATATCATTTGTGGAGGATCTCAATGTACAGGACTCCAACACATCCATTGGAAGATTTGACAGAAATGGTTTCTTTAAAATAAGAAAGGGCATCAAAGCAACCCAAATTTGCCAAAATGGAGATCAAGGAAAATCAGGAAATATTGTATTTAATAAGCATAGCTGCCGTTGAAAGCGCACACCTTTTTCTGGTAATTTCAGGCGCTGATATAATTTATCATGCAGCTTACATGCACCACTTTAGTTATTTTTTGATACATTTGAAAGAGATCAATAACTTTTCGATAAAGCCTTAGTCTGGAGGAATCAGCACTTTAGTAATACAAAAGACAAAGGGAGTTCAGAGTTGAGACAGACTGGTGTGCAGACTCACATGCTGTAGACATCAGACTTTTTGGACTCGTAGTAGCGAGACTTGATGACTTCAGGCGCAGTGTAGACCCGCTTGGTGCTTTCGTACATCAGGTCTGGGGTCAGGTGGGTCAGCTTGGGGGCCAGGCCAAAGTCTGCAGCAAACACAACAGGGTTCGTACATAGACAGCCCAATAAAATTCCAGGCTTTTTCCAGGCTTTTCCAGGTTCTAATAATTTTGTTCCAGGCACATAATAATGTCAATCAATAAATGGTCATTGTTTGTTTTCTGAAGGGTGCATATCATATCGGTCGCTGTTTTTAAAACCATATCTGATTTATCACCAAATTTTGTTAAAATTTTCTTTATCTTCCTTACTACTTTCTTCATCTTCCTTACTTCATGGACTAAAAAAAATTGTTTTTATGCAAAACTAAATTTTCCAGGCTCTTCCAGGTTTTTCCAGGCTCTCTGTGAGAACTCCAGGCTTTTCCAGGCCTGGAAAACCCAAAAGCATAATTCCCGGCTTTTCCAGGCTCTGTACGAACCCTGACACAATGTACTGTCACACGGCAAATAACTACCAGTTACCTTTCCCTTCCCATGAAGTGTGATCAGATTTTTTTGCTTGTTTCATTTTATGTCCCATCGACAATTTCAGGTCCTTTCCAGAGTTTCTCAAGGTTTAGATTTTTCTAACAGCTTTTATACCACAAGCAGTGATGAAAGTCAGGACTGAGGAAAAAATCGGAAATTTAAAATGCTTATAAAAAAGAATCTGAATCAATATATGTATATTGAAATAATAACTGCTTTAAGTAAAACCTGACAAGCTGATATGCCACGCCCCCTCACGAAGGACGATAGTACTCCGCTCAAATACCGGTGACTCATTTTTTATAAAAATTCACCTCTCGCGCTTGTGTGCATTCATCGGAAATTTTTGTTTGCCTTGCTCAGGAGTCGCGACAGCCAATGCCACGTATCCACAACAATATACAGGGATGAAAGTCAGGACTGATGAAAAAGTCGGAAACAAAAACACAAAAAAAACTGGGGCGTATTCGGGGGGGGGGGGGGGGGAGACGCCCCCCCCCCCTCCCCCGTGCCGTCAAACAAAATTTTGGCACTTGACGGAACTCTGACGGCAGTGTCAACGGCCCTTGGTGCGTTTAACTGCCGCCAAAGTACTGACTGGAGGTTTAAATACGCTGTTGGTGAGAGCCTACTGCCAGAATTATCTGTCACTTCTTGGAATTTAGTTTTATTTTATGATTTTCATACTTTGTTAATGATCATATTTCAAGATGAAGAAATTTTTTATTTCCGTCAATTGTCGGCAAACTTGCATCCCTGAATATATGCGCATCCCTGCACAGGGGCCATCTGGTCCCACATCCCCGCCACACAGAGCGAGGAGGCTGCCAGGAGGCCTCCCGACCCCCTATAGAGTCAGACAGGACCTGTTTTTTAGATGCGATAATCGTTAATAGCAATTACCAAAGATATTTTGAGTTTTAAAGATAAATACAACGACCATTGGCCCCAATGGTTTGATACTTATCGCCAAAGGTATGCTAATTACAAAACTGTCACTATTAACGATTATCACATCTAAAAAACAGGTCCCTTGTCACAAGTGTGTGAACACAGACATCCCCAACCCAAACACAGACCTTAACCAGTCCTGTAGATGAAATTTCATATGTTTGTTTAATTTTACATCCAGTATTAACAAAATTGATTGATAGAGAGAAAAGTGTGACTGGGATTGATATAATAATACTATTGAAAGAAGGACATGCAATGCAGGGTTTTTATGTGCAAAGGTGATCAATGAATGCTTTGTGCCTACTGGTTTTTGGAAAAACAGAAGTAAGTATTAGTGCAAGGAAGAGAAAAGATGTGCTAACAAATTTATGAACTGGAAATGAAAACAAGGATTTCCATAGAAAATCGGAAAACTGCCATCTCTGAAAAGTGAACCGGTAAAGAAACATTCCCGGGAAATCGGGAGAGGCCTGTGGGCCTCAGTGACACACCCAGTAAAGGCCAAGAGAAGGCATGGCACTTGGAAATTGTAAAAATTCTGTAAAAATTGGCAAGGGTTTTGGGGCTGCCTAGGGCCACAACAGGGTCATGGGACAGTACCCTGAAGGGGCCCAAGGAAAAGCCCCTGAAACCCTGACAGTTTGGGCTACTTTAAGCGAATACCAGGCCTCATCTGGGAGTCAAATGGCCAGAATTGTGGAGTCTCTGGAAGCGTTTGCACCACTTTGAGCTAATATCATTATTTCAAACAAGAAAAAAAGAAAAATGAAAAAGTGTATTTCCATTGGGGGGGAAAAAAGTGGAATCTCTGTATAACAATATATGGAGGATCGAACCTCTGTGACAAGAATGAGAAGGCAATGATGCCACGCTTTGTTTGATTTTATGTCCAGTTGACCATTACGGCTCCTTTCCAGAATTTCTCAACATTCAGCTTTTTCTCGCAGCTTTCACACCACAGAGGTAATGATCGAATCTATGTGCAGAATTTAGGTAGGAATTAGATATCCTTTTGATTGGTGTGAACAAGAACTCCTCAGTAGGATGCAAGAGATATTCATAAAAAAATAAATTATCAACAAAAATTGATTGATAGAGAGAGAAGAGCAACCAAGGTTGATATCTTAATACTATCAAAAAAAAGGGACATGCAATGCTGGGTTTTAATATGTAAAGGTGATTAATAAATGTTTAATGTCTACTGGTTTATGTAAATACAGAAGTTAGTATTAGTGCATTAATGAGAAAAGATCTGCTAAGAAGTGTTGGTAAACTAACTGTTAAATAAAATAAACACAAATGTACAATGACAGTACAGTTATACAAGCATTACATAACTACTTCCTTGTCTATTAAAGAGGATGTTCCATTGGAATAACTGCATGACTAAGAAAGAGCATCATGCAGCTACATGTCCACCTACTCTGGTTCCCCGGCCAAATGGCCACTGCGTCTCAATCAATTATGGTAACCTGTGGCTCCCCGACCAAATGGCCACCCTGTGTCAGTCAATTATGGTAATCTGTTTAGTGGATTACATGAATGTATCCTCCAATCATTACTAAACTCCCTAATATTGCCCTGGGTAATTAAAATATCCGATGGAACACTCTCCTTTAGAATAAATGTGAAACAATATAAACAAAAAAGTGCACCTACAGAAAAGTTATGCAAACATTACCTTCATAACATTTAGTTCCTTACCTGTTGTTCACTCTGTGGTCTACATAAAGTATATATGAAATATATGATTTAGATTACACTTTTATCAACATAACTTCAAAAACAAATACCAAGAGGAAATATATGTACAATATTCCATTAATGATACTACTGATGTATTTTTGATAGGAGATCTGCCATGTCGTAATTATTCTTTACTTTAAGTAATTGGAGTCAGTTGGGGTCACGAAAAAAGATATGGAGACATTCTTCATGTGGAATTTACTGCCTCATGGAAAACACATCAATGTTTGCCATGGAATGGGGCTGAGGGTGTGTGGGAAGGTTCAAAATACTGTTTTAGTGGCCTAAATTGTGATCAATTTATACTATTTTTGTTTAACACTAGAAAAATAAATTAATGAACTGGAAATGTAAACAAGGATTTCCATAGAAAAGTGGAAAACTACCATCTCTGTATATATGGAGAAATGGAAATATGAGATAGGAGTGAAAAGAATGCAATGATGCCACACTCAATGTTTAGTCAGCAAACACTGCCTTTAACGTTCCATGTCCACGAGTGCACTGTGCACCCATCAGCTTGTTCCGATCACATTGTGTCACTTCAGTAAATTTTCACTAAAACTGTTTACTTTAGACATGGACTTAGTTCACGCAAGTCTGTAGTTTAGAGAATGTAATAATTCTGCAAAGTACTCGTGATTGATAGAAGATTTCTGAGGAAGGGGAGAGACTCACCTCGGATCTTGACGTGCGCCGCTTCATCTACCACAATGGAGGACGGGGTCAGGTCACTGGAAAACATGTACGTATATATTTATTTTTTTCAATCATTTCTTTATTGACATACTCCAAGAAGTTTTCACAAAGGAGTTTCCGGCGTTCAGATCGTTTTACATGCCAACAAAGAGGCCGGTGACATCAGTTGTAAACACTTCAGCTGGTTTTCATTGTCAGGCCTATTAGTTCACTGGTAGTTTGTGTCATACCTTAATTTAATATTACAAATTTCACGCAGCAAAAGAATAGAGGATGGGGTTTACAACAACTTCTTTCTTTTGTACTGTAAGGAACATGATCGTAGGTATTCTTAATAAATAGGGAAAGGGACCATCAGACACAGTCACCGATCTTAAGATCGGGATTTGCTCCATCATTGTTGTTTTAGTGAGCTTTTTAAAGTATTCATAAGAGGGAGTGTTCCTCAAGAGAGCGGAGAGATTGTTCCATTTTACGGCCCCATCATGTTTCAGTAAGTAAATGTTTGTAAGTAAATGTTTGTGCAGTTTCACATCTCAGTAGGCTAGTTATGTCCTTTTGAGACACACTCATTGAACCTATCTACTTCTGGTGAAAGAAAAGTATACAAACTCAAGATGGTTCTGCTTGTAGTAGTGAGACCCTACGCCCGTTTTATAGTGCTGCTTGACTGAAGGGCTTTGTTTGTTTGTTTGGTTTGATTTTACATCCAGTCAACCATTATAGGTCCTTTCAAGACTTTCTCAAGGTTCTTTTACACCACGAGGGTGGTGATCGAATCTATGTGATGAATTCGGGTAGAAATCTCACCCTTACACATTTACCAAGGTGAGAGTTCTTTTACTTCCCACACCACATAGACATGGTATGAGAAGGATGGCCTTTGTTATAGCAGTAAATCTACCACTGCTGGGCGTGGGACTCGAAACCACAAAGTCTTACAACCTTGGGGTTACAAGTCCGGTGCTCTAACCGCTGAAGGGCTATGCCACAGACCACTGACACAACAATCTGACTGCAGTCTGTCAGGACCAGTAGGCAAGCACTCCCACCGTGTTAATGTTGATGTTTTAATGCAATTTTTATCAAAATTAGATTTCCATCATTTGCCAGAAGACTTGAATAGTTTCATGATATATAATTTTGGTGTATTTACAGACCTGTTGGTCGGGGCGGGTACTTGGGACTGGTATAACACAAGGGGACGGGCCAATTTTTGTCTAAACCTGTATTCTATTATTTAATCACATGATAAGACATGTCATCCTTATTCATATTATTTGTTTAACCAAATAGTTTTAAATACTATATCATAGGTATATTCTCTAAAAGTTTCATATTTATTGATCGATTATTTCTTCATAAAACATTGAAATCGTAAATATTACTAAATTTCATAAATAATGCTTCAAGGATTATCCGTCCTGAAAGGGTTAAAAGGTTAACAGGAGTGAAACCTACCGGTGAATGATGTCAAAGCTGTGCACAAACTCCACAGCGTTCATTATCTGCTTGAAGATGTCACGTGCCACCATGTCATCATACTTCTTGGCGGCCATAAAGACATTGACGTGGACACCAGGTGTCAGCTCGGAGATGACGTAGGAGGTCCCAATGTCGTCACACCGGAAATACCCATAGATCTGCGCCTACACCAAATAGTAAGCAAAATAGCATGAATGGTCAAACTTACCTGATTTGGACTAAATGATCTACTGAATGAAGAAGAGCAATGCAACTGGCTAGAAGTGTGGAAAAATTAATTGTTCTGGAGAGCACAGAAATTGAACATGGATAGGAATGCATACTATCACTAGCATTACATTGTTTTAAAGGATTATATCTTTTTTCTCACTTCATATATAACTTAGAATAAATATATAACATCGTTTCATTCCACTTTTTACGATGAGAGAGCTCGCGATATAGTTTCATGATATATAGTTTCAGTGTATTTACAGCACTGCAGGAGTATACATATCATCCAACATATCAGATGTCATATACATCAGTCTCTGTGTGTGCTGTGCTGTATATGCCAACCGGAAATATGGACATTACTTCAGGGACCCGTTTTTTAGACAGGACAATCGTTAATAGCGATTATCAAAGATTCAAGTCTGTTCCCAAGATAAATACATCGATAATTGGCCCCAATAGTCTGATATTAAGCGCCAAATTAAATCATGAGCTCAAAACGGTCGCTATTAACGATTACGCGGAAATAGTGGTAGACACACCAAGATGGATACTTAAACCAAACGAGAGTTAGTCATGTTGTTGTTTATCACACGACGGCAAAGTCGTGTATTACTGCTCGAGGCGAAGGCGAGTGTGATAAACAACACGACTAAGTCGAGTTTGGTTTAGAATTTATCCTACCCCGTCTAAATTACTTCAGCAAAATAAAAAATAACATAAAACTCACCGATAATCAGTGATAATCATTGGTCGCTTTTCAAATGACGTCATTTGACAACTGTATCCCACTAGAGCGATAAAATTTCATTTTCCTGCAACGTAGACCAAATACAGTCTGCTAATGTTAAACCAATGGAGTTGTTTATTAGGGGTAGGATAAATGAATAAACTAAAAGTGTCATCCTGTGTATGGACCTGCTTTATTTCTCATACAACAACTCGTTAGAATGCTCTAGTTTGTTGAAACAGTCCTATCTTGTGGGAAACTATAGCCTTGCATTCACTCTCGCCGTCTACACTCTAGGTGTGAATGCATTGAACTTGCTCAGACATGCCAGACTGAGTGGGACCGACTGCTCAACGGAAATTCTTCAGAGGAAACCTAGGAAAGTTTAGGGTCAGAGCTCGTATCCCATCGAGTTTGAATCATGTAGTAATTTTCAAGACTAAGCCACATGAATTATGTAGCGATTCATATGAGAAGGATCAAGCTCTGACCCTAAAGTTGAATAAGCTTCTTACTTGATCTCATCCTTCACATTGACTAATGGGCTAATAGTTGTGACATAATCCCCCATTGGATATTTTTCCTAAATAAATGAGTACCCAATGTTTAGTCTATGAAGAAAAATACCCAGGGTGAGATAAATGAATGAAGTGAAAGTTACACTCTCCTCTATCTGAAACGTTAACTCACACCTACCACGTTTGGATGGTGCTTTAGACGGTACATGAATTTCAGGTCATCGGTCATTTCCTTCTTAAAGAAGCGTTCATCAGTCAACCTGTGGTCGATGACTTTCACATAGATCTGAAATATAAATAAGGCTTTCTTAACCCAATCCTTACGAACGAATTTTGTCTGCATCGTGTAGGCGGCGATGCCAGGCCATGTGTATGGTTGGTAAGGGCGAGCACCAAATACAGGTGTTGCCGTTCAGCGCCGCCTAACAGCCCACTGTCTCGTTACGCGGCTGCTCGGTCAAACACGGCCGAGTCCAGCAGTATTCATATACAGATATACAGCAATCACACCTAGAGTTTGAACAGTGGGTGTGATAGCAGTAGTGTTGGTTTTGGACAGATTAGACTGCTAGAACAATTAAAGCCATTGTATCAACGATTCTGGACTATCAAAACTTTATAGTTGATAATTGTTTTGGTTTAAACTTGGAGAAAGATAAGCATGTTATAGCTAGGTCTGCCAATGTATTAATGTGCATACAGTTTGGATATACCTGTGTTATCTAATCTATATCTAAAGTATTATTGAGTTGATATGCAGGTATGACACATCAAATAAGAGCTGAAATAACATAGAATACAGTGCAATCACTTTTATCTCTATGGGAATAATGTACATGGGTATTATAAATGTATTACTTTCATAGATTCAGTAATCCAATGCTAAAGTATACGTTGCCAGGGGTCTGTTTGGCTGCATGCATTGCGTAACCACGCAGATAATGTGCGACACCGGCCTATGGAAAAAGTCCTATTTCAAAAATGGTGTCACGTGACATGATTTTTGTCACTATGGCAACCATTTCATTTTTTTTTCAATGATTATGTTGGTCATATCTAAATACATATTTTGTGTAAAAATGGTGTTATAGTATTGAGTATTTCATGAATTATGTCAAATGATGCCATTTGGCATCATTCGCGCGTGGATGGGGAATGCCATATGGCATCATTTGCCCGTGGCTGGGGAATGCCATAGTGGCATCATCAGTAAGGAAAGGGTTAATATGAAATGTAAATAGGCTAGACTACAGTTAATATTCTCATAGCGGTGGGAGAAGACTCACTCTAGATACGCCGCGTCAACCCAAATACAGTTAATATTCTCCCCTAAAATCTGAAATGTGAACAACTTTCTTCATGTTAAGTATCAATTGCAGTCGACAGTCTTCCCTTGACAATCTTCAACATCAACAAAAGAGTTTCTCAGCATGGATGTTGGTGGATACTGACATGTGACTGGGAAAAAAATGCAGAAAAAATTGGCATGTGGTTTGTTGGCTGCTTAAGTTCAGGGTACAGGGCCCAGGGTTAGAGTCCAGAGGCTAAAGCCCCAAGAAACCCTTATTTTGAGGTTTTTCTAAGTGTGGAAATACTGAGCACCATCTTTTTTTTTCTTTTTTTTTTTCTCCAAATTTCTTTATTGTAAACTCTTGAATTTTATTTCTCCCCCCCCCCCCTCCCGTTAAAAATGTTCTCCTTTGATTTAAACTGGCCTCAGGAATGACATTACACAGAACTATGTGCTATATGTTTAGATCTAGATCTAGAGTAGATCTAGGTCTAGATCCGAATCTACCCGCTATATGATTATGACCATGAGTTAAAACAGCTTATTTTGATGAAAGATACAAACCTGCAAAGTCTGCCTCTGAATGTACCAGCTTGTCCCATTTGTATTATTTCTATAATATCTGGGGAATTAAGGTGCCATGGACCACCACTGCCCCCCTCCCCCATTTTCCTTTTTTTTGGGGGGGAGGGGGGCTTATTCTTAAATTTCAGGGGGGGAGGGGGCGCTTTGCATTGTAAACTAAAAACGTCCTACAATAGTAGTACAGTGTATACCTCTCTACGCCTAGGCTATGGTGAAAGATTTAATGTAGCAATCAAACACCCCGCCAATTTAAGGGGGATAGATCTACATCTACATCTACTAGATCTAGATCTAGATCTAGTATATCTAGGTAAATTATTCACCCCTAAAGTCTAAACAGGGCCGGGTACACGGGCTTTGGTATATCAATCATATATAGGTCTATATTTACCTTTTTATGACCAGCCTTTTCAACAGCCTTCTTGACCCGGGATTTTGCTTTGACGGAGCTCATTTTCTCAGGATCAATGACACCGGAGATGATCCGTGAGATGTCACTTTCAGCAACTGGCGTCACCGACTCACAGCGATATCCCATCGACCCAAGACGCTTCAAGTGGTGAGGCTCCACATTAGTGGGGAGATTATCTCCTTTTCTTCGCGTCCAGTCTAGAGGGCGATTCGACATGAATGGTCTCTCAGCCATGATGATCACAATTGTATTCTCAGTCGGGAGACAAGGAAAATTTGCAACTGTACTCAATGAGAAGCGGATGCAAACTGTTGTAACTCAGTCGGTTACCATGGATTCGTTTTTAAGAACGCTCCTAGCAGATATTTAGGGACCACTGACGGGAACAAATTGAACTAGATTTAGGCTTGGAGACTGAAGCACCACGAGAGTGAGAATCTCGTTGGGAGAAAAAAACTGAAATCTGCTAATATTTTTTGAAGTTCTACATTCAGATGTGCTTCTCTTATGATATAATTCTAATACTGAAATTGAATTGTAGTTTGAACTATAAATAGAAGCCAAGGTGAAGTCAGTAGATCAGATGTCCCGTTTCTGATGACGTCACAATTGTGAATATGCGTCGTTTTTTACACTCTTCTACCAGATCTTTCGCGGCACTAGCGCTAGCGGCCGCAGGAAGTAGAGCGCCGGATTTCTGCTTGGAGAGTGCGTTTTCTGGTCATGTCTTTACTTTAGCGACTTGGTCGCTGCAGCCTACGAACACCCCACACCCCACTCCCCACTCCCCACACCCCGCACCCCACACACCACACCTCAAACCATACAATGTATCAATACAAATATTGACCCGCCATTCTGGTGTGAGCTCAGAATATATATTTCCTTAGGGCTGTGTGTGGTTATCATAGAGAAATGAGCTGAAATTCAGGTGGGAGCATTCATTAATTATGGCCGGGGGGGGGGCACAGTTTTTGGAACACCGACCAGTCAAAATACCGTTCCCCCCCCCCCTTGGAATATCAAAGAAAATATTGCCCCCCCCCCCTTGGAATACCCCAAAAAATGTTGCCCCCCCCCCCCCTTGGAATGCGAAAAAAAATAGTCGCCACACACCCCCCCCCCCCCCCTACCCCCCGTACTGGATATGGTAAAAGCATAGAGGAGGCTAAACTGATGTGGCCTTTTTTATTATAAGGTTACATTCAGTCATTTGTCAAAATTTTGACAAAAAGCTTTGGCTAAGTGGTCAAGTATGGGAGGTCATGGGTTGAAACCCTAATACCAAAGACTTACACAAAGATGGTACCCACTGCCCATGCGGCTGAACACCTGCCATTAGAATGAGGAGTAAGGTGCTAGGGCCCTAGTGAAAGAATGGCTGTATAGCCGAATTTGATGATTGTACACACAATAGCCCCTTCATAAAAATTGCTTGAAAATGAAAAAAAAGTAACAAGTAGCAAATAAACATCTGTTGTTGACAGAACAGCACCAATGAAAAAAGATGGGGAAGTCTGGAGCAGGACTGAAACACAGGCACAGGCAAATGCTTGAAGTGTGATAGCATCAAGCACAATGCAAACTGGTTGAAGTAGGCTGACCTATTATACGATGCTAGGATGGCAGTTTGAGTTGATGCTCCTGTAACAGAACAGGTTTTGGGGAGGGAATTTATGATGGTAGCTGCCGAAATAAAGTCTAGAATAGTTTAGACAATAGTTTGGGTTCTGAGCCTGTCCTGTTCAGAGGAAACAGAGAAACAAAACACATGAATATATTGATATAGATCTCTGTATTCAAGTGACAATAAAAGCAGTGATAACAGGATAATTATAGCAATGATAATGGAACCGGCACACTTACCTATAGAAATCAGGGTGAGAGGTCACAAGTCTGTAGCACTGGCACAAATCAGAACGTTTTCCGTTGTACCAATACCTGTGACTTGTGACCATGCTAGTCAGAAATGATTCAACATGGCCCTATATAGGGGTTGTAGAGGGCAGCACTGAGTGGGCATGCCCATATATGGAGAAGGGATGAGGGGGACTCACTATGGCAAGCCATTTCTGTTACACTCCTAGTCTCTATAGTTGTAAGATTCTGCTAATGTTCTAACTCGAAAACAGGGATGTAACCCCTGCCAAATTGAGGCTGTAGTTGGCAGCTAGCAGACATGCCAAAATCACCATCTCTCCTGTACCCATATAATCAATCATAAAATTTGACTACCTAGAACCTAATTCTCAATGAAGTCACTTATTGAGACTTGGTTGTTCACATTCAAATATCCAGCAGCAACTGCTTCCTTGATTTGTGCCATCAGGTGGTAGTCATCAGGCTCCATTGCAGGACCTAAACGGACCTTCACTGTTTCTTGTATCAGTATCATTGACATGCAAATATGGATGTTCAGGCAATTTGTTATAGTCTGGCATGGTGTGAGGGATCTGTAGTATGAGTGGATCAATCCATGGTGTGGCAATACAGAAGGAAGTCCCTTTTTTGCATGTAGAACCTCAAAGTACTCAATGTAAAGCTCTCAATGAAGAGTTTTCTTTGCTCATAGTGCTCTTCCATGAATATGGTAATCTTATTGAAATAAGCAGCAACAGGGGCATTTTGTAGCACTTGATGTTGTAGTAAATGCCCCTAATTCATCAATGTTGAAGAAAAAACTAATGATCTTGTGACACTGGGACTTCTGGGACAAATGCACTAGTATTTGTCAATTGTTGTCTCCCTCCACATCAGTCTGTCAGCCTATGAGAGGGTGTACACATATCTCCCAGTAGAGAAACGGGACTGTAACCATAGACACTGAACTTCAGGGAGTGATACAACTATGGTTACCTTGTGTGTTAATCATTACTATAGTAGTACAACTAAGCTGATTTCCTGTGATATGACATGAATGCAATTTATTACAAATATCAATTCTTTTCATTGAACACAAATATGGGAGTCTGCCTCATTGTTTAGCTAAAAACACTGACCCCCGGCAGAAAGTGAAAGAAATTTCGCCCACCACATGGGAATACCCAAAAACAAGTTGGCCCCCCCCCCCCCCCTCACCTTGGAATACCCCCAAAAAAGTTGGCCCCCCGCTTTGGAATACCCAAAAAACCTGATTTTCAATGGAAACATAGAAAACTGGCATTCCTGTGTATAGGGGACAGAGCCATTGTTAGTTCACAAAGCAGTCACTAGGTGGTCAGGGGACAAACCTGTATTCTGGCTCTTTGTTCTTACGAAATTCAACTGCCTTTCAATATTTTACCATGGTTCCCTTGACTCTCTACACCAATCCCAAAGCAGGATGACATAATGATTAAACCCAAGACATGATATTTTCCATGTGAAACACTTTATATAGATATGTGAGCAAGGCTAAAGTTGTGACATTTACCAATTATCACTCACTTCTTTTCCACCTCCTTTAGTGAAGAACAACTACTTTTTCACCTCTATTAGTGAAGAACACCTACTTGGGGGGGGGGGGGGGGGGGGGGGGGTCATGGCGACGCCCATGGATCATAGGCCATATGCTGTATAAGTGGGTACCTCCAATCATGGACATACAACCTCTAGAGATAAACTGTCCATGCTCCGATGGAAACTCTACCAAAAAAAGACTAATCAGTGGGTTTTTTTATGAGTGTACTCATAGGTCACAGAGTGATAGCTAGTTTCACCATCATCCACCAGGATATTTTTAAGTTAACACCACTGTAGTCGGGGCACAACCACTATATTCTGCTGTCATAATCTATAGATAATTGAGACAAGGCCCTTTTAGGGACAACCCCCAAACATATTTATGATAAAATCCATTGATAACTGGACCCGCCACCTGATGTCTTTTTTGCATCTGGAGGGCAAGATGGCCGCCTCCATAAAAAATAGCTATGTGCCCTATACATCGGCCTGGAAATACGGACATTCCGTCATATATACGCGGGTAGACGAGTTTCGTTCTGTAGATGTACAAGAAAAACTACAATGTTCTTACATAAAATACTTTATTTGTCCAACAAGCAGTATTCCGTTTTACATAAATCAGCTGAAACCTGATCAGAAACAACATGAATAATAACTGTCATCCTTCACCATTCATTAAGAAACTTAGTAAAAATGTGTATGATTAGATAATTCAGTAGACAAAATATCAGCAGGAGCTCAATGTCAAATAAAGTCACAGAATCAATACAACATTTCTCCTTCACAGAAAACTGTTACACAGAGCGTCAGTAGCCAGAATAGTAGTCAGAATAAACTGAAGGTCTAGATCGTAGTTGAACACCAAATCATTTGAGAATATCTTGACTTTTATTTTGTCAATACACAAGCTGGATAATATCAATGCATGTTGCTTCTTGTACAAAAATATGATCCCAAAAATGGTCTATTTAATAGCCAGGAGTGGTATAGTATATCATACCTGTGAGCCAATGTCTCACATTGACGCCATGTAACCATATGGAATCCGCACGCCTCTAAAGTGGCGTATTATTCGGAAACTGGCTTACTGTCTTCGTACATCAAAAATTCGCTATGAAATTATTGATCACATACATCCAGATGCCGTAGGCAGAGGGATGTATATGATCCATAATTTTACCAAGTACTTTGATGTACGAAGACAGTCAGCCTGTTTTCGTATTATTATATACCTAAAAATGGCGAAATTGTAGCTAGTCATGTGATCACATACCCCGTACGTCACAGTGTGGCGTACGGGTATAAATACGTCATGGGTAGGAGCGGGTAGTATATGTAGATCATACAGCCACAGGTATATAATAATATATATAAATCTATCCTCCGTATCACATGACCTGTCATGAACCATCCGAAACGAAATGGTGGAGAATTCTTCAATGCGAAGGCTCAGGTATATAATTACAGGGAGACACAGTGAGTGTGGCTGAATTATATCTGTTCCTTGTTGTTTTGGTCGGAAATATTAACAGAGTTCGAGTCAAAGAACGAGTTTATATTTCCCACACAAAACAACTCGGAACAGATTCCATTCAGCCACACTATCCATGTCTACACACTGAATACAGCTGAAATATTATATTTTATTTTTTTGTCTAAAAAAAAAAGAAGAAAAATTACATTTTATGTGAAATATATCCTGGTTTTCTTTTGAGATTCAGGGAAAGGTGACCATCGGGTGTTGTGTGTATAGATTATCTTTCTAACCAGATAATCTTTATTTGATATTTGGAATTGTAGAATTGAATTTACTAGAGTCACTTTTAAGCTGACAATGATACCATAATGTTGTTTGCTTTTTTATTTGAGGAAACCTTTTGCTGAAACCTTCCTCTTTGCTGAAACCTATTATCACTATTATACCTCATATTAATTTCCCCTATACATATGTTAATAAATACCAGTATATGATAATTGACCACACATCTCCAGAGCCATAATTAGTAGAAACTGAATGAAAGTTAGTACAGTGAGTGTTTATCGCACGATGAGCAGGTCGCAAAGAGTAGCCGACCTGACCGTAGTGCGAGAACACTCACACTACCAACTCAAGTTCAGTTTAGTATTCATCCTATCCCGTCTTCACTTTAGAATAATAATTAGCCATTTTAGTTCCACCAAGTTGCTTGGGCGGGTGAAATTTGCGGCTGCTGCATTGCCAAGGGTACTCAACAATTCATAGACTGCATTAGTGTGACGTCGCTTATGTTCTGGCTGCTGATTGGGCCATTTTTTTAATTACCCTCATGCAATAAATAACACTTTACTGTATGCTCGCCAGAATACAGTGACCCAATGCTAAACTTATGGCGTTTTTATTTATAAGGGGTAGGATTGATTAGAAAAACCACACTCCCAGGAATGAAGGTTCATCTTAGGCATGTTCCAAGACGCCAGTGCCTTCTCAACAAAAAAAGCTAGAATTTTAGTAAATTCTACTCTTTATCTCTACCTCGGTGAAACTTAAGCTCATCATAGGGAGCCAAAGTGAACCGACTGAAACCACAGATACCCGTTCACAAAACACCACTATGTAGGTTCGAGATTATATGTGTCATTCTCCAATCTTTTAGATCCATATTTTTGATGAACCTAACTACTGTCATCGTAGCTTCGAGACATAGTTATTCAGAGACGATAGTAGTAAACTTCACTTCAAAAGTAACAAATGAGACCAAAAACAAAATTCTAGCCTCAAACCCCATAGGTTTAGCACTAAGGTGTTTTGAAAACGGGTATCTGCCATTTTAGCGGGTTCACTTTGGCTCCCTATGAACTGGAAATAACCGGGAAAATCTTGTTTTTCATCATGATCCGATCTCTCACTCATCTCATCAATCAGTCCCATACAACATTTACTTTGAACATTTAACAATATTATTGATCTATTGATCTTGGAGGTCTACAACATACAACAACCCCTCCTATACAGCATACAGCACTTGTACCTTCCTCAGGCGTGGGACTGAAAATTGAGAACAAAAACGGAAAAAGCGGCAGGGAGTTTGGAGGCTACCTATGACCAGGATAACAGGATCCCGGGATATACACAATGTCACCATTATAATATCGTATTCATTATTCACATTTCGAGTAATTATTAAAAAAATCTTGTAAATAATTATAAATAAGATGGAAACTCCGCATCAGGTTGGGAATAAATAGCCCCAGTTGGGGGCCTTGAGGGCGAAAGCCCCCAAAGCTCTGGCATTTTGAGCTTTTCTCAGAGTGAATTTATTGCCACAACTGAGAGATAATGGCCAAGATTGCGAAAATATCGCCTATTATCTTTCAGATATTCATTTTGAACCCTCACCTCCAAGACATTTTTTCTCCTCATATTGAGTTTTAAACTATTTGCTTAGTTGAAAATGTCCAGGCTCAAAGTGTGTCGCGCCATGCATTAAGTTGGCTATTGTCGGTTTCCGAGGGTGTCTTAAGCCATGTGCTGAGTTGAAGGATGTCAGGTTCAGTGTTGAAGCTTTCAGTGAGTTGGAAGTTGCCAGCTTCATTATTTACGCTTTCGGTGAGTTAGAAGTTGCCAGACTCCCAGATATTTGGCTTTCGTTATTTGGAAGTTGCCAGGTTTATTATTTAGGCTTTCAGTGAGTTAGAAGGTGCCAGACTCCCATACTTTTGGATTTCGTTATTTGGAAGTTGACAGGTTGGCAGTGCTGAGGTTTTCGTCGAATTGGAACTTGTCATATTCACAGCGTTGAGGCTTTCGTTGAGTTTGAAATTGCCCAGTCTAAAGTTGAGGCTTTCATTGAATTGGAAATTGCACTGTCTAATGTTGAGGCTTTTGTTGAGTTGGAAGTTGCCCCGTCTAATATTGATGCTTTCGTGGAGGTCGAAGTTGCCAGGTTCAGTGTTGAGACTTTCGTTGAGTTGGAAGTTGCCCAGTCTAATGTTGAGGCTTTCGTTGAGTTGGAAGTTGCCCCGTCTAATATTGATGCTTTCGTGGAGGTCGAAGTTGCCAGGTTCAGTGTTGAGACTTTCGTTGAGTTGGAAGTTGCCCAGTCTAATGTTGAGACTTTCGTTGAGTTGGAAGTTGTCAGGTTCAGAGCTTGTCGAGCCACGCGCTGAGCTTCTCGGTCTGTTCCATGACAGACGAGCGACTCGTACCTCCCACAGACTGATACTGCTCCACGCTGTGGTCGTAGTCCCACACACCGGCCACATCATCCTCGAAGCTGGGGCTGCAAGAGAACATGCACAAAGTGTCCTCGACTGGTTGATTTATGAAATTACAGTGATGTCAGTAGGGGTCAGGAAGAAAAGTGGGAATCTTTTTCATGTGGAATTTACTGCCTCAGAAACACTGATGAATCATGGACAAGACGTTGTTGGCCATGGAATGGAACTAAGGGCTTGTGAGGAGGTTAAAATCAATGTTTTATTGGCATGAATGAGGCTCAACCATCTTAGTTCTACACAATGAAACCAAGGCTTTCCATGGGAAAGTAAAAACTGCCATCTCTGTGTGAAAGAGAGGGGAGGTTAAACTATAGGACTTTAGAGGGAGTGACTACGACTTGGTTTGCGGCTTGTCTTACAATGTCAGAGCACTTTCCTCTACGCTCAGCTTATATATCTCTGTGTGATATAACACTGGCTTTTGTGGTTTTTTTGGGAGTGGAGGGGTAGAAATTAAGTCAAGTATCCTTTCATAATATGAATAAATGACAACACACGGTTTTCTCAGCTATCCTATAACAGTCATAGAAGGCATGTAGCATTGTGTGGCAGGTGGGCAATGATCATGTAGCATTGTGTGGCAGGTGGGCAATGATCATGTAGCATTGTGTGGCAGGTGGGCAATGGTCATGTAGCATTGTGTGGCAGGTGGGCAATGATCATGTAGCATTGTGTGGCAGGTGGGCAATGATCATGTAGCATTGTGTGGCAGGTGGGCAATGATCATGTAGCATTGTGTGGCAGGTGGGCAATGGTCATGTAGCATTGGGTGGCAGGTGGCAATGGACGTGTAGCATTGTGTGGCAGGTGGGCAATGATCGTGTAGCATTGTGTGGCAGGTGGGCAGTGGACGTGTAACATTGTGTGGCAGGTGGGCAATGATCATGTAGCATTGTGTGGCAGGTGGGCAATGGTCATGTAGCATTGTGTGGCAGGTGGCGATGGTCATGTAGCATTGTGTGGCAGGTGGGCAATGGTCATGTAGCATTGTGTGGCAGGTGGGCAATGGTCATGTAGCATTGTGTGGCAGGTGGGCAATGTTCATGTAACATTGGGTGGCAGGTGGGCAATGGGCGTGCAACATTGGGTGGCAGGTGGGCAATGGGCGTGTAGCATTGGGTGGCAGGTGGGCAATGGACGTGTAGCATTGGGTGGCAGGTGGGCAATGGTCATGTAGCATTGTGTGGCAGGTGGGCAATGGGTGTGCAGCATTGGGTGGCAGGTGGGCAATGGGCGTGTGGCATTGGGTGGCAATGGACGTGTAAAATTGGGTGGCAGGTGGGTAATGGGGGTGTAGCATTGGGTGGCAGGTGGGCAATGGCTATGTAACATTTGGTGGCAGGTGGACAATGGGTGTGTAACATTGGGTGGCAGGTGGGCAATGGGTACTTGGCAGCTGGCAGGTAGATTGGTGGATCTAAAGGTTCATAACCTTAAGAAATCAACTAGAATGCTTGAGGTATAGTTACAAGATCTAGAACAGATTAGACTGTTTAATCACACATAAAACATTCACTTATATACACATAGCAGGTAGCATCTGGTTTCAGGGTAAGCTTGTAAACTTTATGCTGGGATTGGCTGATGAAGCAACAGCCAATCAGGACTGACCAGTCTCGTTCCAGTCTGTCGCACATGCCAGGAGGGCTGCTCATGTCACTAACAACTCAGGTGTCTGTGTCATGTCAGAGTGCCCTGCCCCCATGTGGCCAGACTGGGAATTAGAGTGAGCGATAATGAGGGTTATTATGCCATTCAATACATGGCTGCCATACGGATAACATCAGGACAGGGAGCGAGCTACTACAAGATGGCGACTGTCCTAATGCAGTCATTTTGGTACTAATAATTATGGGCAATTTACATGACTTGATCTCTTCGTATAGAAACCAATGTAATTGGTCACGATAGGGATGTATAGTCTGGAACTTTACAACCAGATTCAGCCAAATGGAATCAAACCATAACAGTATCAAAGCTAAATATTGTCACATCCCAGTGCACATATTTCAAATGGGTAATTTTCCACTTAAATCATGCTATTTTAACTGTTTCCAGTATGTGAGTTCAGACGTGAGGTGTGCAGGGTGTTTTATCATTACTTGTAGCACGTTTCACGCTTCCAGTGTTAACGCTACTGTGCACAACATTGGCGATGTTTTCATGGCAATTGATGTCACCTAAGGGAAGTGGTACATGTATATTGGTTAGGTGTAAGCTACCAAAATGTAAGGCGAAATAATTCTCTACTAATTACCTGATAGTCTTCAGATCAGTAACTGTCAAATCTGTCAGTTTACACTTCTTTTCCTCCGCCATGGCCACACACATTCCCGACAGTCCATGTGCATCTCGGAATGGGATCTGTGAAATTATGTAAAATAAGATGCGTCAACTGAAACCCCAATGGCGGGCAATAGTAATCCTCTCGGAAATAATCAATTAAATAATCACTTACACTAGCTACAATGGTTAATTGGCACTCCCGAGTGTCAAATTACCATATGAATATTTTTATTTGCACAATTAAGTTAAGACGAAAAGTAGAATACAACAATTTCTGAATATTTTGCCATATTCCATCATAAAATAGCAACATAACCATGAATGAAATATTCTTTTTACAGGAATGTCTATTTGGGTCATGATAAAGATTGGAAATATTTTTCATTGCGAATTTACTACCTTAGACTGAGAAAACATAAAAAAGACATCAATGTTGGCCATTGAATGGGGCTGAGGGGAGGTTTAAACCACTGTTTTACTGACATGAATGTGGCTCATCTTATATTATCTTCGTTGAATAATAAAAAAAAAAATTCTAAACTAAAGATTAAAATAGGGATTTCTATGGAAAAGTGCCAAACCGCCATCCCTGTTATAAGTATTTTAGTGTTAATCAGTGAGAGTTTGGTGGAGTGACGCACCCCTTTGCGGACCAGGTAGTACGCGAGATCAGTGGCCAACATGTCTGGACTGAGAGCCGCCCTACACGTCTCGGCATCAATCTGCAAAATAAACAAAACACACCAACAGCAATGTCAGTTAGGATGAGGAGAAAAAGTACATATATTGTTCACATGGAATCATATAACATCTACGTTGACCTTGAGACGATCATATTACACCATCTACACTGACCTTGAGAATATCATACTACAAGATCAAGGTGAACTTGAGAATATCATTCTAAAACATCTACATTGACCTTGAGAATACCATACTACAACATCAACGCTGACCATGAGAACATCATCCTACAACATCGACATTGATCTTGAAAATATTATACTACAAGATCTAGGTGAACTTGAGAACATAATACTGCTACATCTATGAGGAATTTAAAAAGATCATACTAAAATTTACACTGGACTCTAGAAGAGTATTCTAAATCTTAGGGCCATCCATTATTAAAGTAAATAAATTTTGCATACACACTTTATAGATAGCCACCTAAGTTGACCTTCAGAAGATCCTACTACAACATCTCTATTTGACCTTGAGACAATCGAACTATGCTGACCTTCAGAAGATCATGCTACAACATCTACACTGACCTTCAGAAGATCATGCTACAACATCTACACTAACCTTCAGAATATCATGCTACAACATCTACACTGACCTTCGGAAGATCATACTACAGTATCTACACTGACCTTCAGAAGATCATACTACAACATCTACACTGACCTTCAGAAGACCATACTACAACATCTACACTGACCTTGAGAAGATCGTGCTACAACATCTACACTGACCTTCAGAAGATCATACTACAGTATCTACACTGACCTTGAGAAGATCATGCTACAACATCTACACTGACCTTGAGAAGATCATACTACAGTATCTACACTGACCTTGAGAAGATCATGCTACAACATCTACACTGACCTTCAGAAGATCATACTACAGTATCTACACTGACCTTGAGAAGATCATGCTACAACATCTACACTGACCTTCAGAAGATCATACTACAGTATCTACACTGACCTTCAGAAGATCATACTACAACATCTACACTGACCTTCAGAAGATCATACTACAACATCTACACTGACCTACAGAAGATCATACTACAACATCTACACTGACCTTCAGAAGATCATACTACAACATCTACACTGACCTACAGAAGATCATACTACAACATCTACACTGACCTTGAGAAGATCATACTACAACATCTACACTGACCTTCAGAAGATCATGCTACAACATCTACACTGACCTTCAGAAGATCATGCTACAACATCTACACTGACTGTCAGAAGATCATGCTACAACATCTACACTGACTGTCAGAAGATCATGCTACAACATCTACACTGACTGTCAGAAGATCATACTTCATCTACACTGACCCTCAGAAGATCATACTACAACATCTATACTGACCTTGAGCGTGGAGATGACACCCAGTGACACCTGAAGGACACCTTTCATTGTGTCGTAGACATCGAACATGTGTTCTAGGCTGTCCTGGAGGTCCTTATTGTAGGTAGACGGCAGACCCTTCATCGACATGATCATTCCAGTACACTGTCAACAAAAGAAATATACATCATCATTATCATGCCACTACACTGTCAACACAGGAAACATACATTATCATAATTATACTACTACACTCTACACAAGAAACAGGCATACGCCCTCCAGACGTTATTAAACTCCCTAATATTGCCCCAGGTAAATAAAGGATACCGGTACACTCTTGACTGGCTGGCTGCACCAGGTCTGCCTGTCCCCTGATTGACCACCATTTTCTGATTTCTAATTGGAGAAACTGAAAATAATTTGGCATGTGAATGTAGAACTGACTTAACTTTGTTCGCTGGTTGCCGTGGTTCTCTGGTTGCCATCGTTGTATGGTGATAGACCCTTGACTTGCATTTATTGCAGTTTAACGTTTTTTTCTAATTCTTCAAATTGGAAATCCGATGCCAGCCATGGAAATTTCAGTTATTTCTACATGTACATTTAAAATTATATTCGGTTTCTCCAGTTATAAATCAGAAAATGATCGTTCATCGGAAGACAAGGGGACGAGGTGCAGCCAGCCAGTCGGGAGTGGATCCTGTACTTACCTGGGGCGCTATTAGGGGGTTTCGTAACCTCTGGAGGGTCTATGACGTAGATGGGAACCAGCCAATACGAGACCCTGTACTCGCAAGTGATTATGGGACACCTCAATATGGTCTATTCTCGGGAGTGGTGCCAACGTCACACAACATAGTAACGGGTTCGTCCAGCCGAAAAAATGAACACTGCGCTACTCAGGTTTTATCGCTCTGCAGTCTATTTCCTCGAAAGCGGTGCAGTGTACTCTTTTACGCACGAAGGGTTTAGCAACTTTCCACCCCATTGAAACCAATGTTAAACCCACTGTACATATCTGGTAATATCTCAGTAAATATCCAACGTAGAGAAATCAAACAAAAAATGGCATGTAGCTGAGGAGCAGGGGGAGATTTTTGGTGGATTTCTTTATATCAATTCATTTTGCAAAGATTGTTTTATTTGGTCTTTTCTCCAGTTATCTGCCGAAAAACGGATAACAGGCTGCTACAACTGTCAAAATAAAAACTTACTGAAAAGTAAATAAATATGTAGATTCAAACATTCATACTTCTATCCTACAAAGTTTATTGATATATCTTGTTAGAAACACATCAAACTACCTTTTATTACTCATATTAATCATGTACAGTGAGTTCAAAGATTGACTTACGTTACAACGGTCGAACGATAATACTAGAAAGCTAGGGTGCTCGAAAATTGCAAAACCCTTTGCCTCGTTTTGATTTAAACGTTCTGCTCCCTAGAATCGTCATAATCATACCAGCACACTATGAAAACAAGAAACCTACATCGTCAAGATAATATCACTAAACTGTCAACACAAGAAACCTACATCATCATAATTATAACACTACACTGTCAACACAGAAAATATATATTGTACATAAAAAGAGCCATTCAACCACAAAAAACCACAAGGATAAATATAGATTTAAAACGAAATTGAGATGAATCATAATTTGAAACATTGAACACAAGGCATAGATGAAGTATGAGCTAAAAATTGTCCAAAAACTCCAAACTAAGGGCTAGCCTAGTGTGCTCCCTATAATAGAATACTGCTCCTTTCTATATGACAGTTACCTTAACTGTAAATCCCTTTTCAATTCTAATTCTAACTCTTCATGCTAATTTTCATGGATGATATCTCAATGTTTAAAGGTTTCCAGAAATGTATGCCAAACCCCCATCCCAGTTATAAGTATTTTAGTGTAAATCAGTAAGAGGTTGGTGGAGTGACGCACCCCTTTGCGGACCAGGTAGTACGCGAGATCAGTGGCCAACATGTCAGGACTGAGAGCCGCCCTACACGTCTCGGCATCAATCTGCAAGTTAAAACTCCCCGGTATGAGAGATACAATAAAAATGATAAAAAGAACTACTCACATGACCAAAGAGGCGCCCTGCCTTGCCGCGGATGAGCTCCAAGCTGTCTGCGTTTTTTTTCTGCGGCATGAGGCTGCTGCCGGTGCTGTAGGCGTCGGACAGCGCGATGAAGGAGTACTCCTTGGTGGAGTAGAGCAGGAGGTCCTCCGCCCACCGGCTCATGTGTGTGCCCGTCAGCGACGCCCACCACAAAAACTCCACTGAAACACACACAAAAATACCACGTTTGTAAGTTTTTTGTTTTGATTTAAAAGATTTTAAAGATTAGTACAACATGGCAAAAAAATAAAAAAAATTTAAATTGTTTTGATTTTATGTCTGGCCAACCATTACAGACCATATCCAGATTTTCTCAAAAAATAAATGTTTTCTTCACAATGGAGCAGCAACATCTGTTTCTGTATACGAAACACTGAATACATCGGCCGGAAATATGTACATTACGTTGTATATGCGGGCGGACAATATAGGCGTATATATAAGAAAAGATAGGAAAATGCCATCAATCTTAGATACACCAAGATAGATACATGGATATACTGAAATTATTATACTGACCAACAAATTCTCTGTCACTTGTAGCATCTAAACTGTTTCCTGAAATGGCTTCAAATCCGAGTTCTGTAACAAAAGCAAATTAACTGGTCATATTCTTTGTTTATTTGTCCAGTGTATGCAAAATAACATAGAAAACAGAAAATGTTTGGTTTTAAAAATGTAAACAAACTTTATGCTTTTACGGATTGCTACTTACACATCAGATTCTGATAATAGCTTACATCAAAAGATCAAATTAACAAATGCTCCATTTCAAAATATAACTCGTTTTTCTTAAACCTGTGGCTGTACTAAGAGGTGTTTTTGCAACATGGTAATAATCTACTTCAAAATATAGACAAGAATCTCCAAGGCAAGAATAACCTTTTCAAATATTTGGTAGTTGGACCACAGACCATGATTTTTCTAGTTTAGTCTTCAGCCTTTAGGTACTTTAGTGTTGTCCTATATTTGCAATTTTTACTGGTGTTCTCCTTTAAGTAGACTTTACGCTGGTGCTCTCCTTTAATTATTGTACTCTGGTTCTCTCCTTTAAATGGACTTTTTACCGGTGTTCTTCTTTAAGTAGACTTTAAGATGGTGCTCTCCATTAATTGGACTTTTCACTGGTGTTCTCCTTTAAGAAGACTCTTACCTCCAACTCGGCCCTACCAGACCTAGGCATACCCCACCCACATGTTTCATTCACAAGACGTCTAAGGTTCTATTCTGTATGAACACTGCTTGTTTAACATGGTGACCCTCTAAAGGCCGTGCTCCATTGTGCTGATCCACTGGAGATTGATTTGGTCACCGACCGATCAGCTCCCAGTCGCCAATAGTGGAGCTGTAGTGGAGCTAGAGTCCCGATCCCCCCAACGGTCTGTGCTCGTACTCCTAGCGGTGCTCCATACCGGAGATTGAGAGCCAATCCACTGGGGACTGGGAAAAACCCGGTCACCAGCCAGTCGCCAAAGTGGAGCAGCAGCGCCGACTGAGGTAATATCAAGGGAACAACCAAGGGCAAGAACTATCGGAGAACGGGAGGAGATAGGGTTAAGATTGCTCGGCGACCATCAATCTCCAGTGGATCGGTACAATGGAGCACGGCCTTAAGAGGCAGGCTGACGTACCTTTGGCAATGAAGGCTCTGTCCACGTTGAAGGGGTTTCCAGCCAAGGCGCCACTAGAAATACAAAGTACCTCATCAGTTCAAAGTTTGATGACAATAGGTCTATTATATACTCTTCAATAGTGTTAATACTTACTTACTATATACCCATGCCGTATTTCCTGTAAATATGAACAGTTTTGACATATAACGTAAAAATACCGTACGGACCACTGGTCCATACACTAAAATACTAAATTGCCAAACACGTTTATTAATATATCGGTTGTTTAAAATTAAATTAATGATTTTTTAAAAATTTTGGGTATATAGTAAATATATAACGTCCAACCATGCTTGTACAAGTCACAGAACTCGATGATAATTTAGGGTTTGTACGGAACGAGGCATTTATGCAGAGTTCCGTACAAACCGTAAATTATCATCGAGTTCTGTGACTTGTACAGCATGGTCAGGACGTTCTATATAAGTATTGATGCTCCCTCTACTGTGTATATTCTGTATGGCACCCTGTTCCACACTTTCTTTTTATACAGCAGCATTCATTTCAGAATTCTGCACATTGACATATCCTCAGTTGTTTAATGGTGGTTGAAGCCCCAGCATTCTTTTCTGATAGTCTTGGGCACTAATGTGATATGTTGCACAAGTACATTATATACATGAATATATCATACAATGTTCTTTGATGTATTTCAAAGAGGCAAATAATTTACTGATGAAACCTTAGACTGCCATCTCTGATATACAAGGTTTTGAATGTGGATGTTTGTATAAACTGTCGAGAAGGTTACTGACCTGCCAAGAGGTAAGACATTGACACGTGACCGCAGCTCGTCCAATCGCTGCACGTCTCGCTGCAGCATCCACGCGAAGCTGTTTAAAAACCATTGAGTTTTTATAGAGGAAACCCATAGCGTATCCCATCGAGTTTGAATTGCGTAGTTATTGATAAGGCGAAGCCGCTTGAATTACGTAGTGATTCATATAAGATGGGATCGAGCTCTGGCCGTAGGTTTCTGAATCTATCTCACCCCTCACATTGACTAATGGGCTAACCTATGTCACATGATCCCCAATTGAGTATTTTTTCTAAATACTCAATGGGCATTGGATACAAATTTCCAATGTTAAGTCTATGGGGGAACATACCAAGAGTAAGATAATAGTTACTACATATCACCAAGATATACACTATACAGGGACGTCAGATGGGGTCAGAGAAAAGCAGTAAAAATATTTTTTGTGAGGAATTTACTATCACAGATAGACCAAGAGAAAACACAGACAACCCATCCTTGTTGGCCATGGAATGAGACTGAGGGTGTGTGGGGAGGTTTGAACCACTGTTTTATTTTTTAATATATATATATATAGCAGACTTTAATTCTGTAGAGTTTTACAATATTCTCATCCTTTGTGGTGATACATCGAGATAACGTTTAATTCAGTTAATACATTTAATATATACTGCTTTTTAATCATAGTAGTAGCATGATAATTCAACAGAACATTAGCATGAAGAAACCACTGCTTTATTGGCATGAATAAAGCTCAATTTGAATTGGTATTACACACGAAAAAAAAAAATTATTAACTGGAAATAGAAAGAAGGACTTCACTGGATAAGTGGAAAACTGCGATCTCTGTGTATTTAGTGAATTGCTCACCTGAGCATCCAGTGGCTCCACCTGATGGGCTGCGCGCGCTGGAGATGCGTATAGCCCGGCATGAGGATGTCCACCTCTCTGCGCAAAGACGAAATATCAAACAGAATCAATATCAAATAAATATGGCAATTAAACATCCATATATTGCAGTGCACATGAATATTAAAAAAAAACTCTGTCAGCCAAGAACAGCTGGCCGGTGGAAACAGCACTTTACCCAAAGTGATGTCAGCAGCCTTAATAGAAAATCTGTTAAGTCATTTCCTGCGATGACCCTACCCCACCACATTCATAAAAAAGGCAAGCATTGATACTATGGTTCTATAACTAACATATAAAGATATATTGTATTATAAAAAAGAGAGCATATAATATATAGTAGATGTAGAATTCCACATTACCTGACCTAAATCCAAGATAGCCCAGTGGACAGAGTGGAATCAGGTACCAGAAATAATACACAGGTTTTATCAAAGCTTTAAAATTGTGAGACAATATTTCTGTGTGTTAAAAATGGCCATGATTTCATAGATTTCCATGAACTCTGACATCCTTAACCTATTGTAATATGGAAAAATGTTCGATTTTCTATTTATCCATTTATTCAGGGGGAGCTCTGGTTTGATAAGATTTCTACATCTTTTAACTTATTGTGATTTTTATGTCATTTCCTTGAATGATAAAGTTAAGAAGCAGGAGCAGCATGCTCACTCTTTGGCACGGTTGATGTGGACTTTGAGCAGCTCGACGATGACTCCGCGCAGCGTGTTGAGCTCTTCGCGCAGCCACAGCCTCATGTCGGTGACCACCTGGTCGTTCCTGCTCCGGCCGGTGTGCAGCTTGCCAGCCGCCACTCCAATCAGCTCCTGAAATGACGCAAAGGCATCAATTCGAATTATCTGACACCGTAAATAGGCCTTTTTCCACAGGCCAGTGTCGCGACGTATATACTTAGTTACGCAATGCCTGCAGCCAAACAAAGACCTGGAAAAGTATTCTTTATCACTAGGAGACTGAGTGTATGAGCATAATTACCTACTATATTTAAAACGGTAGAATTCCGTCGAATCCGCTTGAAGTTGCTCCCATACATAGAGACATAGTGAACCCGATCTAGGGTGGGAGATTGAATCCCCACAGGAGTGAGATTCTCGTGTAGGTAAAAACTCGAACCTGTTCTTCTTTTTTGTATTTCTATACTCAGACAAACTTCTTCTCTTATGATTCATTTCAAGCCATGCCAAAATCAAAGTTTAATATTGTAGTTTTCTGATCTATTTTTCTCGTGAGAGACCAATGAGATCGCAAGATTTCGCTGGTACCCCTTTCGAAACTCTGCTGGTTCTCCCACCAACCACCAGCCTAAGTTTTTGTACCCATCATAACATCTGGCTCTGTGGAGCAGTCAGCAGAGCGTCAGGCTGGGAATGCGGGAGATGGGGGTTCGAACCCCGCTATCGGCAGTCGGGAAAATCATTTTTTCACATTTTTCATAACCCTTTCAAAACTCCGCTGATTCCCCTCCCCACACCCACCACCATAGACTTCTACATGAATCTAAGTATTTGGCACCACTCGAACACTTGACCATGTGGAGCAACCATTTGAGCGTGCTGCTTGGAATGCGAGTGTAGGGTGGTCGAATCCCGTTATCGGCAGTCCGTCATCTCTGTTTTCTACATTTTTCCCCTAACTCGGACTCGACGAAGTCGCTAGTACCTGTTTAAATTATTTCCGAATTATTTTTATCTTGGTCCGGTGTCAGGCATGCTGCATTTATAGATATGCACCTGCGACAAGGTCCGGTAAGGAAAGGGTTAATGGTTTAATTCCTCTCATTATGTTCTGTCCTCAGATGGAGAGAGAACAGAGTTGCCTACCTTCAGTCGTCGCTCATTGGCTGTGTGAATGTCCTCGTCAAACGGCTGGACCGTGAAAGTACCCGAAGCCCATTCGTCGTGAATCTTCTGGAGACCGGTCTTGATCTGGTCGCACTCCTCTGTCGTCACGAGTGACACTTTCTGCAGCGCCTTCACGTACGCCTGGCTGCCCTGTGGTGGAGATGGTGGTGTGTGCTACGTCAAACCCTGCTCATATCTCTATTCTCTATTCATCGCACCCCCATAAACTTAACATTGGGAAGTCGTATCCAACGACCGTTGGGTATTTAGAAAAAACATTCAATGAGGGATTATGTCACAAGTGTTAGCCCATTAGTCAATGTGAAGAAACCTATTCAAGTTCAGGGTCAGAGCTTGATCCTATCTCGTTTGAATTGCCACATAATTCATGCGGCTTCACCTTGTTATTACTACATGATTCAATGTCAATAGGATACGAGCTCTGACCCTAATGGTTTCCTCTTTATCATCTCACCCCACTATTTTTCTCCATAGGCTTAACGTTAGGAACTCATACTTCATGGCCGTGAAGGTAGTGTACCCAATACTTAATGACTAATTTGGTGAGTTAAATCAATTATAAATGATGTTAGACGAGGCGAGATAAAATGAGAAACACACTCAATGAAAATAACTTGGTCCTCACGCCACCTCATTTGACAGCTACATCACTCTGCTTTGCTTTGTGAATTAATCTGCGGCCAAACTCAAAAGAGTACGGACCAAGTTATTTTCATCTCGAGATTTTCCTTCTAATTACATACATTTATAGTGTTCACACAACTATACCAATACTTACACACTGTTACTATGTAGCCTCGTTGGATAATATGATAGTAGATGAATTGAAAAAATTCCATGTTCCTTTTATATCTTTTATGCTGATGGTCTAGCAACTCGGACTGAGGTAACATTGAAGTACCACGCTTTACTATATACCCATGCCGTATATATACTGTAAATATGAACCGTTTCTCCACATAACGTAAAAATATTGTACGGACCACAGGAAACTATGGACTACCTCCCCATACACGTTTATTGAAATATTGGTTGTTAAGCCAAATGAAATTAGTGATTTTTTTAATTTCGGGTGTATAGTAAATATAGAACGACCTACCATGCTTGTACTAGCCACAAAACTTGACAATAATTCATGGTTTGTACGGAACTTGCGGACACGCCTCGTTCGGTACGAACCGTGAATTATCATCTCATTTTGTAGCTTGTACACTATGATCAGGACGTTCTATATAAGTATATTAATGCGGACTGAGGTAACATCGAAGTACCGCGCTGTAAATTAATCACTCTGTTATGAGGGAGGACAGGCTTAAATCATCTTAATTTGGAAAAATGTGGCGAAGTTAACAGTTCGAACTACCGCATCACTGTTATCATAAAGAGATATATTAGAAAGAAGTGTAGTAGTTAACAGTTATCATCGTTGTTTAACACCAGGAAAAAGAATATATGTGTACTGAAAATGAAAACGTGGACTTTCATGGAAAATCGGAAAGCTGCCATCTTCTAATCACAGGTAAATGAAAGAACCTATAACATTGGCCGAAGAGAACGGTGTAGACCTTTTTTGTTCTCCTAACACCACTGTCTAGTGCGTATTCGTCGGAGCCAATCACAGCTCAGCTCACAACAGTCCGGTTAATACGGTACAGAGTAAAGACATAGGTCCGTGTTGGTCAAAGAGAGCACGGCAGATATTGATGACCTGGATTTCCTAGCTGGGTGGTGAAAGGGATAACATGGTTTGTTGTTCTATTTATAGCATCAGTTTGACAAAATTTGATTGGTTCTGATGAATATGCACTAGACAGCCCTCTAAAGCCCCTGTAGTCACCTGGATGTCCTCTTTCCACATGCGCTGGTCATAGCTGATTGAGGCGTTGAACTTCTCCATAACGGGGTCCGTCGCGCCCGTGAACCGTCCTCCCCATAGTTTACCTCCCTGTGTTGAGAACGAGAAAAGTTAGAGTACAGTAGATTTTTGTATCTCACCCCTGGTATTTTTGTCCCACAGGCTTAACATTGGGAACTCATTCTCTATGTCTCCATGGGTATTGCAGTCGGTTCTCCATGGTCTATATCCTGTGTGTCTATGATCATTTTAGTGTGTACAGGGGTGAGATAAATACAGAAGGCAACTTGCCTTGATCATAGTCATTGTTTTCTAGCTCGTTTGAATACTACATGATATTCACTCTGCTGTCACCTCATTCATAACACTCCGCATCAAACTTGTAGAGCATGAGTTTGACCAAACCTTCTTGGTTTCTTCTTTAGTCTGATTATATAGGCATGGGATTTGAAAATAATAAAGATCCGGAAAAGAAGAAGAGTTCCTGGGGATTCAGGGACCTGTATCTTTAGTTATTCTAATTGAATTTCTGGCGTCAGGAGACGTGGCCCTTTGATTATGTTAACTTATTTTCTCTTCGGATTTACTTAGGATAAATCGCTATTTCCTGCGATTTTAGAGAGTCCCAATATCGTAGGGAGATATATCGCCCAGTGGGTCACGGCCTTTATACCGGGGACACACCAAGCGAGTCAAGGCAGCGATCTCCAGAATCGCCAACACAAAATAGCATATCTGTGAGATATTATTTTATAGGAATATCTCTCACCGATAGTTTAGCATATCACAAGCAGTAACCAGGTGAAATATGATATAATAGCTCACATATAGGCCATTTTGTGTTGGCGATTCAGGAAATCGCTGCATTACTCGCTTGGTGTGTCTCCAGCTTGACTGCCATACTTACCTCACCAGCCGCCATTTTGTATCTGCAACAACAACGAAAGATTTGAATAAATATATCAATTCAGTAAATGTCTAGCTGTAGTCTTTATTATGGTTATAGTTCTGAATATTTGATCGAGGCAAAAAGGTACTACCTCCAGCTTAGAAAATGAAAAAAATGTTTGTACATCTTTAATAGGAATGCCACGAACAGTTGAGCAGCAATGAGCCAAAAGTTTTGATGAATCTCAGGCGTCAATTTAACCAGACAAATCATATACCAAATAAAGATTAAAACATCCCCTGTCTGAGTCAACTTCATAAGAGTCATGATTCTTGTAATATTTTTGCAATTTCTGGTTTCCATGGCAACATAATATTTTTGTTTAAAATCATATCAGATACACTTTTGTGTCATACCTTTTTTTTTATTGCTATTATTTTCTTTTCATATTTGGTATGTGTAAATATCTCTATGAAGTGCATACATTATAACTGAAAACATTCCAAAAGAGGAAGATTTGCGTTGTCATAGCAGCCCTCAACCTGGAAAGGGTATACTTTGGAAAATATCAAAAATGAAAGCGAGGGAAATGTTTACAAAACACAGTGAGTACTGATTTGAAGGGAATATATCTCTGTTAATATATCAAACAATTTTCAAAAGTCTAAGACCTGTTCTTCATTCCACAAGTACTCTCTGTCACCAAACTTTTTTTAAAAGTGTGATTTCAATATTAGTGGAGGAAATCTGGGTATATTCAGGCCTCTACCTGAATTGCAATGTAAGATTTTCTGTGGATTTGTAGACCTAAGACTTGCCGGAACAACATATCAAACATCCACAGGAAATCCGTGTGGGATAGTGCACACCCTTTGCATGGTGGTGAAAACTGCTGCACCCATGGCTACTCAGGGGCTAAGGCAGTGGTGAGGATGTGTTGACATTACCAGATAGGCTTTCCTTAAACACAGGAAGTTTAAAAGACATTTTTAGTACGGATTAGTCATTCTCTTACACAGGAAGTTCCAAACAAGGATGCAAGTCATGGTGAGAAAAGATCCGCAATAACATCTAGACCGAAAAATGACTAGACTCTGATCTAGTCGCACACATTTCAGTGGGATAGCGCAGTATTCCAAAGGTAAAAGCAATTATATATTTATCTCGACCCTGGTATTTTTGTCCCATAGGCTTAACATTGGGAACTCGTTCTCCATACCCCGATGAGTATTGCAGTCTATTCTCCATGGTCTATATCCTGTGTGTCATCCATTCTTTTAGTGTATAAAGGGGTGAGATAAATACAGAAAGCAACTCGTTTTGGTCAAAGTCATTGTTCTCCAACTCGTTTGAATGCTACATGATGTTCACTCCACATCAAACTCGTGGGGAACAATGACTTTGACCAGAACTTGTTTATTTCTTCTGTAAAGTGCTTTTATAGATAGATAATCTACTGTAGTCAGATTTTGCACTGAGTTTTAGACTGTCTAAATCCACATTTCTCAGTTACAACTTACATACACACCCAATTTTACCATGATTTTTATCTACATGTTCGTATTCTCCGCGTAGTTGATGCCTAGTAATAGCCAAGTGAATGCAAGGATATAATATATATTACATAGTGTCAACTACAAGGAGAGTAGGACCATTCAGATAACTAATCACGGTGGTGTTGCATCTATTATTCAGCATGCCAAACATAAAAGTTATCAAAGTAAAGACAAAATAGTCACCGATCTCCTAACACTACTTTGCACGCTAAGAATATTTTTTCTGTAGAATGAATTTGGAAGGAGCAATAAAAGCCAACGAAGGAGGCTTGAAAAACTAATCTTATCAGGGATTACTCTTAAAATTGGTTATTCATCCTATTCACAGAAAGCAACTAAATATCAATACTATGTATTGGGTGGATAATAAATGAGTATAGAGAAAGCGAGGGGCATCTTTAGAGGCCCTGGTGGGGGCGGATGTCACCAGCTTATTTTCGGTGTGTCACGCTCAGTGGGTGGAGGCCACCCACTCCTAGTGATCACATGTAATTAGGCTAGGGGGAGGTGTGTAGGAAAAGACAAGGGAAATCTTTGAACAGAATTATATCAAACCATAAATGTATCTTTTTGGTATGGGGGGGGGGGGGGGCTAGGCTTAACTTCAGCATAAGGGGCATCAGAATGTTTTGAAAGTGGGGGGGGGGGAGGGGACTGAAAAATTGTTGACTTTTTCTTGGCATGAAGTCAGACTTCGACATTTGCCTGTTCCACTGGATTTACCATGAATCTGTGAAAAGTCTTTGAAAAGTCAGGTCTTAGCCTTAATTGTATGCTAAAAAGTCTATCTTTAACATTTTCCCACAGTGAAAAGTCAGGGCTTAGCCATCATTGCATGCTAAAAAGTCAGACTTTTGAAATTTTTCCACAGTTAAAAGTCAGGGCTTAGCCATCACTGCATGCAAAAAAGTCAGACTTTGACACTTTTCCATAGTGAAAAGTCAAGGCTTAGCCATTGTTGCACGCTAAGAAGTCAGACTTTGACATTTTTCATGCTGAAAAGTCAAGTCAGGTTTTACACATATATAAGCAAAATTTTTTTTTTTTTTTTTGCATCGGTTGGGAGCAGAAGTGTTCATGCCACGTTTTCTAAATCTTTAAGCAAAATTTGAAGCTGCTGACTTTTATGGGCTGGCAAAAAGGAGGGGGGGGAGGGCAGGCGGGGGGGGGGGGGGGTAGCCCCCCCGCGCCTGCCCCCCCCCCCCATTCTGAGGCCACTGAGCATTCATATAAAAATAATTTTGGGGAGCTATTTAATGGTATCAGTGTTAAGGTTGTTCAATTTGTGGAACAGTAATCCATTTAAAGAAAATTACTGGTAGCCTACTTGAGAAAGTGCAAAATGTTCATGACCTTTCACAGTCGAGGTCCCACACTGAGTAGGCTACGGTACTTAAGGGAACCTAGTTAACCTAATTGGGATGGGTCCTCGTCCCGCGTTACTTTCACTAAACCTAGGTTTAGCAAAAGTAACAAGGGACGAGGAGCCATCCCTACTAGGTTAACAAGTTTCACTTGTATTATACACCTCTAAATATCTTTATATTTAAAAACTTGCCAAAATGTGTCAATGTTTAATTGCTAAACAAAGTCGTCTGGGAAGGCGGAAGTGACTTTCTGCTATGCGACTTTCTCACAATGTTCATAGCCACGATTTCGTAAATGAAATTCAAACTATTAGAATATTCTTTTCTTTGGGAATAATAGTGTCATAATATATTATTCATAAATTTCCTGTAATTTTTTTTTCTCCAGATATGGTATTTCCGATAATACACATACTCACGTTTCAGATTAAGTGTTCAAAGTGTGGTGGTATGGCGCCATACCAGCACAGTATAGTGGTATGCCTCAACTAGGCCTTCCACTTGGATAGCAGAGGTTGGTATTTGGAGTATTTTGGGGCATAGGTGTTTAGTACACACACTGAATACAAGCTGCAGTGTACTAATCTACTTGTAATGATGCAATTGGGGGTGGGGAGGGGGGGGGGGGTGGTGCTGTTGAGATAATGTGTAGAACACAACCTTCGCCTGTGAATCTAGGGTTCCATCCCCCCCCCCCCCCCCCCCCACCCCCACAGACACAGACACACACCCTACCCCCACCCCCACACTCCAGCTCTTGCACCAGTAATAAGTTGGACAATTTCCTGGTTTTTATACAGTAGCCTACACTTGTGCATATATACCAACTCTTGCAAATATTAGTAGGAAACTCTTGGATGTAGCATAATATAGATCTATAAATATATAGTCGCTGTTTTGTGGATGACGCAAGGCCGACAAGGTGACAGTCGTGCCAACCTCGCCACAGTGAAGACTGACAGGTCACCAGCGAAGTGCAGGAAACTCCCAAATGACAGTTTCTCGCAAAAACTCTACTGTCAGACCACGTCACCCACATTGTATCTGAATAAAACAGATACTTTGTAAAGAGAACTGACTGCACGTACCTTGTTTGCTTCTCAATCACAGCCGGAATTCCGCCTACAACACTTTCACCGTCTGTGGTCGCGTCAAAACACCGGTCTGGTGGACGCCGCACGTGCCGTTTATAAATAGACCAGGCGGTCACGTGACCCGCCTCGTCGCCGGATAACCTGTCAGTGTGCGTTTCCCGCCCGTTTCATTCTCTACGGTGCCAGGGAGTCGTTGCTCCATGTTTTGCGGCTGGGGCATCAGAATATTTTGAAAGTGGGGGGGGGGGGGGGAATTGCTGACTTTTTTCTTGGTATGAACTGAAGTCTTTACAGTGAATCTGCGAAAGTCGGTGAAGAGTCAGGTCTTAGCCTTTATTGCCCACTAAAAAGTCAGACTTTGATATTTTTCCACAGTGAAAACACAGGGCTTAGACATCATTGCCCACTAAAAAGTCAGACTTTGACATTTTTCCACAGTGAAAAGTCAAGGCTAAGCTATTGTTGCATGCGTAAAAGTTAGACTTAGACATTTTTACATGTAGAAAAGTCAAGACAATTTTTACACTTGATTGAGTAAAATTTGAAGCTGCTGACTTTTTTGGGCTGGTCAAAAAGTGGGGGGCGGGGGGCAGTCCCCCCCCCCCCCCCATTACTGTGCGGATCGCACAATAGCGATCCGAGGTCAAAAATGTTGCTCCAGAATTTTTGCAGATCGCATCATAACAATGTCGCCATCTATATCCAATTAAAAACCTAATGAACCTTTAACATATTTATGACACTCAAAATACGGTGATGTAAAAGGTAGCGCCGCTTGAATTTGAACACATGGTTCATAATGAAATTGTTTGCTCTCCGAGACACAGATTTAATAGTATGGAGAAACCAAACAAGAGTTAGTTGTGTTGTTGTTTATCGCACGACGGCAAGGTCGCGTATTACTGCGCAAGGCAAAGCCAAGAGCAGTAATACACGATCTTGCCGGAGTGTGATGAACAATAACACGACTTACTCAAGTTTGGTTTAGAATTTATCCTACCCCGCCTGTCTAAATTAATTCTACATTAACAAATGACGTCATTTGTCAAATGTATCCCACTAGAGCGATATTCTTCATTTTTCTGAACTCCAGACCGAATACAGTGACCCAATGTTAAGCCTATGGAGTTTTTTATTAGGGGTAGGATAATGTAATGTAATCCACACACAAAAACCATGCTAACAGTAAATATGCTATGTATTTACACCTACAAGAAACCTAATAATACATTTTGGCATAACCTTTGTATGCTTTATCATAACTTTACAAAATGATAATTTTAATCATGGCACTTGACAAGTCATTTTCTATATCTGCTCCCAGCTGGAATGGTTCTTGCTGGTGGTTCGTATAAATTTCCCTTAAAGAATAACAGGTTCAAAAGATTTCTTATCAAATCATGAAATCAATTAAGAAACCACTTAACATTATTTCCGAGTGCTGCATCTCTCTTGGCAGGCACTGAAGTAACTAGGACGAGTTCCCCCAGTGCCCCCTTAAACCCTCTGGGACTGAGAGAGGTATCTTCACCATCCCTGGGAACCTCTGGAGGTATCTCTAGATCACACAAGGCACTCCACCAGGGTGGTGTTTTATAGACAGCGACGTCTTTATTAGTGACCACGGAAAAAGAGTGACTGATCTAGTGACCGTTTTAGTGACCGTCACTGTTTTGCGTTGCATAGTCCCGATCACGATTTTACAGTGCGATCACTGTTGATTTGATCACTAATAGGACGGTCCCTGCTGAAACGATCACTATTATAGTGATCGTTTCAAAACAATCAGGGTCCTGGGAGCTGTTTCAAAACCATAGACTTAACCCACGTTTTGAAACAGCTCCCTGTTTTATAGACAGCGACGTCTTTATTAGTGATTACGGAAAAAGAGTGACTGATCTAGTGACCGTTTTAGTGACCGTCACTGTTTTGCGTTGCATAGACCCGATCACTATTTGACAGTGCGATCACTGTTGATTTGATCACTAATTCAGTGTAATTGTGTTTTCGCCATAGAAACGACCACTATTTAGTGATCATTTGAAAACGATCACTATTTTTATGGTCATCGGAAGCAACAGTAGCAATGTGGATGTTAAAAACGTTTTCCGCGATCGGGACATCGCGACGTGTTTGGGTGGAATATCCGAATAGTGACAGGCATGGCCTTGTCACTAATAGTGACCGTTTTATGAAACACGATGCGCTGGAAACGATCACTATTAACGATTGTCACGACTATAAAACAGCACCCTGTACTTCTATGGATATTTACCTGCCAACAACCAAATTGTCTTCCCCGAGTCAATTTCGGAAATTGTCTGTTGTTCTTTAGCAATGTCAAATAAAAATAGTGACATGCATTGGCTTGTCACTAATAGTGACCGTTTTATTGATCATTTATGGAAAAATCACTAGTGATGATCATGACTATGCAACGCAAAACGGTCACTCTCAATCAGTCACACCTGTAACTGATCACTGTTTAGTAATCATCATGACTATGAAACGCGATGTGCTGGAAAAGATCACTATTAACGATAGTCACGACTATAAAACACCCCCCAGAAGTGTCAGTACATTCTCCCTTCCCAATAGGCCTTTTTCCACTGTCCGGTGTCGCACCTTATCTGCTTGGTTACCCAATGCCTGCAGCCAAACAAGCCCCTGGCAACGTATTCTTTAGCATTGAATCACTCAGTATATGAGCGTAATACGTTCATAATACCTGTGTATATCATTTGCAGAGAAATAACATCGTATTCTATGATATTCCAGCTACAATTCGATGTATCATACATGGGGAATTGGACGCCTTGAGCCTTTTACCGTTTGGGTAAGGGTTAGGGTTGAGTATATATGACTATAAACCATTATAAGTACACTTTCGAAGTTTTTTTTACATCTAGATGCTCAAGGAAACCAAAATAGGGTAGGCTCAAGGCGTCCACAGGGTAGGCTCAAGGCGTCCACAGAAAGGCTCAAGGCGTCCATGGCTCAAGGCGTCCATGAACCCATACATGTATATCACCTCAATCATACTTTAGATATAGCTTAGATAACACAGGAACACTGAAACTGGGTACACAGTAATACATTGGAAGTCGTGGCATATGGTGGCCAAGATTAAAACTCATCCAGTTTTACGATAGTATTATCCGGAGTCATCAAAGACGCATTCACTATACTCATGGATGAAATAATCTTGCTGTCTAAAGGCCCGGCCCTACTGGTGCGATGCGATTGTCGCACATGTTTTATGACCCCATAAACGCCTACTCGGCGGGGTTTATGACCCCTATTGCGATGGATTCATCGCACTCAATCGCATGAAAAACCTAGGGTATGCCCCACTGATGCGATGGAATCGTCGCATCTCTTCTGATATCACTATGTATATATAGGCCTAGGTGTAGAATTTTATTTCTAACATTTATTAGGTACACACATCTAATTATAATTGAATCACTTCTCAACCCTCGCCCTTTACAAGGTGTCAGAATAACACCTAGGCTACAGCCACAGCCTACTATTTTCACAGCTTTCACACCTCTTGATACTTGGTACCAAAATGGGTACTGTATTCGGCCCCAGGTACCAGTGGTCAGGTTAGACTGTTTCTATATAAATTCTAGAGTATACCAGCCCTGTGCGACGAATCCATCGCAAATCAAGAACATTTCAAGATGTGCTTCATCGCATCGCACACAATCGCACACGCGCGCAAGCCCGGCCCCACAGGTGCGATTGTGTGCGATGCGACGGGCGGCGCCGTTTGTATTACCCTCGCCGGGCGTTTATGACTTTTTATGGACTTGCGATGAATCCATCGCACCAGTGGGGCCGGGCCTTAACATGTCTCTCTCTACAGCCTAATCACTGACGAAGAATCTGCCATCTCAGAACTATATTTGTTATAATATTGTTATCATATTAATCAATCTATATATCAAAAACTTGTACAGTGACAAAAGTAACAAATCCGAGGACTATTTCGAAGACAAACACAACAAGTTTATTGCACAATAATGGGTATCCATTGAGATACCCTTCCAATACAAGATGGCGGACAGTGCCGAACGTTAACCAGTGCGTACCTCTGTGTACAAAGAAGGCAAATTAGATGCAGCTTGTTACCCAGCATTTACACGAGACGAGTCTGGCATTTTGCACTGCCTGACGACTTTCGTCAGAGAAAAAAGCTAGAAATTGTCTAGTGTAAAACCCAAGTGCGTGGCGACTGCAGATCGTCTGATTAAATCAGATTATACAATTAGGTACCACCTGATGACTATTGGACATGCTCTGATGCCCACAACTAATTCAAACGGGCTTGAATTAGTCGTCTACACATTCTGTGAAAACTTATTATCGTCAGTGTAAACGCTCGGGTACATTCTGAGGTCGATGACTTTTGCAGCGGACATTTCCACCACCTGGTGGCGGCTTGACAATCTACAGTTGCCACGTATTTAGTCGTTTAGTGTAAACGCCGAGTTAGGCAAGCAGGTCGCTAAACCTTACACCATGTTACAGGCACCCCTCTCTTATCTTCTCACAAGCTCTAAGGCTCTTTCTTTAAGTTTTCTCGTCTCTAAGCAGATATTTCTTAACATAAATCAGGTATGTCACTTTGGGTCACGGAAAAAGAGTTGAATTGTGGAATTTACTGCCTCAGAGAGACTGACAAAACATGGAAGACACATCAATGTTGGCCATAAAATAGGGCTCAGGGTATGTGTGGAGGTTCAAACCATTGTGTTATTAATATGAATGAGGCTTAATTTATACTATCCTTGTTTATACAAGAAAAATAACTTCATAAACTGGAAATGAAAACGAAGATTTCCTTGGAAAAGAGGAAAACTGCCATCTCTAGATTGACTTGGAGCAAGTGAGAAAAACAAATTACCCCTGATGGTAAATTGTGTCCTAGCACCCCATTGTATTGGGCATCATACCCACTATGTGTCACTTTGGTTCTCACGGCTTGAAGGCGGGTGAGAATCTTATGGATTGAGCATAGAGCCTGTGAGAAGTTACTAGGGTTGTTGAAGTAACATTGCCAAACCATTCATGCCTAAAATTATTCCTAAGTTCCAAAATGACAAACAATACACATCAAAATGACCTAGCAAGGTTAGCAGCAACCTTGGCACCTATTGGAACTATTTTCTTTGAGCTATAGCTGGAGTCACGTGACTTTACAGATAGCGGCTGTGACACAGGGGACAGAAAACACACTTTATCAACATGACGTGATTTTCTTCAAGTGTTTCTATATCATACACTTTAATGATATCAAAGGCGATTTACAATTTCACGGACTTTATTGTTGATAAGAGAACCTTGACACCCGAGGTAGAGTGGAGGCAGGTTGGTTGTTAGATATACGTCCTCCAGAGGTTACTAAACTCCCTGTTATCACCCAGGGTAAATACAAGTTCCGCTTGCGAATGGCTGGGCACACCACGACCACATGAACCATAGTTTTCCCATTTATATTTGGAGAACCTGAATACAATTTCGGATTTTTATGTAGAAATGGCTGAAATTTCCATTACTGACATCGGATTTCCAATTTGAATATTTATAAAAACCGTTAAACTGTAAAAATTGTGGGTTACAGTTGGGGTCTACCACCATACATCGTCGGCAACCAGCGAACGCCGGAACTTGTAAACAGACTGAATTATGGGATACCTCAATAGGGCCTATAGGGAGCCAAAGTGAATCCACTAAAATGGCAGATACCCATGCTCAAAACAGCATTTCCGGTGGCCAGTATGAACGAGGCTTAGTGCTAAAGCTATGGGGTTCGAGGCTAGAATTTCGTTTTTGGTCTCAGTTGTTACTATTGAAGTGCAGCTTACTACTATCGTCTCTGAATAAGTCTGTCTTGAAGCTACGATGACAGTTGTTAAGTATACCAAAAATATGGATTTAAAAGATTGGAGAATGACGCATATAATCTCGAACCTATATAGCCAAAGTACTGAGTGCCTATATCCGGAAATGGAGTTTTGTGAACGGGTATTTGCGGTTTCAGCAGGTTCACATGGGCTCCCTATTTAGACAAAACAATGGCCATGAGCTCACAGAACCTGACCGCTGTTATGATCATTTCTCTATAGAGGGCCTCTAAATGGTCGCTATCTGGTCACTATGAAAGATTGTCATGAGTGTAAAGTGCTGGTTCCACGGGGGAACTAGCATGATGCATTTGCCGTGTTATATCTTGGTATGTCTTGTTATATATTACGTTGTTGCGATATGTCATACTTCATTTGCCGCAACACATCATGTGCAATCATATGTGTATTTTTTCACGATCTCATGTTTATTTTGGTGCTCCACCACAGGGACGCCTCAAAACCTATTGCCGACATATCGTGACATACCGCGATCTATCACGGCAAGAATGCGGTGAAGGTGCTGAACCAGACCGATGCATCGTTCCAAATATGTACGCAATAATTAAAAACCTAGCAAGATTTAGCAAGACAACCAAATTGTGACAAATCTCGCTATATCTTGTGTGTTGGTGGAACCAGCACTTTGAACACCTCCATGGAACAACTCCTTGAAAGTACTGTTTTGTGAACTGGTACCTGCTGTTTCGGTTGGTTCACTTTGGTCTCCTATAAACCGATGAAAACTCTGAATAACTTAAAACCTTGAGAGGCTATAAATTAGACATACCTTTGATGAGAAGAAGTAAACTCTGACTTGCATGCAGACAATGCTGCTCTCATTACTTCTTCATGTTACTATACATTCCCTCCATTTTCCTTACAAATAAAGAGTAGTGGTTAAATGAAAAGTGTTCAAACTGAAATACACGTAAATATCACAGAAGATGCAGTTTTTACAGACTAGTTGTGACAACATCAACCTGCCTCACTCTATCGCCCATCTCATTTTTATAAAGGCTTGATTCCATTTGACCGAATTTAGTACCGATCACCACTCAGGCCCTAATCGGGGGCTGCTTTAGCCCTGGGACCTGTTTCACTAGTTTTGGGTTCACATCGAATGGAAGACCGAAATAGTGGCACCCACAGTGGCACCCACAGTGTCCTTTTAAAAGCTTCCTCGCTGTTCAGAACCCGGTTTTGTTTGCTATGCCAGCATAACCAACTGAATATCTAATAAATAAATTACTAATAAATTATTTTGGATGATTCAGAATTATTTCTCGTGTATTTCCTCACATTCCAGTTTTTAATTGATGTCTCTACGTGCATTTTTGACAGAGTTACATTGCCTGACACTGTAGCTCTCGCTTGTAAGACATGGAAGTGATAGCCTAGGGTCGAGGAATACAGTAAGAAACTGACAGAGTGGTGCAGTGATTTCAGTTCTGGGTTTGAATATACTGGTTCTCACAAAGGAGTTGACCAATCATGAAAATCGAGATATAAGTAAAAGATAAACATGGAATTGTTCGGGCCATGTTTGGTCTCTATTTGGATCAGGGACCTGTTTCAATATCCAAATAGAGACCAAACATGGCCCGAGCAGGGATATAATACGGGCAAATAGAATCAAGCCTTAACATACGCAAACAAAAATTGTGTAAGTTACCCCTGCTTATCATGAAGACATGGGAGCTGTTTCAAAAGTCGGAAGGGTGCTAAACGAGAGTACTCACCGCCAAAGCGAGAGCTAACAATTGCACTTGAAGCGTCGCTGTTGAGGTGAAGGTGCCGCTCGCTATTGGGTATTGGTACTGGTTTTGCGGCCACTTTGATTCAAAGTGCTGCTCGCTGTTGCGGCCTCTCCCTTTGAAATGCGACGTGCTGCTGGCGAGACTTCACTCGACTTTTGAAACAGCTCCCAGGATTTCATCCACCATCAACAAAAGCGGATCCGGAGAAATCCAAGAGATAAGGGGCTATGCTACAAAAGTCACGCCTCTTACCATGGAAACTGGCCCCTGTTTCTTTAAATGGTGTCTCATACATTTCCACAGTGCCGGAAAAAAGTTCTTTCAAATATGTTTATATACCTTCAGGGATGCAAGTCATGGTTAGAAAAAGAAATCGGGATAGAATCTAGATTGAAAGCTGCCTGGGCTAGTAGTGAAACATGCTCAGAGCTGTGGGATATGTGTTTAAAAACTGACTCACTTTCAGAAAGGTTTTAGAATTTGAGTATCATTTTTAAAGGCTGAAGGGTGTACTCTACCAGGCCGACTGTATGACCACAATAGAACATTGCATGGCTGCCTACAGCTGCTGTGTTGGCTAAGGTATAAAAGGCAGTGGAGCAGGCCATATGCTCAACGGTGGTGACCACACAGTGGTGGAACAATAAAACCTAGTCAATCAGTTTTGCTGGGTAGCCACTGTCAGTGTCTGCTGGCCAGTGTGTGATGGCAGTCGTGGAGTGGGCCTGTCCGTTTGGACATAAGCATGTTTGGTAGATGCCTGACTTTCGTCCCAATGGAACAGGCCCTTAAACCCATTTACTCCGGGTGATGCCTTGAGGCATCAACCACAGCTGGCCAGGTGATGCCTTAAGGTATCATCCAGGGATGGCTGGATGATGCCTTGTATAAAACCATTTATAAAATATTCGTTTTTTTAAATAGAATTGGATATAATGGCTCAATAAACATAAAACTTTCGCAGAATGTAGATATAACAACATATTTGATATTTTTAGGTGAAAATGAAAATAGTATTAAGGATCATGTGTCATGTCACATGATGCAAAGATAAAGTGTTCACAATAGGCCTATATACCTGGCCTCTACCGGTATTCATTGGCACTTGTACCCGGCTCCATGACTGTACCCTTGCCGCGGGCACCTGGCACGATAGGGTTAATGGCACCTTTCAGCAGCATGTCAACAGGTTCTTGCTGGCGTGTTGCCACCAGAGCCTGGCCTGGTAAAGTCGGAGTGTAGCTTATTTGTAGATATTGTAAGATTTTTTTATCATTATAAATAAACATCTTGAAACTTCAGATATTGGTAATTAATCAGAATACTTGCATCCCTGTACTTACACTAGTCTTTCTGCAGAACTTTTTGTCAACTTGTTTGAAGGTGATGTCCCTTCTGCAGCATCACAGCATGGAACTAGATTGTTGAGACAGTAACACTTTCTCTGTGAGGGAATTCAAACATAATTCATGCAATAGAGAATTAATTCATAAAGTTGAGGCGTTAGTGTCACACTGGTTCCCTCGCTATCTTGATGCCTATCATCAGCGCAGGTACAGTTCTCTGTGGTGCAGGCCGTAAGGTCAAGGTCAGATTGCAAATTAGTGGCGCGAAGCACATCAGGAAGTTACGTGCAACACATCCACCACTGCACACACATTCTGGCGGTTATAACGCCCCTCAAAATCCCTCAAGACTCCCAGAGTACTGTATCTGTGCTAATCGTACAGGACCGGTGTGATGCGAGAATTGGTTACCCTGCGAAAATTTTGTTTTATTGCCAACTCAATACGCGCATGCGTCTGGACACGCTCTTCCGATCAGATTTCACGGACTATTGGACATACTAGTTTTACACTATAGAAGTTAGTTGGAAATATGTTTTATTTCATCTATGATAGGCTCTTGAATGTCGTAAAATTATGTTTTTATGTTCATTATGACATTCTTAATTTCGGCAAATTGCACTACAACTCCTACCAGAGATTACGCTAAATCCTGACAATCTAGGTAATCGAGCGCCGATGAATTTCTCTCCAATCGTGGACTTAAACACTGCGCATGTTCATGCATGCGCACAAGATACTAGTGGGCGATAAAACAAGATTTTTGCAGGGAAACCAATTTTCGCATCACACAGGAGAGGCGCGGGCTTCCAACATACACTTATGTCGAAACAATTTTCCCAGAATGTGTTGTATGACATTTTGCGAAACCTAAGAGATAATCTTTTATTGTCATGAAGTAGTTTCTTACTGGCTTCAAATTCTTCTTATATTAAATATTAACTTCATCTCGTCCTGTATTCCTTTAACTTGTCAACAGTAACATGAGTACTATTTCATGTTCACATCCAGTTACGTTAAAAACATCTGCCTTATACTAATAACAGTAACGGTCCAGTGCTGAGTAGAAAAGAAATCAGCAAATGCCTAAAAAAAATCCCTCTTTCCTACTACAGGAAATAGCTTACATTTTATCATTTAATGCCTAGCTCACAATGTGATAATCATGGTATCAAACGAAAAGGAAAACTATAGAAAATACGCGGCCCAGATTTGCTGAGTCATCATTAAGGTATTTGTGCACTCTCTTTGACAGGCTGTACGCCAATGTCAAAGGTTACCTGCTATAACCCGTACTTATACTTCTCATTTAAAAGTTTCTATACATATTTATCAGAGAAGTTCATGTTCTAGTGCATATTTACTTGGTGAACTTCAGTCATCTCTTTTTGTTTCACGTATTTTCTATGCTCTGCCAATTATACGCTACACCATCAAGTTGGATGGATAATTAAATCCTGGAATTTAATGCATTTCAACATTTTTCTCAACATGCCTCATTCCAGCGGTTTCCAGTTTTTTTGTGAAGTCACGTTGTTATTTAAGCAATAGATCCTGCTGAGACCTATATGCCATATCGAGCAAAAAACATATTGATCATTGAAATATATGATGAAAAAATAACATCTTATTATCCATGATTAAAATGCATGATTTAAATTCTATGTTATTTTTATTTCTATTATCGACACCTATTTATATTTTGTTTTATGCTATGATCTTTCACACTGTATTCACCTATTTATAGTCTTAATTGAATAATAGCAACATCTCCCGTCATTGTCTCTTCTCTGTACTCACCAGTAACAAGCAACCGCTGTAATAACCAGCGCAAGTCCTCCACATTCCTATTTACACGTCATCACTTAACTTACTTTTCTTAAAGGCTTGCTTCCATTTGGCCGAACTTGGTGCCGATCACCAGTCAGGCCCAAATCGGTGGGCGGCTTTAGCCCTGATCTGAATTGGGACCGACATGGCCTAAGCAGGATTGGGACATAATTCGGGTAGATGGAATCAAGCCTTAATTGGGAAATTTAATCATTTCCCTATAAAAAAAACCCACGGGGAGCTCAGCTCTCGGGCTTCTTGAACCACTTGAGGATGCTGTCTTCGAAGTATTTTTTTGGATTGGTGTATGATGTCTTCAAGCAGGAGTTGAGCATGCTGGCCACGCTGCAGGGGCCGGTCTTTTGGGCCCCACAGTTTTCGGCCCACACCTCGTGTCATTTCTTCCTGACGGGGGGCGCGCTCGTGCTGAACAGCTTGCCCGTCACGGGGCACACGTTACGGTTCTTCGCACACTGCACATGCGTGATGACCCCATTCGGATAGCGCATGAAGCTGGGTTCGGGGAAGACGCGGTTACATACTGCGCAGGACCTACGGAAGACATATAGATAGTCTGTAAACTATGTTATTAATATAACCAGTGCACAAAATTCTTTGAAATACTGCCCACTGCTGGGCATGATGTATAAAATAGCTTTTGCCAGATACTCAATACCAGCAGCTGCATGGAATCCCATCTCGTGTTAACCAGTGAGTATTCATTATGCAGCATATACAAAGTCCCCATTGAAAATGTATGTTGAATCAGTAGACAACTAACCATTATTTTAAAACTATCCATACCATAACCATTGTATACGGATTTTCAAAACTATTGTACATGGAGAATACACTCTTCAATCAGATATCTAGTCTATTTGTTTGTATAAACAACGCTATGCCTACGGTTTGAGAACAAAAAGAAATACCAAATGATATACTTTATAACTTATCATCCATCGTATACAAAGTTCCCATTGAAAAGGTATGATGACTCAGTGTAAGGTTGAGCGCGGAATACTTTCAAGCACATTTTTTACTTTTATTTTGCTTCAACTGCAATGATCCTTCGAACACATAAATTAGCAGAGTGCTGCAAGTCACTGTCAGTATGTCATAAGTAGGTCAGTGTGATTTATTTTAAGCCAATCAGAATGTGTTTTCAAAGTAGGGTGGTACATCATTTTATACCACCATACTCTGCTGGTATATATCTAATACTAATGCCCTAGCAGAGGTTGGTATTTGTGTAACATACTGGCACAGGTATATAATAAAGAACATGGATGAAAAATACAACAATGGTTTTGTGGACAGGCGGCTGTAAACCACGAGGGGTTGACGCTTAGTAATAAACGAGAGATGGCCTCTTTCACAGGCCTTCCCGTAATTCTATGTCTTGTATATTACTAATCGTCAACCCCTCGTGGCTTTCGGTCCACATTTAGGAAATCTGCTGATAACTATCTATTCTATTTAAACCACATTTTGACAACACCAATGATCCCTTTGTGCTTAAGTGACACAAAGTAAATCTATTGTGCAAAATCATAACATGCATAAAACAAATATCTGTAGCATATACTAGTATAAGGCGAAACACCACAGTTTATAAATGAATAACTCTAAAAAAATAAAGAGTAAATTAGTAACACAATTTTTTTATACTAAGCAGCTCTGAGATAAGTTTACAAGCTACAAAAAATGATTTAATTCCAAAGCGGTCCTTTTAAAGTTTAATCCCTTTAAACTTTAAATTATAATGAGTTAAGTTTAAATTCACCAGACTGGAAGCATGGCTAGATATAAATCAGCATGATAAATGGAAATCCATTCTGAGGATATTGAAGTTATCTGAAAAGTGAGCTACTGGCTTAAGGGCATGTTCCGTTGGGGTGACTCGACGATCATAAAAAGGTTACCATATCAGCATTTGGCGCTTACCGGGGAACCACATGGCAGCCATTTGCCTGGCAGTAAAAGCAATGTGCAGTGGAAGAGGCAACACCTCATTAGTGGCGGCCGCACAGCATTGTAAGGGGCAACTGCCCATAAAACCGAATGAAATTGCTTTTGTTGGTTGTTTGGGTAGTTTAACGTCAAATATGTTCTGTTAGATTTACTTTGGGTTTCATTGAATCTATGAGATGAATTTAGGTAGAAATCTCGCCCCTACACATTTACCGAGGTGGGAGTTCTTTTACTTCCCACACCACATAGACAGGGTATGAAAAGGATTGACCTTTGATATAGAAGTCGAGGAGAAAAGTGGCTGCAGTGGGACTCAAATCAACAAAGTCCCGTGCTCTTTACCACTGAGCTAACTCCCCCCCCCCCCCCTCCCGGCTGATTTAGTAATGCTTGTGTGCATAACGAGGAGGCGAGGCGACCAAGAAATACCATATATAAACGATACAGAAAATCACCATCGCATCACATAAAAGGAGGTTATGCTTTTTGGAAAACACTAAAATTGCTAAAAACGTGATATGTGTGGCATGAGCGACTGAGGACAGAACGGAACGTAAATGACCACAATGAGGCAAGTGGCATGCAGAATATCAAAAAGTGACGTCATGGACTTACTGTTCAGCCCCTCGACTACCAATCAGCACAAAATAAAAATTATCTCCTTTTTATCTTTTTGAAACTGTGCTATGAATAATCAAGGATGCCAGTTTGGGTCAGAAAAAACATTGAAATATTTTCCATTGCAATACAGAGTTTACGCGTTACATATACATTACAGTTGGGAATCAAGGGATCAAGGGAAGGCCCATTTTTACATGGGTCAGTGGGGAGGTTCAGTGGGGATCATACGCTGTGGGTGAATTGGGTAATTTAGCATTTAGTATATCAATATTACACAAGGAAAAATAATTCTTTTATTCTGAAATGAAAACATGAATTTCAATAGAAACATTGAAAACTGGCATCTCTGTGAATAATGAGATTTTGGTATATCAAAGCCAACATTCTGTTTTCATACAGGGATGTCAGCTGGGGTCAAGAAAAAAGTGGAAATATTTTTCGTGGCGATTTACTGGTTCGGATAGACAAAAAACATGGAAAACATATCGGTGTTAGCCATGGAATAGGCTGAGGGTATGTGCGAAGGTTGAAAGCACTGGGGTGTTTTCTTCTTGCCTGAATGAGGCTCAATTTATACTATCTTTGTTTTACACAAGAAAACAATTCTATAAACTGGAAATGTAAAAAGGATCTCCAGGAGGTCCCCACTTGGGGCCTTACCACCAACTGACTTCTTATGGAAAGGAAATCCCACTTAAATGAGATCTTTTTACTCGATGTTAAGGCTTGATTCCATTTACCCGAATTATGTCCCAATCCTGCTTAGGCGATGTTCGGTCCTCATTTAGATCAGGGCTAAAGCGGTCCCCCAATTAGGGCCTGAGTGGTGATCAGCGTCAAATTCAGCAAAATGGAATCAAACCTTTAGTATGATATCAGTGATATAATGCAATAAAATTTAGCAAGCTCACCTTTCTTCGCCTAATTGCACTACGCCCCGTCTAAGCTGGATGGCCTCACCCTTCATGGCCAGGTTCTCTCCGCGTGCCAACATCCGCTCTAATCGTGTTGTGCGAGACTGGTTTGTTGACTTCCGCACTGACGACACCAGGAATTGGCTGAGAAGACCTATAGACCAATTGTCTGGCAGCATTTGTAGCACCTGGAAAAACAAAGATAATATAGAGGAAACCTATGAAAGTTTAGAGCTAGTATCCCATCAAGTTTAAATTGCGCAGTAATTCACCAGGCGAAGCCACGTAAATTATGTAGCGATTCAAATGAGATGGGATTGAGCTCTGACCCCAAAATTGAATGGGTTTCTGAATTTATCTCACCCTTCACATTGACTAATGGCTAACATTTGTGACATAATCCCCATTGGATATTTTTCCTAAATATTGCTGTCTTACAATTTCCTGGCAGATGATGACAGAACTAGCAATCACTCTGTACCCTATAGATGATAGTTTTAACTGTTATTCATGGTAGGAATTTTAACATTTCTTTTCCTTTTTTACAGAAACTTAAGAAAATTCCAGCCATGAGTCTTTATAAACATGTCAATTTTTACAGCTGTCACACACAACGCTATCTACACTTGTTTACTCTTCGTGCCATGGGCTGCCAGAACAGCGTTTTTGATTGGTGAAATAGCACATACAGAGCAGCAGTATGTAACTATCGAGGGCTCGGCTTAAGATATATAATAACATCACATAGCGAGCAGTGGTATTTATCCTACCCCTAATAAAAAACTCCATAGGCTTAACATTGGGTCACTGTATTCGGTCTGGAGTTCAGAAAAATGAAAAATATCGCTCTAGTGGGATACACTTTACAAATGACTTCATTTGTTAATGTAGAAGTAATTTAGACGGGCCGGGTAGGATAAATTCTAAACCAAACTCAAGTTAGTCGTGTTATTGTTCATCGCACTCTGGCGAGATCGCGTATTACTGCTCTCGGCTTCGCCTCGCGCAGTAAAACGCGATCTTACCGTCGTGCGATATACAACAACACGACTAACTCTTGTTTGGTTTCTCCATAGTATTTATTGAGTGTTCGTAGGTATTATACGGAAACAGGGTTACTGTAGCTGTACGTGATAAATATGTGGTAAAATTGATGATCAGATGAACCGGTGCTGAAGGCAGAGGTTCATCTAATCGTCATACCCCATACACCATGTACATACCCTGTACGCCATGTGCATGGTGTGCGGCTATAAAAATGACATGGGTAGCGATGGGTGGTATACATAGGACATACAGCCACAGGTATATAATAAATGGTAATAAATAATCTGTACCTTTACAGTGTCAAAGTCGTTCTGGTTGTTGTTCAGTAGGGCGACAGCTGGCGCCACCAGCGGGTCTCTGCTCCTGTAAGGAAATGACCAAACTGTGTTACTCATACAGTCCCAGTGTGAGCTGTGTTACTCATACAGTCACAGTGTGAACTGTGTTACTCATACAGTCCCAGTGTGAGCTGTGTTACTCATACAGTCACAGTGTGAACTGTGTTACTCATACAGTCCCAGTGTGAACTGTGTTACTCATACAGTCACAGTGTGAACTGTGTTACTCATACAGTCCCAGTGTGAACTGTGTTACTCATACAGTCACAGTGTGAACTGTGTTACTCATACAGTCACAGTGTGAACTGTGATACTCATACAGTCACAGTGTGAACTGTGTTACTCATACAGTCACAGTGTGAACTGTGTTACTCATACAGTCACAGTGTGAACTGTGTTACTCATACAGTCACAGTGTGAACTGTGATACTCATACAGTCACAGTGTGAACTGTGTTACTCTTACAGTCACAGTGTGAACTGTGTTACTCATACAGTCACAGTGTGAACTGTGTTACTCTTACAGTCACAGTGTGAACTGTGTTACTCATACAGTCACAGTGTGAACTGTGTTACTCATACAGTCACAGTGTGAACTGTGTTATTCATACAGTCACAGTGTGAACTGTGATACTCATACAGTCACAGTGTGAACTGTGATACTCATACAGTCACAGTGTGAACTGTGTTACTCATACAGTCACAGTGTGAACTGTGTTACTCATACAGTCACAGTGTGAACTGTGTTACTCATACAGTCACAGTGTGAACTGTGATACTCATACAGTCACAGTGTGAACTGTGTTACTCATACAGTCACAGTGTGAACTGTGTTACTCATACAGTCACAGTGTGAACTGTGTTACTCTTACAGTCACAGTGTGAACTGTGTTACTCATACAGTCACAGTGTGAACTGTGTTACTCATACAGTCACAGTGTGAACTGTGTTATTCATACAGTCACAGTGTGAACTGTGATACTCATACAGTCACAGTGTGAACTGTGTTACTCATACAGTCACAGTGTGAACTGTGTTACTCAAACAGTCACAGTGTGAACTGTGTTACTCATACAGTCACAGTATTCAGTAAATTTCATAAGAATTTTTTTTTTAGTTCAAGTTTTTTTTAGTTCAAGCTGATGGGCAGACGTCGCCTCATCTTATTTCTAGTTCTAGTGCATTTTTAATAAGTAAAATTAGAATCAGATTTCGCTTTGGTTGATTTTACGCCCGGTCAGTTTAAAAGTTCTCTTTCAAAACTTGTCTATGCTTTAAGAATCTTCTGGGATATCCAGGCTTCACAATCATAAAAACATTTAAATTCAGAGTCCTAAAGAGCCCAGGTTTCAACCAGGCGGGTGTGGGGGAGATGGGGAGGATATTTGGTCTTCATCAGGGCTTGGACCAAAACCTACAAGAATTATGTGGGTTTATGTTATATCCAAGTAAAATATGGAAACTCTAAGCATGTGCATCAAAACCACATGAAAGGCTGTCAGCAGAAGCATACACTTAACAAATTACTGCAGATAGATATTATAGAGAAACTGGCTTACAAAATTGTGTATGTCAAAGATGCACAGACAAATGTATAGCTACTAAGTTAGATACTGAGTATAATGCCTTTAGAGGACCAATAAACTTGCTTCTCAAATCGTATAATCCTCCTGAATTTTGGTATTAAAACAGGACCGAGGTGAGTCACTGCTGAGTGGTTTTACAGCGAGGAAGCCACTGCGGGTACCCGGTGAGAACCACATCTCCGTTGACTTCCGACCGACCGGTGACAAGAAGTAAATCAATTGATATACATATATCCTGATGCTGAAGGCATAGGGATATATACATATCTAATCAATAATTTTACCATGTATTTTGAGCATACAAGGTTAAGCCACCTGACACCCGGTGACCAGTTGACGCACGAGTATAAATATGACATGGGTAGGGGCGGGCGGTATACATAGTTGATGCAGCCATAGGTAGATAAATAATACGAAAAAGAAAGTTCAGATTAAGGTGTAATTCCATTAACACAAATTCAGCGGTGATGTTACTGCGAGTGGCGCCCTAACAGGTGGTCGTGTCCTAGTCGTGTAAGTGGAATGGCTACACATACATCGTGTAGGTAGGCTTACAGCCACAAACGTGAGACGAGCAGGACGGGAATTTTGGATGAACATGCCACGAGGATGATTACCACTAAATAATGTAAATGGAATTCCATCTTTACAGACTGAAAACTTATATGTCATCGTAATATCTTCTAAATACCATTATCATTGCCATTATATAGACTTTAAAATGAATCAAGTCAAAACATACTCAAAATTGTTCACAGCTAATACAAATTCACTTACTCTGGACTGTGTCCATGATTGCAATAGAAAAATGTTAAAAATGAATCGATAAAGCATTGATTAAAGCAGTTATTTGAATATTTCGTAAATCTATTTATTGATGTGCTCGATATTTTGCTTCTAAAAAACATTTTTGCATCGCATAAATTGTCTAGAATTATCTAATAAATGTATGAAGATTAATATTCATTATCAATAATTATGCCTGTTCTAATTTTTTGATTAACCCATATGGCAATTTAACTTTATACAGATGATTTCCAAACAATAGAAATATATTTATCCTACCCCTAATATAAAATCCCATAGGCTTAACATTGAGTTTCCTTATGCCATGCCGACTGGCATACAGAGTTTTATATGCCACTAGTGGCATACAGAATTCTCAACACGTAATATTCCAAAATCGAGGACACAGGGTAGGATAAAATCAAAACCTGATTCGTTTTAATCTTGGCTGCCGCATGCCACTCCTGGAGTTTTGCCTCCAGACTTCACTTGGCTTCGCCTCATGAAGTCACTATGCCAAACTCCAGTTGTGGCATACGGTGGCCAAGATTAAAACTCATCCAATTTTACGATGATATTTGAAATCATATGTAGAAATAAGCAAAGCATCAGAAACTTTTAAATAACATATATAGGCCACACACAGATTATACTAATATCTTCACCAAGTGCTATGTCTACGTGTAGTGAAATCAGGGTTAAAGTTGTGGGAGGGCAATAAGGTTGAAAACTGTCAAGACCCCTAGTGGATGAACAGGAAACTAGTGCTAGTCTGAGGCAGGGTACCAGTCAACTCAGGTTTTCCCTATCGTAGCCAATCATATGGCTGGAAATATTCAGTGCATGGATTTGCTGAGATTTTTGGTTGGATTGATTTAACGTTCAGTTAACCATTACAGGTTTCTCAAGGTTCTTTTACAACACAAGGGTGGTGGTCGAATCTATGTATTGAATTTAGGTAGAAACCTCACCTCTACATATTTACCAAGGTAGGAGTTATTTTACTTCCCACACCACATAGACATGATGTGAGAAGGATTGGCCTTTTATATAGCAGTAAATCTACCATTGTGGGGGTTGAAGGAGAAGAGTGGGACTCGAACCCACAGCCTTGGGATTGTGGGGTCTGTTGGTACCACGGTCACCTTTTAATTTTGTTAAACTTGTCCTGACATACTCTGACACATGACAACACATCCTGACATGGCTACGATGCAGGATTTCCCTGCGGTAGTCTGAAACACTATGACACAAAATTCTTTCAGCCTTCTGATGCAGCTACGATGCAGGAATTTTGTGTCTAAAGTGCTGATTCCACCGACACACAAGATATAGCGAGATTGGTCACGATTTGGTTGTCTTGCTATATCGGGCTAGGTTTGAATAATCGCGTGCCCATTTGTCGCGTTGTGTCTTGAGGTGTTGCGGTGGTGGAGCACGAAAATAGACATACGACATCACGTTTTGCTACAAGTGAGGTACGACATATCGCGACAATTTAAAATATTACAAGATATACCAAGATATATCACGACAAATCCATCGTGTTGGTGGAATCAGCCCTTTAGCCGTGTCAGAGTGTGTTAATGCCCAGCCTTAACATGGTTGCTGTGTTTATCAGAACCTAATAACCACTCCAGGGAAGTTGGGTCCAACTATAGAAATCAATACCTTTTCTATACCAAAATTGCCAAACATAGAAATAACTTTTGAATCTACCAAACCTCCTAGATGTATCCTGGAGAAAACCCATAATCACAAAAATTGATATTTTACCATACCTAACTGTTAAATATCTTGAGGTGAAAGCCTATAATCACAAAATTGATTTGATATTACCATATCTAGCTACCCAATACTTTCTGGTAGAGAACATAAATCTTCTATATTCTGAAAGCCCAACACAACCTGCAGCAAACCTTACTTAATGCACTTTTCCCACTGCAAAATATCAATCCCTAATGATCGTCTACAAGAAGGACACAAACAACATGTATAATTGGTAAAAAGAGAATTATTAATAATTTTCACAATTTTCCAGATCCTCTGACTTTTGATATTTTCCACAAAAGGGAAATAGGTGCTTGGCATACTGTAGTGTCACTAAACAATATGTTCTTCTTAGCAAGGATTATGATCACGCTTTGTAGTTGGTGTTGAAGTATCGAGTTACTATATGAATTGAATATGTTTCTCAAGAATGAAAAATACGCATGTAAACTAAGGAAATATTCCATGTTGAAAGATGAGATTTGAAGTGTGACAGAGAAAGAAAAAGAAATTGACAATTTTAAAGAGGAATGGCATATTCACTGAGAAAAGCCCTTACATATGCTGAACATATTTCATGAACTATGTGGCATATACCAACCCTTCATCTTATTAACTACATCACACCTCACACAATGTTGAATTATTTATTATATCAATATGTAATTTATTTTTATTTTGAGAAATAAGGATGCATAAAGTAGGCTGATCCTGGCCAATTCCTCGACACACTAGGTTGGGATAAATTTTGTGAGCATGCCTGCATAAGTGCTGATTCCACCGACACATAAGATAAAGCGAGATTGGTCACGATTTTGTTGTCTTGTTAAATTGGGCTATGTTTGAATAATCCCTGTATTCACGCATGTCCCTGAATGTTTTTGATCTTATATTCTTGGGATAAAAATTCCTACCATCTTGATTTTATTTATACAACTAAGATCGTGATGCGATTTCACCCTGTCTAATTGATTTTGCTAGCAATGGATGATTTATTTATCTATGTACATATGTTACATATATACCGTGGATTCCTTGTGAAACTGATGAGAATGAACTGAATGTAAATATTCTGGTCATGCATTAAAACCAGCTACTACTAAGCTGAGCATTGGTCAGCATAAATAAAAGTTTAAAAAAAAAAAAAAAAAAAAATCGCGTGCCCATTTGTCGGGGTGTGTCTTGAGGTGTCGCGGTGGTGGAGCACCAAAACATACACACAACATTGTGTGACTACATTTTACAACAACGGAAGTAGGACATATTGTGACACTGTAAGATATTAAAAGATATACCAAGATATATCATGAAAAATCCAGCGTGTTGGTGGAATCAGCCCTTTAGATCACTCGAGTGGAAGAACCGGGCCGTGAGTGATAGTAGGGGCTGCACACACAGGGGTAATGAGTCAAGGTGATCTTATAAGATGTAGTACGATACAGCAAGATGCGGCAAAGTGCTTCGAGACGTAGCCCGATCCTACCAGGCAAAAATAAATTGTGCTGGTAGAATCAGCACTTTACGTACCCATTGTTGGGATCGAGATAGACTCCGAGAAGAGTTTGGAAGAGGCGCCTCCTCGTGGTGAGGTCTGCGTCTCGCGAGTTGACGACACAATAGTCTTCAGCCGCAGTGAAGTCACGCATTTTATGCACCAGGATCTTCAAGGCTTTTTCATGGTCCCCAAGCTAGTAACATCAGAAAGTAATCAATGTTTAGAATATAAGGTCACACATTCACATTATAAATGGGCATAGATACTATTATAACCACACAGACATCCCACAGACGCCTACCTGACGCCTACAGGAGCCTACAGGAGCCTACGCAGGCCGTTGCCTGGTGTCTGATTGTCTAGACACCATGTAAATAGATATGGTTCGTATTTGCTACCAATACTACTACTGTATATGTAAATCACTTGTAATAAGTTAAGTTGAATTATATAATTGGGAATACATTGTTTCAAAATTATTGAATTTACAAACTGACCACAAAGCTCTATGAACCTTTTCTGTAAGTAAATTATACACTGAATGATAATCAACAAAACTGGACACACTGGAAGATAAAATTTCCAAGTTCCTAAGCGCTCACCTCCAGCATGAATAAAAAAAAAGGTTAATTGTAAATTTGTTTATTTTCTTCTTTTTTTTATTTTTTTTTATTGATCAGACTTCACCAGTTCTATGGTTTTACAGTTTGGAAGCAACCCTGCTCCAGCTTTGCCATACAAATTATACAGTTGGCATATTACAATCCAGTTCATCTCAGAACCCTGGCAGGTGTAGTATAAAAGGTACATATGATTACATAAAACAATTTAACTTAACAAAAGTACAAGTGATGAGTACTGACTCTTCACCATTAGAATATAATTTGATATTTATTACTTTTTGAGGTAATTTCCTTACCTTTCCGTATAAGATAGCAGCTTCCGTGTACATGTCCGTCTTCTCAATCTTACCCAAGAGTAATTGGACGCGGTATAAATTAGATGTCTGTAAGAGATGGCGTAACTCAGACCTGCAATCGTGAATATAATAACAAAATAATTACCCACTGGAAGTACAGAAATATTATCAAGAGACGTCACGAGTTTGCGTTTGAGATTACAAGTCGAAGAGATTACGGAGCCAACTCAAACTCAAACGAGTGGCGTCTAGTTTTTATCCTACCCCGTTTCCCTGTTTTTGAATGTTGGAAAGTAGTGACATAAACAACACTTTATGTCACACCCGTGACAATAACAAATCCTTTTTATTAGGGGTAGGAAAATAATCGGTAATATCAAGAAATGTCATGACAAATCATATGATTGTTTATATGGTATGAGTTGTCTTTGTGGAATGATAGCACGAAGCGGAGCTGAGTGATATATGTAGCAGAAGACAACGAATGGCATGTAAACAATTATATGAAATTGAGTGATGTTTAGATTTTATCCTACCCCACTACGTTTTTTTTACTTCATATGTCAATCATGGCATATAAATGTTCTATGGCATAACCATGGCATACAGTTACATAATGTTAAGTCTATGAAGATTCATATGAGAGTGAGATTCTCATGTACAGAAAAATTGAAGCCAGCTATTCCTTTTTGGTGACATCGAGTCTTTGGATCAGGAATTCATCCAATTCAGTCGGGTTTTATACAGAAACAGGGTTACTGTGGCTGTACGTAATAAATATGCAGTAAAATTGATGATCAGATGACCAAAGGCAGAGGTTCACATAATGTTGCGAAGGAGGGTGAATCGTCAATTTTAGCAAGTATTCATCATGTATAGACACAGTATACATGTTCTCGATAATTACCTATTCTTACTCGCCGTAGGAACTACTTTCTTCGTAGTCCTATGGCAGCAGGTACTCCTAAGCCTTTTGCGAAAGCAAAACAAGGCACCATAACTAATATACGTTAAACTGGCCTTTTTTCTATCTTCACTTTTGGACAATTTGTTGGGTATTGCCACGGTACTAACCCCATATGTCACTCACATGTTTTACGGACATAAATATGAGATGGGTGGTATACATGGGACATTCGGCCAAAGGTATATAACATCATTAATAACTGTGGTAGTATATCCTACACATACGGCCCGCTCATACCCATGTCATATTCATATCTTTATCTCACCCCTGGTACAAGCTTAGCCATAGAAATACCATTAGAAAAAAATACTCAACGATCACCCCAATAAAGTAACTATACTACGCCACGTCCGTGGCGTAGTGTATGTGAGATGACGTCATATGGATTTGCTAAGTATATTTGAACGATTTTGATGTTGTGATGCTATTTAATGGCAGAGAAAGGGGTGAGATGATTCCAGAACCACACTTGAATCGTAAAAAACACAATACTCCACTCGTTTGGATGTACCGTAATCGTCACTCGGCTTCGCCTCGATGACGATTGCGGCACATCCAAACTCGTGGAGTATTGTGTATTTATACGATTCTCGATGTAGTTCTATATAAGTATGGCACCTAGGTGACATACGGGGTATGTATGTGGCATACGGGGCATGTACGGCAGCGAAATCCAAAAACTCGCCCAGATGCAAAGTTAAAAATTGGATATTTTAAGGTATATGATAATACGAAAACAGGTATACTGTTTCTGTACGCGATAAATACTTGGTAAAATTGACGATAAAACAAACCTCTCACTTTTATCGTCAATTTTACTCTTTTTTTTTTATCACATACAGCCACAGTAACCCTGTTTCCGTATAATATTTCTCATTCCTACCCTTCCCGTATCACACAGTGCATCACTTTTTTGTGTATGTACCTGGCTTTGTCGATATCCTTCTGGTCACTCTTTTCGTCTTTCCTAAGTTTTAAAGCTCGGTCCAAGTAGAGGACTGCCAGGTGGGTGTGAAAAGACTCTTTCTGAAATACAAAGTAGACGTCAATATTGTAAACTTGTTGTCGACAGGTATTAATGTTCAATTGTTGTTATTCTTTTTTTTTCATTGGTCGAGAAGGGTCACATGGTACAAGACTATGAGGGGGACTGACAGTTCCAAACTGTCACTCACTCACATATAGTCTTCTTTCTTTGCATGCTTCGGTGTTCTTTTACTTGAAGGGACTTTACAAGTGGATTCCAATGAACCTCAGATCTATCAAGCAATGTCCATTTTTGTTAGTAAAGTTCATCTGAGGAAATTGCATTTGAATCCACTGCTCTCCTGGTACTAAGTCCTTTATACTTTTTTTTGGATAATTTTATTAGGGCAATAAATACAATGAGCTTGTGATTTAAACCAAGCTCTGCTTAGCCAGTCTTCCGCTTGGTCCAAATACTAATCAATATTTGATGGTCATGAGACTACCCTTGCCACGTCTTATCAATGTCTTGAATTGTATTTATATAATGCCGTTTTGTGCTCCAGTTTCTATAATGAGAAATGAGCATGCGCTTTCCCTTGGCCTAACTGATCAGTTCGCTCCGTGCTAATCCTCCAGTGGGAAGGAGACAACGTAACAGCTGGGTCACCCTCCTACACAGCAGCGTGATCAATATATAGCGGCACTTCGATGTAACCTGTGTTAGTCCGCTATTGGTAGACCATCAGCAATGAATGTGTGAAGGGAACTTGGGCTCCCTCTTCATCATTTAGTTTACTATCAAAGATTCTATGAGATCAGAAAGTATTACCTCCATTTTGCGTTCATATATTAGGTACTGGAGGTAGATGACGACAGCCTCGGGGAACCGGTGAAGGTAATCCACGATGAGGTCTGGGCGTAACCGTTCTGAAGCCAGTTCTTGTGGAGGCCGCTCGGTGAAGACCTGTATAATAAAACATATGCTATAGAAGGATATATAAATATATACATGTTCACACATTAAATAGAATGTAACCATTCCAAGGCTAGTTCTTGTGAGGGGGGGGGGGGGGCACTTGGTCAATGACAGAACCCTGTAACTTTTGCCCTATTCACGTTATGACAGATATATGCATGGTAGAGTGTAGTATTTAAAAGAAAACCCACGAGATGAAAATAGCTTGGTCCATACTCCACCGAGTTTGACTGCAGAGTAATTCACTCAGCTTCGCTTCGTGAATTACTCTGTGGTCAAACAAGGTGGAGTGCGAACCAACTTATTTTCATCGAGTGGGTTTCTGATTTTATCTCACCCCGAATAACATGATTTATTGATAAAATGAATCACCCAATTAGCCATTGAGTATTGGGTACACGAACTTCACGGCCGTGGAGTACGCGTTCCTAATGTTAAGCCTATGGCGGAAAATACCGGAGTGAGATAAGAAGCTGGTTCCTGGTGTTAGCTATGCATTCAAAGAGGATTGTATGGTAACTGCACAATGGTTTCTCACCCATACATTATCTATGGGGAGTTTGTTAGGGAAAACCCTGAAGATCATGGAAGTAATAATGCAGACATTTATAGGGAAGTCCGGTATATGGGGTTCTAGAAATTAAATAGAGCCTCCAGAGGTTACTAAACTCCCGATTATCGCCCCGGGTAAAGCAAAGTTCCGCTCCCGATAGACTTGGCACACTACGATAAAATGAATCACAGTTTGCTGATTTATAATTGGAGAAACTGAATATAATTTCGGATTCCCATGTAGAAATAGCTGAAATTTCCATTTCTAACATCAGAATCTCAATTTGAGGATGTCTGAAAACCCTTAAACTGCATTAATTCTGGGTTACGAGTAAGGGGTCTATCACCATACTACGTCGGTAACCAGCGAAACCCGGAACTTGGTCAACAGACTGAATTATGGGATACCTCAATAGGGTCTATAGAATTGACATAAATAGGTTCGATCAAAGCCTTTAAACAATGAGGAGAATATTTCTGCGTCTTATAAAAATCCCTGATTTCAGGGATTTCCCTGACCTCTGACGGGAAGTGGAGTACGCGACGAACTACTCACCCTGACTCCTCGCACCTGGTCCCGCTCTAAGACCCACTCTACGTACTTCCACACAGTGTCGTAATCACTTAAGCTGAAAAAGATATCACAATTTTATATCACTACAAAAGTGAAACCAGACACAGACATTTCAGTTATATGGAAATCCTAGTAGCTCATGATCATGGATACAAATGTCATGGTATGATATAAAAAAATCGGAAATAAAATGTAGAGAGAAACCTGACAGTGTGGGGACTGATAGTAAACCATGCTCAGAGCTGTAGGATGGGTGAATATAGATGAGTTAAGGAGACAAACCTTCCGAAAAATTAAAATAAAATACCCTGAACATGAGGCCGATTTTTTACAACGTATTTAAAAAAAAAATTATTTATTCAGCCAGTTCTGTCCTAGGGGACAGATCTTCCACTGGAGTTATTTCGACCTAGTGTTTCGGTAATATATGGAGACGGGGTTAGGGTGGGTGAATGGATTCCGTTGAGAGGTGTTCACTCTATCTCCTAATTATAAAATACCTGAAAATCATTCAAAATGCCGGTTTACTACTCACTTGTTCGTCTCAACAAGGTCTATAGTACGTAAGGTAGTATTACTAAATAGAACGACCTGACCATGCTGAACAAGCTACAAAACGTGATGATAATTTACAATTTGTACAAAACGAGGCATTTATGCCGAGTTCCGTACGAACCGTAAATTATCATCGAGTTTTGTAGCTTGTACAGCATGGTCAGGTTGTTAAATATTTACTATGAACCCGAAATTAATAAAACAATTAACTTAATTTGGCTTAACAACGAATATTTTAGTAGAGATATACAGAACAGTGTTCCATATTTTTACGTTATATTTCCGGTATTTTTACGTTATATATACAGTATATATGGCATGGGTATATAGTAATTTATAGTTCGTCACACTGAGACGAACGGAATCCAGCTGGCCAGTAGGTGTGAAACATTCAAACACAGGTATAACTTCCTTATATAAACAATTTCCTTAATTGGATATCAAGGTTTGCAGAATGAATAAAGCAATAGTTTTATAATTCTACTTACTTGGCAAGAAATTCTACAATGAAATCTATTCCGGGGAAAAGTTCGTCGAAGAGTTCCCCGTCAGCTATCCTGTAAACAGAAAAGAAATTCAAGACGATTAAAAAATATCATTTATATTGGGAGGGGTGGGCGCGTGGTAAAATAAATCAGTTCGGTCTAGCGACATTCCAAATTTAATAGACATACTTATGACATCAAAAGGCCGAGAATGGCATCCCTACTGGCTCAGTCAATACCTTATCTAATTATCACATACTTGATTATCAAGAAAAGAAAACATTTTATATACTTATTATATGTCCCCATTGACCCGAGGCATTCACTACGGGCGCAGTGCGCCCGAACATTATTTATACTGCACCTCTAGCAGCGAGTAGTATTCCATAGACGTTCAGCCATAGGTATGTAATAATAGCCATATCACAGCCATGTCAGGGTGTGTCACAATCAGTGGGTGAGGGCTCTTAATCTCCTTGTAGGGTGTATGTGGACACAGCGGATTGTTCCCCGAGAGTTGAGTGGAGTGAGAGTCGCAGAGCACGAGTCGCGTACCTGGTCCACACTGACAGCGCCTTGTCGACATGACCATGCGCGCGGTGCAGCAGGGCCAGCGCGTGATGTCGCTTGTGTCGTTCTAACCAGGGCGTACAGTCTGCCACGTCCGCTGCGCTCTCACTGGCGATCATCGGGATGAGGTCCGGGGAGTTGAGCTCAGCGTAGAGTTTGAGTAGAGCCGTGTCCACCTCCTGAGAGATAATAAGAGATGAGGTTATGTACGCGGCTTAACACAGTCAGGATGCTAATACTTCTAGGCATTATGTGAGGGGGGCAAAATGCCTACAGGCTTTATGTATGTGGGGGGGGGGGGGGAGGGGGCAAAATGCCTACAGGCTTTATGTATGTGGGGGGCAAAATGCCTACCGGCATTATGTATGTGGGGGGCAAAATGCCTACAGGCTTTACATATGTGTGGGACAAAATGCCAACAGGCTTTATGTATGTGGGGGGCAAAATGCCTACAGGCATTATGTTTAATTCTTTTTCTTTCTTTGAGTAGTTTAACATCCAATTTGTTCGATTAGGCTTGTATTATGTATGTGATTGGTGAAAATGCCTAAAGGCATATTGAATGCGGGGGGGGGGGGGGGGGGGTAACTTCATGTATTCATGATAAATTCAAGAATTTTTCAAGAAATACAGGAAAACCAAAAGATCAAATATGGAAAGATATGCATGGAAATCAATATAATATTTTTAAAAATTCATTTATGGCAATGAATTATACTTTAGATCACGTTACATGTGAAACTTGACTGAATATCTTAAGGCATCCTTGCCCCCCAGAGACATACAACCCTGGGGCATCCTCGCCTATAGGGTACAGAGTGATTGCTAGTTCTGCCATCGTCCGCCAGAAAATCAAATGATAGCGCCACTGTTGCCAGAGGGCAACCGCTATTATTAATTGTTGTAATCTATAGATAATATAGAGACGAGGCTATAAATCTTACATGGCAAGCCCCAACAAATATTTGCGATAAAATCCATTCATAACTGGTTCCGCCACCTGGTGTTTTGAATGGCGTTAGGGGCAAGATGGCCGCCTCCATATGACAATAGCTATGTGCCCTGTATACCTACTGCTCGTAAAGGTGGACAGACAGAAGGTGTACATGGTGTACTTACCTGCTGGATGCCCGTTGCCTGTCGCGAGGTTCGCACTTCTTCTAGAAACCCGACGAGGAAGTTCTTGAACTGTTTGACCTTGGCAGCGTCCCCGCGTGACAACTGGTTAATGTCTGCGATCTCGTGAAGCGCAGGCACCGACCGTGTGAAGCTGCTGTTACTAGGCAACAGGTCGGGGTATAACGTGATCACCTAGCAACAGTACAAGCATGGCAGTGAATTGGTGGATGAGGGAATGGTTATTCTTATATTGCATCTTCACCTAGCAACAGTACACATAGAGCTTTGGGTTGGTGGGTGGGAGAACGGTTATTTTTATTGTATGATCACCTAGCAATAATAGAAATAGAGATTTGGATTGGAGGATGAGAGAATGGTCATTTTTATGTTGCATGCTCACCTAGCAACAGAACAAGATAAAACAAGAGCTAAGTGTCGATTTTTAAATAGAAATATTGTCCTTTGGCCAAATTAGCAGGTGGACACATTTAAAACCCAATACAAGGTCTGCCAATAATTAATTACTATGATAACAAGGAAGCCCCCTGGGTGTTGGCAGGTATTGGAGGTATAGGGGAGGGGCAAAGAGAGGTGTCAGGTTACCATAGGAGAAACTTACACGAGTTCTGTGCATATCTTACAAGTCTTTGATTACTGGACCTATTAGGTGTTTGGGGAAGTTCATAAAGTAGTTTGAGGTCCATCAAAGACTTGAGCAGGTTTAGGGAGAGACCAGACCAACAGAGCAACATTATCAATCACTGGACCAAAGTTTACAAATGTTTTCTCACCTCTCGTACATCCAAGCCTCCATCCCTGAAGAGGTCTTGTGCCTCCTCAAAATGTAACTCAGAAAATTCTATAAACCCTGCTTGTTGTTGTATCCGCTGGTACATCTGATAAAGAAAGTACAAGTATTTTCAATAATTGTGTTCGTTCTTTTTTTAATTATGCAAGAAGGTAGGAATTCCAAGCAGGTGTGCAATTCATGGGTAGGAAAATACAAGACTGACTGGTTGGCTAAAGTTTGTGATGTCATCGCCCATTGAGTATTCTTTTACAATACTCCATGAGCATTGAGTATGAGTTCTTAATGTTAAGCTTATAGGGAGAAATACCAGGGATGGCATGATACCCTTTATCTCACCCCTGGTATTTTTTCTCCATAGACTTAACATTGGGAACTCATATCTAACGCCTATGAGATATTTAGGAATAATATCCAACGAGGGATTATGTCACAAATGTTAGCCCATTAATCAATGAGAAGGGTGAGATAAATTCAGAAACCCATTCAAGTTTAGGGTCAGAGCTCGATCCCCTCTCGTTTGAACTTCACACAGCTTCACCTTGTGGAATACTACGTGATTCAAACTCGATGGGAAACGAGCTCTGACACTAAACTTTCATGGGTTTCCTCTATAAAACTGTGCATCTATGAGGTAAACCAAAGGATAACCCAGCAGTAAGATAAGATAAGATAAGAACGACACACCATACTGATTTTATATGGAAAGATTACCAATAAGAAATATACTTGTTTAACTGTTACAAGGAGTCTCGATGTGATTATGATTCAGTCAACTGCTTATAAACAATCAATAGAATACTCACTTTCTTGAACTGATCCTTGGAGAGTCCAGTTTTACGTACATTCTTGGCTAGACCCAAGGCCTCTTGTACCCGTTTATCATTCAGTAAAGCTTGTATCTGAAAAATGGATTATTTAGTTATGTAACGATCAATGTTTTGTCCAGTAAAACTCCGCTTAAGAGGGCACCCTCCGTTCCGAGCAAAGTGTCCCCTTAAGCGAGGTGACTCTTTAAGCCGGGTTAAAATGAACTAAATAAAGATTTCTGTCCCCTTAAGTGGGGTGTCTCCCTTAAGCGGGGTGTCCCAGAAGCAGGGTTTTATTGTATTCTAAAGGTTTTTTTAATGGGCTATAAAAGTATGCTGGGAAAATATAGCAGAGGTTGGTATATGTAGGATCTTCCAGCATAGGTGTATCCTTTGTATTCATATATGTGAACCTCCTTCCTTTTCAACATGCACTTGTCGACTTTTAAAACGTCAACATTGTTCAGTTTGTCTTTTGACTTTTTGTGTTGTCATTGACCTTGAAATTAGAATAGTGTGCGACCAGTTTGAATGAGAAAATAATATCAAGACTATTTTTCGTATAGTGTAGCGGAGAAGCTAGGAGAGCATTGAGACTGAGCCAGTCCCTCCAGGGACGAAGTGGCAGCTCCCCGGATCGTCCTCCGGTGGGGCGGGCTACAGTCTCCGCTCTTCTGCTCCCCCTGGTCTCCAGTCCTCCGGTCACTCAGGCCTCTGTAGACTTGCTCAAGTCTTTGATTATGAACATTCATTGAATGATTTAACACAATCAGAATAAAGTTCATTATAGTATCTACCCTTCTCTGACTGACCCCTGAATCAAAGACTTATCCAGTAGGAACAGAACCTCCTGCATATGCCCCCCCCCCCCCCCCCACTCACTCCCTGTCATCCTATACCTCCTCCTACCCCTCCCCCTCCTCCAGTTCTCTGGCCGCCTGTGTTATCATGGCAATAAATTTCGCCTGTTCCTGACTGTGACCAAATTGAGATCAAAGTGAGAGGGTATCAATCTCCCAGCAGATATCCTGACCAGTAGCCAGGATATCTGTATGGGGAGTATTGGGAACACTAGAGTTAAACAGCGCCAGAAATCCAACACCATTACGGATTCTACCAGTCCCTGTATCCCAACGAGGAGGGGAGCCATAGGATATAGGGACCGGAGCCAGTCTAAGTCCTCTGGTGAGGTCCGGGCAGGGGGATGCTGCTGGAGAGGAGGAGCCACTATGACGTCACGACTGACTATAAATATGAGTGGTGCGTACCACTCAGGGTCATTCTTGGTGGACCAGCTCTAGAGGCGAGGTTGCCATATGCTCCCGATAGACACATACACCCTATTGAGGTATCCCATAATTCAGTCTGTTTACAGGATCCGGTGTTCGCTGGCTGCCTTCGTTGTATGGTGATAGACCCTTGACCCATAACCGACAATTATTGCAGTTTAACGGTTTTCAAATTGGAAATCCGATGCCAGAAATGGAAATTTCAGCTATTTCTACATGTATATCTGAAATCATATTCAGTTCCTCCAATTATAAACCAGAAAACTGTTGTTCATGCAGTCTTGGTGTGGCCAGCCAGTCAGGAGCGGAACCTTTACTTATCCAGGGCGATAACAGGGAGTTCAGTAACCTCTGGAAGGTCTATAGGCCAGGCTTACAGACTGCATAAGAATGAATGTATCCGTAGGCTCTTGCAATAATACTGGAAACTATGTTCCGGTGAGCAAAAGTTCAAAGTTACGAGGTAAGGCTCAGAAAATTACTGCCCAAGGCCTTGGCCGCGGGCAGTAATTTTTCCGAGCCTTACCGAGTAACTTTGACTTTTGATTACCGATACTTGGTTTCCCTATTCCTACATACCTTTAAATATCGATAAAAATGATTATTTCTTTTCCTGCGATAGCCGCAGAAAAATGGCCACCCTTATCGAGTAACTGCAAGAGCTAAGTTTTCGTCCCGCTGCTCTTTATGTCACGTGGTCAGGCCGGGACGAAAACGTCAGCCTGGGACGAAAACGTCAGCCTTGCTACATAACTTATAATTACTGCACCCCCAGCAGCGGTATGTAACTATAGAGGTTTCGGAAATGGGTATATAGGAATAGATCATACGCCTGTCCACTCTATCTGGTCGTTCTCGTTAACTGTGTTGCTGTTACAATAGAATACACATTGATTGTGACTTACTTGTTTTTCTATGGCGACGGGGACGAGTGCGTAGATGTTTTTACTGGAGGCGATGTAAAGCCTCCCGTCGTACTCTCCGAGCCACTGACCGCCCTGGAAGGGGATGCTCTGCTTCTGCTGCTGATCCAGGATGCTGCGAACAAAAAACACAGCTGAGCAGGGGACGAAGAACGAAGCAATAAACACTGTGTTAAAGAGATATCATCGTACGATCAAGGAAGTAGCCCCTCCATTACAACCCATTAACCAGATTGGGTTTGTTTGTTTGGTTTGATTTAACGTCCAGTCAACCATTATAGGTCCTTACCAGACTTTCTCAAGGTTCTTTTACACCAAAAGGGTGGTGATCGAAACTATGTGATGAATTCAAGTAGAAATCTCACCCCTACACATTTAACGAGGTGAGAGTTCTTTTACTTCCCACACCACATAGACATGGTATTAGAAGGATTAGCCTTGATATAGCAGTAAATCTACCACTGGGAATGGGACTAGTACCAGATTGGGTAATATGAGCTCACTCTTCAGACACAGGTTGGGTTTCTAGGTTTCGCTGATAGCCTATGACAGTTTACCATGCACCTAGTGAGTCTTCCGGGAAAATCCCGGGCACTGTAAAGGCTGTGCTCCATTGTGCTGATCCACTGGAGATTGATTTGGACACCGACCAATCGGTTCCCAGTCACCGATAGTGGGGCTGCAGTGGAGCTGTAATGAAGCTAGTGTCCCGATCCCTGCGACGGTCGGCGCTCAAACTCCAAAGGTGCTCCATACAGGAGATTGAGAGCCGATCTACTGGGGACTGGCACTGGGGTCTCCAGCCGGTCGCCGAAGTGGAGCAGCAGCGCCGACCGAGGTAAAATCAAGGGAAGAACCAAGGGGCAAGAACTATGGGAGAACGGGAGGAGATAGGGTTAAGATTGCTCGGGGACCATCAATCTCCAGTGGATCGATGCAATGGAGCACGGCCTTAAGGGTGTTGCTGGTCTATCACTGAGTCCTACGGGATGCCTCTGACTGGGAAACGTGGCTCCGCTACCGGCCACTGGGGCTCTACTACAGTCTTCGGCACTCCGCTACCGGTGGTTAGTATCTCATTGGATTTATTTAGAGTAGAAAAAAACCGGAAACCCTGAAAACTGACATCCATGTTGTTGTACTCACCTGTGGACGGTGATGAACTCGTCGTTCAGGGCCAGGATGTAGGGGTGCGTGTAGGTGATGCACACCAGGTTGTCGCTCCACTGCAGCGGCGGTCGCTGAGAGATGCCCGTAGACGAGGCGAACATGCCCAGCGCGCTCGGCGCACTCAACAAAAACTCACCCTGGACAAAGCAAGAAGGCAAGAATTACTCTTATTATCAGTTGTCAGTTGGGGTCAGGAAAAAAAGTGGAAATAATTTTAATGTGAATTTTCGTGCCTCCAAGAGACTGGAAAAAACTTGCTTAATATGTTCTTGACGACCGTGGTACTGTTTTAATAAGCTAAATAAATATTATCTTTGTTTAATGCAAGGTAAAGCAATTACATATACTAAATATGTAAAAGTGGGCTTGGTCGTTGTATTTGACAAAGCTAGTTAAAGGTGGAATTTGAAAATAACCAAAAAATCCGGAAATTAGTTCCAGGGGTTCAGGGGGTCTGTATTTTTAGCTATTCTAATTTTATTTCTGGCCTCAGTTGAGAGCAAAAGTAATTTTATTATGTTAAGTTGTTTCCTTCTCAGATTTACATAAATCTCATGAATGACCCATGGGACATAAAAGAAATCTGGAAAAATCCAGAGAAATCCCAAGTCTGTGTTGTTTTTTGAATTGAGAACTTTGAGGAAGTCGGTGAGAGCGGAGTCTGTGTTGTTTTTTGAATTGAGAACTTTGAGGAAGTCGGTCAGAGCGGAGTCTCACCTTTGTGATTCTGGACACGAGGGGGCGCGTCTGTTCCGGGTTGTAAGGGAAGAGCTCCTGCCGGTGTCCGTTCTCATAGTTGACGATGACGTATTGTGACGTCATGGCGACACAGATGTAGGAGCCGTCCATGGCAGTGACGAGTGGAGGCTCGGGCACGTCAAGCGCCTTGATGAGTTGTAGGCGGTCCTCCGTCACGGAGTATACGTGGACCTGTTTCTTCTTCAGCGCCACGCAAATCTGTAATCCATCATACACACATTAATCGGCATACTCATTCATGAAGTCAAACATGTAATCCATCATTCACACATTTACTTATATACTTATTCATAAAGTCAAATAGGTAATCCGTCAAACACCGGTTTACCAACATACTCTTTCATAAAGTCAAATATGTAATCTATTATACACACGTTTACTGACATACTCATTCCTAAAGTCAAATATGTTTTCCATCATATACAAATTTATTGACATACTCATTCATAAAGTCAAACATGCAATCCATCATATACACATTTACCGACATACTCATTCATAAAGTCAAATCTGTAATCCATCATACACATATTTAAAGACATACTCATTGATAGAGTAAAATCTGTAATGTCATACACGTTTACCAACATACTCTTTCATAAAGTCAAATAGGTAATTTGTTATACACACATTTACTGACATACGCATTCATAAAGTCAAATATGTAATCTGTCATACAAATTTACCGACATACTCATTCATAAAGTCAAACATGTAATCCCTCATACACACATTTACTGACATACTCATTCATAAAGTCAAATAGTTAATTTGTTATACACACATTTAAAGACATACTCATTTGTAAATTCAAATATCAAATCCATCAAACACATATATAAAGACATACTTTTTCATGTAATCCATCATACACACATTTATTGATATATTCATTCCAAGAGTCAAATAGGTAATCCATTATATACACATTTAAAGACATACTTATTCATAGTGTTTATAGTTATCTAAACCCCGGTCGGGTCATACCAAAGACTTACACAAAAATGTTGCCCACTGCCCATTCGGCTTAACACCCGCCATGAGGAAGAGGAGTAGGGGTCTAGGGCCCGAGTGGATGAACGGCTGTATCACCGAATTCGGTGATTGTGTAACACAATATTCCCTTAATAAAAATTGCTACAAAAAAAAGTGTCAAATCTGTAATCTGTTATACACACATTAACTGACATTTTCGATATTTCAGTAGGAAATTTCCAATCAAAATGTCTTTGAACAGATTCCATTGAGGTACACTAAGTCCCAAGTCTCCACACGGTACATGTCCACACGAGGGGAGAATGCTGACTGTCGTCACTCACCTCCACACTGAAGGGGTCGCTGTTGATGGGGTTCTCGTTCAGACAGAACGACGTGACAGCCTTAACTCTGGTCCCGCCTGGCATGGGCTGAAAAATCAACAAGATAAATGTCACATCTCATGAGTTATGTCATTGTTAAGTGGTTATAACACTAAGTGTAGTGGAGGAGGCAATGTGTCCTTCAGCTCCTGCTGCAAGACGGTGTAACAGGCCACGGACCGTAAAACCTATCATTATCCACCGAATACAAAGTGTCCGTGGAAAACACACAGGGAGTGTGTATCACCCTACCCAGAGCATACAGATATATCCACCTAATACAAAGTGTCCATAGAAAACACATGGGGAGTGTGTATCTACATACCAGGAGCATACAGATATACCCACCTGATACCAAGTGTCCATAGAAAACACATGGGGTGTGTATTACCATACCTGGAGCATACAGATATATCCACCTAATACAAAGTGTTCATAGAAAACACATAGGGAATGTGTATCACCATACCCGGAGCATTCAGATATATCCACCGAATACAAAGTGTCCGTAGAAAACACATAGGGAGTGTGTATCACCATACCCAGAGCATACAGATATATCCACCGAATACAAAGTGTCCATAGAAAACACACAGGGAGTGTGTATCACCATACCCGGAGCATACAGATATATCCACCTAATATACAAAGTGTCCATAGAAAACACATAGGGAGTGTGTATCACCATACCCAGAGCATACCGATATATCCACCTAATACAAAGTGTCCGTAGAAAACACATAGGGAGTGTGTATCACCATACCCGGAGCATACAGATATATCCAGCTATTACATAATGTCTATGGAAAACACACAGGGAGTGTGTATAGCCATACCCAGAGCATACAGATATATTCACCTAATACAAAGTGTCCGTGGAAAACACCCAGGGAGTGTGTATGGATATACCCGGTGCATACAGATATGATGTATACTCCGAGGGCGCATACGGATATGCTGTATGCTCTGGGTAGTGCATACAGAAAAATAGTGCATAACTAAAATGAACTGATATCGACATGCCACTTGTCCAAAAAAGGAGGATAATAAATACAATATCAACTGTTTTCAGATAAAAGTGGTTGTATGCTCGACATAGGTAAATCGGGCAATTTTACCTGTTAGGATTGAATAAACTGAACAAAACGTTAGGTTTACTCAATTGACATTAGAATTGATCACCTCAAAACCGTTTTGATGGAAAATTGTCGCTATTTAAAATTCAAGGTGGCGCTGCCTGGTAATTTTTAAATATTCCCATTTATCTATTGAAAGTGGTAATTTGTGGCATATTTCAAACTCAAAGGAGCAAACCTTCAGTCTTGTCTAGTTTGACCTAATCTAATAGGTAAAATAGGCGCTTTTTCATTTGCTTGATTTACATAGGAAATGTACTGAAAAATATGGTTTTCATCAATTCTTTCAAAAACAAGGACAGTGACCTATGATTTATAAAACCTAAATAGGTAGTACTATACATATACTATATTCTGTGAAATTTTGCGGAAAATGACATGGGCTTTACTATGTGAAAATATTCTAATATAAAATGATCATAATATTGATATCTACATCAAAATCTAGCACGGTGACCCCATTTTCTAAGTCAGATATGTGCTCTACAATACTTAGAGATCGTTGTATCAAATTTTCAGAAAAATGACATGGGTTTCAATTTTCACTTCAAATTGTCCGATATGCCTTTAACATGTGACTTACCTCCAGGTCCAGCATGTTGAGCAGCATGAGCGTGTTGTCACAGAGCACGATGATGCGGTTTAGTGCCGACGCCGCCTTTAATTGGGAAATGGGCTTTTTCTGAAACAAACAAGGACACACATTGTATTAACACTGTGGATTCAAAATTTAAAAAACAAAAAAAAATCAATTAAATCGGGGTCCCGATTTCTGAGAAAAGTTATTTATGGGTGGATTCAAATGTATATAGACAATAAACGAGAGTTTTGTGGAAAGGCAGACGTAAACCAGGAGAGGTTGACGCCTAGTAATACATGACCCTTAGCGAGTGTATTATGAAGTCAACATTAAGTGGTTTACCCAGCCGCCTGTCTACAAAACCATCGTTTGTTGTATTTATTATCCATCTACAGTAGAACCCTGCCTAACGGACACCCCGCGTTAACGGAAACCTTTGCTTGGAACATATCCCTCTATAAGATGTTTATTCAACCCCGTGTAAGCGGACACCCCGCGTAAGCAGGAACTTTGGCTTATGCGGGGTTCTACTGTACTTGAATGAATTAGAACCAGGTATTTTCATATTAAAGGGTATATCAGTAGGGATTTTATTTTCCTGTTCAGCACGAATGGACTACAAATCTGTTATGGAGTATATTTTCTTTTAATTAATGGCTTTAGGGCCGGTGATCAATGGATTTATAATCGGTAATCAATGGTTTTGGGTTCTGACAGTTTAGAAACAATGGATAGTGGTTTTAGACCTGATTCCATTTGGCTGAATTTGGTGCCACTTATAGGGGTGCTTCTTTTAGCCCAGATCCGAAGAGGAATTGAACATGGCCCAAGCAGGATTGCTCATTAAATATGCTTCCTCATATTATTTATTATATACCCATGGGCGAATGTCTCACTTTTACTGACCAGGAGTACAAATTCCGTTCATCACTGAGTGATGGAAGAATATCCATACGTCCCTCTGTACCACGTGACCACTTTTATTCTTGAACAAGTGAGATGCAAATTTGCAAAATGGCGATTTTAATGATTTTTAGGTATATAATAATAAGGAGACATAGTGAGTGTGTCTGAATTCCATCTGTTCCTCCATATTTTGATCGGATATATACACCTCGTTCTTCGGACTTGAATATTTCAGACTAAAATATCTTCCATTCAGGCACACTAACCATGTCTCCATATATTACAACTCTGTTAGATTATACAAATGAAAAGTTGAAAATTTAGAGTTTTACACAATAACACAAATAGGGGAGAATCATATTTCATAATCTGGTTTTCTGATGTCCAGACTGAAAACAGTCTTGTTATTTTTTTCCGCATGCAAACCGGTCGCGCACTATTCTATATTCCAAGGTCAATGACAATACAAAAAGACAAAAGTTCCAAATGACAAACTGAACAACGTTGAAAATCTAAAAGGGAATAATAAAAATACCTTTATAACATGAAATATATGCTTCAAATACAAAGTTGGCAAGTGAATGATGGGAGGAGGGTCACATATATAAACACAAAGGATATACAGGGAAATAAGGCAAGTGGAGGGCAATGTATTATATACCTATGCAGTAAAATCCTACAGATACAAATCTCTGCTAGTTTTGGTATTTTATCCATCCCAGCATACTATGCCGGGATGGAGAAATCCCAACATACTCTGATTCGGCCTGTACATACTCCCCCTCCCCCCAAGCACACTTCGGATACTGGTAAATATTTCGGTAGATATTTAGTTAATTATTAATATTTCTAGGTATATAATACAAGTGAAACTTACCTACCTTGTCGGAATATCCTTACATACCATATTTCTTTTGATAAGAATCGTCAACTTTCTTTACGAACTCATTGAATATTTTTATCGAAAGAACTTGGGACGTAAGGTAGTCTCAACAAGGGGAGTACGTTTCACTGAACGACTAATAATAAAGAAGGTAATTGTACGCGCCGTTTGTTTTTCTACTCACTGGTGGGGAAGAGGTTCCCTTTTTGATTCCAGGACAGAAAAGATCCATAATATAGTAAAATGTGTAAATGACAAAAATCAAGTTTTAAACACAATGATGAAAATTATTGTTGAAAAATAAGAAATATAATCTAGAGCAAAACTTTGTGAGAGATTTGGGATGTGTGTATATAGATCAAGACACTCAAGCCCAATCTCTCTCCCCCCCCCCCCCCCCCCCCACCACCCAATAAAAAATGTCATCAGAATACTTGAATCCCTGCATACAGCAGAATAATAAGGAGTCTTGTTTAAACCAAACAAATACATCATCTCTTCCTTATCTGCAAGAATCTCTAAGATTCCTTATTATGGTGACTCTGCAATTTCTAATCAAATTTTGCTCAGTATACAAGATAATAGATGATAACAAAGGAAATTTAAGTGCCTAGGTGTGAGTTATAGTTTATGTTCGACAAAGAAGGGTGGCAATCTTCCATATTTTTTAAAAACTCTAAAGAAAAGTCACACAGACAGTCAGATAACTTAGAATTTTCTTTATGTCAAGGTAGATCCTATACATTCAAACAAAAAGAGGGAGTAAGAAGATTTTTTTTTTAGAAAACGGACCACACATTTTTCTGTCCGAAACAAGATGTCATACGTAAATTACAAAGTTAGGAAGAATGTGAATCAAGAAGAGGAGGAAAACTGAAGGTAATATTCTGTAACCTGTAATCTAGACTGAATAAAATCTTATGAACAAAAATTGAATTGCCTCAGCATTCTTGTTACCGATTTGAGTTTGCATCCAGGATTAAAATCAATTCGATAACTTCAACAGTACTTGCCGAAAACATTTCAGTCAATCATGAAAATTCAACTGAGGGGAACATTGGTGTTAAAGGTGATAAAGAACAATCAAACTATTGCCCGTGTGCTTTTGTTTGTTTGATTTAACGTTCAGTCAACCATTACTTGTTTGTTTGGGTAGTTTAACATCCAATTGACCCTCTTCACACTGGCGCCATATTGTAATGGCCGCCTAGGTAGATCGAACGAAAACGAGGCAAGCCCTCTGCACTCAGTCCAGAGTACTGATAAAAACCTAGTGTTTTTCTAACCTGAAAGATGGAAATAGCTCTCACGTGATAAATAATCGGCCGATTTTTATAAACAATACATTGTTAGAAACCTGAAACTTGGGCCTATCTGCCGATATATATATAAAATACGTGTGATATGAATAAGATTTCCTGTCAGAGATTAAACATCGGAATTGTTTATGTAAAAAACACTAAAATATTTTACCTTCCTTTCACAGTGATTTAATGAAAAATCTATTGCGATGACATATAGAAATAACCATCCTATCTTATTAGGTATCTCATGACAATTAAAATGATACCAATATTACCAGGCTGTGATGGATATTTCCTGAGGTAATGGACTAATAATGTGTCAGTTAATTGTCAGGAAATTTAGGAATTTGTCAGCAAAAATCTAAGTTTTTAAGCTATCACGGGAAATTTTAGCCAAGGCATAGGTATGTGATATCAATATCAACAAATAGACCAGAGTCTTAGCTTTCTAACAATGATTTATTTATATAGATCGGCCTGTTATACACAAAGCAAGAGCAATTCACATTTTTTCAAGTTAGAAAAAAGTTTTTGTTCCAAGGTACATATAGTGCCAATACTGTCAGACCCAATGCTCCATTATCTCAGGAAATATTTATCACAGCCTGGCAATATAGGTATCATATTAATCGTCCTGAAATACTAAAAAAGATAGGATGTTTATTTCTATAGGTCATCGCGATAGATTTTTCATTAAATCACTGTGAAAACAGGAAGGTAACATTTTTGTGGATTTTTTTACCAAAATAATCTGGATGTTCAATCTACGACTGGAAATCTTAGCCAAAACACAGGTATATGATATTATACCAACAAATAGGCTTAAGTTTTAGCTTTCTAACAATGTTTTATTTATAAAGATTGGCCTGTTATTCACGACACAACAACAAATTACATTTTTAGTTAAATCTGTGCTTATGGGTCTGAAGCCATACTGCCAACACAGGTAAAGTATCTTGCCTCGTTTTCACAAGCAAGCCTGTTGCTAGTTTTCGGCAAGTAGGGCCTAGTTACATGCAACCAGCGTAACCCGATCGCAGCGCCACGCTTATGTGCAAGTGGTGAATTAGACTTATTTTGGTTTACTTTACTAAAATTTGCATATCCTGACCCTACACATTTACTGAGGTGAGAGTTCTTTTACTTCGCACACCACATAGACATGGTATGAGAAGGATTGGCCTTTGATATAGCAGTAAATCTACCACAGCTTGGGGATGAAGAGAAAATTGGCTGTGGTGGGACTCAAACCACAACCTACAACCTTGGGATTACAAGTCCAGTGCTCTTAACCTCTGAGCAAACTCCCCATCCAAGCCAGTATGCCTACAATAAAGGGCTGATTCCACCAACACGATGGATTTGTTGTGATATATCTTGGTATATCTTGTGATATCTTACAGTGTCGCGATGTGTCGTACCTCTGTTGTCACAAAACGTTACCGTGCGGTATCGGGTGTAGGTTTTGGTGCTCCACCACCGTGACACTTCAAGACACATCGCGACGATTAGGCATGCGATTATTCAAACATAGCAAGATTCGTCAAGACACCCAAATCGTGGCTAATCTCGCTAGATCTTGTGTGTTGGTGGAATCACCACTTAAAACATTGATACATATATCTATATACATGAAATCATATGCACAGTACACACAGAATGTGTAGTTCTAAGCAGTCTGATGTGCCATTTATACAGAAACTACAAGATATATAAGTAGCATAAATTTGCGTATTATCTAGTTCTCTGTTTTCTTACCTGTGTTAAGAACTTCTGACAAAGTTTTTCACTGACAAACTCCATGCGGCCGTTGACTGTCCTCTCCTCGACTTTGTACTGAATCACCATGCTGGTTTATAAACACAACATAATACATAAAACACAGGTCAACAATGGTGACATATACACAAGAATGTCAGTTGTTGTCAGAAAAAAAGGGAAATATTCTTAATGTGGAATTTGTTGCCTCAGTTAGACCAAGGAAACATGGAAAACATGACATATTGCTAGGAAGACAGGCCTAGGTACCTATATCATGTCCTGCATACAAATTTGAAACAAAAAAAAGACATGGAGATTTAAAGCAATGTTTTGCTAGCATGAATGAGGCCCATTCCATCTTATCTTTAATTCACATGAGGAAGGGAATTTCATATATTTGAAATATAAACACGCATTTCCATTGAGAAAGAGAAAAGTATCTTCGAATATTACTACGCCCCAACTTCTTGGGGAATATGGCAACTAGATCTAGTATCTGAAGCCAATAAATATTGTGTATGTATACGTATGGAAACATCGTGATTACCCAGGATATTTAGCATGTTTGAATATTGCAATCTCACCATTCTGTTGTCCCGATGTACAAATTCTTGCCGCAACATTCTATGCATTCGATCTGAAAAAAAGGGTTCATTTTCAGACGTTGTGGTTTATAGGACTCAACTGTTTCAAGACTGATAGTGAGACAAAATTAAAGTCATATGTCAAGCTGTTTTCAGATAAGTATATGTAATGTTTTATATTCTTACTGATACCACAAGCTTGGATGGCGTGCTGATAGATACTAATCTGTCATTAAGTCCCATTAATACATTTATTTTTATTATTCCAGGGGTCCAGTATCACGATCACTATCTTCAGTAAATTGCCAGTGGTGAAAAGAAACCTAAAACTGTTCTATTGTCACTCGGTAAATGCAATTTGTGATTAAATTGCAATATTTCTTCATTTCTTCTAGATCTCTAGATCTAGATCTAGATCTAGATCTATAGTACAATAATATATAGATCTAGACTGGATCAAGTTCTACTGAAAATTAAACCTTACATACATCAGAATGATATTGCAATTCCGTAAATCATTCACTGCTCATATAAAATTATAACCAAGCAATTATATTAGTACACTTTAAATGAGTAAACAAGTGAGGACAGAAATTTTGATATCATTAGCTTTCGCACCACACCCCCTTCGGAGCACAATAAATCCCCCTTTATCGCCCACTGGGCCGCTGACAGCTGCCGCTTCAGCTTCGTGCCTCACCCGATTCCGCGACTTGTCTCCAACCGCATCGATCCTCTCGATGGCTGGTACGAGATCAAACGCCTTCACGCTCATCCTTGCGCCGTGCTCGACTTTCACAACCCGCTAAAACTATGTAGAATTCATCGCCTAGGTCGCCGACAAAACTGTCACCAGAGAAGACCGGAAGTTTTGTTTGGGGATGGTTCAGGGGACTATCGCTAGGGGGATTTGTAGAGTCGTCTTTTTGACACTAGATGGCAGTAGTTCGCGTCCAGAGCAGAGCGCCCAAACTTAGACTTAAATTGCTTGTGTGTTTGATTATGATCACTCATTAAGAAATCAAACTACACAGTGGCGTCAGAATAGGGGGGGGGGGGGCACTTTTTTGCCAGCCCAAAAAAGTCAGCAGCTTAAAATTTTACTCAAACGTGTGCAAAACCTGTCTTGACTTTTCAGCATAGAAAAATGTCTAAGTCTGACTTTTTAGCATGCAATGATGGCTAAGCCCGACTTTTCACCGTGAAAAAATGTCAAAGTCTGACTTTTTAGCATGCAATAATGGCTAAGCCCTGACTTTTCACCGTGGAAAAGTGTCAAGTCTGACTTTTTAGCGTGCAATGATGGCTAGGTCCTGACTTTTCACCGTGGAAAAGTGTCAAAGTCTGACTCTTTAGCATGCAATAATGGCTATGCCCTGACTCTTCAAAGTGGAAAAGTGTCAAAGTCTGACTTTTTAGCGTGCAATGAAGGCTAGGTCCTGACTTTTCACCGTAGAAAAATGTCTAAGTCTGACTTTTTAGCATGCAATGATGGCTAAGCCCGACTATTCACAGTGAAAAAATGTCAAAGTCTGACTTTTAATCATGCAATAATGGTTAAGCCCTGACTGTTCACCGTGGAAAAGTGTCAAAGTCTGACTTTTTATTGTGCAATGATGGATAGGTCCTGACTTTTCACCGTGGAAAAGTGTCAAAGTCTGACTTTTTAGCGTGCAATGATGGCTAGGTCCTGACTTTTTACCGTGGAAAAGCGTCAAAGTCTGACTCTTTAGCGTGCAATAATGGCTAAGCCCTGACTCTTCAACATGGAAAAGCGTCTAAGTCTGACTCTTTAGCATGCAATAATGGCTATGCTCTGACTCTTCAAAGTGGAAAAGTGTCAAAGTCTGACTTTTTAGCATGCAATGAAGGCTAGGTCCTGACTTTTCACCGTAGAAAAGTGTCAAAGTCTGACGTTTTAGCATGCAATGAAGGCTAGGTCTTGACTACTTTTCACCGTGGAAAAGTGTCAAAGTCTGACTCTTTAGGGTGCAATGATGGCTAAGCCCTGACTCTTCACTGTGAAAAAGTGTCTAAGTCTGACTCTTTAGCATGCAATGATGGCTAGGTCCTGACTCTTCACCATGGAAAAGTGTCAAAGTCTGACTTTTTAGCGTGCAATAATGGCTAAGCCCTGACTTTTCACCATGGAAAAGTGTCAAAGTCTGACCATTTAGCATGCAATGATGGCTAGGTCCTGACTTGTCACTGTGGAAAAGTGTCAAAGTCTGACTCTTTAGCGTGCAATAATGGCTAAGCCCTGACTCTTCAACATGGAAAAGTGTCTAAGTCTGACTCTTTAGCATGCAATAATGGCTATGCCCTTACTTTTAACTGTGGAAAGGTGTCAAAGTTTCACTTTCCGCAGACTTTTCGCAGATTCACAGTAAATCCAGAGGAACAGGCAAATGTCTGATTTCATACCAAGAAAAAAGTCAGCAATTTTTCAGTTCGCCCCCCCACTTTCAAAACGTTCTAACGCCCCTGCTACATATACTCTGTGAACTTCCCCCGACAGTCCCATGCATCCACTCGAAGAGGGATAAGGTAGCTAGAGGGGAAGCCATAGGATGCAGGGACTAAAGTCAGTCTAGGCTAGAGCACGGACCTCCAACTGGCAAGTCCATGACCCCCAGAGTTGGCCAGTGTAAACAGACCTGCCCCAACATGGGTGGATATTTTCCCTATCCCAGAGTGTATTTGCCCGTCTTCTCGAGAACTAAAGATTCGTTGGCTTTGTCGAGCGTGGGAAATACCGTAATACGCTCAGGTACGCTGCCTAGGTTTGGGAAAGGTTATCCGTACAGCAGTGGCGTCAGAAAAAAGAGAGGTGGGGCAGGGGGGGGGGGGGGGGGCGACTGCCCCCCACTTTTTTGCCAGCCCAAAAAAGTCAGCAGCTTCAAATTTTACTCAAACGTGTGTAAAACCTGTCTTGACTTTTCAGCATAGAAAAATGTCTAGGTCTGACTTTTTAGCATGCAATGATGGCTAGGTCCTGACTCTTCACCATGGAAAAGTGTCAAAGTCTAACTTTTTAGCGTGCAATGATGGCTAGGTCTTGACTTTTCACCGTGAAAAAGTGTCTAAGTCTGACTCTTTAGCGAGCAATGATGGCTAAGCCCTGGCTCTTCACTGTGGAAAAGTGTCAAAGTCTGACCATTTAGCATGCAATGATGGCTAGGTCCTGACTTTTCACTGTGGAAAAGTGTCAAAGTCTGACTCTTTAGCATGCAATGATGGCTAGGCCCTTACTTTTCACTGTGGAAAAGTGTCAAAGTCTGACTCTTTAGCATGCAATGATGGATAAGCCCTGACTATTCACCGTGGAAAAGTGTCAAAGTCTGACTTTTTAGAATGCATTGATGGCTATGCCCTTACTTTTCACTGTGGAAAAGTGTCAAAGTCTGACTTTTCGCAGATTCACAGTAAATCCAGAGGAACAGGCAAATGTCTGATTTCATACCAAGAAAAAAGTCAGCAATTTTTCAGTTCGCCCCCCGCCCCCACTTTCAAAACGTTCTGACGCCTCTGAGTACATACGATAGTAACAATATACTTTCAGCTACCGGAAAAAAATCCTTCACTCTCTGCATTCCAACTCTGTGATACTGTTAAGGTACAAAGGACCAGTACCCGGTATCTTACTGCATCAGAAGGGTGTCCAGCTGACCATGACCAATCACTACAGACAACAATGACCCACAGACTAGACAAAATCCAAATCTTTGAATTGTCTCTGGGTTTTTTTTAAATTCCACGGTCATTCATTGATGAACATATATATTATTTATTCCTAGATTTTGCAAGGGGCCTATTCTCACCCGTACTGTGCACGGGAAGAACTCTTGATGGTTTATTCCATCTTAAAATTATGTGAATACCACGGATATCATGAAAAAAAAGTAGAAAAAAATCCATTCTAAATTTTCTCAAAGAGACTGATAAAATGTGAAAAAACATGTTGGTGTCTGCCATGTTGTGGAACTGAGGGTCTGTGGGGAGATGCAGGTTCAAAACACAGTTTTTATGAGGTTCAATTAATATCATCTGTGTTTTACTCAAGGAAAAAATGTTATAAAGATTGATAGGGATTTTCTGCTCTTTTGTGCAAGGGAGATACGAATATCCCCCTTTCCCCCCAGAAAAATAAAATTTAAAAAAGAAGAAGAATGGGTACATCTTCTAGGGTTTTTGTTGGGTGTGCAATCCCTTTATAATTGGGGGGGGGGGGGGGTGCTGTCCATGTGCCCCCTCCTGGTTGGGTCTCTAGTCCTCTGGACAGTCAGCATTTTCCCCTCCCATAAATAGGAGTAAAGGCAGGGATAGAGTTCAGAAGTGTTTTGAACCCCTCTCCTCTAGACTTGGTTGCATACTCAATCAATATCACAATGGAGCATAGTGAACTCGTGAAGCAATTCTTCTTGGCCTTTTAAAGATTGCGCGCGAATTTCTGCGTGTGACGCATCATTGGCCGGGAATCGGCCTTGACCTTGCCAGGTGCGACTGGCTTCCGTATGTTGGGAATTTGCCATATTTCTGACACTTCTAACGACGCATACCTCCTGCTTTCTACAACAGGACATTTTGAATACAGTCCATACCCTAAAACACAATCATCAGTTTTATAAATCATGCTTTACAAAACATTTTGCCTTTTAAATACTTGCTGGATTGACCCTTGACGCAGCCCGGGGTCACGAGTCACTCTTCAAGCATACAACTCTTGGGCAGTACATGAGTTAACTACCAGTTTCAAATACCCATGCTGAGAGAGTGAGGTCAACTCTACAGTATTGACCAATCAGCGCGCTTCCCCGACGGAGCCCGGACCGGAGCTGACGTCCCCGGCATCTTTGTGTTCCACGTTGGTGTCTCATCGCAATCTGGTGATATTTTGGTAACCTTTTGCGGAGCGAGTTTACTTCCACACGTGTTTAAAATAGTGGAAGACAAGCATACACGTGTGGTGAAAGAGGAGACAAAACCTAACAAGGCTGTGAAGCCGAGAAGACCGCTAAAATGATAGCCGACACGGCGGTGCTAAGCACCAGGTAAGCCCCATTTCTCTGGACGTCAACTCCCTGGAATGCAGTTCCCTCTTTTCCACAAAACTCTACGAACTTTTACTCTCTTTTCTAACTGTGTTTTGCCTGCCACACACGTTGCTCGACATAGTAGTAGAGTGTACGGCAGGTTGGCATGTGTTTGGTGGCCGGTGGGAGGTTTGGAGACAGTGCACGTTGCAGTCGCATGGTGGGTTTCGTTGGATCTGCCAGGACAGGGACCATGTCTTGACACTCGGTCTCGTGGCTGCCGTTGCCAGTCCAACAGGTCCTGTCAAAGATCTAACCCAGCGACGCCTTCACTGTGGGGTGGGCGAGGTTAGGGTGGTCACCCCACGCACACCACTCTATGTCAGCCCTGCTATGTTGAGTGTCATGTGTATGCAATGAACGTCAAACACTTAGAATACTAAACGTTACAGAGTTTCCACATCCACGCAGTTAAACGTAGTAAAAGCTGAACCTACGTCACGTTCCCGGAGTTGGCAATGTGCCATACCTCCACACGCTCCTGCCCAGCCCTGCTCATGTACAATGCTGGTGGTCATTTTTTAGCCCACACGTTATCGCAATATTTGGTAGTATTGAATATTTAGGAAGAATATCCATATGAGTATTATATATTATTCTCAGCCTCCATTATATTATGTCGCATTATGAGTGTGAGTCATACAACGAATATAGTTAGGTCATGTCCTACCGTCAAGTATTTAATTTAGAAGTAGAAATGATAGATCTAGACGCTAATAATCAGGGTACTTATTCAAAAAATATGTGACAGATTTAAACAAAACTTAGTTGTACAGTGAAACTCCACTCATGGGACACCCTGCTTAAAATATTTCCTTTTTTCAGGATCCCTGTTGATTTGATAAATTAATCTATTTTGTATTTTATGTGTATTCTATTCATGTACTTGCTTGGAATTATCTTTTGAAGCCTTTACATAATTATTATTGATTCTGTTGTTGATAAGGTATGATATACTATAGTATATAACCATTGGCAGAAAGAAAATCCCTTAAGCGGATCTCCACTGTACTACGTAGTAAATGCACTATTTTGAATTAGTCGATGAACTGAAGTGTTTCACGCCGATGTCCATGAAGTGGGTCACATCTGTCTCCTTGGAGTACGAATATATTACTGTAGAAGCTAGCATAAGGGCTGCCTTTGCTCCGAACTTTTCCTTTTATTAGATGTTTAATGTTACACCATGCTACAGGCCCCCTACATAAGGGGACACCAGGTGTAAGGGGACACCAGGTGCAAGGGGAAACATAGGGTTCCCTTAAGCGGTATTCTACTGCATATGTATAGTAATAGTTTGGGTATAATTTTATGTACTTTGTACTTTTAGTATTTATGGGAATACAGAAACTGTGGCATACTACAGTAGAACCCCAGTTAAGGAGTCCCTCTATTAGATGTTTCATTTATTTTCCCTTTGTAAGGAGTCCCCCTGCGTGAGGGGGTACCCTGCGTCAAAGAACTCTTTTAACTCGGGGTTCTACTGCATAAATAGCAATAATCTAAATAGCAATATATAATATTAGGTATTTTTTATTTGTGAAAATTGTGCGAATACAAAACTTTGCCTTGGAAATTGGATCTCACGGTGACAACCTGGGAAACTAAAATGTTGGTTTTTCTCATAATAAAAAAACTTGGGGAAACATTAAAAAAAGAAAGGTATGTGTAAGATATCTGGGAAGTGGGCATTTATTTACTTCATACTCGTATCATTTTTCAACTCAAGAAAGGAAGTATTTTGAGGGTTTACACAACATAGCATCATGTCCACCATTTACCCCGCGATAAGTGTACTGTACGTAGAGGCTGTTTTGTTAACACACGACCATGTTTCATCTTTTTTTTTTTTTTTTTTTATGTTTCATCTTTGTTCATTGTTTTGTTTTACAGTCCGTGGGCAGGCGACCAAATGCTGTTCCCCAAAGAATCCTACCGGATGTCGAGTAGCCCCGACCTGCACACCATCGACATGGACATCGCTGCTCTGGAAGCCGAGATCGAAAAGTGAGTACTTGTATTTGTGACATGGATTCTCAATGAGGGGTTTCGTTTCTGTTTTTTGTTGTTTCACTAGATATACCTGCATCGAGGCATCATTTCCTGTGATATACAGAATTCTTGAATCTTATAATGCATTTGGAAATAATTCATCATCATATTCTAGATATATAAGCGAAATAAATCTATAATATTAACAATCATATGTCATTGCATAATTGGCAAATAAAATTGGCTATATAGTCTGTAGCGGTAAATAGCGGTACAGTGGTATGGTCGTGGGCACCCGGCATGAAAGGGTTAATATTTTGATTTGAAAAAAAAAAAATTGATTTGACTATTGTTAGAAGTAGATTGAATGCAAGCACTGTAAGTAGACTTATTGGACTGATGAGTGTCAAATATGTTTGTGACAGTGCAATAGGAACACAAATCTTTGCCAAATGGGCGTTCACATTCAGGGATTCCTGTGGCACGGGTTGGTACATGAGTTATTATGATCTCACATGAAGCATGCTATTTACTTGGTGTGTTACATTTATTTGTGTTTTTGAATGACTTCGGTTTGAAGACTCAAAAAGGCAACAAAGCAATCATTGTTTACAAAAGAGATATGAATTCAATATGGATGTTTGTTGGCTTCAGAGCGACGTGTCAGTCAAGGCAGGATGACATACGTCTCAGCAATACGTCATGTGGCACGAGTGTCGCTGACTCCGAGTGCAGCGATGACGTATGTCTGGACATCGAGAGTGATGCTGAGCACCTCTTCCCCGTCAGCGAAGACCAGGAGTACTTAACCACCAACCTATGGAACCTTCTCGGAGGCAATGCAGGTGAGTGACTAGATGACTATTTACTGCTCTATCAAAGGCCAATTGTTCTCATACCATGTCTATGTGGTGTGGGAAGTAAAAGAACTCTCACCTCGGTAAATGTGTAGGGTTAAGATTTCTATCTAAATTCATCACATAGATTCGATCACCACCCTTGTGTTGTAAAAGAACCTTGAGAAAGTCTGGTAAGAACCTGTAATGGTTAAATGGACATTAAGTAAAACCAACCAACCACCATCCCTACTGAGAGTGACTCATGTTAAAACTACTGTACTGTAGGGGGACTCATGTCGGTACTATGTTGACTCGGTGTACATCAAGGTATACAGTGAGAACCTCAATGGTAAGCATGTTTCGAGTGAACTGGTTAATCTTTATTCAATGAGTAGCTCACTGATTAACATGGAGCCAGCTCACCAGGCCATCACAGAGTTCTGGGTGCCTGGTAACTAAATATTGTTAGAATATTGCCAGAAACTAATTTAAACGTAGTTGTTAACAGAAACAGATTGAATTTAGCACTGTGTGTGACTTATTAGATTTATTGCTAAAGGCCAATCCTCCTCATACAATGTCAATGTGGTGTGGGAATTAAAATAATTCCCGCTTCAGTAAAGGTGTAGGGGTGAGATTTCTACCTAAATTCATCACATAGTCCAAATTGTTTCAGCCTATTTTAGGTAGAAAATTGCACATGAAAAATATTTCCCCTCATCGCTATGTCGACCCTCTGTCTATTGACTATGGGGCCATCCATAAAGTATGTACACACTGAGGGGGTGGGGGGGCGTCTTTGGAAATCTTGCGTATACATGCTCCCTCTTTGTTCTATTGCGTACAAGATCGGGAGGGGGTGGACGGTAAAAAATTTCAGAAATTCTGCGTACATACTTTATGGATGTTCCCTATGGGAACAGGTTCTGAAGTCATGGTGGTTATGAACATTTTGATTTGACTATTGTTAGAAGCAGATTAAATGCAAGCACTGTAAGTAGACTTATTGGACTGATGAGTGTCAAATATGTTTGTGACAGTGCAATAGAAATACAATCTTTGCCAAATGGGTGTTCACATTTATGGATTCCATTGGCACAGGTTGGGACATGAGTTAATAACTGAAGCATGGTCATTTGAGAGTAAAACAGCTTAATATGTAGCTGATAGTGCATTGGGGCCTTGTTATCAAGTGTATGCAATGAGTGGCAGGCATGGGATTGGGGGTGGGGAGTTAGCTCAGTTGTTACGGCACTGGACTTGTAACCTCAAGGTTATAGGACTTTGTGGGTTTGAGTCCTACCCCCAGCAGTTGTAGATTTACTGCTATATCAAAGGCCAATCCTTCTCATACCATGTCTATGTGGTGTGGGAAATAAAAGAACTCTCACCTCGGTAAATGTGTAGGGGTGAGATTTCTACCTGAATTCATCCCATAGATTCGATCACCACCCTTGTGGTGTAGAAAAAACCTTGAGAAAGTCTGGTAAGGACCTATAATGGTTGACTGGACGTTAAATCAAACCAAACAAACAAACAAGGCTTGGGCTTTCCTCGGATATTTCCTGAAATCTAGACTTTCTAACGTTCCAATAGTCATTCTTGAGATCAATGTTGTTCCGAGGAGAAAATAAGTTGAAAAATGAAAGAAAGGGAAGTTAAACTTTCAGCTAAGACCAAGAATTATACTTTTACCTGTTAGTGCCGCCTTGTGGTGTGTTGTTCCATTAGTCTGTCGCTCAGTCATCACGGCTCAGTGTGGCCTCTTGCCTATAGAGATACACTGCAATCACACCTAAAGTCTAGTGAGAACCTGCAATGGTTAACTGGACGTTAAATCAATCCAACCAACCAACGTCTATAGTGTGAACGGTGGATGTGATTGCTGGAGTGGTTTTTTTGTTGTTGAAAGATTAGACTACTGGGGCAAAATAGGGCATTGTAATAACAAGTATCGACTGTCTAAACTTAACAATTTGATAATTGTCTCGGTTTCTTTTCCATAGATAATTATATGGAATGACCTAACCATGCTATACATTCTACAAAACGAGATGAGGCATTGTATTTTTTTATGAAATGAGGCCTCAGGCCCATGGCAATATGCTTATCTAAACACCAAATTGGAGCTGGAATCCCATAGATGATGGTGCAATAGCTGAATTTTCCCCGGGGATAATCAAAGCAGGTATTATAATTGAATTAAGACCCCAGACCAGATTCTCCAATGCTAAGGGGTACGTTGCTATGTTAATATTTGGCCAACCCATTACGGTATCTCACTTTAGTACTAGCGGGAATAATGTTTATTAATTTAAAATAGCTCCCCCGAACTCCAGGTCGCGTTTTTCAGATTTTTCTTATTTTTGTATCCCGTGCCTGATTTGGTGAACCCTTGGCCTTCTTACAATGACTATATTCTGGTATTATGCAATGTGCCCTTAACTGTCCAGCATATCCTGCAGAACTGTCAAAGGGTACAAGAAAATAGAAGAAAGTACTTTAAAAACAGTAACAACTAGAAAATTATGTTTGAAATTATTCCAAAGAAAGATATCATCAGGTTTTTGAAAGAGACAAATCTCTTTGATTGTTTCTAGAATATTTGAAAACATTGAAAAAAAATTGACTGAAATGAGTCTACGAAAGTGAAAAGCTTAAATCAGTATATAAAATCGTTGTAATTTGAATTGAGTCTAATTCCCTGCAACAAAAGCGTACATGGCTTCTCTACTCAATCCCATTCCATGACCAAAATCGTTATGTTTTCCATGTTTTCTCTGTCTGTCTGAGGCAGTAAATTCCACATGCAAATGATTCTTACTTTTTTCTTACTTCAACTAAAAAAAAATAAATTTTAGCACTGTAAGTAGACTTATCGGACTAATCAGTGTCCTGTATGTTTGTGACAGTGCAACAGAAATGCAAATCCTTGCCAAATTGGTGTTTGCACTGACGAATGCCTTCGGCAAGGGTTGATACATCAATGAAAGAGAGACCACCACAAAAATATCATCTTTTCACACAAATTAATATCAATTTATTAGAGATGGCAACTTTTCAATTCTTTATGGAAACCCACTTGAGTATGATATTAATTGTGTCTCATTCAAGCAAACAAATAGTATTTTGAACCTGCGAACAGACCTGCCATATAGAAAATATCTACACTTTTATTTTCCCTGAAAGCTACAAACCAGAAACACTATATCCCATGTTACTATTCCAGATGCGGCAATGACCTTTGGAGACTCGCTCATGGCAGAACCATGGAGTATACCGGAAATGACGTCATTAACGGAAGTGGGCAGCAGTAACATGGCAGTGGAGTCTGCCGACCTCTCACAGTACGACTCCATCTTCAGTGTTAGCGCGCCGTGCTCTCCGCAGCCCCAGCGCAAGAAGCAGCGACACCGGTCCACAGCCAATGCCAACACCAACCAGCTCACCACCGGCAAATCATGGTATGCCCAACGACTGATCTTTTCTATGCCATGTGCAGTTGAGCCCGATGTAGCCATGGTAGGTGCCGCCTATAAGACACACAGACCTGGTCAGTCACGGCCTGTGTTCAACGACTGCTGTTCTGTGCTCTGCCATGTGATAACACCCGACCCCTGTATCCATCCAGTATACAGTAGAACCTCGCACATGGGGACGCCATCCGTTCTAGGCAAAAGTGTCTCATATGTAAGGCTTTCCCTTACACAGGGTAAAATCAATCGTCTAATCGAGTGAACCGTTTGGAAAAAGGTGACCCCTGACATCTGTCCCTTCAGCGTCGTTCTACTGTATTTCTACTGTGTATAAGAGAGTTATGGGATTTCCCCATTATTCCAGATGAGTAACCCATGGCTTTGCTATATGATATAAAACCAGTGGGTTAACAGTTAACAATATTAAGAAAAAAAGATGTAATAGACAAGCCTATAGCAGGTCTGACAAACAAAAATAATTTTGAAAAGGACAATAATTTGGGAAGGGATGATGTGAGAATATTTGACACTTCTAATTGTAGCTTCGCAAAGACAGTAACTTTCGAAAGTTTCTACAAGTGGATCAGATTATTTTGAATAGACATAGTTTTCTACTCTTTCATGTTCCCGTGATGTCTCTATACTAATATAATTCATGAATTTTTCAGGAGCAGCCTGTCGAATTCACAACAAGTCTCTGTCATCGAAGACCTCACAAAAATCATCTCGAACGAGATGGGTCTGCGAGAACAGATGGAAATCATCAAAATCATCAACCCAGAGGCCTCCATCTCTTCGTCCGACACAGAATTTGTAATCGGTATGATTTCAATTTTTCTAATATGAATAATGCATTATGATTGATTCTGTATTTTAATATTCTAAGACATCTATATATTTTTTTTGTAGCTAGTAATATTTGTCGTCTGACCTGGTCATTTTAACTGTAAGCAGACAATTTTCTTTTTTTTAATTCAGATAAAGTAGACATACAGTTCGCCTTCATTAGGTGTTTATAAATGTAGTCTCACACAACAAAGAAACGATTGTAAGTATACATTCCGGTGCCACAATAAATGAAGGACTTTGACTTATATATTTTCTACGCTGATTTTTTTCGCGGGTTAGATCTGGACTGTCTGAGTGACGAGAAGTTAGAGAAAGTGCGAGCCTTAGTAAAACAGCACGCGGGGTCTGCGGCTACCTCGTCCGCAGCCTGCAGCAGCAGTAGCAGCAGCGGAGTCTCCGACTGCAGCAGTGAGTGCAGCTCGCCCTCTCAAAAGAAACAAACCAAGGTTAGTTACAAGAGCTTTTTACAAGCAGGGATGCCAGTTTGTAGGATTTTGCCTACATGTAGGATTTTCATTTTGGTCTCAAAGTGATGAAAAGTTCAAGAAATTGTATGTTTTGAGAACAAAATAGACTCCCGGTTCCCTGAAATCTAAATCTTAGATAAACTTGTTCTGTAATCTTTCAAAATTCCGAATTTAGCTACCCCAAGTACACTCAGTTAAGAGGCCCTATGGATCCCAGTGCTCCAACCTAGAACTGTAGGATGGTAGGATTCCCGTAGGAAATGCTCCTACGGATAAGGGCAAACTTGAATACTGACTTTTGATTGGCTTAAAATATATGCCCAAGAATCTGCTAGGAGAGTGATGGGGATTCCCCATACACCATGTGCGTTTTAGGTGATACATAGACTGGCCTCAGTCCCCATGTAGGAATTTTTCTGACCCCAACTAGCATCCCTGTACAAGGTACTAAGTAGAAACAACCTGAGGTGAGTCAATTTGAAATTTATGCAACGAGGCCCATGCGCGTAGTAATCCTCGCGAGTTGGTAGCTGAGCGAGGACTATCACAGTGCGGTCTGAGTTGCTTCCAAATTGTATCTCACCAAAGGTCGTTTAGTATTTTAGATTGAATGTAGAGTTGCATTTAAAAAAAAACCAATCCACTCCTCATCGAATACTAGGGGTAGGATAAAAACATTGTCTATGGTTTTGGTTACTATTCTTATTGGTGGCAACTTTCCACCTTCTATGGAAATAATTAGCCTAGATATTGCTGAAATATTGCCAGGAACTGTTTCAAACCTGGTTGCTATTAGAAACAGATTGAATTTAGCACTGTAAGTAGACTTATCGGACTAATCAGTGTCCTGTATGTTTGTGACAGTGCAATAGAAATGCAAATCCTTGCCAAATTGGTGTTTGCACTGACGAATGCCTTCGGCAAGGGTTGATACATCATTGAAAGAGAGACCACCACAAGAATATCATTATTTCACACAAACAAATGGCAATTGAAAAGAGATGCCAGCTTCCCACTTTTTCATTGAAATCCACATTTTCATTTTCTGCATATTAATGAAAGATCATTTTAACAGAGCCTCATTCATGCCAAAAATCAGTGTTTAGAACATTCCCACAGACCCTCAGTTCCAAGCTGTGGCCAACAACTACACATTCTTCACTTTTTTTTGTTCTTTTTTTTTTATTCAAGTTGCTTTATTGTCAAATTCATTGATTTTACAGAATATTTCCATATTTTTCACCAATCATTATGGTTTAACTTGTATGACAATAAGTTCAGACATGTTATCAGCCTATATGGCTGGTTTTCATAGGTCTCATTGAGGCAGTAAATTCCACATGAAAAATATTTCATTTTCTTCTGACCCCGATGATTGTTCTTAAATAAGCAATAGTGACTGCTTCCTCCTTAAAACATAAGAATAATGAAAGGAAATGTTACATTTCAGCGACAACATAAAAACCGGCCCCGGGAGCACCGGCAGAGACAACGAAAGGAGTATCGGCAGATGTTGAAGGAGAAGCGGAGCGGGCTGTTCCAGAAGGAGGAAGTGATGGCGCTGTCGACAGCGGTGGTGGAGAACGAAGAGGAGGATGGCGACATAGACATTCTCTTATAGTCAACGCTACACCACCACCTCGTCATCACCACCTCCTCATCACCTCTCATACTACAACTAGAAATTCTACTACTCAGGCATGGGATTTACCCAAAGTTTTTTTCTTTCCGGAATTCTCCACATTTTTGACATCCTAAGGGTTATTCTTGAGATCAGTGTAAATCCAAGGAGAAAATTCTGGGGGTGCGGGTCAAAAGCTGATGGCTTTGTTTTATGCTGTGAAATCAGTAAATTCACAAAATTTGGAGAATAAAGCCATCTCAGCTGAGGTAAGAAATTCACCCGGAATAGCTGAAAATTCAGGAGAATTTAGGAGCTTTGACCCCTGGATCCCCAGCATATTTTTTGTTATTTGCAAATCCCATGCCTGGATATGACTACCATCGATACGCGACACACTCCCCTGACACAGCCATCCCTGCGCTGCGCCCAGCTCGGTGCGGGCAAGCTCCAACCCCGACACACACCACACACAGACACGGACCGGGCCCGCAACGCCCAGCAGAGATTCACCGGTCTCCCTTAGCAAGGACTGGTAAAAGAGATTCCGTTTTGTTGTAAAAGCGAAACCCACATTGTCAAATTATCTCTTTGTCTGAAATTAGTGATAGTTTTAATGAACTGTAATTTCCTCTTGATTTGCTAAGTGATGTCAAATTCAGCTCATTGTCATAGAATCAAAACTAAATGATTTTCCCCCCTTTATCATTGAAACAGGGAGAGCTTATGAAACGAATGTGTGTTGTATCTCAAATGAATTTTTATTACATTGCTCGACCGGTGGAGCGCACAATGCTTTTCCATGCTCATCGGTTCGAATTCCCTTTATTCCAGCGAGGCGAGTTTTCTGTTTGTTTGTTGTCGATTCTCTGCCAGTTGGTATAACCAGGCATGGGGTTTCTCCGGATATCTGGATTTTTTACGTCCCAAGGGTCATTCTTGAAATCAATGTAAATCTGAGGAGAAAATAAGTTACCACAATAAAAAGGCCGTTTAGCTCTCAGCTGAGGCCAGAAATTCAATTAGAATAACTAGAAATACAGACCCTTGAACCCCAGAAACCCTTTTCCTGGATTTATTTTGTTATTTTGAAATCCCATGCCTGTATAATGTATGAGAGCAAGGCAGAGTCACTTCAGGGTTTATGACGTCATTGCTGACGTCACTGTAGCGTCACTCAATGTCACACACATAAAGGTTTCGTCGCGAGTCATGTTTTCGCATCTCATTTAGAAGGAGACGCATTTCATTCTGCCACACACACAGATGTATATAGTCATTGGATGGCAGCAATTTTCCTGGCAGTGTCAGTGTATGAGGTGAAAAACTCGGGAAATTTTGTTTAAAAATTAGTCAAATAAGACTGAAATAAAACGAAAATGCATGATTTGAATACCATGTACCAGCGCTTCAGTGGTTGTTCCTTCCCTACCCCCGGTTATATTTTGACTAAATGTAAGTTGTAAGGAACTTTGCAGAATGTTTCAAATGTATATGTTCAGAATTATCTTCAGGGGTCTCGTAAAGTATATTATTATATACCTGTGCGCGAATGTCTCGCACTTACTGACCGGCTGTATGGATTCCGTTCATCACACTGTGACAAACAATAAATAATACTACCCTCCGTACCACGTGACTTATTGAGATGATGAAAAAGTGAGTTATAAAATGGCGTTTAAAATGTTCTCCCGGTATAAATAAGTGGTAGTACCAGAATTAAGAGTGGCTGAAATACGTCTGTTCCTTTGGTTGGGAATATTTAGTAGAAACTGAATGAGAGTTAGTAGCTTTAGTGTTTATCACATGATCAGAGTGTGACAAACACTTACACTACTAACTCGAGCACAGTTCAGTATTTATCCTACTCCTTTCTATGACTTTAGAATAATAATTAGCCATTTAAGTTTCTCCAAGTTGCTGGAGAGTGAAATTTGCGACTGTTGCATTGCCAAGTAAAACCATAGGTCGTCAACATTTCATAGATAGCATTAGTGTGTGACGTCTCACATTCTGGCCGCTGATTGTTATTCTTTTTTTTTAATTACCCTTGTGCAATAGATAACACTTTACTGCACGCTTGCCCGAATACAGTAACCCAATGTTAACCCTATGGCCTTTTTTATTAGGGGTAGGATAAAAACCTAGTTCATCAAACTCTGTATTCCCAACCAAAAAACAATGTATCACTCAGGTGCCCTAAATTAGCATTTCTCTGTCTACCACAAACTGACAAATCTTAAGCACCAACAAATTCTGATATGGTACGCTTGAAAAATAAAACAAATGCTCACCGTACATAGGGTTTATAGAAGTATGTAATCGTTTAAGTTAAAGGTGACGAGTAAAGGAAATAATTATTTTCTTTTCGATCGCCCAATATAATCTGCAGTGAGGCATGTTCGGTTAAAATGGTTTTTTTCGCAAGCGTGTTGTGCCCCACCCCCCCCCCCCCCCCTGTCCTTAGACTTTGTCAGATACCCAGGCCTGTTGAGCGAATGTCTCACACTAAAGTGCTGATTCCACAGACACACAAGATATAGCGAGATTGGTCACGATTTGGTTGTCTTGCTAAATCCGGCTAGGTTTGAATAATCGTGTGCCTGTTTGTCGCGATGTGTCTTGAGGTGGAGCGTTGGTGAAGCGCCAAAACATATATGTGACATCGCGTGGCTACCTTTTGCGACAACAGAGAAACGACATACCGCGACACTGTAAAATACTACAAGATATACTAAGATGTATCACGACAAATCCATCATGTTGGTGGAATCAGCCCTTTACTGGTCAGCTGTATGGATTTCATTTCATACAGTTCAGAAAATCTGCTTGCCAGAACTCTGCGGTAGTTCTTTGCCTCGTCCAATAGAATGTTCTGTTAAAACTCTGTGAAATGCTAATTTGATAAAGCCATTACATGCACAAAGATAAACAAGTCTTGGTTCATACCAAAATCATAATTACAGAATTAATAATAAAACCTTATCCATGGAACCTTGTACTTAATTATGGCTACCGTACATGGTAAATTGCTGACACCAGAACTGCCTCACTACTTTCTAGCCACATTGATAACCAATCCACTCCGCCGCTACTATTATAAAACTGTGTGTGAATGTCTCTGAAATACTGCCCGCTGCTAGGGGTGCAGTAATGATAATGTTCGTGCCCGCTGTGATTGTGTCATTAAGATGGCGTTTTTTCATCGATTTGAGGTATATGATAATAAGCAAACGTCCTTAGTGTGGACGAAACCCTTCTCGTTCTCGGTCAGTTGTCGATTTTATGCTGCCTTCCGCCTATGTCGTCAGGCCGTATGAAATCGATGACTGACCTCAAATAGGAACTATGTCGTCCATAGTAAGGACGTTTCCTCATATTATCGCATTAAGAGTCACTCAAAGTATTTTGTATGAGAATGTATAAGCTATTTCCAAGTTAACGCCAAAAGTACGATGGGTTTTTTAATATGTATTATTGAGAGATTGTTGAGTGAGTGCTTCATACCAGGAATATCATTAATTAATTGTAATTTATAAACAATATAAAGAATGACATTGAGGAATTCATATTATGGATGGCCTTAGGGTGATGCTTTGTGATATTGACTTGAATATCTGTATGATTGATTTTTGAATTACACAAGAATGCAGTTTGAAACAATGTATGAATGCCCATGTAGACTTTCGCTTAAAAATCTCGATTTTTATTATAATCAGCGGTAGAAACTGTATTCTTTAATTTATCCTCTGATTCAGATGGGAACTAAGTACTGGCAAACTAAGTCCATGAAACTGAGTCTTGACTTCATATTGTCTTTTAAGACAGCAGCCTTTTTGTCTCACAGTATTGTTTTGACCTGGGATATCTTTAGCATACAAGACATCCAACATTTCTCACCGATTCCCACCAACATTGACGTCGATGTATGCGGGTACTAGACTCTCACTGATTATAATCGGTCATTACCCCCATGTAAGTAATGCCCCATTCTCATTTGGAGGAGGTGTGATTGAGTCCGTGAAGTGCATACATCAACAAATATACGACAGGTTCTCACTGACCTGAAGAATTGGTCGGGCAAAGGTGTGATCTAGACTGGTTACCTGCCCAAATGAAACGAGGGACTGGTAACGGGTTCCTACATAACACTCATGCACAACCTTGAACCGTCAGTCACGCCAGTTCTCACGAGAACAGGTTAAGGCTATTTTTACTCTGTAGTGGGTCTGCCGCCTTGAGCCATAGAGGCCATACTACAGGCGCAATCCCACAGTGCAACAGAAAAATGGAGGCATAACCCATAGTGCACCAAAAAACACGGGGTGCCCCTCAATTGGGGCTCTACTGTATGCATACAAACCTGTTGTCATGGTCCAATTCGAGATGTCACATAAAGCCAGATAATAGTGGTATGGACACGGATTGCTTAAGAACGGATCAACCTAGCAATGTAAACTCAACCATAAACGTTACCATTAGTTAACTTTGTGTTACACACTTCAGGAGTTAGGAAAACATTTCAATTTTTATTGATGCCTACTGAAATAACGGTACAATGTCGTGTATTTGTCAGTACTCCACGTATGACGGTACTCAGTGAAGAGTCTCTTGGGCTGAGGTTGTAAATGTCCGGTCGTACGAGTATCAACATACTGAAAGTATTAAATACCCCCAGTCTCAATTTATCCACGTTCTTAAATTTATGAATTTCTCAGAGGAAACTCATGTCACACTGTACCTATTGTCCAGGTCATAAAATATGCAATATTAATATAGAACAAACTTACCATAGTCGTATATCATACAAGACGAGTTGTGGTTGATGGTAATTTACGGCAGAAGACCGTGAGGCTGAGTTCTGTGAATAAAGGCAACCCATTGAGTCTATTATGAAGTACGATCATAGTATGTTGTTCTGTATTTTTGTATACCCGATGTAGCACTATTATCAAATAATGGCCAGTGTTTTCACTCAGCTTCTTACAAAGAAATTACCAAGAACATAATACAAATATCAGATACTTTGATACTTTAAAGCTGATATTTGATCTTTAATCCATATATTGTGGTCTCTGAAAATAGCAGCATTGAAATATTCTTTGAATTCCAACAAAATGAATTATCTTCTGACATTTTAAACTTGGGACTGAAATGTATTACACCATTAGAGCCTCTTTTGACATTTTATACTTGTGACTGAAATGCATTACACCATTAGAGCATACCTGCAGCATTGTGTCGTCGAAAGTAGACGGGTGCGATATGTAGCACAATGCAAGTCGACGGAACACTCAATGAAATCTACTTTGGCTGTCTGCTTCGCATTGCCACACATTTGATGTACAGCCATACCCTGCTGGGATGTTATCATGTTTGACGTCTTAATGAATTAGTGATCACCGAAAGTTCACCCTCTGTGAACATTCAATGCTATCAGTTAACACAGAATACCTGTGTCTGCGCTGACATCATGATCTGCTCTTTCGGCACCACTATTGATAATGGGCGGTTTGTTCGAGGCAAGAGCTTTCTGTACCACAGTTGCAGGTTTTCAATCAGTTGAGAATGCTGAACTATCTCCCAAAATTGACAGGCAGGCTTCATTTCCCGCTTTTTGCACCACTTTTGCTAAAGGCCTTTTCTTTTCACTCGGCTGACAATGCTAAGCTATCACTGTATCACGATTGCTAAAGACAGGTTTTCAATCGGCTGAAAATGCTCATAGCAGGTTTGTTACTAAGGTTTATTTGTATCTTACGGCTGACAATGCCATGCTGTTGCTACCACTTTTACTAAAGGCAGGTTATTTTCTACTGGCCTATGATGCTTGGCTCTGTACCACTATTGCTAAAGGCAGGTTATTTGTATCGACTGAAGATGCTCCGCTCTGTACCACTATTACTAAAGGCAGGTTATTTTGTATCGACTAAAGATGCTCCGCTCTGTACCACTATTACTAAAGGCAGGTTATTTTGTATCGACTACAGATGCTCCGCTCTGTACCACTATTGCTAAAGGCAAGATATTTTGTATCAACTAAAGATGCTCAGCTCTCTGTTCCACTATTGCTGAAGGCAAGATATTTTGTATCAACTGAAGAAGCTCAGTTCTCTATACCGCTTTTGCTAAAGGCAGGATATTTTCTATCAGGCTGACATTTCTCGGTTCTCTGTACCGCTATTGCTAAAGGCATGTTATTTTCTATCGGGCTGACATTTCTCGGTTCTCTGTACCGCTATTGCTAAAGGCATGTTATTTTCTATCGGGCTGATAATGCTCGACTCCTGGACACCTCCAGTGTCCTGTGCATGTGATTCGGTGACGTCAGTGTGTGTGTTACGTGTGTGTTCGTAGATGGCACCAGCCTGCTGGGACGGGGATGAGTAAGCGCTCTGGTGTGTCAGGGGAGAAAAACTCCTACAAAATTACATCAATGACAATCTTGTATCATGGCTGACTTGTATTGCTGCGCGTGTCAGCGGCAGCCTTGTCATGACTAATAAAGCCATAATTATCAAAATAATGCAAGTTGAATTGTTATACATGTTGTGAAAATATGAAAAGTGGATACAGATATGTTAAACCTACAACTGTCATTTCATTGTTTGGGTACTTTAATATCCAATAGGTCCTATTAGATCAAATCTGTCAGATGAATTAAGGTAGAAATCTCACCCATTCACTCAGGGACAAAAATGGGGACTGATGAAAACGCCCATGAAGAACTATATGTAACATTATTAGCAGGTGGACGGTTGGTCTTTTGGTTATGGCTATAGCCTGCTGTAGTACACATGCTTGTAGAGTCACGAGATGACCTGACCACATTTTTGCTTTTTATAGCTCATTAAGTAGAGATAGGAATATGGTTTCTATTTTGGACAGAAGGTTTTATGGCCATACAGTTGGGGGGGGGGGGGGGGACTTTATGGGTCACAGGTCCATTTTTAAGAACTCCTTTATGGACATATTTCTACCTGTAAAACTGGTTCAATCATAATATAATATGCCCCATTTGAAAGAGAACAAAAAACAGTAGGTGCTAGGAAGTGAAATTTTCTAGGTAGATTCTATATTTGCTGAGATATTCAAGTATTTGTTAAAAGTGGGGGGGGGGGGGGTGAAATTGGTATACTCAAACAGATGTTTACTCAATATTGATTTATAGTGAGCATTAGTGTAACATTTAACATCTCCACAAGTGGCACTGGCAGTTGCTTACACCCTAGGAAGTGTCCTTATCTAGGTAAAATACATATTTGATGTGCTATTCATGTATTTCTTCTAAATCTCATAATGTGAGGGGGGGGGGGGGCAGGTATATGAGTGGATGGTTTATTCAGGATATTTACACACAAATAGAAGTCAAAATGGTTCATAACTTTGTTCTAGGAATCAGTCAAGACCCAGTCAAATGATATTGGTTTGTAAAATTATTTGCAATATCATTTTCCACCAGATATTGGCTTGACCTACTTTATTGGTATATATAGAAACAAAGTTTTGTCCCCCACATGGCTAGGGAGCATGCAGGCAGGTCTGTGTGCACTCATCCATGAAGCTATCTGAAAACGTTTCCTATGTACTCAAATATATATGTGTGCATTGAGCCATGACCTGCTGAGTTCACAGAGGAGTAGGGCTTTAAATATCCAATCAATGCAGGCCCGTCCCTGTTCATGGATGCCTTCCCTCCCTCCCTCCCTCCCTCCCTCCCTCCCTCCCTGGGGGCTTCCTTGTTATCATAGTTATTAATTACTGGCAGACCTCTGAACTGTATTAAGTTTTAAAGGCGTCCACCTGCTCATTTGGTCTTTAAAGGCCAATATTTCTATTTAATAATGCACACTTAGCTCTTGTTTTGTAGCAGAATGACTAAATTTATGAATATATTCTAACAATGCGAGTGTTGCTGATGGACATGGAATTTCAAAAGTTGTCGGAAAACTTGCATCCTGGTCACTGAGGTGACGGCTTGTTTTTTAGGTTCCATACCATATATGCATAGACCGCATTAGTGTGACGTCATTTGACCTGCCGAGAGCGGGGTTTCCCTATGTTCTGGTGCCCAACATTGGGATATCCCTTCAGAAGTAGAGCATTTGGCGATTATTGTTATGAAATGAAATATGGGTCCGACTTCAGCCTTACCAGCAAATATACCAATATTCCAGTCAAAGCTCAGTTAAAAAATGTTTCCTACTAAATACATTCTTCACTTACTTTATTTTAGCTGGATTACCACAAAATATATTCATTAGTAGGCTGCAGACCTGCCACGATGCTACGCCTTTACAGTGTTTCACTGAGTTGGATTCTGTTTGGCATCAAAATGACGTCAGAGCTAATACGGTCTTTGGTACGAGGACTGACCTTTGGTTTAGAAGTATCACTGCATACTATATCAAAGGCTAGTCATTCCATACCATGTCTTTGTAGCACGAACGACTGACTTTCGTTGACAACTATTTCATCCAAACAAAATAGATTCTACGATGGCTATCTAGTCTTTTTCAGTGAAGCAGAAGCTTCTGAGAATTAAACTTATTTCAATGTTTAACACCTCCACAATTAAACTATACAGGGATGCCAGTTGGGGTCAGGAAAAATTCCTACATGGGGACTGAGGCCAGTCTATGTATCACCTAAAACGCACATGGTGTAGGGGAATTCCCATCACTCTTCTAACAGATCCTCGGGCATGGGCTGGCAGTATAGGATATCTAGATATCTGCTACGAGAGTGGGTATATGTGTAGTTCTGCACTAAATGGGGTACTCTTCAAAGCAAATCATTTAAGAAAGATTACCACACACTGTCAGTTCTCTATTCTGCAGAATACCTTTACAAGTTCATTAGACATTCCTCTGATATTTGCTTTTAGACCTTGTAATGCTTTAAGAACTCTATTCTCACCTGACATATTTTAAGCCAATCAGATTTCAGTATTTAAGTTTGCCCTTATCCGTAGGAGCATTTCCCACAGGAATCCTACCATCCTACAGCTGTAGGTTGGAGCACTGGGATCCAGAGGCTCTCTGAGTGTGCTTGGGGTAGCAGAATTCAGAATTCAGAAAGATAACCGAACAAGTTTATCTATGATTTAGATATTAAGGAACCTGGAGTCTATATTATTCTCAAAACATACAATTTCTTTAAATGTTCATCTCTTTGACATGTAGGCAAAATCCTACAAACTGGCATCCCTGACTATAGTTTTTAAAGTAGCACGGTGTAAAATTGACAAATTTCCAGCTCTCACACTAAAATTTCAGATATTTTTGCAGAATTTAAAAATTCCATGATTTTCCCAGTAGTGGGAACCCTCTTTTCATGTTACTACATCCCAAGAACATGCATTTTCCTCAGCTAACTCATACATCCTGAAATACACATCTTGGATGGTTTATCCACAAGGAGCAAAGCACGACAAAACACAGCAAACTTGTGATTCATAATTTTTAATGGGTGACTTTGGCAACCATGAAGACAGTAGTAGAAGTTCACCAAGCCTAAACTCAAGACGGCCTCTTGGCCACTTATTTTGATCACGAGCTAGACAATGGTGGTTGGAAAAAAAAAAAAAGATTTGGAAACAAAAATGGCAGGTTTCTGAGAATGAGAAACAATGAGCTACAGTCCTCCTTTGCGGTGCGCCGACAACCCGACATCCGTGCCGACCTTCAGGTGGACCACCAGCCAACGGTCCCGCCACACCATACGAGGTTACCATTTTCGTCGTGGGCATCAAGCCCCACAACTTGTTTACTTTTACGATTTTTTTGGATTATTTTCTCATTTTTTCCTTCCTCTTCAATATCTCCTTATTTACTAGTTTAGACACGTGATATTCAACATAAATCTGGCATATATAACTTGGGAAAACGTTTGCCATAGGTCTTGTGCCTTTTTTTTTCTTTTTTCGTCGCGCTGGACTTTTATGAGGCGCAAGAATTATGACAAAGCAAGAATGTTACAATGTTCTTTCGTTTTTAAGTTGCCACTCAATTTTGTTGCTCGCTTTTTGTTGTTGGTGGTTTGATACAAGTTATTCGCTGTCGACGAGTCCTTCAAACCTCTTAAGTCATACTTGCAGAATTCTGTTGCTTTGTCATAATTCTGATTTCATGATGCGGTCATACATCATTATATACTTGTACATCTTTCATGTGTTTTTATTTCCTTAGTTGTTGCATGTTGAAACTGCCTTCGATGCTTCACATGCATTTCATAGTTTCACACCGAGATGCAAAATTCATTATCGAGTTTCTTCCATCCTCTCCCCTTCCTCTGCAGGTTGGAAATATTCTCAAGCCCAATGCATGCAAATCCCACGTTTTTTCTTTTAAAATGTAAGTCAAAGGTCAATGCAGACAAAGTCAAGTTCAAATGAGGGTCAAAAGATCAGCTGTACGAGGTATATACGAATCAAACTGGATCTGACAGAGAAGCGTCATCCTGGGGTGCGCACTTTGAAGCAGCCTGCAGTGTAAGGACCCCAGCGCAGGGCGCCAGCGTACTTCTCCGCTCCGTGGTGACCCGACCACATACATACAGGCTACGCGGGGCAGAGAGAGCAAGGAGCAAAGGGCAAAAGAACATTTCCAACAGCAATCCATTCTCCTCCGTGTTTTTGAGGCTTCACATGAGCAGTGGTGTTGCTGCGTGTGCCGCCGCTGCTTCATTCCTCATGTGGGTGTTGTAGTTGTCTGTGGGTGTTGTGTGTGTGTCGTGTTGGTATCGGGGTGGTCGGCGTTAGGCCGCCTGCTGCTGGTGCATGGCCGGCCGCCCGCCGTAGCCGCCCCGGGGCGCCCCGCGACCCGCCCGGTCACCGCGCTCCCCGCCGCCGCCCCGCGGAGGTCCGCCGCGCATCGCTGAAACACAGAGAGTGGGCCGTGAGAAGGCATGCCGCAACCAAACACCACCAGCCACCGCCAAAAACACAAACGTACAGTATTTAGAAAACACAAACATTCAGTATTAAAAAAAAACCAAAACATATACTCAATACTCTATGTTAAAAAAAAAAAAGAAAATTAAAAATTTTTTTTTTTTCATAAACTCAATGGGGGATTACATTCTTTATCTCACCCCTGGTACAAGTTTAGCCATAGAAATAACATTAGAAAAATTTACTTAATGATCACCCCCGTAAAGTGACAATACTACGCCACAGCCTAGCGTAGTGAATTTGAGATGATGTCATATAGATTTGCCAAGACTATGTTAGTTATTGTGAAGTTTTGATGATATTTAATGTCATAAAAAGGGGTGAGATAAATCCAGAATCGCACTCGAATTGTAAAATACACAAAACTCCACTCGTTTGAATGGGCCATAATTGTTGCTCGGCTTCACCTTGATGACGATTGCGGTCCATCCAAACTTGTAGAGTATTGTCTATTTATACGATTCTCGATGCAGTTCTATATAAGTATATCACAAATGCTCAATGGGGGGTTATATTACAAATTAGTCAGTGATAAGGATGAGATAAAATCTGAACCGCACTCGATCTATAGCCACTGAAAATGTGCCACTCATTTTAGTCTGAAACATAGTATCACTCGGCGTTGCCTCGTGAGATAACTCCACAACTAGTCTTTGGTGTCTCCTTTCTCAATTATCTATATTTATTTTTTAGCATTAACAGATCAGATTGGGGTGATTACCCACATCAATGAACTCTCCCCTCCCTATCCATACAGAACACCAGGGATGCAAGTCTTTTTCTGTTCTTTTTTTTTTTTAAATAAGAAATCAGAAATATAATCTCTAGCAGAGTCGGGACTTGGGAGATTCTCTTTCTAAAAACACCAGAATTTGGCACGTCTTGATGCCACTAAGACTGGGTTGGGTTATATTTCGTAGAGCAGACTTGTACGATTCTCAACATCAAAAATACAACTATTGGGATAATTGTGGATATCTATAAATTATCGTCACACTTGCATCCCTGGAAAAATGAGAATATCAAAGAAAGCAAATGTACAAAGTAATAAAAAACGGGACCCGGAAGCTAAAGGCTTGAGTCATGCAGATCTAAGGATGATGAGGAAAAAGAGAGAGCCGGGCAGGCATCGGTGAGACAGCCCCATGCCGGTCAACATGCGGATAGTACATGCAAACATTTTACCCACCCACCCACCTTAACCTAACTCACCAAAAGCCCATTTCCACTGAGCAAGTTTGGGGCCCTAATCGCTGACTAGGTTTCTAGGAGCCTGCGACTGGGAGTCCACGTCGCCTTGTGGGAACACAAAATCTGTAATGTGCCTGGAGCCCTGTGGTGGCTTCAGTCAGTTACGAGAAACCGTTCGGTCTCTTGTCATTTCAATATCAAACACCTGCTGTGAGACTGGCGTTTCCCGGAGACTAGAGAGGACGCCAGTCGCAGGGGCTCAAGACGCAGGGGCTCAAGACGCAGGGGCTCAGGTCGCTCTGTGGAAATGGGCCTCAACATGTAGCACCCAAAAGTGGGAAACCCCTTTATCTCACCCCTGGTATTTTCCTCCCTAGACTTAACATTGGGATCATGGATCCAACGCTCGTTGAGTATTTAGAAAAAATATTCAATGAGGGATTATGTCACAAAGGCTAGACCATTAGTCAATGTGAAGGGTGAGATAAATTCAGAAACCTATTCAAGTTCACGGTCAGAGCTCAACCCATCTCATTTGAATCGCTATGTAATTCACGCGGCTTTACCTTGTGAATAACTGCACGATTCAAACTTGATGGGATACAAGCTCTGACCCTAAACTTTCATCGGTTTCCTCTATACTCAGTAAACATTTGCTGGGAACAAACTCCCACATGTTTTACTTATTGTACCCCATTTAGCAGGGTACCCTACTTAATGGGCTTCCACTGTACCTTGCCTCTGGTAAACTCGTACCTCCCTCTACTGTGAGGAGTAGAGGGAAACTATGTTCCGGTGAGCAAAAGTTCAGAGTTATGAGGTGAGGACCGGAAAAATTAACTACCGAAGGCGTCAGCCGCGGGCATTAATTTTTCTGGTTCACCGAGTAACTTAGACTTTTGCTTACTGGTACTTGGTTTCCCTATTCCTATATACCTTCAAAACTTGTTAAAATGGTTATTTCTTTACCTATGATAGTCCCAAGAAAAATGGTTACCCTTATCGAGTAACTGCAACAGCTATGTTTCCGTCCCGGCGCTCTTTATATCACATGGTCAGCGCGGGACGAAAACATCAGCCTGGGACGAAAACATCACCCTCACTACATAACTCATAATTACTGCACCCCCAGCAGCGGTATGTAACTATCGAATGTTTGGAAATGGGTATATAGGAATTGCATTTATTCGTTTTTAATTCAACGCTGAAGACTACCTGATGAAAGGATGAACCATTAAGATTGCGAACCCCTACTTTTGTCTGTGTTAGTTACATGGAGTTTGGCTTCAAATGGGCTGGCATATACATCAAAATAAGACTGCTCCAATATTTCTTCAACTACAAGTTATTTTTGCAATTATTTCACCGGTTCTTTTGGAGCTTGGTCTTTCCTCACAGTTCAAAAGTTCATATTATTTAGAAAATAATTCAATGCCACGTACAAGTCCGACACTTATAGATTGGACCGCAGCATATAAATTTTTTCTCAAAAGTTTGTTTGCGTCAGAAAAATTCAATTCTATTTGTAGGGTTCACATCGGAGACTCATCCTCTCTCACTGGTCAGTGTTCGTGTTTTATAAAATCATTTCTTTTGTGTTACTAAAGGCTTCATTAGCTGCATCCTTTTTTTTTTTTTTTTAATAATAAAGTCCAACAAAACTTCAACAATTTGACATTTTCTGACAGGAGTCCACTCTCACTCACAACCTCATCTTATTGACAATCATCAAACGACACGATAAGAGATCCGTCCATCCTATCACCCTCACAAGCAAGTCCCCATGAAGAACTTTTCCAATCTTTCAACTTCTCCTTCTCCCCCTCTCTACAAGCCCGGCCGCTTAGGTTAGTGTTCTGCCTTGTTAGCACCAGAGTCGCAGCTCCTAAAGCAACTTTCTCAATAAGTTAACAAGAGTTGGTCACCGGTGTATTTTACAACATGGGGAAAATTCACTATGGTGAAAATATCTAACACGAGGAACTCTAGGCTTTACCTCACCCCTGGTTGTTTTTCCCATAGACTCAACATTGAGTATTTAGAAAAAGATACTCAATGGGGGATTATGTCACAAAGGTTAGCCCCATTAGTCAATGTGAAGGGTGAGATAAATTCAGAAACCTATTCAAGTTTACAGTCAGAGCTCGATCGCTATGTAATTCACATGGCTTTGCCTTGTGAATTACATAGCGATTTAAAAGAGATGGGATACAAACTCTGACCCTAATCTTTCATAGTTTTCTCTATAAGAACTTGTTGCAAGTGAGGCACTCTTAGTTCTCTGGATTTGATCTTCCTCTTCCTCCTCTCGTTAAGATAAACTTAATATTATTTTATGGCCGGCATTTATGGTTCAGCTCTGGAGGGACGAGGTGCGACTCCCAGTCCCAGCAGCGGCATGACGCCCACATCACACGGCATGAGATTGGAAAAGTTATTCGCCAGGGAGATGGAGGCTGGGATGTTGACGGTCGAGCAGAACGGACACCGACCTGCCCCGACGCCGCCGCTGCCACCTCCACCGCCGCGCGGGCCGCTGCCGCCACCACCGCCTCCTCCTCCTCCACGCTTAAAGCCATTGCCAGAGTTATAGGAATTGTTATAGCTCTGGAAGCCTCCCTCTGGCCGGTAGTCATTGCGTGGAGGGTAGCCATGGTAGGTGCCGCCTATAAGACACACAGACCTGGTCAGTCACGGCCTGTGTTCAACGACTGCTGTTCTGTGCTCTGCCATGTGATAACACCCGACCCCTGTATCCATCCAGTATACAGTAGAACCCCGCTGAAGGGGACACCCTCTGTTCTGGGCAAAAGGGTTCCCTTAAGCCTATAAGACACCGACATACATCACCAACCCATGTCGTCCATGTACGAGGGTGCCAGAATGTCACAGATTCTGATGGTCGTTAACCCCTTTGCTCGTAATGCCTGATTACCATCAGGAAGAAGCCTGATTGGGCTGGTTAAGTGCGTACATCGACAAATATGCCACTGATCCTTACCAACCTGACGGATTGGTTGGGCAAAGGCGCGATTGAGACAGAGCCAGCGTGTCGATGTCTGATAGGCTTCACATTGGGCAGCACCATTACATGGGTGAAATCAAACATCTGAAAGAGGGAACCCTTCCTAACAGAGGTGTCCCCTTATATTGGGTTCCCTTAAATGGAGTTTTGAAGAAGAAACCAACAAGTTTTGGTCACTGTCATCATTCTCCACAAGTTTTCTGCAGAGTGGAATAAACAAGGCAACAGCCGAGTGAATATCTTGTAGCATTCAAACGAGGTGGAGAATGTTCTTTAACCAAAATGTGTTGCTTTCTGTATCTATTTCACCCCTGTATACACTAAAAGAATGGATGACACACATGATATAGACCATGGAGAATGGACTGCAATACTGCCCACGGGATAAAAATACCAGGGATGAGATGATACTGTCTCTGCATTTACGCAAACCGAAAAAAATTCTGATAAAATCCATTGATAATTGGCCCCGCCACTTGGTGTTTAAGATGGCGTTATGGGACAAGATGGCTGCATCCTTAGCACAATGGCTATGCGCCCTGTATTTGTTAAGGCGATTTGTCAGGCGACCTTGAATCGCCCTGACGAAACAAGTGGTGTTATGATGGCTACTCCATGATGGTTTAATGTCCGTATCTCCTACGTATACTCCACACTATGATGTACGGTGTATGTGATCACATGACTATGTAAAATTGTGCCATTTTTAGGTATATAATAATACGAAAACTGGCTTACTGTCTTCGTACGTCAAAATACTTGATAAAATCATCTATCAGATACATCCCTCTGCCCAAGGCATCGGGATGTATCTGATAAATAATTCCAGTGCATATTTTTGACGTATAAAGACAATAAGCCTGTTTTCGTAATATACAATAACAAGCTGTCTTCGTACGACATCATACTTGGTACAATTGCCGATCAGATAGTGCTAACCTCCGGTGTCTATTAAGAAACGAGTGTGCGCTTTCCCTTGGCCTAACTGGTCAAGCTTGCTCCGTGCTAACACTCCAGCCGGAGCACTCCCCCTCATGACAGAGGTAAATATACAGTGCAGCAACTCCATGTATTACAACCAGTTAACATCGAGCCATCGTTGCAGTAACATCAGCAATAAAGCTTGTAACGGGAACATGGACTTGGACTTCAGTTCATTTAGTTTGATATCCTCTTTGGCAAATACGCACTGATAGTGATACTGGTGGAGAACCGGGCAGCACGAATCTCACACGATACATCGTACGGAACGTTACATCCTCCTTCCTTCAACACCAGGATATATCTGATAGACAGCTGTACTGCATATTTTTGATGTACAAGGACAGTTTGCGTATATCATTAAATGACACCTATCAGAGGCCTCAACAAACTTGTTTCGGAGAAGTTTTTTTCAGACTCAGTGGTTTGATGCTACGTCCTCCCCGTAAGAATTCGTGACAAAAAAAAAATCAAAAAAAATCAGGGATGGCTTCTCGGACCGCTCTACAAACAGCACCTGAACTTTCTACATGAGGTGCCTACAACAACTACTCACAACACTCCATGACTGCCACCAAACTAACACCCCACCCCTACTAAATAAACAAAAACCGGAGCAACCCCCAAAACACCAACCATGGAAATACAAACTTAAAAACATGGCAACCATCCAGGTATCAAGTTCAGTAAGCAGTTAGTGGACAGGAAGTTAGCCTTGCACCTCGCAGCTCATATCCCCGTAGGATAAAGCCAGTATGAGACTGGGAGTGCCGGTGTGGTGCCAAAAACGGTTACCCTGCCAAAAGTGGTAATTATCGCCCACTCTATACGCGCATGCGTCTGAACACATTCTTCCATTCAGATATCACGGACTATTGGACGTACTATTTTGATGTGATTCTAATGTAAATAAATGAAAAGAATAGTATTTAGACATGAGAATTACACGTCGTGATATGCTTAATTTCGGCAAATTGTTCACTCGCAAATCGTGGACTTCAACACTGCGCATGTTCACGCACGCGCACAAGATACTAGTGGGCGATAATTACAATTTTTAGCAGGGTAACCGTTTCGGCACCACACCGGTGGGAGGTGGGCAGTGGGGCAGGCCGCTCGTACAGGGAGAGCCGGCCTGGTGGAGTACGAGTAGACACGGTGACTGAGCGTAGACACGGTGACTGAGCTTCACTTACCCCCGCGCCCGCTGCCGCCGCGCCCGTTGAAGTTGCCGCCGCGCCCGGAGTTGTAGGGCCCGCCGCCGCCGCCGCCGCCGCCCCGCGACCCGTTGCGCGCGTAGCCGTTGGACATGCCGCCGCCGCCCCGGCCACCGCCCCGGCCGCCGCCGCCACGCGCCCCGCCGCCGCGAGGTCCGCCCGACCGCCCGCCGAAGCTGCTCCCGAACCCGTTACCTGCGAACACAGCGAGACGTCAGTGTCATAGAAAAAACGGAGAAGTTCAGCTAAGCGTCCGTAGTGATTGAGGTTTCAGAAGGTAATGTCTACCTGAGTAAATCCCCCCACCAGGGGGTCGTTGCTCCTGGAAAGCGTTGCTCCAGTAATATCGGATCGTACCGTGTAGTATCGCTATTTTCACGTTCTATCGCTATATTTTAAAACACCGCATTTTCAGTGTCATAGGTTACAGGTTCATTGGGGTTTTAATTGGATATAGATAGCGACATAGTTATGATGCGATCCGCAAAATATCTGGAGCAACACTTTCGACCTCGGATCGCTATTTTGCGATCCGCAAAACGTGGAGCAACGACCCCCAGGTGAGCGGTGGGTTAGGTGACGCCCTCTGTCTTGAGTGAGTATAACCGCATCAGGTTGATACACGTAGTATAAAATGCTCATGAGATATTTAGGAAAATGGGAATGTCACAAAGGTTAGCCGAACCCGCTACCTTTGAGCAGAAAGAGCCGTCAGTATCATAGCATGGGTGGAGGCCTCCCAGCACCACGCCTACTCAATATACATTTAATAATAGGTTATAAAATTAAAATGTAGGTTTTTAAATGTTTTCCCAGCCAGAAATACAGTAAAACCCCATTGAAAGGAGAGAACCTCTGTTCCGAGCAAACTGTCCCCTTCAGCAGGGTTAAAATAAACTAAATTAAAATTTACTTTATGGATGGCCTCATCTGCACATATAAACAAAAGATACACAGGAATGGGCACCAAATACGCACCCTGAAATACACCGCTGCAATACCATTCCCCCCCCTGAAGTACGCTGGCACTTTTCACAATATCTCCGGAGATATAATTTTAGCACACCTCCATAGTAATCCAAGATAATTAGAATGTTTTACAATAGTGAGAATATCAACTGTGATATAGTTTTACATATGCTGGAGAATATTCTCAAAATATTAATATTCTCAAAATATTCGCATTATTATTCGCCTCCAGGCATCACAGCGTACTATGTCTGGGAATGCCTCCAGGCATCACAGCGTACTATGTCTGGGAATGCCTCCAGGCATCACAGCGTACTATGTCTGGGAATGCCTCCAGGCATCACAGCGTAGCTTAAGGGTTAAATAAAAATAAGGGATTGAAAAGAGACGAGGCGCTACTCACTGTGGAAATCGTTTTGTTGGTTCATGCCCTTGTCGGAGTGCATGGAGTTGTTTGCCGAGCTGCCCATGGACTGCGACATTTGTGTGTTGTTGGTGGGGTTGTGTGAGATGCTGGAGTTATACATAGACTGGAACATGGCTGCGTTAGGGTTCATGGTGAATGGCTTCTTTCCCTGCAAACACAAAATACACTCACGTTAGTACAGAGTGGGCATTTCCCGTAAAGTTTATTCAATGGTCTCAGATCCTCTCATGGTTCGTCCCGACTTGGGTTCCTATATTGGCAAGAACTAATTAATTATCCGAATACTTACCTTGGTAGAAGTATGAAAGAGAATTAAGGTTCTTGCAAGCCTAGAGACACTAATGAGTGCCCTAGGGTAACAGGGCATGGCGAGTAAGAATTATCTTTCGTCCCTGCTTGGTTTCCAATATTGTCAAGAACTATTTATCTTTCGTCTCTGCTTCGGTTACAATATTGTTGAGAACTAATTATTTTTCATCCCTGCTTGGGTTCCAATATTGTCAAGATTGGTTTGGTTGGTTTGATTTAACGTCCAGTTAACCATTGCAGGTTCTAACCAGACTTTCTCAAGGTTCTTTTACACCACAAGGGTGGTGATCGAATCTATGAAATGAATTTAGGTAGAAACCTTACCCCTACACATTTACCGAGGTGAGAGATCTTTTAGTTCCCACACCACATGGACATGGTTTGAGAGCGATTGGCCTTTGATATAGCAGTAAATCTACCACTGCTGGGAATGAAGGAGAAAGGTGACTGCAGTGAGACTCGAACCCACAACCTTGGTAGAAGTATGAAGGAGGATTAAGGTTCTTGCGAGCCTAGGGATACTAATGAGTGCCCTAGGGTAACAGGGAATGGCGAGTAAGAATTATCTTTAGTCCCTGCTCGGGTTCCAATATTGTCAAGAAATTATTATCTTTCGTCCCTGCTTGGGTTACAATATTGTCAAGAACTAATTATCTTTCGTCCCTGCTTGGGTTACAATATTTTAAAGAATTATCTCTCAGACCGCAGCATAACTCATGTTGCAGGCCGACTCCTCGCGGTCTCCCTGTGATTTCCGTTATTTGACAGCGAGGTGTTGGGGGAAGTAAGATGACCACACAAGTTACAATGGTGCGGAAAGTCTGACAAAGACAGGAGGGGTGTGATAAGAACGCATGAAAAGCCCTACACTTGGCATGGTTTTCAACTCTTTCTCTACGCTGCATAGCACCAAATACACACCCTGAAATAGTACCATTTTCACCCGTGTAGTACGCTGGCACTTTTCACAATCTCCACAGGGAAGTCAATATATCACACTTCCATGGTAATCCAAAATAATTAGGGTGTTATATAAAAGTAATGATATTGGCTATGATAGTTTGATATAGGTTGGAAAAATATCAAAATATTTGCAATAATTTATTAAAATAAAAATATATATATATTCTTTTTTAGCTGCCTTAAGTCCCAGGCATGGGAGTAGGAAATTAAAGAAATCCGGAAAATCAACAGGGGTTTCGGGGCCGCCTTGGGGCCCAACAGGGTCGGGGTACGGTGGCCTATAGGGTGAAAGCCCTGGAAGCTCCGGCATGTTGGGCTACTCTACAGGGCTGTCAGTTAGGGTCATGTGAAAATATATAGGAAATATTTTTCATGTGCAATTTACTGGCTCAGAGAAATTGACAAATCCTGGAAATCAGACGGATTGTTATTGGCCATTGAGAGGACTGTGGTGTGTGGGGAGGTTCGAGCTCCTCATCCCCTGAGGGTGATGCTAATCTGAGTCCGTGTGATGTCTGGTGTAGGGCCACTCCCACCCAGTCGATGGGAGATGCATTGAGGCATTCAAGAAAATAATTATCAACTTGTCCCCGCAACTTGCAATGCGGTCACCGTTCTGATAACTTTCTTGTTTAGGACAACTCGTATCTTATGTTCACCTCGCAACATCGTCAGTTTCCACCACACAACAAACCAAATCAAAGCTATCTTCTAAGCGTGCAGTAAAGATTATCTTAGATAAAAACAATGTCTAGTGTTTAAGTTTACTTCAGTTAAAGCTTGGTTTCACTGTGCACTGATCTGTGTAGATCCAACGTGTGAAGTTGCAGTCTGACATGGAAGATGTATTTTTGTTCTAATCGTTCCCGCTATGCCTCATCGGAACTCATCGTTATATACATGCAACATGCATGGTTTGTTTGTTTGTTTGTGGTTTAACGTCCCAGAGAACCCTGAGAGTATATAGGGACTAGATGGTGTCTACTACAGCATGCAGTACTTTGTATATACGTTGTACGGATCTACATTTGTGAGGAAGAACTATAGAGGAAACCCATGAAAGTTAAGGGTCAGAGCTTGTATCCCATAGAGTTTGGATTGAGATGGGATTGAGCTATGACCCTAAACTTGAATGGGTTTCTGAATTTATCTCACCCTTTACATTGACAAATGGGCTAACATTTGTGACTTAATCCCCCATTGGATATTTTTCCTAAATATCTCATGGGTGTTAGATACGTGTTCCCAATGTTAAGTCTATGGAGAAGAAATATCTGGGGTGAGATAAAATGTAATATTCACTGATACAAATAGAGATCATTTAAAAAAGATAAAAAAAAAAAAAATCGCTGGTCATCGTTTGAAAAAGAAGAGAAGGAAATAGGATCTAGGATGGGAATATGAATGGAGTGTCGGGACTGACAGTAAAACTCTCTCTGAGATGTGTGTACCAGGAGATCAGTTCAGGAGACTCACTCGCTTACAGAAAATGAAGTGCACAATTCAATGGCTTGGTGCCACCAAAGTTGACAAATTTCCATTTAAAAAAAACAACCCAAACCAACCCCCCTTTTTGCTATCACACTTTAAGGATTGACCCTATACGCAATCTAGTTGTTTCAGATGCCCCAATGGGAATACTTGCATCACATTGTCACACTTTTACCTGACTAGGCATTTACTTGTTTATAACTATAAATGATTACAGATTTCTGCCACTTTCTTGCCACGTAAAAACCTAATGGTTAAAATAGTCTACAAAAGAACATTAAGCTTTTCATGCTGTTTTACACAAGGGTTGCGATCGAATCTGACATAAATACAGGTAGGAATCCTGCCCCTTCACGTTTACGGAAGCAAGAAATCTTTTACTTCCTACACAACATGACATGCTATGAGAAAGCTGTCCTTTGATATAGCAGTAAGTCTACTACTGCTGGGGATGAAGGAGAAAGGTGGCTATATACCACACCACATAGAAATGGTATGAGAAGGATTGGACTTTGATATAGCAGTAAGTCTACCACTGCTGGTATGAAGGGAAAATGTGGCTGTAGTGGGATTCTAATCCAGTCTTGTGTTTTACTAATGTTTTAACCACTAAGCTAACTCTACACCCTCAAATCAGTAGTGACATTGTACAACACGAATTGATCTCGTGAGAAATGACTGGGTTGTATTGACTAGGAGTAAAACATGCTCAGAGCTGTGGGATGTGTATTTGACGAGACTCACTCGCTTTCAGAAAAGAAGAGAATCGAGCCATGTTTTGGCATCAACTTTTGATGGTCTGTCTCATGCTGCTAGGGTTTGGTCACGTTACGACTGGGCCCAAGCAACTTGTAGAAATAGCGGAATTTCTTTAATCAGTATATAGGAAACCTTAAATTTCTGATATCTAAACACTTATATCTAGGGTTCCTAGTTGTGGTCAGAAAAAAAACCATTGAAATATTTTTTTATTGCAATACATGGGTCAGTGGGGAGGTTCAGTTGGGGATCATGGGCTGTGGTGGAATTGGGTAATTTAGCAGTTGGTATATCAGTATTACACAGGTACCTCAGGTAATCATTATCACTCATGTGGGTAACAGTCAGTATGGGGCTGATGTGTGTGGAGAGGTTTGAACCACTGTTGTATTGGCATGAATGGTGCTCAAAGTATACGATCATGTCTGACACAAGGGTTTTATAAACCAGAAATGAAAACATAAATTTCTATGGAAATGTGGAAAACTGCCACCTCTGAAACAATGAACCGGAAAATCAGGAGAGGCCTGTGGGCCGCAGTGACCAGCCCAGCAGGGGCCAAGAGAAGGCACGGGACTTAAAATCGTAAAAAATCTGTAAATTTTGACAAGGGTTTTGAGGCTGCCTAGGGCCACAACAGTGTTGAGGGACGGAGCCCTGAAGGGGGTCAAGGGAGCAAAGCCCCTAAAACTCTTGACAGTTTGGGTTACTTTAAGCAAATACCAGGCCTCATCTGGGAGTCAAATGGCCAGAATTGTGGAGTCCCTGAAAGCGTTTGCACCACTTAGAGCTAATATCATTATTTCAAAGAAAATAAAAATTAAAAAAAACAACTGAAAAAGTGTATTTCCATGTAAAAATACCATGGAAAGCTGCCACCTGTGGCATACCGAAGCCTACACACGACGTACCTGGGAGTCCTGAGAGATTCCTTGGTCCTGTATGGTTGACTGATTCGGTAACGGTATTGAGTGCGGCATGTCCTGGCCCGCCGCCATGCCGCTTCCCATGACAACTGACTGGTCCATGCCGGAGTGTGTATGAGAGTGTGAGTGTCCCAGTGCCGAGCCGTGCTCGCTGTATGTGTGCGCACAACTCGTCGAGGCAAGATTCTGAGACATCAGGTTCGCACTAAAGTCCTGTGGGGTGGGCGTGTAGCCCGTGTCCAGCGACGAGCCCGCCTGCTGCTGGGCGGGGCTGGGGTTGGTGGGGTCGGCCAGTCGCTCGCTCGCCGAGGCGCTCTGTTGTTGCGTAGACTGCGCCAGCTGTTGCGTCAGATCATCGTTGCCAAGCATGCTCACTCCTTGGAATGACGTACCACGCATCGTATCTGGTACCAACAGAGAAATAGGATTGAGTTAAATGCATCACCGTGAGATTTATTTCCCTAGCTCTTGTGGTAATTCTATTTGAATTATCTAAGTCTGAATTTTTATGTCATTCAAATTAAGAAACATTACAATCAAAATATTCTCGTTAATATTGCAGCAGCTAAGTTGAAATGAGGACTTGGTTGACGTATCTGAACTGATCCCACAAGGAGAGTTCGCCGTGTGCATCTTAGAGATGAGGGAGAAGTCTGTTCGGGTAGTTGTTTTTAGTTTGTCACATGTGATTACCTTTGGTCAAATGAAGGCATGGGATTTCAAAGGTAACGAAAAATCCGGAAAAATTGTTTCATGGGGTCTCTGTTGAAAGCTATTCCAATTGAATTTCTTGCCTCAGCGGAGAGCCTTTTTTTTTTATCATGTTAACATATTTTCTCCTTCGGTTTACCCAAATGATCTCATGAATGATCCATGGGACATAAAAAAAGATTACCAGGAAATCCAGAGAAATCCCATGCCTCAAAATGACCATTAAAGGCAAAAGTCACCAATTTGGTCACGCTATTTACAATACCCACACGGGTGAGGATTTTAGTTCAGGAGATGTTTCATGTCAAAGATGCACCGGAGGAGGGGAGTTAGATGTTAATAAATAGAGCACAGGCTCACTGGCGCGAGTACCTGTTTGCGACTTGTGCATGGAGGAGGCCATGGGTTTGGCTGCCACAACGGCAGGGTCGTGATGCGGCGCCGCTGCAGGAGATACAAGTCAGGGTTAAACAAAACTCACTCTGTTTACACGCAGTCACATCACTCTATGTTTACACTCGTTAACAATGCTGTTTACACTCAGTCAACTGTTTACTTGTTCACAACTGTTTACACTTGCTCACAATGCTGTTTACACTTGTTCACAACTGTTTACACTTTTCACAACGCCGTTTACACTCTGTCACAACACTACGGTTTACACTCCGTTAAAATTCTCTACGGTTTACTTAATCACTACTCTACAACCCACATTTATTGTTCTAGTTTCAGACACCACTTTACTGTTAACTTTAAGCAATGATTCTTTTACTATTAGGACCCAAACAATTAAAGGGTTTCAGTTGGTATAAACACTCATCATTCTGACAATTTCTCATTTATATCTCTAGTTAACTGCCACAATGGTGTTTTATTTTTAAATTTCTTATATTAGTATTATTTCTTGGCAATATTACAAAATTATGCTGGCAGAGCATCTGCATTTGTCGAAAAATAAGCATGTCTACCAACTTGATAAATTTTAAGGTGAGAAACACTCAGGGGAGTTTGTTACAGGATTACTCTTTGCTTAAACTAGATTAAGTCATATATACAGGGTTGCATTTAAGGCAATTTCCAAATTGAATGTTCCAAATGGCCACTGCACTAGGAAAAATGATTTGTCCTCATTAAGATGAAAATATCTGTAAAATATGAAAAAAAATTGGCATTTGACTTTATGATAAGCTATAATTTACTGTTATATTGCCAGATTGTATGGTCTTAGGGCCACTGAGCTCTGGACACAGAATTTTTCATCCTTCGACATGACTACGATTTAGTGTCATCCTCCACACACTATGACAGAAGTTTTCAACTTTCTGACACGTCTACGGTGCAGGAATTTTGTAAAGTAGCCATGTCGGAGAGTGTCGCAACAAGTGGTTCAAGTGCCCCTCTCTCATATTAACAGCATGTTGGGGATAATGACTTACAGTTGTCACTGGCGATCTGTGACTCCTGCAGGAAGTTGAAGGTTCCCTGCACAGAGGAGACGATGTCTTGGAATGGCCGTTGTTCGGTGGGCGGGAATGTGGGCGTCGAGAAGAAGGAGTCGTCCTCGGCGTACTGTGTCGGGTCTGCCTGGTCCATCAGCGGGGCGCTCATGTCGGGCTGCTGGGCGGGGTGCTGCGGCGCCTGCGGGGACTGCTGCTGCTGCTGCTGCTGCTGCTGCTGCTGCTGCGGCACGGCGTGCTGTGCCACCTGCTGCTCCACCACCACGGGGTGCGCCACCTCCTCCACCACCTGGTCGACCAACAATCACGCAACAGGGAAGTCAGTTTGGGTCACAGAAAAAGTAGAAATATTTTTCTTGCGGAATTTACTGCCTCATAGAGACTGAGAAAACATGGAATATACATAGTTATTGACCATGAATTGAGGCTGGGAAACAAAAATTGTATGAACTGAAAAGGAACACTGCCATCTCTGAAGCAAACAACTTTAGCTGGGGGTTTCTTTTTGGTTGATTTGGGGCCATCCATAAAGTATATATGCAGAATTTCAGATATTTTGGACCCCTCCTCCCCAACTCCCAGTCTTATTCGCAATAGAACAAAGAAGGAGCATATGGAAAACTTTGACATTTTGGACCCCCCTCCATCCCTCTCAGTGCATATGCTTTATGGATGGCCCCTTTTACATCTCGTCAACCATTAGAAGTCCTTTCCCAAAGTTCAGGTTTTTTACTGGTTTAAGACTACAGGAGTGAAGATAAACTCTATAAAATGAACTGAGGTAGAAATCTCAAGACAAATTTAGCACAGATACGTATGTATCTAAAAAAAAAAGAAGAAGAAAAAAAGGTGCAATCCATTTAGAATGATACAGGGATAGGACTAGCATATTGCAAACCATCCTGAAAACTTGGCAAAAAGAGCCCCGAATGGTCTCCAGGGAGTGTATGGTTTCAGAAAAACTGTTTCATAAAATGCCGCAGAAGCCTTATAGCTGCAAATAAAGTGAGGAAAAAAAATTAAAAAGGTAAACAAGAATTTCCTTGGAAAAGAGCAAGTCTGCGAAAACAGTTATGCTGATCTTAAACTATCATATTTATTGTAGTTACCTTCTGCGGTGGCTCTTCGGGTACCTTTTCTTGTTCAACCTCCGGCTCGGGCTCAGCGGCTTTCGGTGGGGCCACCTCGGCAGGGTCCTCCTCCACCACGTGTTCCACCACCTCGTATGGGTATTTCTCAAAGTAGCCGCATCCAACAATCTCGTCCACTAACTTCTTCAGGCTGCTGTATGTCGATCCAGCCACATCCGCTTCCTGGAAGACACAGTGAGTATATAATGTAACGAGAGTAATCTGTCGACCCAGTCTTTGGTTCGGTTGATTTGATTTAACGTCCAGTTAACCACTACAGGTTCTTACCAGACTCTCTCAAGGTTCTTTTACACCACCAGGGTGGTGATCGAATCTATGAAATGAATTCAGGTAGAAGTCTCACCCCTACACATTAGGTAAGAGTTCTTTTACTTCCCACATTACATAGAAATGGTATGAGAAGGATCAAGATATCAATCTATAGGTATGTATCTCTTTTTCCATTTAGGGAAGTCAGTTGGGGGTCAAAAAAAAAGAAACAGGGAAATTATTCTCATGTGAAATTTGCTGTTGCAGACAGAGTGAGTAAATATGGAAAACATCAGTGTCGACCATGATATTGGGCTGAGGGTCTGTGGGGAGGTTCAAACAAGACTTTTATTGGCGTGAATGAGGGTCATTGATTATCTCTTTAACATTACTTAACAAAATTTATAGACAGAAAATATGGATATGGAAAAAAATGGACTCCCATGGAAATAAGGAAGCGATTTTTTAAATAGATTTCGATTGGGTGGCAGTTTCTTTTACATCATAAAAAAATACAAAAAATATGTTAAACGACAATTACAGAAACACTCTTAGACTATAAACTAAATTTCTGAACACGTACCCTTCCCTCCAAGTAGGAGTAGACATGCTCAGCAGCGTTGTTCAACTGTTCTTCGTAGTTCGGTTCATCTCGGTTTGGCGATATCAACTTGTAGAGGTCATCGAGCTGGGTCAGGTTTTCTTCAGTCAGCACCTGCAGACACAACAGAAACACAATGCATTTTTATCTGGTAGTTTGTATATCAAGATACCACACTCCTAGTCCTTGTTTCCAATTCTTTGCCTCTAAGTTTTTTTGTGCTGCTTAGATAGGGTGGTGATACCCAGGCTTCATTTTGTGTTTAAAACTGTTCAAATATCATGGATTCTCCTCAGAATTCAAGAAGCACCAGAGGCTCATTGATGTGTTAAGTATAGAACTGGCTGGTGAGGATGCGGTACCTTAGCGTTGTGCTATGTGTGTATCATTAATGTGTTAAGTGAAGAACTGGGTGGAGAGATGCGGTATCTTGGCGTTGTGCTATGTGTGTATCATTAATGTGTTACGTTAAGAACTGGGTGGAGAGATGCGGTACCTTGGCGTTGTGCTATGTGTGTATCATTAATGTGTTAAGTGAAGAACTGGGTGGTGAGATGCGGTACCTTAGCGTTGTGCTATGTGTGTATCATTAATGTGTTACGTTAAGAACTGGGTGGAGAGATGTGGTATCTTGGCGTTGTGCTATGTGTGTATCATTAATGTGTTACGTTAAGATCTGGGTGGAGAGATGCAGTACCTTGGCGTTGTGCTATGTGTGTATCATTAATGTGTTACGTTAAGAACTGGGTGGAGAGATGCGGTATCTTGGCGTTGTGCTATGTGTGTATCATTAATGTGTTACGTTAAGAACTGGCTGGTGAGGATGCGGTACCTTAGCGTTGTGCTATGTGTGTATCATTAATGTGTTAAGTGAAGAACTGGGTGGAGAGATGCGGTATCTTGGCGTTGTGCTATGTGTGTATCATTAATGTGTTACGTTAAGAACTGGGTGGAGAGATGCGGTACCTTGGCGTTGTGCTATGTGTGTATCATTAATGTGTTAAGTGAAGAACTGGGTGGTGAGATGCGGTACCTTAGCGTTGTGCTATGTGTGTATCATTAATGTGTTACGTTAAGAACTGGGTGGAGAGATGTGGTATCTTGGCGTTGTGCTATGTGTGTATCAATAATGTGTTACGTTAAGATCTGGGTGGAGAGATGCAGTACCTTGGCGTTGTGCTATGTGTGTATCATTAATGTGTTACGTTAAGAACTGGGTGGAGAGATGCAGTACCTTGGCGTTGTGCTATGTGTGTATCATTAATGTGTTACGTTAAGAACTGGGTGGAGAGATGCAGTACCTTGGCGTTGTGCTATGTGTGTATCATTAATGTGTTACGTTAAGATCTGGCAGGTGAGATGCAGTACCTTGGCGTTGTGCTATGTGTGTATCATTAATGTGTTAAGTGAAGAACTGGGTGGTGAGATGCGGTACCTTAGCGTTGTGCTATGTGTGTATCATTAATGTGTTACATTAAGAACTGGGTGGAGAGATGTGGTATCTTGGCGTTGTGCTATGTGTGTATCATTAATGTGTTACGTTAAGAACTGGGTGGAGAGATGCAGTACCTTGGCGTTGTGCTATGTGTGTATCATTAATGTGTTAAGTAAGAACTGGGTGGTGAGATGTGGTATCTTGGCGTTGTGCTATGTGTGTATCATTGATGTGTTAAGTAAAGAACTGGCTGGTGAGGTGTGATACCTTGACGTTGTGCTATGTGTGTATAATTAATGTGTTAAGTAAAGAACTGGCAGGTGAGATGCGGTACCTTGGCGTTGTGCTTGCCGGTCTTGAAGTGGCCGCGCACCGTGTCCGTGCCCAGACAGTCGAGCAGGGTCTGCAGCTGCAGCATCTCGTGAAGACGTCGCACCTCCGCAGCCCGCTTCTCCGCACGCTCCTTCCGCGCCTGCTTCTTCAGCTGCTTCTCAATCTGCAAACACAGCAAACAATTCAAACCTCACCACTACATTGTCAATGATTTGTTTAACGTCCAATATGTTCTATTAGACTTACTTTGGGTTTGATGGTGACCACATATATGAGATGATTTTAGGTAGTAATATAATATATAATATAATGTAATACCAATATAAAATACACTGATGTTGTTGATTTTGTGAAATCTTCTCATGATTGTTTGTTTGGATAGTTTAACGTCCAATATATTCTATTAGACTTACTTTTGGTTTGACCGAATCTATGAGATGATTGTAGGTAGAAATCTCACCCCTATACATTTACCGAGGTGAAGAGTTTCTTCACTTCCCACACCACATAGACATGGTATGAGAAGGACTGGCCTTTGATAATGTAGTAAATCTACCACTGATGATCAAGAAGACTGGCTACAGTGGGACTCAAACAATGTCCATAAAAAAAAGAATAAAAAATAAATAATAATAAAAAAGCTGCCATGGGTGTACATTGTATTGACAGACATGGGACTGGGCAATTACAATCAATCCGGAGAAACCTATTTTTGTTTTGGGGTCGCTGAAGACCCCCACCGAAGTCCATGGACAGTGCAAAGCCATTTCAAATGAATTCCTGGTCTCAATTAAGACCTACATGGCCAGGATTGCAAAAATACGACTGACTTGCTTTCCGATAATTAAAAAGTTGGTAATGCTTTAATAACTCTCTTCACATGACATATTTTAAGCCAATCGGATGTCAGTATTTTAGTTTGCCCTTATCTGTAGGATCATTTCCTGCAGGAATCCTACCATTCTACAGCTGTAGGTTGGAGCACTGGGATCCATAGGCCCTCTAACTGAGTGTGCTGTGGGTAGCTGAATTCAGAAATTTGAAAGAATATAGAACAAGTTTATCTAAGATTTAGATTTTAGGGTACCTGGAGTCTATATTGTTCTCACAATGTATACAATTCCTTAAATTTTCACCTCTTTTAGACCAAAATGAAAACCCTACATGTAGACAAAATCCTACAAACTGGCATCCCTGCTGAAGGCTGTATCAACAGACTGTACCTAATTTACTTCTTTTTTCGGTACCAGTTTTTTGCCACATCTTGTAATAAAACAATTCAATTTAATTTGTTCCAGGAAGGTTCAAACTAGGTGCTCTCCAATTTGCAGTTGACTACTCTACACACAAGAAGGGTTATTTTGAGAAAAGATGGTTGGCTGTTGTGTGACCTTTGACCATCACTACATATGCTAAGATGGCGTTTCATGAGCCCCAAACTACAAAGGTCAGTCTCCGTGCATCTCGTGACCTGAAACCCAGAAGAGCTGCACACAGGGTTCGTACATAGACAGCCCTATAAAAATTCCCGGCTTTTTCCAGACTCTTCCAGGCTCTTATATTTCTTTTCCAGGCACATGACAATGTTAATCAGTAGAATCTTGCTAGTGAAACAAATATGGAGACAAATAATCAAAACAGCTATAATATTAGCAAAAAGGATTTTGGAAGTATCTAATCCAAGTCACTGAAATTTCAAAGGCAGGTACCGTAGTTCAGGAAAGATAATAATGTCCAGAATTTCATAGACTGAAAAAATGTTTTTATGCAAAACTAAATTTTCCAGGTTTTTTCATGTTCTCTATAAGAATTCAAGGCTTTTCCAGGCCTGGAAAACCCTAAAGCATAATTCAAGGCTTTTCCAGGCTCTGTACAAACCCTGTGCACAGTACTGCGCAAGGTCTATATCGGCTGGGGCAAAAAAAAAGATTGGAGAATGGAGAAAAAAGAAAAAGAAAAAAAAGGGGACTATTTTTAGGTGCAATTATAGACACCGAAAAAGCATAGAAAAAACGTCGGTTCCGGCCACAGTGCTCTCCCATCTTTCAGAGGTTCATTTTTAACCCCCCATACCTAAAACAATGCCTGGTTGGTGTATAGATCACTTATGGACACTAGCTCCCTTTACGAAAATAAAAAATCATGGTAGGTAGCTTCAAGGTTACACCACTCACAACAAAAGCTTTGTCAATGTGGTCTTCTCGATCAGTTTTCACTTATCATCACACATCTTTCTCCATAGATTTGATATGAAAATCCCTACCAAAAAAAATCCAAAAATAAAATTAAGTTGTTATTTGTTTGATCGCCATGGGAGTTCACTCAGCTTCAAAATAGATTTAGAAAACTAGATGTGAGACGAGGCTAAGTCTGCCCCCTAGCTTGATGCTACCTTAAAAAAAAAAATTAAAAAAAATTTGAACTGAAAATGATAAGGATTTCCTTGGTAAACTTCCATATGATCGCTGAGGGTTATGTGGGAGTTACTCACGTCGCCTTGTATGTCGACGAACTGCTTCTGAAGGTCCTTGGTGACCTCCAGCGACCCGATAACTCCATCGTAGGCGTCGATGGCTTTCTGCTGGTCCGCGTTCAGCTTCTCTCCCTGGTCTCTCTTCTCGCGGATCAGGTCCAACTTACCCTGCAACACCGAGAGGTAACGCCAGGTCAGTACATGCGATATACGTTACAAAACTTGATCATTCATTACACAGGGATGCCAGTGGGGGTCAGGAAAAAATCCTACATGGGGACTGAGGCTAGTCTATGTATCACCTAAAACGCACATGGAGAGTGGGCATATGTGTAGTTCTGCACTAAATGGGGTACTCTTCAAAGAAAAACATTAAAGATAGATTACCACACACTATCAGTTCTATATTATGCAGTATATTTACAAGTTCATTAGGCATTCCTCAGATATTTTCTTTTAGACTTGGTAATGCTTTAATAACTATTCTCACATGCCACATTTTAAGCCAATTAGATGTTAGCATTCAAGTTTTCCCTTATCTGTAGGAGCATTTCCTACAGGAATCCTACCATCCTACAGCTGTAGGTTGGAGCACTGGGATCCATAGGCCTTCAAAAAGAGCGTGATGGTGGAAGCTGAATGAAGAATTTTGACAGATTCCAGAACAAGTTTATCTAAGATCTAGATTTCAGGGAACCTGGAGTCTATATTATTCTCAAAACATACAATTTCTTGAAATTTTCATATCTTTGAGACTAAAATGAAAATCCTACATGTAGGCAAAATCCTACAAACTGGCATCCCTGTTAATTACAGGGATGTCAGTAGGGGTCATGAGAAAAGTAGGAAATAGTTCTCATGTGGGATTTAAACACAAAAGAAAACCCTGAAATTCTCTTAGACTGGCATCCATGTTGGTAAGTTTTTGAGGTGGTCTCATTGATCTTCTTGTAGCTTGGCCTTTGTTTTAGATATTAGGTAATGGCAAAGAAACGTAGCGGGAGGGTTACCCACTGAGTTAAACGTGTTTGGTCCTGCACTCTCACGAGTACACCTCACTGCCCGCTGCCATCTTTTGTTAAAATGCTATTTATTTATGAGGTATCAGTTACAGCAGGTTACTCAGGTTCCAATCAGTAACAAATACACATTTTTAACAGCATTAGGGGTATGGCCCTACATCCAGTCTGACTGCGGTGTAAAGTGTCACTCAGTCACTCATTCAAATGCCCAGTCAATGTTTTACAAAACGTGAAATTTCACTATGTCAGCGCATTGAATTACTGAGAATGAAGAGATTTTTTATTAAAAAAAAAGAAAAAGTATAACTTCAAAGACACTTAGTACTTTAGTAGATGGTAGATTGTTATCAAAAGTATGAACGAGATATGTAACTGCTTATGGGCTTCCTTTACTTTTGCCCATCCTAACGTTCAGAAATCCCACTGTTCTACTTTGCACAAGACCACGCAGATAAGTGGAATACCAAAGTATAATTTGTCAATAAAGAGCTTCACTCATTGGGGAAAGAAATCAAACAAAAAAAAACAAAAAAAAAAAAAACTACATGGACGTTCTGTTCAATTAACGATCTTGTTCCTTCCACCTAAATTTATTTGTTTTGCTCGTGTTTGTCTGTTTTGGGTGTATTGGTCTAGAAATGAGTTATTATTTAAATAACTGTTTTTCTAAAACGAGACAAAAGCGCCTCTTGTGATGCTATTTTGGAATCTTCCGTTTCAAGGCGTTGCCGTAACTAAGGTACTCTCCATGGATCTCCTGGACTCTGACATGTTGATACTTTAGGTCACTAATGAAATGTAAATAACTCTTTGTTGACACTGTATCTAGGTCAAGTCGAAAATTAATATTTAAGTGAGAAAAATGGACAAGGTTTCGTCAGGTTAGGCTCACCAGGCATTACAAAAGATACATACAATTTTATCAAATATCCAAAATAAACGATTATTAGGGATTACACATTCAATGTGCTTTACATATCGGGAGTCATATCTAGGTGGCCTAGATAGATATAAATTGATATCCACATCAGTGGTGCTTCCCCTAAACAGATGTCCCTTCGAGCCGAGGGCACTGTGAATGCAACTCTAATATATGGTTAATAGATCATGTTGGCCTTAAGCCTGACGATATTAAGGCAAGCTGGTTTTGTTCACATATCTCCTGGGGCTATATGACGATTTCAGTGTGCAGGCAGGTTTCTGTTTGCAATTATATCAAATAAAGACAATACACTTAAGTTCTTACCCCCGGGTACTAAAACTGTTACCATGTGAGGTTTCTTCAATTTCCTGTGCTTGGAAAGACTACCTGAGAATTTACTCAAGCGACGTTTGATTCCCTATTTTGATCACAGTTTAGATAATGTGACAGCTTATTTCTACACCTGCAATATGAGTGGCTTTAGAATACTCGTATTTTGATGAAGCACTGCATAAATTATGGCCCTGCCAGATCCACACAGATTAAGAAGCCACACTGCGTATTTCTATGCAAAAATGAAGCCCCCCCCCCCCCCGGCTCTTTCAGCTCTCTTGTCTAGTATACTTTATGTAAGATAGAAGATTTCTCGAGAATTTTACTTGTTTGTGCGATTGATATTACACCCAGTCAACCATTGCAGGCCTCTTTCAGACTATTTCAAGGTACAACTTTTCATACAGCTTTTAAACCACATGGGTAGTGGTAGAATCTATGAGAATGAGATGGATTTCGGTAGAAATCTAATGCCTAAACATTGGCATGTTATGAAAAGGACTGTAATTTGATATTGGAGTAAGTCTACCACTACTGGACTTGAAGGAGAAGTGTGGCTACATGGGACTCTAACCTACTTCCTTGTTACTCTTGCTCCAGTTCTATACCAATTGAGCTCCCAACCAAACTATTTATGAAAATTAAGTCAACAATTATTCAAACTATCAATAATATATTTATATGGGTCCTGTACTAACCACACCTGCATCAAACTTTTAATAATCGTGAAAATTTCAGATTATATATGAAAACAAATCATGCTTGGGAAGGTTAACTTAGAAGCAATCTATTTAGTTTCCACTTTTAGATCATTCAAAGATAAATGGAAGGTTATCCTAGCAATAGCGGGTTCGTCTTAGCACGACTATTTAGTAATGATTTACAAGTACTTTAGTCAAGACGATATTTTTTAGCCCAGAAACGGATATGACTCATGTACTAGTACTATGATGTAGGTTCATTCAAAGATACAAGACAGGAACATAGATCATGAAACCCATTGATATTCTGCCAGTTGAAATGACCCACAAACCTGACTTTGCTCAGGTTTTATCTAAAAGCCTAAGTGACCAAAGCCAATCTCAGCAGAAATCAGATCATTCAAAACCATGTTGTTTTTCAACAATGACCACCCACAGATTTAGTCGCCATGATGAATATGTAATTAGCCCTAAAAGTACTGCCCGGGACAGCTAGCTGTAAATGTGCTGCACAGACTCGGGTCATGAATATAGGGCTATCCGGTCGCCAAGAAACCAAAATCTTGAACTACGCATAAGAAATCTTGACGGGGGTGCCGTATCCGGAAATCCACGTGCTGAGGCCCGTCAGGCGCCATGTTGGATTGACGGAACGGCAGTTAGGTCAGTGCGAACAGCGCGACGCAAAGTACAAATAACTACGCAATAACACCAAATCGGTGGTTCTAACCGAGCAAGCATCTAGGGAATTATTCTCAGAGTACCGCTATGTATGTAGACAAGGAAACTAGGGTCTAGGGAGGGTAAATAAAGTGGATTTTCCATCTTCACTTCTCGCCGGCCACCCAACGTCCCAGTACCTTCTGTTATGGGGTCGGAACGGTGGTGAATGTTGGTTGTGAATTTCGATCCAAATACTCGGACATACTTAGAGTTTACGTACCTTTCGCTTCTCGAGATTCCTGACCTTCTTCTCTACGACACTTTGTGCCGCTTTGAAGGGGTCATGGGCCTCTGGAGGGGCCTTATTTTCGGTCTTATTAGAGGCAGAAGGCATCCTCGACAGCAACAACTCGAAATAAAGAATTCACGTGGTGTGTTCCATCCACTCTCCCACCATTTCTCCCGTCGGCACCAAGCGTATCCGATACAAGAATGGAGTGAGAAGAAATGTTTGGAGAGCGCAGCGGTCACCTTACCATGTTCCCCGTGGTGATGGTCCCCGAGGGATCTCAAATCAAAAACCTTTTACCCTTTAAGATAATACTCTCACTTTCAGAAATTATTATATTATTTATAATAGATCTGTACCAAATTTATTTGAAATTTTGCGTTATTAGGCACAGCTCACTGATCTCAACTAGAAAGCTGAGGGTAGATGGTAAATGTGACGTCACAACAGCAATGGCGGCCGTTATGTGATAGGAGCAATATTGTGGCGGTGTTTACGAATTTTCTAGAAGGGTTAGGAACAATCCCAATAGTGTGCCCAATGGTGAATGCATGTAGCCGAAGCAACAACTGTTTTATCATAGAATTTCCGTTTGAAGTGGTCTCTATCATCTCCAGATCCTCTGCAAATACTCCGGCAGGGGACTCGTGCCTTTGTTGTCACTTGTCTGTCATGCCGGGTGCGTGCGAGCCCCGCCCCTTCTCACCGGCCCATCATTCGTGACACATATATGAACCACATATATCATAACTTCAAATGTGCCCAACTGAAGAGGAGATAGCCCCTGGGTGTCCTAACGGGTACCAAGGCCTTTGCTTTTCTACCTGTATGGCTAATGTACTAGCAGCAGCAAGTCACTATTTTCTACCAGGTGATCGCATCTCCCAACTTTAGCCAAAGAACTGTATTTCTCTGCAATACTATAGTATAGTATAGCTATACATGCTAATTGCTATCTAGAGATATGCGATGCATTATAACATTCTCTTTTTTGTTTTTTAAAGATTTTCGATGCGTCTACTATAACTCTTCTAATTGGCTATAGGAAATATCATGTCTAGATTTGGGTAGATATATTTGCTTTTACCTTAGCTTATATATATATATATATATATATATATATATATATATATATATATATATATATATATATATATATATATATATATATATATATATATATATATATATACTGAAAGTTGTGGCGACTGAATTTTCCAGTCCACCTTTTTCATCTGAAGGGGAGGGGTGTAGGGCTGGTTATATATGTGCATTTGGGACATTTATTTACTAACTTGTTTTAAGAATTTAAAAAATAACAGAATCTTGTTCAAAAAGTAACCGATACAATGGCCACAAAGGCTCTTTAGGCTATGATGAATTATTAACATTTTGGAACATATCAGAGTTGCTTGAAGGCATATTAGACAATTTGGCTTGAATATTAAAACCCATGTCAATTTTATATGATGATCTCCAAGTGTTGTGGAACACATATCTAACTTAAAAATCGGGGGTCACCGTGCTGATTTTTGATTTATAGATCTATATAAGGATAATTTTATATGAGAATATATAGAAATTCTGAAAAGTATTTTTTCACATAGTAAAACCCATGTTATTTTCCTAAAATATTTACAGAATATAGTATGTAATTCTACTTATTCATGATTTAAAAATCATAGGTCACCGTGCTTGTTTTTGAAAGAATTGAAGAAAACCATATTTTTCACTAGATTTCCTATGTAAATCAAGCAATTGCAACTTGGCCTATTTTACCTATCGAGATTGGATAAATTTGACAAAATGTTGAATTTACTCATGTAGAATTAGAATGAATCCTAAGAAACCAGTTTGGACTAATAGTCGACAATATCTAAAAATCACCAGGTGGCGACACTGAATTGTAGGATATGCCTTTAATTGCAACGGGGTTGAATTTGGTGGATGGCTGGAAATGGAGCGATGGTTTTGACTTGGAAGAATCTATTTTGACAATATGTCTAATACAAAGATACAAATAACAATGTAGTAATTGAAAGCTGCCTTTATTCGAAGTATTCAATACATACGAAAACCACGTATGTATGGATTATTGATGAGAACTACCGAACAGGATCTACAAAGCTGGTGCCACACTTGAGGATAATACCAAGTACAAAATGGCAGCACAGACTTGGATGTTTAAGTCCGTGGTCGCAGTTAGTCCTAATATGGGTTTGAAGAATACAAAATTCACATCTGAAAAAGGGAATAATGAAGCCTAGTAACTCACTCCTCAAATTAAGATGCATTTATATGCGTCCAGATACTCGTGATTACTTAATGCAATTCCCTTCGATGGCTTAACCTCTCCAATAATGGAAATATCTTGGAATGATCTCCAGGTTCAACCTGGCAGAAAACCACAGAAGTTGACTGAAACTCTAAGTTGGTATAAAAACTCTTGACCCACGATGACTTTCTGAAGACAGCATCTCAGTGTAATTCAGATTTCTGAACTCTAACCTTCACAGTTATGGGTATTTTTCCTCCGAACGATGAACTCGCTATCATCCAAAGTACCCACGGCTAAGGAGGTACAATAGCGAGTATTACACAAACATAAACAATAATGCGTGAATTTTCTTCAAGCACACTAGATAAAACAAAAATAAAGTACATGTGCGTCCATAAATATAATGTTTCACCGTTTTTCCTTTCAACGTGATTAAGTGATAATTCTCCTCAAGGTTAGCCAGGATACAGCATGCATGTATTTACAATATGAAGTTTGGCATAAACTGGAGACAAAAGGTCGTTGATACAGAGAAATGGCCAGAATTATACAAATATCGCTCATCTTTCATATTTCCATTTTAAACCCCCAACCCCAAAAATATTCTCCTCGGATTTACATTGAGTTCACTAACGACTGGTGGGAAGTGAAAATATGTAAGAAAAAATCCCATGCCCAAAATGAATATAAGGATGCATCGAATTCCAAATATGTAAGTTACTGTGATTTCCAATGGTGCCATGTAGTTCCCTGAGAGAAATTCCTCCCCATCCAGTATCCGTTAAAATGAAAAGAAATCAATAATTGATCACATAAATTCTGAAACTTTTGAGTACAATTAACACAGACAAGTGACCATGAGTGCACATATATATGCAGTTTACATGTTATTTGAGTGCGTTCTAAAAATCTAAAATGCTGATTGAACTTGTCTTTTCTTTTTTAACCGTTTACATGTTTTCTCCTTTCATACTGGAATTTTATATCAGAACCAGAACATTTAGTTATCAGTTCTGACCTATAATACAGATAAAGTACAAGCCTGAAACTGGTTTAATGTTAACTATTTCTAAAAGAAACCCTGAAATATATCCACCTAATGCATACTTCTGCAATATCTTAAGATATTGGTTTTGTCGATAAGTAAGTTTTCCCTGACAATTTAAATTTTCTTCATAAAACATTTTGAAAAAAATTGAAAAAAAACCCCAACCTCCCTAACTATATTTCTTCTTGTCTGATCTGTCTTTAATATAATTTCTAATTATAATTTAATATGATTTCTAGTTATGCTTCACCATATCGATCCCTACAGGCAGGTTACTTGAAGTTAAACTGAACCTCTACGAGGTATTTCATACGTATTTGGTCAGTGTCATAAACAATAAACTCGTTGTAGTTGAGGGTGTAGCCGGTAGGGTTCTTCACTCCAGTCTTGGTAAGTTTTCCTTGTGGTACCAGCACACCATCCTCCCTGAAACAAACAACCACGGCACTTATTCAACAATTACTACTCTACAGTACTGGGGACAAGCCTTGGTCGCCAATAATGTCAGTGATCATCCAACAAGTAAGTATGCGATTGAGTCGGGAACAATATATCTCTCAACCAATTCTAACAGAGTTTTTTTTTTTTTTTAAAAGCTTTTTATTTATACTGGAGTTTGCGGTTTGAAACTTGCGTTTCTATCCTCCACCGTCTCCAGTCGCGTCGTTCAATATTCGCCATTGTCCAGATTATGGACTTACATAGTGATGCCTTGAGACATTGTTTCACACGATTTACAAACACTATAAAGCCCCGGTTCTGGGACACCTCTCTTAAGGGGACAATTTACTCTTTAACAGAAATTTTTATTTACATGTAGTTTATTTCAACCCCCCCCCCCCCTGGGTTTTACTGTATTTTGTTTTATTTTGGTAATAAAATAGAAAATAATTGATCATTGAACAAGAAATTTATATAAAAAAAATGCAGGTGTAACATCCTATTTAGGACATTAAGGGAAATTAAAAAGATGTAGAAATTCAGAATTTTGGGAGTAATTCACTAATATATAGTTGTTGATCAAGCAGGTATGGGATTCCCCTGGACCTTTCCAGAATCCAAGATCTTATGACGTGCCAAAGGTCATTCTCGAGATCAATGTAAATCTGAGGTTATCTTAATGATCGGTCTGTATATTTCCGAATTATTCAATAGTTAGTATCTGTTAATTTAGTAAATTATCATATAGACATGAGACGTACGTGGTGTGGTTGTCTTTGGGGTCGGGTCCTAAGGCACCGAGTCCCTTGACGCTGTGTTTGCCCGCCGGAAGTTCAGCCGCGTTGTAGTCTGCCGCCAACAGGTCATTCGTCTTCCCGAGAGCCACCTGGTGGACAAAACACGAACTACATAGTGAGGAAATGACAATTATAGAACCGAGTGAGTATGTATATACCCATGACGTATATACTGTAAATTTGGCCAAATAACGTAGAAATACAGTACAGATACGCGTTGACTAAAACATTAGCTGTTAGGCAAAATTAAATAAATTATTTTTATTAATTTCGGGTATATAGTAAATATAGAACGACCTACCATGCTTGTACAAGCCACAAAACTCGATAATAATCACACGGAAATCGGCGTAAACGCCTCGTTCCGCACGAACTGTAAATATCATCTCGTTTTGTAGCTTGTACAGCATGGTCAGGACGTTCTATATAAATACTTTCATTGCTAGGTAACCATGCTGATTATGTTCTATAGTACTAAATAATACATGGATGTCAGTTTGGGTCAGGGAAAAAACCCTGTGGAATTAATTGCCTCAGAGACTGACAAAACCTGGAAAAACACATTAATGTTGGTCATGTAATAGGGCTAAGGGTGAATGGGAAGAGTCAAACCATTGGGTATTTTTCTAGGCGTGAATGAGGCTCAATTCATACAATCTTTGTTTATACAAGAACAATATCTTAATAATTTACTCGACAAGATATTCCCTCTAAACCGATCTGAACTGATCTTCATCAGGAAATAATAAGGAGTCATTGAAAGTTTGGCGTATTTTCCCACATGTTTCGGTATTTAATTATACCTTCTACAGTGCAGTCTAGAGACCAGTTCCACCCACTGAAACATTCTCTAAACTCCATTCATCTCTCTAACCAACTGACAGTACCACCCTAGTGACATTGACACACTGCAAACAACTGTTTACAGCTGTCTGTCCTACATTCGAGCCTGATGAGCACCTTGTGAAACCGCAATGGGCGCCCCCAAACTAAGGGATCCCCCCCCCCCAACAACATCACACCACAACCGTTTCCGTGATATCACACTGTCAACAATTGGCGTAACGATACGCCGCGTTCTGTTGTCAACGTTGCCCTGGTAGCGAGTGGTCAGACTATAAATAACGTGAGCAGACGACTGCTCCGTCACTTAGATGCGGTAGCTCGAACAGTGTACACCCATAGCCACGTATTCAGATAAACTGGAAATGAGAACAATAATTTCCATGGAAAAGTAGAAAACTGCCATCCCTGTGAATATGAACAGTGTCCTTACCTCACACAGCAGTAAGAGTCCTGTGTTCTTGGTCCGCGTGGCGAAGCAGTAGTTGGCACTTTTACTGGATACGTCAGCAAAGTACACTCCCTTTCCGAACTATAAAAATAAAAAATAGAGAGTCTATTAATATGTAAATAAATGTTACCATATATGCATATCTATATCGGAATCTATTTATGTAGAAAATATACATGCCTAATGTACATCATGTGGGATGAATACAGAATATTTTATATGTACATGTATTTGAATCAACACTTTGCAGTGGTAAAATACAAACGCATAATTACCATGCTACAAATTGAAGTAATAAAATACATGACTACTCAAGGGAATGGTGAAAAAAATCATTACCATCTGACAATATGAAGTTAAAAAAATATAGAGACATGCTTACCATGCTACAATATGAATACCATATTGCAACATTAAAAGTTGCTAAAATATTACAAGTTGCTAGAATACATACACTTGATTTCCATTTAAAAAAAATCATTTTATTTACCCTGGAAGGAATAAGGCAACGTTTGCCTGTTTTTTTTTAATACAATCCAGCTCATAGTATTTGACCAGAATCACAATCTACAGCAACTAGCTATGAATAATCATCTGAACTAACAAAAATGATGGATATAATGAACGACAATGAACAGGTATTATATACAATTCTACTTTCTCTTCCCATGATAAATTCCATGACACGATATGAAGTGTTAAAACCTGATTACCATGTATCCGGTGACTGGCGCTTCGGGTGGAGCTATCCGTAGACCCTGACTGAGGATACCGGCCCAGTTTGTTAATCGTGATCCGTGCCACAGCAACATTCTGAAGATAATAAATAAGATAAATGAATTTTAATTGATGTGGCTAGATGTAGTTTTATCTAAACCTTGCTATTTTTGTCCCATAGGGTTAATATTAGTAACTCGTTCTCCATGCCGCTATGAGTATTGCATTCTGTTCTCTATGGTCTATATCCTGTGTGTCATCCATTCTTTTAGTGTATACAGGGGTGAGATAAATACAGAAAGCAACTCGTTTTGGTCAAAGAAGTCATTCTCCAACTCGTTTCAATCCTACGGGATATTCACTCTGCTGTTGCCTCGTTCATATAACTCTGCATCAAACTCGTGGAAAACAACAACTTTGACCAAAACCTGTTGGTTTCTTCTTTACTATTGACAGCTACCGCTTGAATGAGCTCATATAGTACTACAGATTTCAGTGCTCATATTCATAGATCACCATGCTTGTTTTTGGAAGATTTAAAGAAAAACATATTTTTTTAGTACATTTCCTATGTAAATCGAGTACATGTAAATGTAAACTGGCCTAATCCTCATATTAAGACTGGATAAACTGAACAAATCGTTCAATTTACTCATTTGGAATAAGAATAAATCACAAGGAACCAGTTTTGACTAATAATTAACAATATTTAAAAATCACCAGGTGGCGCCACCGCGAATCGTAGGATATGCCTTTATCTCACCCCTGGTATTTTTTCTCCATAGACTTAATGCCCATTAGATATTTGGGAAAATATCCAATAGGGGATCATGTCACAAATGTTAGCCCATTAGTCAATGTTAAGGGTGAGATAAATTCAGAAACCTGTTCAAGTTTAGGGTCAGAGCTCGATCCTATCTCGTTTGAATCACTACATAATTCACGCGGCTTCGCCTTGTGAATTACTATGTGATTCAAACCCAATGGGGTACGAGCTCAGACCCTAAATTTTCATAGGTTTCCTCTATATCAACTCCCCACCTCCGAGGTGATAAGACTTTACACTGACCTGTTGCCTACGTCGTTGAAGTTGTCGTTCTCGGCGTCCTTGACCTGTGTCTGGAAGACGTTGATCACCTTCATGGAGTACTGGTTGTGAGTTGGCGCGTGGGTGTTTTCCACATACCGTGAAACCAACTGAAAAAATATACAATTATCTCCAGTCAATTATATGAAATATAATCCAAAACATAGTAATTCCATTAGAATCTAAAGAGCCAGCAATAGGATATAGATATAACAAAACATCTGGAAAAGTGCCTGGGGTTCAGGGGACCGCATTATCAGTTTATTTCAAGTGAATTTATGGACTCGGCTGAGTTTTTTTATTTTTTTATTTATTTATTTATCATATTTTATTATCATTATCTTATTTCTTTCTCAAATTTTGCTAACTTATCTTGTTTCAGAATCACAATTTAGATGTCAAAAACTCCCATACCCGAACGGCATAGAAATGTCTTGCTTTTTCTAATGAAGAATCAATACAAGTTTTATAAACAACGTAATATTTTGTCTGTTTAATTGGTATGAGGCCCTATTGATATTATCAAAGAGCTACAATATATACAGTAAAAAATGAACTTTACACCAATATAAACTATACTGATGTTTTTTGGTTTTGTGAAATATTCTAATGACTGTTTTTTTGGGTAGTTTAATGTCCAATATGTTCTATTAGACTTACTTTGGGTTTGACTGAATCTATGAGATGAATTTCGGTAGAAATCTCACCCCTACACATTTACCGAGGTGAGATTTCCTTTGCTTCCCACACCACATAGACATGGTCTGAGAAGGACTGGCCTTTGCTATAGCAGTAAGTCTACCACTTCTGGGGGTGAATGAGAAAAGTGGCTTCAGTGGGACTGGAACCCACAACCTACAACCTTGGGATTACAAGTCCAGTGCTCTTTACCACAGAGCTAACTCCTCACCCCGGTCGCTTTAGTTATGCTTGCTTGCAAGCATATCCGGTCTGCACCACGAGTGAAAATTATATCATCTTTGTTTTACTCAAGGGAAATTATAATGCTTGTTGTGAACGAGGCTAGACATTATGTCTATGGCAAAAGAAAAAAAGGGGGGAAAACTGTTATATATGTAACTGAAAACATGGTGTTCCATGGGAAAGCTGATATATATAGAGGAAAGAGAGTGCGTCGATACTCACATTGAAGTCTGTGTGCGCGCGGTCGAGCGGCTGCAGCCCACACTTGAGCTGGTCGTACTGACTGTCGATGGGGTTCATGTTGTGCGCCTCGGCGCCCTGCTCGATGATCTTCATGGCGATCTCGATCTCGGCCAGACTCTCCAGCATCTGGATCTTCGCCTTCAGGTCCTCCTTGGTGCGGATCAGGGGCGGCGTGCGCATACTGGGGTCAACAAATTTAACGTTACTGTGTGCTTTACAGGCCTGAGTATTCTGTATATACAGTAAAACCCTGCTTAAGGAGACACCCCCTGTTCCGAACAAAGTGGCCCCTTAAGCTGGGTGTCATCTTAAGTGGGACTAGAATAAACTAAATAATTAAAACCAAATCTACGCCCTGTGAATTACACAGTTCTTATAGGTTTTGTGTTGAGACATCGTAATTTATGCCCAGTGAATTACACAGTTCTTATAGGTTTTGTGTTGAGACATCGTAATCTATGCCCAGTGAATTACACAGTTCTTATAAGTTTTGTGTTGAGACATCGTAATCTATGCCCAGTGGATTACACAGTTCTTATAAGTTTTATGTTGAGACATCGTAATCTATGCCCAGTGAATTACACAGTTCTTATAAGTTTTGTGTTGAGACATCGTAATCTATGCCCAGTGAATTACACTGTTCCTATAGGTTTTGTGTGGACACCGTAATCTATGCCTTGTGAACTACTCTTTTCCTATAGGTTTTGTGTGGATACACCATAATCTACGCCTTGTGAACTACTCTTTTCCTATAGGTTTTGTGTGGATACACCATAATCTACGCCTTGTGAACTACTCTTTTCCTATAGGTTTTGTGTGGATACACCATAATCTACGCCTTGTGAACTACTCTTTTCCTATAGGTTTTGTGTGGATACACCATAATCTACGCCTTGTGAACTACTCTTTTCCTATAGGTTTTGTGTGGATACACCATAATCTACGCCTTGTGAACTACTCTTTTCCTATAGGTTTTGTGTGGATACACCGTAATCTACGCCTTGTGAACTACTCTTTTCCTATAGGTTTTGTGTGGATACACCGTAATCTACGCCTTGTGAACTACTCTTTTCCTATAGGTTTTGTGTGGATACACCGTAATCTACGCCTTGTGAACTACTCTGTTCTTATAGGTTTTGTGTCGATACACCATAATAGGTAATAGATAGTAAATGGAGAGGTTCGCTCACCCGAAGCAGTGCGGGATTCTCGTGTAGAAGTCGTTACAGGCGTGGAGGAGTTTCTGTCCCAGCTCGCCCGACGAGATGCACTTGTCGACCACCTTCAGCGCAGAGTACCCCGCTTTGATCTGCTTCGCAGTCAGCTTACCTGAAACACAAACGACAAGTCATCAAACAACAGGCTCTTTAGAGTGGAACTAGCGCTGCCCTGTAAAGTGTGTGTGAACACAGTCGCTTTCACAGACACTGGGGGGCGCACAGGGCAGCCTGGGGCTGGCCTGTAGGAACTTGCTACCTGTAGTGTAAAAACAGCACAAAGTATCAATACTTTCTATATATAGTACTTGTTACAAGAATTTTATAGCATCCTATAAAACAGTTTCATACAGCTCCTTGGGTTATGTTCACTTATTCAGTTAAATACATGGAGATTACTTTATACAGCCCAGTCTGTCTGTCCCTCTGGCCGTGGCTCACTCCAAGGCTGCCACCTGACGGACTGCTGGATACATCAAGACTAAAATTTACATCACACACTGCAGCATGCTGTTGGAGCAATGTTTTTCGAAGTTTTACTCATTTACTCCCAGACTAGTTATTATCCTTTCCCTAATATAAAATCCCATAGGCTTAACATTGAGTTTCCGTATGCCACGCTGACTGGCATACAGAGTTTTATATGCAACTAGTGGCATACAGAATTGTTATCACATAATATCCCAAAATCGAGGAGACGGGGTAGGATAAAATCAAAACCTGATTCGTTTTAATCTTGGCCACCGCATTCCACTCCTGGAGTTTTGGCTCCGGACTTCACTCGGCTTCACCTCATGAAATCACTTTGCCAAACTCCAGTCGTGGCATACTGTGGCCAAGATTAAAACTCATCCAGTTTTACGATAGTCACACACTCCAATTTTTTTAAATTGAGAAACGAGTGTAGCTTTCCCTTGGCCTAACTGATCACCTCACGCCACGCTAATTCTCCCACGGGAGGGAGAGCCTTACAACGTAACAGCCGGGTCGCCCTCCCTCACAACAGAGTAATGAACATATAGCGCTGCATTTTGATGTATCCAGGTAGTCTGTGATTGCTAGACCATCAACATTAACCCTTTAAGGAAGGCCGCCAATGGAAGAACTACATACTTGGGGAAGGCTACTAGTGACTATGTACAGTTCTAGGGGACGGGGGCATTGTCCTTGAACTCAGAATTCGAAGGTTTATCATGTGATATAACTTGTTCATATCCTTCATATCTTTATTTCTATTATTCAGAATTCAAAAATATGATGTTATACCTACATTCTGTGAAAAGGTTAAGGCATCATCTGCCCTTAAAGGAACGTTTACTATATACCCATTCTGAATATACTGTAAATATGCACCGTTTCGCCATATAACGTAAAATACTGTACGGAACACTATTCCATATGGGAAAATACAGAACACCTTCCCATACACGTTGACTAATATATTAGTTGTTAGGCCAAAATGAATTAATGATTTTTCCTAATTTCGGGTATATAGTGAATATAGAACCACCTACCATGCTTGTACAAGCCACAAAACTCGATAATAATTTACGATTTGTACGGAAACACCTCGTTCTGTACGAATCCTAAATTATCATCTCGTTTTGCAGCTTGTACAGCCATGGTCAGGATGTTCTATATAAGGACTCACTTCACGTAGTTTACTATCGTACAATCTAACAGATCGAATAGTAACAATCGCCTTCGTGAGGTGGCTTACCGAGGGGCATCTTCTTCGCGTCGTACTTCATCTCGACGATGGCTTCCTCCATCGTCCGGACGTTACAGATGAGCTGGATGAGAGCCTGCAGCCGCTTGTCCAGTTTGGAGTCTGGCACATCCGTCGGCTTCTTCTTTGATGCTTTTTTACTTTCCTGTAAGCAAATCAAGACTTGTGTGAGATAAAAATGTTTATGAATCAACATTGATAAGTCTGGTCCATACAAGTATGTAGTCAGAATCTAAACATCGACATCGATAAATCTGCCCATACTGGTAGGTGGTCAGTCTAAACATCAATAAATCTGGTCAATTCTCGTAGATCAGAAATATCCACGTTATTAAGTCAGGTCCTGACTATACGTAATCATAGTTTAATCTAAACATCAACAATGTCTATAAGTCTGCTCTGAACCAGTCTGTGGTCAATCTCAATTTCCTCAGTAAAAAGTCAAACATGTGATAAAGAGTCTAAACCTTGTCATTTAAGTCTGGTCCATGATTGTTTATCATCAGTATATACATAATATTTGATAAGAATGATTTATTACAATGTATAGTTAGATCTGGATTTATAGAAAAATCTAATCAGTAATATTTCTTTCACTTTATAATAGCCCAGACATTAACTTTTAGAAACTAGACAAGACCAGAGCATCAGACAAGGGTACTATCTTTGTAGAGAACAGACATGAGAAGGCAGCATGGGAAAGGTGGAATAAGCTGATTATAGTTTTAAAATTAAAGAATGATATTATAGATCTAAATTCAAATTAGAGGACTTAATGTACAAAATACTACGTTCTCACTTATTATATTAGGATTTGTCAAGCTCGAGGATACTGTTTACCATTGAGGAAAAACAAAATTTAGGTTTTTATATAATTCCTAATAAGATATTTCTTTTGAATGATTATCATGTTGAATGATTATCATGTGTATCACTACAATCGGCCTTAATTATATCAAATGTTTTTTTTTTTTTTTAAAGTTGATTAGAAGGTCTTGAAACAGGAAAAATGTTGAAAATGTAAAGTCTGTAAACCCTGTAGTACCCAAGCATCCCGTTAGGCGGTGCTGTTGTAGATTTTGCCGTCGGTGACAGAAAAATGGTGATTAGAAATAATCTCCTTTAAGAATCAGAAAAGCAGAAAAGATGTATTATCCGCGCATACAGATACATAAGCTAGGAGAGACACACTTGGTAAAGGGGCATATCGAACTGTTTTATTCGAACTTGATTCCATTAGACCAGGTCGTGTTCGGTTCCTATTCGGATCAGGGCTCAAGCAGCCCACCGATTAGGGCCTGAGTGGTGTTTGGCACCAAGGCCAAATGGAATCAACCCTCAATTCTATAAAAATGTAGAATTTCAGACTTAACCTCTCATTGTAATATTTTTTACCCCCCCCCCCCCCCTTTAGTTCTGCAATTTTGAATCATGTTACACATGCGAGAATAAAGACTACTGTGATATCTATAGAAAACTAACTAAACTTTAAAAAAAGTGAAGTTGAGGAATATCATATTTCTGAGCCCACAATATACATTTGAGCAAGTGATCGGAGAATTGCAGTGTGTTTCGGTCTTTATTTCAAAGGGATCCACGAGTAAATTAATGTGGTTTGTTTGTGTAGTTTCACATCTTGGTAGGCTAGTTGCGTCCTTTTGAGACTGACTCACTGATTGAACCTAACTGCTGCGTGTTGTGAGCAGTTTTCCTCAGGTTGCGTCTACTTGTAGCAGTGGGACCCTATGTCTGTTTTATAGTGCTGCCTCACTGAAGGGCTGTGCCACAGACCGTTGACACAACATTCGTGTTTGGGGTGTGGCCTGTGTTGCTCAATATGAATCGGTTATATACGAGGAGATATGGGGGTGTTCGATAGTATATACAAGGTTCGCTTACTGCACTGGGATAAGGTAAGATTTTAACGAGTGACAGCAGTCAGTGTAAATCAGCGACACAAAACAATAGGTTTGCAAACTTATCGTGCAGTGAGGGTTGTGTTTGAGAGGAGAAAAGGTACGTCAGCCACAGAACACGAGCCACGACACACAGACAGGAAGCCTTACCTCCGCGTCATCCTCCTCCCCCTCATCATCACTCTGACGCATCGAACAAAGTCAAATTCAATATCATCACTGGACTCTTTCATAGTCAATGACCAGAAACCTTCTATATTTTCTCTCTTATAGAAAATTACCACAAGACTTCATTTTCTCTCTTTGGTTTATATCAAAGTAAATTACCAGAAGACTTCTACATTTTCTCTCGTTGGGCGTGTACAAAGTAAATTACCAGAAAACTTCTACATTTAATCTCTTAAAGAAAATTACCAGAAGATTTCTATATTTTCTCTCTTGAAGTGAATTACTTCAAGACTTCTTTATATTCTTTTGTTGGTCTCCTTCAAAGTAAATTACCAAAAGACTGAAAAAAATAATAGATAAAAAAAATTCAACCATCAAAATGGTCTGTCAACCACATATTATTGCTTGGTTAGTGGTTCCCTCGCCACATCAATTATACTTAAGTTTCACAAGTTACGTAAAGGTTACATTTTTCTGTGCAGCATAATCTTGCTACGATGAGACAGATCTATCACTGCTGCTGAATGCTGAATAGATGGAGAGATTAAGCGACAACTGAACCTACCTTAACGTTGTAATCTATCTGAAGCAGATCGTACTTCCCGGGAACTTTCTTGAACTTTTTCCGATCTGACCAATCATTTTTGGTTTTGTCTGAGAACCTGAAGAAAAATACAAGACAGAATTGATTTCTTAACAGTAGCAGAGGTGTTCTTGTGAGAATAATTAAAAAGTCTCTTCTAGTTTTTATTACATTAAATAACGTCCTAGTTTTATCATATTCAATATGTGTTATGTATCTACAGAATGCTAATGGATCCTCTATGGTTCCGCTGTAATAACTTATAATTTAAGGGCGATCCCTAAAGTACGTACGTAGCAAAGGGTGGGGGGTTAACATTTTTTGGGGAATATTTTGCATACATTTTTTCTCCAATCTAATATGTACGAGATGGAAAATTGGAGGAGGGGGGGGGTGAAATTTTAAAGATAAATCTCATTATCTTTATCCGCCCACATAAAGTGGGATACAGACTACAGGTGGTACCTCATAAACACAGGAGAATCGTTACATACTTTTTACAAAATACCGCCTTGGCTTCGTCAAGGTCGGGTCCGCAGGGGATCAGGTTATTCTGCCCATTAACACCGACCCGGCCCCAGCGGAACCAGACGCTGAAGATCTTCCGGTTATCGTCCTCCAGAAGTTGAATGATGAAGAACTTGTTGTTGTTGTTCTGTAAGTTCGTCTTGAGGAAAGAGAAGGTTTATCTTACACCTTACACATACACCAGCCACAACGAGCGAGTTTCCCCTGAGCCAATGTACTACTTCCGGTAAGTGACGTCATCTGCCATGAATACATCGCCAATGTTGTGCACAGTAGATTTAACACCAGAAATGTGACAAGAGCTACAACTAATGATAAAACACTCCGTACACTTCACATCCTATCTCCAGGTGACTGCGGCACATAATGAACATCACTTACCGGAAACAGTTAAAGTAGCATGATTTTGTAGTGGAAACTGAGCCATTAACTAAAAATGCATCAACAATTTTATCTTTTTTATTTCTACTTAATCTTGGAGATTTGTCAACCAGTGTTATTACCGAGTTACTGTTATAGTATTTCTTCAGTGAGCTGAATATATGTAAAAACTTTGATGATTTTATTATAGATGAGGCTGTAGTAGGTCTACCTCAAGCGAAATGCTACCTTGAAATGGGAAGAGAACTTTCTCCACCTTTAGCGTTACCAAAGAGAAGCAACCCAATGAAATTTAGATGAATATGTTATAAGGACGTGGCTAGATCTTCTCTAAGTGAAAAAAAAGACAACAAAATCTAGATGACTAAGTGTGCCATCTTTATGACTCAAGTGTTACCTGATTGAGCATGACGTCATAGATGTCGTTGCCCTCACAGTAGACATGCGCAGTGTCCTGTTTGATGCACTCCGAGTCGACCGGCGCCTTGCCCTTCAGGATCACCGTCTTCACTGAAAATACACAAACCAGGCTTTGTTTGTTTGTTTTTTGGATAGTTTAACATCCAAGATGTTTCATTAGACTTACTTTGGGTTCGATGGTGATTGAAAAGGTAATTATCCGAATACTTACCTTGGTAAAAGTATGAAGGAGAATTAAGGTTCTTCCGAGCCTAGGGACACTGCTGAGTGTCACAGGGTAACAGGGAGATCTATATGAACTTAGGTAAAAATCACACCCCTACACATTTATCGAGGTAAGAGTTCTTTTAATTCCCACACCACAGACAGAGTATGATAACGTTTGGGCTCCGATAAAGCAGTAAATTTACCACTGCTGGGGATGAAGGAGAATAGTGGCTGCAGTGGGACTCAAACCCATAAAGGCCTACAACCTTGGGAATACAAGTCCAGTGCCTTAACCAATGAGCTAACTCCCTAGCCCTCAGAAGACGAGGAAAAGGATGGTGAGAAAATGACAGTTAACGAGTGTGTTCCTAACGTTTTATGCTTCTTGTCTTGCTTTTTTTTTGTCTGTTTGATTTCATGTATGGTCAACCATTACAGGTCCTTTCCAGACTTTCTCAAGGTCCAGCCTTTTCTTACTGGTTTAATTCACAAGTTTTCCTTCAAACAACTATTGAGAAATATTATAAATCTTAGTGAAGCCTCAGTAGCAAAGTTTACCTGCAGGTTCGCCTGGCTCTGTTTTCACTTTGCCGCTGACCGAGCGTCCACTCTTGGCACCTTCACCCTTCGTCGCACCGCTCTTTGTTATCGCACCGCTCTTCTTTGTCGCACCGCTTGCTTTACGGCCACTAGCTGCAGCACCATTCTCGGCAGTGCTTGTACTGGCCTTGTTCGATTCCACCATCTCCACCTTCACGCCTGCGTCAGGTGGCACTGCCACTGTAATTAAAATCAATTAATGGTTTTTTTTAAATATTTTTAATTCTTTTTTTAGTTATTTATGGAATATCCTCATCAAAAGTGTCACTTATAATCTTAACGATGACTACCTTAATCCTTGAGAATGATTCACCATGGCATCATCCAGCTTAAATGGGTTGTGAATGATTCCGATTTCTTAAAATGGAGTTATTTTGCTTATCATATCTAGCATAACCCAGAAAATTGTATATCTATAGTTTTTGATACATTTATTTTCGCCAATTTCCTATGACCGAAAAGAGAATGACCTACAGTGACCCTTACCTGACTTGACTCGTCTGACCTTCCTGATGACCTTTGTATCGTCATTGGTCTGTTCCATTTTGGGGACGTCGACCGTGTAGTCTCGGTTGTAGGCTGCGAAGGAGACTGAGGTCTCGCCTGCTGCCTGAGACCGCTCCAGGTCCTGCGCGACATCTGCTGAGTAAGGATTCCAGTTCCCCTTCTCATCCTCCCACTCCCAGCAGTAAAAGTCTACAAAAGAAGACACATAAACCAATCAGTTCCCCTTCTCATCCTCCCACTCCCAGCAGTAAAAGTCTACAAAAGAAGACACATAAACCAATCAGTTCCCCTTCTCATCCTCCCACTCCCAGCAGTAAAAGTCTACAAAAGAAGACACATAAACCAATCAGTTCCCCTTCTCATCCTCCCACTCCCAACAGTAAAAGTCTACAAAAGAAGACACATAAACCAATCAGTTCCCCTTCTCATCCTCCCGCTCCCAGCAGTAAAAGTCTACAAAAGAAGACACATAAACCAATCAGTTCCCCTTCTCATCCTCCCACTCCCAGCAGTAAAAGTCTACAAAAGAAGACACATAAACTAATCAGTTCCCCTTCTCATCCTCCCACTCCCAGCAGTAAAAGTCTACAAAAGATGACACAGAAACTGATTAGTTCTGTCGTATCCTCCCACTGCCAGTAGTAAGTCTACAAAAGTTGACACATAAACAGATCAGTTCTCCATTGCACCCTCCCACTCCCAGCAGTAAGTTTACAAAAGATGAAACATAAACTGGCCGGTTCCAAGTCGCATCATCTGGCTTCCCGTAGTTAAAGTCTAAAACACGCAACACACCATTACTAGTATTGAGTAGTCTACAACAGACAATCTGAATGTTTCAGTCACATCCTGAGACTCAGTTTATGACATGTAAAGTGACCCCTTCCCTTTCTCATCTTCCTACTCAGACTGATTTTCATGGTAACTGAACCAATGACACCTCTTTTTCAGCCACACCTGGACTAATGGCACCAGTACCTAGACTAATGGCGCTACCTTATTTCTTTACCTGGGCATGGGCACCACTTGATTTATGTGATATGTAATATGTGACAGTCATGTAATAACAGGGTTGCCCATTCAGTTTCCAGAGCTATTTTTTCCGAACTTGAAAAAAACATTTCATAACCCCCTGGTCATGGGGACCACTGCTGCCGTTGACGGTGCTGATGCCTGAGATGAATAGACACAATGAATTATCAACCGGACACTAGGGATTCATAATTAGAAAATAATAGGGTTGAAGCAAGACCAGGGTTCGTACATAGACAGCCCAATAAGATTCCAGGCTTTTTCCAGGCTTTTCCAGGCTCTAATATTTTTTTTCCATGCACATAACAATGTGAATCAATACCATCGTGCTAGTGAATGAAATATGATGACAAATAATCAAAACCATGCTGTACTATTAGCAGAAAGGATTTTTGGAACTATTTAATCCACGTCACTGAAATTTCATCGGCAGTCAGGTATCATAGTTAAGGAAAGCTAATAATGCCAGAATCTCATAGATTAAAAAAAACTTTTTATGCAAAACTACATTTTCAAGGCTCTTCCAGGTTTTTCCAGGCCCTATGTGAGAATTCAAGGCTTTTCCAGGCCTGGAAAACCAAAAAGCATAATTCCAGGCTTTTCCAGGTTTTCCAGGCTCTGTACGAACCCTGAAGACTATCATAAAGAGTAGTGACTTTGTGAGTGGTGCCATCAGTCTAAGTGAGTGGTGCCATCAGTCCATGGGAAAATGTTGCCATCGGTCCGAGGAGGTGCCATCAGTCCAGGTGCCATCGGTCTCGTAATCATTTTCATCGCGTTTAAGTTTCGTTTCTTACGGTTTACGCGTCTGACTAAGTTGAAGTCTCACCAGTGCCAGCCTCTGCTCCTGCCTGCACACAACAGCGCATGCGCCGCTCCCAGCCGGTCACCTTGTTCTTCTGAACCATGCGTTTAAAGATGACCTTCAACTTGACCCCTTTTGGAAGTTGCAGCTCCACCTAAACAGGAGTGGAACAGGAGTAGAACAGGAGTAGAACACAGGTCTTCATTCTGCGTCATACTGGTCAGGTGGACGGAGCACTGGGGAGTTTTTAGGCCAAAATAACATCTGTATGATCGGCGTGAATGAGATCCAATTAATATCATATTTTGTTTTAGGTAAAAATAGCAAAACCATCCGGTTGATCTAAGTATTGATAGGCTTTTTATTAGAGCCGGCGTTTCGTCCATTACATGGACTTTATCAAGGTTAATATTATATTTGTTTTAGATTATATCTTTTTTCTTTACAACTATGGGAAATGACCAACAACCATGCATCAAAAGCAACTTATTCAATTTTCATGTGGACATTATTTCTTCAGGCCTGGATTGATTTTTTTTATACACTTTATGGTTATAACGAACACGAAAAGGTGCATTTCCATGGAAAAAAAATCTAGAAAGCTGCCATATCCGAATCAAACATGAAAAAAATGGACTAAATAATTAACCGAGATACTTGAAGTGCTGTAGGGGAATTGTCGTTTTTATGAGTCTAGGATTACGTGAATTTCCATGGACTCAAAAGGAAATCTGAAATATACCTGAAAAGAGGAGGGACTGCAGATAAAAGAGGCACATGTAAATGAGACTGAGTACTGACCTCTTGCTGCCCGGCCGTCAGAGCAGACGACATTTCCGCGCTCAGCGCCGCGTCGTACGCCGTCCACTTGTTCCCGTCATTCTCCCACTCCCAGCGAGTAACCAGCGCCGGCGCCGGTTCCCGTTTGACGCGCTTTGAGGAGCTTTCTGCGGCATCTGTAAGAAGATGGTGGAAAGTGAAGTCGCGTTCTTTTGGCTGCTCTACAGGAATGTATGAGAATATTGTATTTCTGTTTTATTTTGGTGACTTGTTAATATGGAAAATTATGTGTATTGTCATGTGATGTAGCAAGACAACCAAATCGGGCCGAATCTTACTATATCGTGTGTGTTGGTGGAATCACCGCTTTAATTTAAAGGAGCCGCATTGACTAGATTTCTAGTGATTCTAGTATTCAAGCTCCCGACTAAGTGCGAGTGGAGGCAGGGGGTCAGACAGGAGGGACCGACGGGAAGGGGGGGGGGGGGGGGGGCACCAACACACAAGATATAGCAAGATTTGTCACGACTTGGTTGTAAATGTCATGCTAAGTCGGGCTAGGTTTGAATAGTCGCGTGCCTACTAGTCGCGATGTGTCTTGAAGTCTCGCGGTGGCGGGGCACCAAAACATAGACCCGACACCGCACGGCTACGTTTTGTGAAACCGGAGGTACGACACATCGCGACACTACAAGATATCACAAGATATATCACGACAAATCCATCATGTTGTTGGTGGAATTCAGCCCGGTAGTTGTGCTGGCTGTAGTCCGCGGCTCTGACTGTCTTACAGTGTCTAGCGGTGTCCGCCAGGCAGTCAAAGTTTCTCGAGCGTGCCAAGGAACCTGAGAGTACTTATCTCGATCTAATAGCAGTACTAGATCTAGGTTGTGGAGAGGGTTGTGGCAAAGAACTCATAGTTCTTTGGTTATGGACAGGGCTGGTTACACGGGCAAGACTAGATCATAGATGTATCATGATAGAGTACCCTGACTCGGGAGTCGGGTTGAGGTTTTTCTCCGGTGACTACTTGAGCAGTCGACCGTAGACGAAGCCTATGTCAGTTCACCGAAGCACGCTATTCTTTACAAGAATTGGTGGGATCTTACCCTCGGTGACTGGACTTCTGCGTTTTCTCGGCATGTCACTTGTCTTGTGCTTTCTGTGGCGTACTGTTTAAAGGTGTTGCCAAACACTCGGCAATGTTGACGCCGGAAATCACTTTTCGCGCCTGCCTTTTACACAAAAATCGATGACGTTTTCAGGCTATATTGCGGCTAATTTCCACCAGATAGCGCTCGGTGGTCTGCCACTCTTCGAACAGATTTTATGTAGGGCTATGGACTTACGAAAACGCACAGGATCTGCTGGAAGAGTGTGGATCTGCTGGTTCCCCGGTCTTCCACGAGGGGGATTCAGACGCAGGACTGTTTTCTGAAAACGGTAGGCCTCCAATTTTAGCTTTCTGTCCCCATCTTCACGTGCATTGGCTGAGCATATTTTACAACTTAAGTTAACTATAGTTCCCCAACGACATACAACTTATTGAAGAGCATGACAAACCGTATGGGCGATAACAAGTGCATAATATTGTCAACCACGTTGGAGAGGGCAAAGAAACCCCATTCAGAAAGGCTCCACTGAATGTTACGCCTTGAAAAGACACGTATTTCTATAGGCTTGGTTCACACCTTATCTGCAGGGTTATTCAATCCCTGCAGCCAAACCCCTTGTCATGGCACCACCCAAAGTTCAAAATGCTTCGTTTCACGTATATATGATTTTTAATTTTGTGTAGAAAGTTTAGGGGAATGATTGGGTGGGGGTAACCGAAATCTTATGAAGTAATAACTTATATGACACAAGACAAGTGACATGCAAAACAGTGTTTCTATCTAAATTCATCTTATAGATTTGATCATCATAAATACCAAAGTAAGTCTAATAGATATGTGATATAGCCACCAGTTCTGTTGTGGACAGAAGGACTGACCTTCCTACCATCAATCTGTCTGATTGTCTAGACGTAGTAGACGGTATAGACCCTTGACTCATCCGCGGGCGCATGGCAAAATGGCGGCCGTGCGTGAGTTTCCGGTTTCGGACCCGGCCGACGCCATTGTTTGTTTTGATCATAACACAGCTTTCTGAGAAGCTTATCGCTGATAAAAGACATGTCAATGGCTAAAATTGGTCGCATTTAGATGAGCCATGTACATTTTATTTGATAGTTACAAAATTACTATTTGCTTTGCCTGTTTTAAGTCAAAATGGAGGGTTTCTACCCGGGCTGGTTACAGTATCATGTCACTGTGACTGTCAGTGTCAGTGAATGAGAGTGTGTTTATGTCTGTGACTATTAAAAGATGCATGTTTTAGCCTTTCATGTCATTTAAATTAGAAAACCGATGCTAGAAATGTAAGGGCCATGAGTTTTGACATTAGTATACCAAATTACAGTCACTTTCTATGATCAGAGATGTCGGTGAGGTCTAGAGAAAAACCCGGAAATTGTCCGATTTCTAATTGTACCCACTATTTATCTCTAATATGATCAAGGCTTAATACACTAGAAAAACCCGGAAATAACCGGAAAACTGACATCTCTGTATGATTAAAAGTTAGAAAACTGTGGGATTTCAGTGATTGTTTTCATTTTCGGAACACTCGCACTGCCACTGGCAACTACCCCTTGATAATGATGAATAGTTACAATACTTTCCCAGTCCTTCACAAGCAGACTAATTGTAGGCCTACTCATAGTTACTTGAAATCATTATAGCTCATGAATGTCTTGACATGATGTTGTAGATATTGCATGTGCATGTGAACATAATATTGAATAAATTTACTATGGGTCTCTAAAATCGTCTGTTATTAAATCATATATGTGATGACAGGAATTATGGTTCCTATACTTCCAATGATAACTATCCCATGTTTTTATTGAATAAATCAATAACTGGTCTGACTGGTAATGGTCAAATATGTTTAAATTAAATCTGAAAAATTACAAAGATATTTTATTTTGCCAGACTGCCAATTCTCTCATGTTACATTTCAATTTCAAACGTAAAATCAATTAGGTTAACATACAGATATAGTGTATCAAATATATACGTAAATGTACCAGGTGCAAGATATTAATGTAAAGGTATTATAAGCCTTATATTTATAAATATTGACTTGTTCCTTATTTTCTCGTTAATCTAATTTTCTGGCAACAGTTTTATTGATAATGTATTTGCGTTTACTTCTCTCTTTTTGTGTTCTGTCTTATTTGCTTCATTTTGTTTACTTTACTTTAAATAACAGGTATAGGATATGGTAGGTATTTGGCAGTCTTCTTCATTGGTCAGATATATTTTAGATCATATGCCCACCTAACTGGTGTATAAATAAAAAAAACAACCTCTAAAGGGAAGTAAGTGAACTATTGCCTAGTAATCATGGATGTTCTATTTTAGATATAATCAAATGTGACATTCACTGAAGGCTACATAAACTTGGGACCGCTCAATAAGTATATACAGCATTGGTGGGCAATTATAGCTATTGCTACTGTGAGTGTGACATTGACACAGTGACAGTGTAACATGTCCGCATCATAGCATCAGCGGACGTTACGAACACCTCATATCTAAGCCGTTTTCTGCTTTCATATCGATTAAGATTAGTTATCCAATGATAGAAACGGAAAATTTAGGGAATCTTACTTTATAATCCCAAATTACAGGCAGTTTCAATGGTTATAAGTCGGAAAATTATAGTCCATTGTAGACTCGAACACGAAGTCATAACCGAGTGACAGTCTCTGTTTAGACAGGCAGCCTCTATGTAGTTTCCTATTTTCTCCATAATTCATTAACCATCCATAGAAATCAATGGTATAGACATATTCCTCAGGTTATTCACATAGTAATGTGGTCAGCTAATAGCAATGTCATTACTGTGATCATTAACAACAGACTAGATCTTAGAGGTCGGAAAAACTGTGGGTATGCGGCCATTGTTTACATTTTCGGAGAACGCACGCTGGCTACCGGAAACTACCTGCGCGCAAGAATTCTGGGATACCGTACAGGGGTCTATTTAGACGTCTACTTTAGGTCAATTAGGGACAACCACCCGAAGGTCGGGACGTTAGGGCCCACCTATCACAACATCGACATATATCATTGAAAAATGCGTTCATGTCCAATCGTTGCTTACATTTCTTGAAATTTGCGAGAACTGTCATTTAAGTTTTTAGCGCTAACAAGCTGATGAACATTTAATAAAAAGTAGATTTTCGATTATTCCTCACCCGGAGTAACTTAGTTTATGCTGGCCCATATCTGGGAGGAGGTCGGGTGTGGATTTTTTTTTTATAAGTTTTATTTCAATTCTTTCAAAATTGGAAGATCTTCCAGTGAAAATAATTCTCATCAGACTGTTAAAACTGAAAGGATCTAGAAGCATTCAAAAAGATCGTATAGTGAATAAGGAGACAATGGTTCAGAATCCCTTAGGTGTTGGAATCCGAAATTCATCTCATTAATATCAACCTCATATATATATATATATATATATAAATATATATATATATATATATATATAAATATATATATATATATATATATATATATATATATATATATATATATATATATATATATATATATACATAACTCATCTTGTATTTCCCTTAAATATTTGCTTAATGTTACTGTGTGAAAATGAGAGCAAGGTATCATTACTCACCAAATACTTATATCAGAAAAACTCACACAGGTGAGAGATGCAATAAAAATGTTAAAACATTTATTAAAAAATTAACCAATTCTGCAAAAGTAGGTGTGCCCTAACGTCCAGTTAGACTAGTTCTCACTCCCGGCATATGGGGTGTGACCGCGGCATCGCGGCCGAGGCGTGACTGAGGGTTTCTCACCACCGGTCTCTGCTGGGCCCTAACGTCCCGACTTGCGGGTGGTGGGCCCTAACGTCCTGCTTTCGTCTAGACACCAGTCTACCTGCTCCACACACACCATAAACATGCAATCAAGATAATTTGGTGTATTGTCCCCATACTACCCTGTCTGATTTAAAAAGGTGTCCCTCCAAAGTGCCCCTTGACCACCCTTTAAGCAGGGCGTCTCCTCAATCAGGGTTAAAATGAACTCTTAATAGAGGAGAAAACATTTTTTCCAAGCAAATTGTCTCCTGAAGCAGGGGTGTCGGGGAAGCAGGGTTTTACTGTATCCTCATATCGACCGCCCTAATAATAACTTACACCCATCCCCCATTGGATTGCTCTTATCCAGTCTCTGTTTCCTTTCTTCCAGGGTACACCAGCACAGTTAATTTTGGTGTGACTTGACACTTCCTCCCAATACCCAACTACCAGTTGTCACAAAAACTGTATCTACAGTAACACTCTCAGGGAAAGGTAACTATTTAATCAAGAAAATGTTTGACTTACACCATAGGAAGTTGTATACCTAATCATTAAGGATGAACTTTAGTATAGCATTTCATTTGAGAGGAACCTGCATAGGTACTTTATAAATATGTCTAGATTGCAAAAGATTATTAAGAAGATGCATTTCATTTGATAAATACCAAGCTTCACTTTGTTAGTAAAACACTGACCTTCATAATTCTGGACGGTTAACATATTTGAGATTTGCGATACTTTGTAACCGAATGCAGGCAACTTTTTAATGGTTTCCTTGAAGCATCAACTGATGGAAACGGTTGTGCCTTGATATATCATTTAGAAAATTTATAATAACTTTGTTTTATAAGGAAATAGCAGATCATTAAACATGGAATTGACTTATATCATATGTTTAATAACCTATTCAAGTTCTTTTGTGAAATAAATCATTATTGTCTTGGCTGATGTTATGAGCAATCAAATTATGTTGAAACTGTTTTTGTTATGATGCAGTATGAAAAAAACGAAGATGAGCAATAAAACAATTTTTTTCTTTCTAACTAGTACTTAAGCATGCAGATCTGACCCAAACACTAACCATATTGGTCATAGCTAGTCAAATAGTGGTAGGATAGAACAATACTAGATGAAAGTCATGTTGGCATATATATAACATTCGGTTTTTGCTACTCCAAAAAGACATTGTTTGTTTGAGTGATTTTACGTCTGGTCAACCATTGCAGGTCCTTTCCTGACTGCAAAAAGACATAGAAATGCTCTTTTGGTACTGTTCTAAATTAAGCTTTTCCTTTTTGTTTCATATTTCAAACCAGATTTGAAGCATTCCCTTTGTGTTCAGGGGGCAGTGTTTCCAAAAACCTAAGGAATAATCAGATGAAATTCAGTCTGAAATATCAGCCCAGAGAAATAGAAAATCAATGGAGGACCACAATCTGACAACTGTTTTGATGAAGACCAACAGAGAAGAAAAATCCCACAAATGTTCAGAATGTGGTAAAGGTTTTAGTGATTTACGCGATCGAAACAGACATATGAGGATCCATACAGGAAAAAAATCTCACAAATGTTCTGTTTGTGATAAAGTATTAAATTCATCGTGCAATCTAAAGACACACATGTTAACCCATACAGGAGAAAAACCTCACAAATGTTCTGTGTGTGGTAAAGTGTTCAATTTATTGTGCAATCTAAAGAGACACATGTTGATCCATACAGGAGAAAAACCTCACAAATGTTCTGTGTGTGATAAAGTGTTCAGTCAGTCGTCCCATCTAAGGCGACACATGTTCAGCCACACAGGTGAAAAACCCCATAAGTGTTCTGTTTGTGGTAAGGGATTCAGTGAGGCATCTTGTATAAAGATACATATGATGACTCATACAGGAAAATATCCTCACCAATGTTCTGTTTGTGGTAAAGGATTCAGTCGGCCATCTTGTATGAAGATACACATGGTGACTCATACAGGAGAAAAACCTCACCGATGTTCTGTTTGTGGTAAAGGATTCAGCCAACAATACAACCTAACTATGCACGTGTTGACCCATACGGGGGAAGAACCTTACAAATGTTCCGTTTGTGGTAAGGGATTCACTTCTTTGTCTGAGCTAACAAAGCGACACATGTTAACCCATACAGGAGAAAAACCTCACTTATGTTCTGTTTGCGGTAGGGGTTTTAATAGGTTATTCACTCTAAATAAACATTTATTAAGACATAAAGGAGAGAAAACTCACAAATGTTATATTTGTCGCAAGGAATTCCCTCAGGAATCTTGTTTAAAGACACACATGTTGACCCACAGAGGAGAACAAACTCACAAATGTTCTGTTTGTAATAAGGGATACAGTCAGTCAGCCAGTCTAAGGGCACACATGTTGACCCATACAGGAGAAAAACCTCACAAATGTTCTGTGTGTGGTAAGGGCTTCAATAGCTTGACTGTGCTAAAGAAGCGACACATGTTGACTCATACAGGAGAAAAACCTTATCTATGTTATGTTTGTGGTAAGCGATTCAGTGATTTATCAAATCTAAGGAAACACCTGTTCACCCATTCAGAAGAAAAACCTCACAAATGTTCTGTTTGCGGTGAGGGATACAGTCGACCGTATCGCCTAAGGACACATATGTTGACACATACAGGAGAAACTCCTCAGAATTGTTCACAAGGTGCACAGATTAGTGGTTTAACAAGCTGGTCAGGACATCACAAAAACCACACGGTACGGAAAAATAAAACTTGTTCAATCTCTGAAATGGAAGTCAGGAAGTCCACATCCATAGAGATACATATGATGGACCATACCAGCCAGAACTATTTCAATTGTGAAAAATGTGTAGAGGGCTTCGCAGAGCCATCAGGTCTTGAGGATCATCTGGCTACTTATATTGTCTCACTAAATTAATATCCATCAGGAGGTAGTTGACCAAGTTCTGATTTGATTAACTATAACTATCTTTATGTCCAGCAGGAAGTTGTTGATCCATTACTGATTAACTTTATTTTGATGTGATATTGTTCATGTAAAAGAAGACAAGGCAGAATAGGTTTATCAGAAAATATATCATATTGAATTTGGAGGAATTTCTGTTGGGTATGAAATAAAAAGATTATTATGTATAAACTCTCCAAAGCCAAAGGCTGATGAATGAGAGAGGATGGACCAAATGTCAACATTGTTGAGAATAAGATGTCATATTAAGAATAAATCCTTATGTTAAGAGATATGTTCTCCACAAATCGGTTGAGAGTTGAAGTAAAACAAGCTGCTATTAAAATCTATCTTAAAGTTATTGTTCATATATGTTCACCAAATGACCAAAATATTTACCATCACAATTCCAAATATTTGCTGGAAAAACTGTAACTTAAGACTTCAGAAATAAAGTAACTATTTTCTTTATAGTAAAGGCTTCATTCAATGAAAGATATAATGATTGACTTCCCTGACTTCAAATGCCTGACTCACCTGATCTGATAGCACTGACTCACCTAATTTAGTGACCTGACCTTGCTCACTGACATCACAGACTAACTTGAACTGGCCTGCTGAGGTGGACAGCAATGATCAATCGGTTCACCCTCTTGGTCACATTGGTTCTGTGTGGTGCAGCTGGATATGAATGCAAGCATAATTAAGGGGACCGGGGTGGGGAGTTAGCTCAGTGGTAAAGAGCACTGGACTAGTAATACCAAGGTTGTCAGACTTTGTTGATTCGGGTCCCACTGCAGCCACTTTTCTCCTTCACCCCCAGAAGTGGTAGATTTTCTGCGATATCAAAGGCCAGTCCAGCAGTGGTAGATCTACTGCTATATCAAAGGCCAATCCTTCTCATACCATGTCTATGTGGTGTGAGAAGTAAAAGAACTCTCACCTCGGTAAATGTGTAGGGGTGAGGTTTCCACCTAAATTCCTTTCATAGATTCGATCACCACCCTTGTGGTGTAAAAGAACCTTGAGAAAGTCTGGTTAGAACCTGCAATGGTTAACTGGACGTTAAATCAAACCAACCAACCAAATCAAAGGCCAGTCCTTCTCATATCATGCCTATGTGGTGTGGGAACTAAAAGCACTCTCACCTACATTCATCTCATAGATTCGGTCAAACCCAAAGTAAGTCTAATTGAATAAATTGGATATTAAACTACCCAAACAAAAGGAACTATAGAAATGTACTCGACACTGATTTAAATAGCACAAGCCATGTAGATTAAACTACTCTTGCGTATAAATAGAGGATTACCTTAGTGATGTTTAGATGGGAAATCTTTTGATAAGTCCAGGGCTTTTGTGGCCTCTGAAATCTCCTGGATTGCCAGTTTTCTTCTCAATTTCGAGTGAATATTCTGAAGTGCTCCAAACGAGATTGTAAACGGGGACTGAGACCCAAACAGACTCAGACTCAAACACAAACATGTTTCTGATTTTATCTGAGACTGAAAATATTTATCTGTTTATCACCAATGACCCAACCAACTATGTATAATACAAGCTCCCTAATGCATGCCAGACTACCTCTCATCATTCCATTGTTACCTGTTCGTCATGTATCAAATATTACACATCTTTACTATGTAACTGCACTATCCATGTATCTGCACTTTACTTTTTCCTATTGGAACGTGTTACAACCGCACCTTTGTTCAATGTTAACATAATATACTTAGAATGTGACGAATGCAATTTTTGGAACATAATAATGTAGAAGTCGTGATGTCACAAGGTTGATGGAAGATCGGAGTCTTTTTGTACTATCGAATCAAACCTGAATAAAAAAAACCAACCTGCTGAGTATGTGTTACCATTCTCTCAAGCCTGTTGAGTATGAATCCCTCATGTTAAGCCTATGGACATTTATACCAGGCTAAAATAAATGATAGATTATTGAGCTTCAATCATTCCAATAAAACAATGCCCCACGCTGCGACCAAAACTGATGTGTTTTCCATGTGTTGTCGGTCTGTATTCAGCAGCAAATTCTGCTTGAAAAGAAGTTGTATGAACCCCTCTTAGTATAATTTGAGCTTGATATAAAGGTTTTAATCGTCTCACTATGCACCCATCACTTACTCTTCTGAACATGACTCTCAGAGTATCTTATGATTTGTAATATTGTTTTGGTGCCAAGTTCACTATTTAATCATTTTTTAATTGTATACATAATACAGAAATTTATAAACTTTTCTGACTCCAATGGATTAACAACTTTTTTTCAGAAAACTGTATTTTCTGAAAACCCAAAATGAGGATACTTAACATTTTGAACCCTGTATGTTCAGAGGCCGTAACATGGTCATGAGGGACAATAGACATATTTGATTTGAGTAAAATATCTTTCCTGGTGAAATAATGCAGTCTTTATTAATTATGAGGAGCTTTATATGTGTAGAATATTCGGGTATTAAATGTTTTTGATACCCTTTTATCCTCCCATACAATATTTCATAGATATCATAGTTTTTATTTTGAATGTTTTAATTCCCTTTTATTCTCCCATATTATAATGAAATTTCATAGATATTGTGTTTTCATTGTGAATGTTTTTGATACTCTATTATTCTCTCATATTTTAATTACATGTCATAAATATATTATATTTTGAATGTTTTTGATACTCTCATTCTCCCACTTTATAATGATATTTCATTAATATTATATTTTCATTTTGAATGTTTTTGATATCCTTTTATTCTCCCATATCATAATGATATTTCATAAATGTCACATTTTTATTTTGTCAGGCCAGTGCTTTACCCAAGATGCCTCCAGTATATGTAGATAAAGCAGAAGAGATTGCTGCTATTGACAAAGGACTCAAGAACAAGTTCAGGATGCAATGGCTGACTATGTTGGATGAGAGTAGAGATAAAGAGACTATTGACAAGTGGTTAAGAAAAACCATTGAACCTGGCCATGGATACTGTATCTACTGCCATGATAATATCAAATATAGAAATGCTGGGCTTCAGAGAATTAAAGACCATTCAAGGACCCCTAAACACTGGGCAAATAGGGAAGCCATGAAGGGATTGCAAAGGCCCCCACCTTCTTTTAAGGTCACATCCACCTCATCTGCTGGCAGTAGTTGCTCAAGTTCAGAAGCCGAGAAGTTGTCATATGGAGCTGCACAGAATGTGCTGGATGCTGTAGGACCCGGGGTTCAATCAAACACACCGGGAGATCACATTACTTCTGTGTCTAATGAGGACAGACTGGCACATCTTGAGGCAGCTACAATTATGTTTGCACTAGAACACGGACTCTCCCTGTCTATGATCCCTCATCTTATAGAGTATGGAAGGTCTGTGGGAAGAGAACATGCCATGATGCAGACTGTTAGTCTGGATAGTAGACCTAGCGCAACATGCAAAATGAAGGAGGATGTTGCTGTTGATTCACAGACAAAGCTGATTTATGATCTTCGGAATTCCAAGTTCTCAATAAACCTTCATGAGGCTACCAATAACGCAAACGGTCATATCCTTGAGCTTCATGTGCAGTACTACTCTGAGGATGAAGAGGCAGTAGTGTGCAAGCTCTACAAAGCATTTGACATTTTATATGTCAATTCTGTCAATGTGTACACAGCTGTAGTGAATCAATTTAAAACTGATGATATCCCTTTGGAAAATATAGTGTCCTGTCTTGCTGACAGTGGCTCTTACATGCAAGCCAATGGTGAGGAATTTATCGGCAAAATGCAGAAGGCAGTACCCGACATGGTGATTATTGGAGGTGATTCCTGCCATATCATATACAATGCTGTGAAAGAACTAAGTAACGAGCTAAGTAAAGAGTGTGGAAACTATGCAGAGAAGATATGTGACGATCTCTTCAATGACATGCAGTACAATGTAGACGAGAGAGACCATCTAGAGAAACTGTGTGAGCAGGTGACTAACGAGCACTACTTAATGCCAAAGGAAAGAATATCACACAGATGGCTCTGTATATATGACTGTATTGTCATTATTTTGGATATGATGAATGCACTATCCCTGATGTATTGGATCTGTTTACCCCAGACAGAGAGGGATAAGGCAGAACTGAAAGAACAATACCAGAACATGAAACCAGAGAACATGACAAAAGAACAGAAAGAGTTACTGGAATCTGTTCATGTGAAATGGGCAATTAGGGGTTCTACAAAGGCTGATAAAGAGAGGAAGGAGAGAATAGCTGTGGCTTTGTGGACAAATAGGAAAGAGACCCTATCTCAGCTTTACTTCTATGCAGCAATCTTGAGGATGTTCTCTGAATATGTGAAGACATTCCAGACTCAGGCACCAATGATACACAAGATCCATGATAAACAGGAAACCCTACTCAAGTGGTTCTTGGGTTTGTTCATGAAGCCAGTGGAAATAAACAAATACACAGATCTAAAAGAAATCAAAGTTTCAGACGAGGCCCATCACAAGTCACTGAACACCATTTATATTGGGCATAGGTGTAGAAAGTTTTTAGAAACTATCGGAGGGGCAGATCCTTTCCCAAATAAGTTCCTGTGTACAGTCAAGAAAGCCTACATCAAGACTGCCAATTATATGCAAGATAGATTGGCTACAAACCCAGTACTGCGAGACTGTTCAGCACTGGATCCAGCGCCCATCCCCCATTCAAGGTCACAGATGGCACAACTGGATCTACTGGACACCTTGACGGGTATTTTGTCCGAAGAGGAAGAAGATACATACAAGGATGAAGTGATAGAACTTCACATTGACCAGACCATACCAGAATGGAAGAGCCAACGACTATATGAGTGGTGGACGATTGTAATGAGGAGTGGGAGGTACCCTTATATCGGTAAGATCGTGAAGGCAGCTCTGTCCATCATAACATCCTCGAGGGTAGAGCATGCTGATAGTGAGGTGAGCCACATGTCACTGATATGTGGAAAGGTGCAAAATACTCACATTCATTGTGAGGTATTGTCAAAAGAAATGAAAGCTGAAAAGGATACAGTAAAGACCGACCCTCCTCACACATGTTGTCAAAGTCCCTCAGCATTAGTGGTGAGGAAGAGGAAAAAGACAATCGAGGAAATGTTTCGGCAGCCACAGAAGAAATAAAAGACACTTCAGTGAGCAACAAAGAACAATCTGGACAGAGCAAGACAAAGAAACCTAAGAAAGACCAAAAACATCATGTTAACATAGGACTCTGTCCAACCCCTACCTCTGCATAGACCTCCAGGACAAAATTAAAGACAGATTTTGTAGTTTGTGTTATCAGGCACAAATGTCCAGTTAAGATGATGTTACATGTGTATAATACATTTTAGGTGTTTGGTGAATATATAACTGAAGTGTAAACACTGTATTACCAATATAAAATCGTTCAATTTTGTATGACCCAAACTGGCATCCCAGATATTTTGATGTTATATTGATCATATAATAAAAGACAATGAAGAATAAGTTTGTCAGAAAATATATAAACTGTCTCCTAAATTGAATCAAGTACTGATTAGATCAATTAAGTTTAGATGTGATGATAGTTCACACTGAAATAAGAACCCATTCCCTTTTTTTCATTTTCTTCAGGCAAGTGACATACATTCATTTAATTTATAATTATTTGCTTTCATGTAAACGTAGTTCAGCATATAAGTGATTGTAAAGTGCTGAAGTCCTCTGAACCCTTTTTGGCACCCTGCCATCTTGTTTATTGTGGTTTTGCAGTAAATATGTAATATTGAACAATGTTTAAGGGCTGGCAGTAGAACTTTTATTTTCTTGAAAGCCGAAGGTGTGATTGACATGAAGGAGAAAGGAACGAGTAGGGACCAAAAAGTTGAATTACTTGAGTTAAATATCCAATGAAAAGGGATAAGTCTTTGCGTAATCCAATTACATGTATTGCAAGCTGCAACTTAAAAAAAATTTGTAAGTTTAAAACACCAAATTTCCAAACTCTGATAGTGTATAGCAATGCCATCAACACAATTGTATTCTAATCATCCCATTTTTGAAATGTTAATTGGAAGAAATATAGAAAGCAAAATTAGGTGATCAATTTAGAAATACCCACAAGGAAGTATTACCTTACATAAGATATCCCCACTGTTTGATATTTTAGACAATAAACACATCCATGACAGACTTATAAATACCATTCTATGTGGTTTATTACAGGAAGAAAAACAGTAAAAGATGTGACAATTGTCGCTTATTGGACTTGGGGTGAGTCTCCTAGTTTAAAGATGGTTTGCACACTTGAATCAGTTTTCTCACTGTTCTCCAGTTCTACACACATGTAGCCACATGGACCTTTTGTCATTGTTGAATTATCGAAGTTTTTATTCTGGAATGTGGCTTAGAGTTACTTATGATCTCTTTATCTCACCCTTGGTATTTTTGTCCCATAAGCTTGACATTGGTAACTCGTTCTCCATACCCCTACGAGTATTCCAGTCCATTTTCCATGGTCTATATCCTGTGTTGTTCATTCATTTAGTGTGTACAGGGGTGAGATAAATACAGAAAGCAACTCGTTTTTTAAACTTGATGACTTTGTTTCCAGTCAAGGAGTCTTGATAAATACAGAAATAACCCCGTTTTTGACAAAAACCTGTTGGTTTTTTCTCCACTCTTCCAGCCGCTCAAGCGTTTTCGGTTTTCTTTCATGCCACGTGTAAACTCCATCCAAAGTCATGAGTGATAAAGAAGAGCAAAGCTTGTATATAAAAAACAATTAAAAAAAATTGATAAATGGAAGTATATTGGCCTAATGACTTAAGTTAAAAAGATATGGACCAGCCCTACAATGCACAGTGGTGCCACCTTGGTGGTTTTTGATAGCAATGATCAATTGAAATGAGTTCCCTTTGTATTTTTCTACTATCAAATATGTAAAATATGAAATTTGTGCGGTAGGTCTTCACTCAAAGTGTACGTAGAATAGGTCTTTGATCTATCTGAGAAATATGCTGAGGAATGTGGTTTACTTCAATTCATTCAAGAACGCAGATTGTGGCCTATAATTTTGGGCCAAGATTTACTAAAATAACACTATCATAAAAATGGCGGCTGCATGTCACTCAAACGGGTTTCTCACAGCAACGATAGGAAAATAGTCCAATGGTTAATTGTAGGGGAATCGTTCCTTTACCGACTGAGCAAAATTTAAGTTTTCATTCGTTGATTTTTATAGGATATGTATGGAAATATCGTATCAAATTTTCATGGAAATGACAAATGTTTTAATTCTCAAGACAAATTCAAAGACTATATGCCTTTTATGTGGGGTAAAATCGACCATTTAACAGAAGGGAGTGTCCCTTTGAGCGAGGTTCTACTGTACATAGTCTCTGTGGCCCTCAGATATTGGAGGTACTCTTCACGCTGCTACCAGCTTTATCATTGAAGTTCAGGTGCCGACAAGTAACGTATTTACATTGGTTGAAAGTGAACGACGGTACACAATAAACTATTAATCCTATTAGATGTCAACTTTACCTTTTAAAAGGTTTAAATGAAAAACAAACCTATTTGAATTGAGGACTTAAGAAACGTATACAAACCTATTATGTTGATGAGCATAGTGCACCTAAATCAATGGCAGATCCTACCGAGTACATGTTCACCCATGGCCATGCTCGGGCTATATTTACCTGACTGACTTATGCGCCCCCAAGTGGTCTGTGAAGGAGACGACCTTAGAACCGAGTACTTCACTGCCATCTAACGGATTTTTATGGTACTACACACGTTAATGCTCGTTTTCTCCACAAGGTGGCACCACAAAAAACCAACCACCATACTCTTCACGTACTTGTTTACGTTGCCCTCTGTTTAGACTGGCTCCAGTCCCTGCAACTTATGTCTACCCTCCTCGCTGGGATACAGGTGGATTCATGGGCCAGTCAGAGAAGGATACATACTTTAATGAACTTTATTCTGATTGTGATTAATCATTTAATGAATGTTCATAATCAAAGACTTGAGCAAGTCTACCCTCTGTTTTATAAGGGGAGGAGTGAAGCTCTAATAGCTCTACATAGCTAGGAGCAAATGGTATGTTCATCGTTGATGAATGAGTGTGCAATTATATAAATGTATAATGAAAGATTTGGGTTTATCCAGTCTATGGGTCATTTTCTGTAACCACATGCTCTCTCTCGGCTCCAAATGAATCAAGCACCAGTAGGTCAATGAGGTATTTCAGCCTCTAGTGATTGTTCATGGTCAGCTGGGCATGCCTCCGATACATTGGCACTCTGCTCCTTTCCGAATGTCACAGTGTTAGCATGCAAATGGTGAAGGGTTAGATTGTTTTTGCAACAAGCTCAATGTGCCTGTGACCACTCTAACCTTTATGCAGAGTGCATGAGTGTGTGGCCCACGCTCAATACAGAATAGAGATGAATATGTTTTATTTAAACAGGTGGTACATAATAGGTGAGTAATTTAAGGCAATGAAAGAGGAGGAAGGAGACAACTAAACAACATGTATCAGACAGACAGGCAGGGAGCGAGGCAGGGAGCGAGGCAGGCAGGCAGGCAGGCAGGCAGGCAGGCAGGCAGGCAGGCAGGCAGGCAGGCAGGCAGGCAGGCAGGCAGGCAGGCAGGCAGGCAGGCAGGCAGGCAGGCAGGCAGGCAGGCAGGCAGGCAGGCAGGCAGGCAGGCAGGCAGGCAGGCAGGCAGGCAGGCAGGCAGGCAGGCAGGCAGGCAGGCAGGCAGGCAGGCAGGCAGGCAGGCAGGCAGGCAGGCAGGCAGGCAGGCAGGCAGGCAGGCAGGCAGGCAGGCAGGCAGGCAGGCAGGCAGGCAGGCAGGCAGGCAGGCAGGCAGGCAGGCAGGCAGGCAGGCAGGCAGGCAGGCAGGCAGGCAGGCAGGCAGGCAGGCAGGCAGGCAGGCAGGCAGGCAGGCAGGCAGGCAGGCAGGCAGGCAGGCAGGCAGGCAGGCAGGCAGGCAGGCAGGCAGGCAGGCAGGCAGGCAGGCAGGCAGGCAGGCAGGCAGGCAGGCAGGCAGGCAGGCAGGCAGGCAGGCAGGCAGGCAGGCAGGCAGGCAGGCAGGCAGGCAGGCAGGCAGGCAGGCAGGCAGGCAGGCAGGCAGGCAGGCAGGCAGGCAGGCAGGCAGGCAGGCAGGCAGGCAGGCAGGCAGGCAGGCAGGCAGGCAGGCAGGCAGGCAGGCAGGTAGGTAGACAGGGACTGTTTAACATTGGAGGTATCGTTGTTGAAGAGGCACATACAGTCACGTAAAAGGAATTAAAAAAAAACCTAGTTCAACCCTAATAAGGGTGTCAATGGACCATGAATTCTTTCTAATCAATCTTATGACATAAATGGTGGTCTTTCATGCATTTCCTTTCATTGGGAAGGGTAATGAATTACTTAACTGTTATACTATTGTGTATTAACCTTATCATTATTAGGGAAAGGCTACCTTTTAATTGTACATCTTTCGTTAGTCAATCAGGTTATGTTAATGGTGTGCAATGCTGCATCAATATCAATATTGAAATAACTATTTCTGTCATTATATTTATACTGCAAGTTCAAACCTTAAGATTGCAGCTCCAAATAACTATACTACATCCATCACCTGGGTTATTAACATATCAGAAGGTCCCAGATGAAGAATAGACCCTCCAGACGTAACTAAACTCCCTAATATTGCCCCGGGCAAGTAAAGGATACGCTCCCGACTTGCTGGCCATACCACGGCCGCCTGTCTTCCGATGAACAACGGTTTTCTGATTTCTAACTGGAGAAACTGAAAATAATTTCATGTGTTTACGTAGAAATAACTGAAATTTCTATTTCTGACATCAGATTTCCAATTTGAAGATTCATAAAAACTGTTAAACTGCAATAATTGTGGGAAATGGGTCAAGGTAAACAAACTGAATAGTGGGATACCCCAGTAGTAGTTTGGGTGGACAGCAATTCCCAATCTGTTCACCCTCTTGGTCGCCTTTCCTCCTTATGGTGCAGATCAGATTTGCTTGCACTCAAGCATAAAAAAGCGACTGGGGTGGGGAGTTAGCACAGTGGTAAATAGCACTAGACTTTATTGATGGGAGTCCCACTGCAGCCACTTTTCTCCTTCACCACCAGCAGTGGTACATTGACCAAAGGCCGATCCTTCTTATACCATGTCTATGTGGTGTGGGAAGTAAAAGAACTCTCACCTCGGTAAATGTGTAGCAGTGAGATTTCTACCTACAATCATCTCATAGATTCGGTGAAACCCAAAGTAAGTCAAATTGATCAAATTGGACGTTGAACTACCCAAACAAACAATACCCCAGTTAGGTCTATAAATCACCAGAGTTCAACCTTGGTAAGCCTGCATGCCCTTACCATACAGTCACCAACCAACCCCCCCCTCCCCCTCTCTTCCCCCACCACCATACACACTGACACACACATTGTTCTTGTACCTATAACTGCCTCCATACAATCCAGCGTCCGTCTGTACCGGAAATCTGAGCCGCTGGTCACCGGCTGGCTGCCTACCAGCAACCAGCTGATGACAGGACACCAGCAGATTAGAATGGGCGATAATACAAGCACCATATGGCACCACCGAGAATCAGCGAAATTTGACCGGAGGCTACTTTGTCACGCTCCATAGACTCAGAACTAAACACGACTGGAACCAGCTACAACATAGACCTTATGTACAGAGTCACTGGTGTTTCTTTCTTCATTCATTGGTTTATTCATGGGTTTATCTCATTGGTTACATATGGTTTACGGTAAAGATATGATTTATTCTATTTTAACTAGAAATTAATTGCAGATATCGGTGAACTTGCTCCCTTTTTTCGACATGGATGCTATATTATTTTATTATCCATTTGATACGAAGCGTCAATAGAAAACACAAATGCAAAGAGATCAGTAGTTTGGGTTCGGAATTCTATTACCTGTACCTTTACCCTTGATTCAGTACTATTTGAAACTGTTAAATTTTTTTTTTTTGGGGGGGGGGGGGGGCAGCAAAAAAGTGTTTCCACCTTTCTGCCTCACCTCCAACAGTGGTAGACTTACTGCTATATCAAAGGCCAGTTCTCATACCATGTCTATGTGGTGTGGTGTACAGCCACCTTTCTCCCTCATCCCCAGCAGTGGTAGACTTACTGCTATATCAAAGGCCAGTCCTTCTCATACCATGTCTATGTGGTGTGGTGTACAGCCACCTTTCTCCCTCATCCCCAGCAGTGGTAGATTTACTGCTATATCAAAGACCAGTCCTTCTCATACCATGTCTATGTGGTGTGGTGTACAGCCACCTTTCTCCCTCACCCCCAGCAGTGGTAGGTTTACTGCTATATCAAAGGCCAGTTCTTCTCATACCATGTCTATGTGGTGTGGTGTGGTGTACAGCCACCTTTCTCCTTCATCCCCAGCAGTGGTAGACTTACTGCTATTTCAAAGTCCAGTCCTTCTCATACCATGTCTGTATGGTATTGGAAGTTAAGAACACTCACTCCTCTCGATGCAGTTCCTCACTCCTGAAAAGGGGGTGGGGGGGGGGGGGGAGGGGGTAGAATCATTGCTATTCTGAAAGGAGGTAAATGAGTCAAATTGACCCAGTGCCAAGTTATAAAGGATATAGGAATAGGATATGAAATGCCAGACATTAGTGTATATGAATAGTGTTGTAATATAGGGAAACTGTTTCCCGGTGAAAGAATCCCGAAGTTATAAGTTGAGGGTTGCTAATCAAGATATTCTATCGAGGCTTTAGCCGAGGCAAATACTCTGAATGCAACCCTAGTTATTAAACCAATACGGTTATAGGTATTTATAGGAATACAAAAGATGTATACAAATATGAGGTAGGCTTACCTAAATTGATATAGTTGAGTAATATGAGATTACAAATTCAATGCCTATCCCAATCGAGGCTCACCATTTATCATATATTTTAACAAGTATCCTTCAAAAACTCTTATTTTCACAGACATAAGAGGCCCTTCTCCCCTCACAAACATCTGCTCCACATTAGCAACAGAAATTACAGCAAATAAAATACCTTTTAAACTTGAAAATGGTCATGGTTGCTGTTCATTTATCACCGAGAATCTGACACGAGAAACGCCGCGCAGAATCCTAACAACTGCAAACGAGGCTCAGCTTGTTGAGCGATAATGAGCTATAAACACCCATTATCGCCCACTGGGCGGCGCCATGTTGTGCGCGTGTCGTAATGCTGGTAGTGACGCGTGGTGTGTACAGGGCATACTAATGAGGTTTTTGAGGTAGTAAATCCACGTCCATTTGTCATAATGAAGGACTGTGAGCGGCAAGATGCCTGTGACATCCGCCCCCCTTTGTTTACAGTCACCCGAATCTACTCGAGGGTGTCAAATAGTGGGTCATTTCAAGAGACAGCCATTAGAAACTCCCCAAATCGGGTATATTTTAACTGGTAATTGGATTTTTTTTATTGATGGTGCCATTGTGTAAATAGAGAATGGAACTGATGGACCAGAATCTCTACAATTCTTGGTAGATGTTAAAGTTGTATCTATAGAGGTAATAGGTAACAGAGCACACACTATTTTATATCTTTTTTACTTTTGTTCGTTGGTTTGATTTAACGTCCAGTTAACCATTGCAGGTTCTCGCCAGACTTTCTCAAAGTTCTTTTACACCACAAGGGAGGTGATTGAATCTATGAAATGAATTTAGGAAGAAACCTCACCCGTACACATTTATCGAGGTGAGAGTTCTTTTACTTCCCACACCACATAGACATGGTATGAGAAGGATTGGCCTTTGATATAGCAGTAAATCTACCACTGCTGGGGGTGAAGGAGAAAAGTGGCTGCAGTGGGACCTGAATCAACATAGACCCTATTGAGGTATCCCAGAATACAGTCTGTTTACAAGTCCCGGGGTGCGCTGGTTACCGACGTTATATGGTGATAGACCTTGAACCGTAACCCAAAATTATTGCAGTTTATCAGTTTTTATAAATCTTCAAATGGGAAATCCGATGTCAGAAATGGAAATTTCAGCTATTTCTACATATAATTCCGAAATTACATTCAGGTTCTTCACATACAAATGGGAAAACTATGGTTCATGTTGTTGTGGTGAGGCCAGCTAGTCGCGAGCGGAACTTGTATTTATCCAGGGCGATAATAGGGACGCTAGTAACCTCTGGAGGGCGTTTAGTCTGACAACCTTGGTATTACAAGTCCAGTGCTCTATACCGTCCAATCAAGTAGAATCTTCCCATTCTTGCGCGATGAATCTTTCAGCAGAATGTACATGTTTATAGATGAAAAACCTTTCTATATACTTGTACGATTTGATAGCCCTATGGATTTGAGAAGCATGTTTTTGTATGCATGGGCCTACATTAATATATAAAGGTTTGAGGACATACCATGAGACGTAAAGGCATATCGGACAATTTGCCTTGAAAATTAAAAGTAATAACATAATGTTGACTCATTATGACGCCTCATCAAAAGTTTCTATGTGAAGTGTACAAGTTTTGAGTAATAATAAACTGGCTCATGTGTATGCTGTAGCTAGAAATGGCGCCATAGTTCTTTCTGTCTCAAATATAACCGAAAATAATGGCAGATTCTACACATAACCACAGAGTGCAACTGTTCACGCCATGTAAAAAGAATTTGGACTTGAATTCTCTTAATTTACTGTTATCCAACCAGACAAGATAGTAACGACCCATATTTTTCAGTTTAATTCCATACAGCAGTTAATTATTCTCTCTCTGTGTGTGTGTCTCTCTCTCTCTTTCTCTCTCTGTCTCTGTCTCTCTGTCTCTCTGTCTCTCTGTCTCTGTCTCTCTGTCTCTCTCTCTGTCTCTGTCTCTCTGTCTCTCTGTCTCTCTGTCTCTGTCTCTGTCTGTCTGTCTGTCTGTCTGTCTGTCTGTCTGTCTGTCTGTCTGTCTGTCTGTCTGTCTGTCTGTCTGTCTGTCTGTCTCTCTCTCTCTCTCTCTCTCTCTCTCTCTCTCTCTCTCTCTCTCTCTCTCTCTCTCTGTCTCTGTCTCTGTCTCTATAGAGTGAGGGAGATACCCAACCGTCGCATCAAAGGAACTATGACGTGTGCGACAATAGGCCACGCCCCCGAGTGGCTATACCATGGATACGTGCTTAGCGAATGGGGGCCTAATTATATATGTATAAGTAATGTCAATTATACATTGATATAAGTTAGGTCTAGGCATTTAGGTAATATATAAACATACGAGTGAATATAGTTTGGCGAGAATACAACCAGACCAAAATACCGCCAAACTACAATTACGAGTACTTAGGAGTAATTCCCTAGATAAGAGTTTACCAGCTCTGATTCTGAATTATGTAAATATTTGAAAACCGCTGACGATTTCCAGTTACCCTTTGCCCTGATTACCTCAAATATTTTTTGAAGGAAAGTCGCACCCCCGTGCCTCAAAGAGTGTGTCGAGACCTTTCCTATGATTCCAGACTGGAATATATATATATCTATAGCGGAGGTCAGAATGCTAGTTTCCTGATTGGGATTCACCATTCAGCACCTAGACGGTGAGGGGTGAGGGGTGGGGAAGTTGGAGGTCCATACACCTGCCTGAGGCTACAGAACCACATCCCTACCTTCTTGTCATGCCATGGGAATGTAAACAAACCCGCTATTGCCGATTAATGTGCCCCCTGGCGGCGGAAGTAGTTTGCCCCCACTTAGTGGCGCCCCCTCGTGGAAACTTTGTGACACAGTGATTCAGGCCCACCTGGAATAATACACCCCAGAAACTTGTCGGGGTGTGAGGTGGCCAATATTGACACATGAGGGGGAGGGGGTTGGGAGGAGGTTACGGGGGTGGGGGTAAGTAACACTGAATAATGTCATATGGCGATGAAAAGAACATGAAAAATTACATTTTAATGGTTGAGGATACTACCTAGAACGAGCTAAACCCTCACCCTAAAAAATGATAGGAAAAAATACGTATTGGAAATAATAGTGATTTAATTATAACTACTCAGTTGAAATCATCAAGATTATGAACATATCTCAAAGGGGTAGTCAAGAGGGGAGCGGGGGCGGGGGTGGGGGGGGGGGGGGGGGCAATCCCCCAAATTAGATAAAAAATATATCAGAGTTCAGAATAAGCGACTTGTACATGGTATAATGTCGGCAATACTACACTGGATACCTTTTCGTCGCTAAAGTATCTTAACCCTTTCTGGCAGGACAATGCCATATGGCATTCCCCTAGCCGTGGCAGGACAATGCCATATGGCATTCCCCTAGCCGTGGCAGGACAATGCCATATGGCATTCCCGTATGGAAGGGATGAAGAATGCTGTATTTTTTCCGTTGTAACTTTTTGAAAAATTATCGAAGAATTATGAAAAGTATATGACATACTAGCCTAAGTGTTGCCAGTAAGTCATCAAAATATGGGAAAGTTCTGATAAAAAATACAGATTTACTGGGATTTTTAAGTTTGTAATTTCATCTAATAACATTGACTAAAAAAGTGGGCCTTACAAAGGCCACATTTGGTTCTGGCACCTGCTGTAGTATGAGTACATGGTGAATGATGTGTGGCTCTTGAAGGGTTAAAGGACGAAAGGGGCAAGGTGTATATTGAGATTAACCCTTTCCTTACCAATGGCACTCCCGTGGGTAGTGCAAATAATGCCGCAGGGCTCGGTTTTTCTATTTTTCTATTAAAACGTCATTTATCTCAGCTGATTCGACATCGATCTTCATCATATTTTCCGAGATCATGTAAAACACTATTATGATGCTAATTAATGAAGTCTTCTCTATTTATCACCATTGAAACGTAGGCAGACTTTAAATGTGAGAGAAAAGGATAATTTTCTCAACAGCTATATCACAGGCCTGCACTACACAGGTGGTCAGGTGTCAGGCTAGACTGGCCCCAGTCCCTGTGTCCTACCTCTTCCTCCTCTTCCTCCTCTGCCTCCCTGCCCCCCCCCCCCCCCCACCCATACACACACACCTACACTACACCCCACAGTTGACAGATTTGTTTCTTTCTTTTTTTTCATTCAGAAGATAACAGACACAAAACTGTGGTCTGAAGCCGTTCTTCTCAGGTACACCACTCCTCGATACAGGAGGTATCCTGGACCAGTCACACTGCAACATACTTTAGCTTAATTTAGTTTAATCATGAATGCCCATAATCAAAGACTTGAACAAGTCTACTACTGGGACAGCTAGAGGAAGTTTACATTTTGTAATGCATTTTATCCAGATTTAAAAAAATTTATTATTCTCAGTGCCTCTCGACATAAGTCAAGTTTTTCAGGCACTCGCAAAAAACAATAATACAAGTTAACAGATTTAGTTCACACATACAAATTATGGTCCATACAGTTTTTCTAAGTACATAGCTACGAAGAAGTGTGATTTTTTTTGTAATAATTCACTGAATGTTCCTCATTAAAGACTGGAGCACGTCTAGTGTCCGGCGTGCGGCATTTAACAGCGTGTGGCTGCTACCAGGCCCCGTCAGGAGAGGGTTAGGAGGGTGTGGGATTAGCAAACAGAGGCCCACGTCGTGAGGGGTGTGGGAGCACCACGGCTGACAGGGGATGGTCGGGGTGTTTGCTGTTCCCACAGGTCGGGCGAGTCACGCGTTGACACTCACTCCTGATGTTTTCACCGCCTAAATGACTCGCTCCACACCGACAAGGCCATTTACCATTGGCCGATGTAAATGACACCGATTATCTGTGGCAATCTTTCAAAAGATAAAAGATAACCTATTAGAATGTTTCTCTAAATCTAACCAATTTCGCCCCGCCCTCTAGTGGGGAACCAGAATACAAACAAAATAGTATTTGTCAGGTACAAGCTCATTGCAAACCCACAATGCACTAAAAAAATGTCTGTCGGTGGTGCCACTGACTGCACGCTGGTATCATATAGTCGATGAGGGTGCAGTCTTTGCCTTGTTTATGCTGCATTTCATATGTCCATACCGACAGAATTGTCAGGCTAAAATATTGTACCTTACCGATGAAATCAAATCATTTTGATTATCTTAATTGTTGACCAAGTCAGTCGGTGGTGGTTTTATTGTGTAGTATTAGCCAAATTAATCGCTGACCATTTTGAATATCACATTGTTTCCATTCACCGATCTGGCATCAGCACTGAATAATTGGCCAACATAAAATCTCTTTAAGTTTAAGTCTGCCCATAGTTCCCTCTGCCACTCTACATTAGCCTGTGAGCCTATTTACTCACATATTTGGCCGTATCTCCCTGCCATTTTTAGTGCATTGTGGGATTGCAATGAGCTGGTACCTGACAAATACCAGTTGGTTTTTATGCTGGTTCCCTGCTAGAGGGCCTGGCGAAATCTGTTGAATTTAGAGAAACATCTTAAAGGTTGCCATTACTTTATTTTGTATTGTTGTTAATTTATATAAGTCTAAATAAGTTAGAATGACCGGGAAACCAGCATAAGTTCAAGGTCGCTTCAAACAGTGCGATACCTGTCCTATTATTCATTTGTGCATGGAGCCAGTCTACTCTGCATGAGCTTATATTTACTCCCGCCATTCTGATAGGTCACTATTTGCACCCCATCCCTCAAAGAAATCTTTAAAAACACCATAGCTAATGGAAAATCACCGCTGTATTTATAATACATTCCTGCAGCAGTATTTTTTTTGGCAGAATGCTATTTATGCTACTTACTGCTAGTTTTTGCTATTTAAACAAGTTTTTGACCAGCACTTTTTCCTCAGATAGAGAAGTCAGCCCTACTGGCCTAACCAGTCTGTTCTAATGCATAACTTCGGCTGCAGGACGAACTGAGGATGGTATACATCCACTTGAGCCTAATTCTACATAGCTAGGATCTGAGCAAATAGTTATTTAAACTATATATGGACATAATGTTTGCATGTCTATCTATATATGTATTTATCCTATCCCTCATATACATTTCCGTAGACTTAACATGGTGTAACTGTATGCCACAGTAATGGCATAAAATATTTATTTGTCACTGGTGACATATGAAGTTAAAAACATGTAACAAGGTAGGATAAAAATCTAAACATCACTCAATTTCATATAATTTTTATATGCCATTCATTGTCTTCTGCAACAGATATCACTCAGCTCCACTTTGTGATATCATGTCGCTAAGACAACTCATGCCATATAAACAATCATATAAACAATCATATGATGTTTCATGATGTTTAATGATAGTACATGTATCTATGTATGCAACTGCATACATATGTTTGTTTTTTATATCTATCTATGTATATACATGTATATAAGTATGTATTGATGTATTTGTACAGATGTATATATAAGTGTATAAATGTGGACTCAATTAAAAAAAAGAATACTAGTTCCTCTACGGTAGATCTGCTCTGTGCTATTAAAACAGTACTCTACTTCCTACAATCTACCTTTGAAAAAGAAAAAAAGTCTATACCTCGGCAAAACGCCTCGTTCCGTACGGGCCTAAAACGGTTAAAAACCCCATCTCTTTTTTTAAAAAGTCTTAGCCTGGTATAAACATCTACAGGGTTAGCATTAGGAACTCGTTCTAATCGGGCTTGCATGTACGGCAACTCATACTTAACGGGTGATAAACAGATAAATATTTCCAGGCTAAGATAAAATCAGAAACATTTTCGTGCCTGGTCTGAGTCCCTGTTCACCATCTCGTTTGGAGGGCTTCAGAATATTCACTCGGCTATCGCCTCGTTTATATTACTGCGCACTCCAAACTCGATGGCGAAGGAGGACACAGACCAAACACTAAATTAGTAGCCTGCAGAGCTTGGTCAGGTCGTTCTATATAGATACTGCACAAATAATGACATGAATTACAATAGACTAATCTCAGTATATTTAATCAACTACCATATAAATAAGTACTGCATACGCATATACAACTAATATGCGTCATATAAATGTAATTCTGGTAAAGATAACATACATATTGTCATCTTGGTCAATGCAACAACAACCGTTAATAAAATCAACTGTGTCTCTTTTTTGTGTGATTATACCTCCATTATAGTTATAACATACATATGCTATCATCAATATAATTCCTTTTAGAATCGATTTAAACAATGTTCCTGGTACAATTACCTGGAAACCCAAGGACTTTCCGAAACCACAAAGAGCTTCTATTGTGCACGGAACATCTGTTTACTGTTCAGGTATGAACCGTTGAGTAAGTTGAGGTAAAATTGGAATCTAATGGTAGAAATTCCGCCGCCATTCTCCATATGGCCGCAATTAGAGCCAACTTTAACCATGATGCTTACGTGCTGGGGCTTACACAGCGATACGTATTACTGTTATTATAATGAGCCGAGTTATGTTATTATGTCAGAAACATCTGGTGCACAGGACTCCTAGAAGTACACTATGTGTGTTGGTTCTTATATGTATTTATTTTTTGTGTTTAAGTTTTTTTTATTAATAGCAATATTTATCTCATGCGTATATTTGTTATAGTCTCCTTTACAATTTCGCTAGCCATAAAGTTGAACGGAGTCAACCAAATGTAGGGTTGAATTATCATATGAATTATTAACATGAAATAGTTCCAATTATGTCGCTTGACATTTTTTTTGTTTTTATACAATCAGATTTCCCTCACGCAATATAACTTTGTATTTAAAGCGTGGTAGGAAAAGTGGACAAACATTCTGTAGCAGTCATTGTACATTGAAATATTTAGGTGTATCAAAACTTCGTTATAGCAGTCAGAGATTTTATATTTTCTAAAGAAGATCCTTGTTTTCATTTTCAGTTTATAAAATTCGTTTTTTTCCTGTGTAAAGCGAAGAGAGAATGGATTAATCCCCAAACACACCAATAAACAGTGGTCCAAACTAACCCCCCCCCCCCCCCCCCGAACAGGCAGGTCGGTGCAGAGATACAAGCAGGGTAGGAAGCAAGGTGCAGAATCTAAGCTGGGAGAGCGAGAAATGCATATAGATTTCCGCAATGATTGACTAGGTGATTGGTGAATCCAGGGGCCCGTTTAATAATCTAGGATCGTACATGTAGACCCTTTTCTGTACGCCAACGAGACCCATAGACGATATAGCTCAACTTGATTCAACACTTATGGACGAACTTTGGTCAGGTAGAACAATCTTTAGCTGAGCAAGCTTGAATGTCATTAAACGATATCCCTGCTACGGGGTCTCGTTGTACCCTGTTCTTTCGCTGGCACAAGTTATTCAACGACCCCCAGGAAAAGTGTCTCTGATAAAAGACAAAATATAACGCACGAGAAATAGATACAGTAGAACTCCGCCTAACGGACAACCCGCCTAACAAGAAACCCCGCATTAAAGGACCCTTTTGGTCGGAAGGGAAATTTTATCCTCTATTAGATGTTTATTTTCACCCCATGTAAACGAACAACCTTGCGCAAGCGGACACCCCGCGTAATCGGACACCCGCATAAGCAGACAGTTATTTCAGTACGAAAAGACATGAACTCCGTGTAAGCAGACACATTGGAGGGACACCCTATCAAATATGGCATAGGGTGAGCCGCCGGGAGCCGAGCCGTGTTGAGCCACGAGCCGTTGGTGTGTATTCATAGAAAGTGATTCAAAGTTCTATAACTTCGGATCCGAATAAGATATCAGAAAACGGTTTTCAGATGTATCATCGCCTCTGGCTCCCTTACACATTGAGATAAAACACTTATAATTTGAACTGGAGGGAACCCGAAAACCCCGCGCTATTGAATTCATTTGAGATAGGTAAGCACATCGGAAAGTACCCATTGCTCATCTTACCAGTTTTTTAAATATTTTTTTTCTTTTATTCCCGTCAGTTCTACACTATTAGGTAGTTCTTCCACTGAGCTTCGTTCGCAATGAGTACACAGAAATATTGGTACATACACATTATAGTGCAAAATGGATAGGGTGAGATGAAATGAGATGGAGTGATGAAATGAGATAAGATACAGCAGACCCATATCATTTCACGATATGTATACAAGCTAAACATGTCATAGCCACAGATAGGATTTCATACCATGATCTTTGGACTACATTTAGGTCCAATCATAGCCCGACAATGAGCGTTTCACAACCCGCTTAAAATCCCTCTTGTTGTCCAGTTTCTGTATAGGCTCATCTAGTTCGCTCCACAACACATTGCCACGAAGAAGTGGTCTTGTTTACCCATGCTGCAGTCCGTCACTTGGTTCTCACCCAACTTACACGTGGTAGTAACATACCTGCCCCCACTCACACCTGCCGCTCACCCGCCACCAGGTAGCGTGGCGGTGCACATCAAAGCGAGGCCGGTGAGGAGAGGCAGGTGGACGGGCGGTGATGTGGGCAGGTGAATCAAGGCGACCACTCAAACACCTGACAGGTGAGGATCCACCTCAACCACCCTCCCCCCGCCTCTCACGACCTGCCTCCCTACCCCGACCCACACGCCACCTTATACACATACCTCAACACAACATGGGAGCATAGTACTATCGTAAAGTTGGGTGAGTTTTAATCTTGGCCACCGTATGCCACGACTGGCGAAGCTAAGTGAGGTCTGGAACCAAAACTCCAGGAGTGGAATGCGGTGGCCAAGATTAAAACGAATCAGGTTTTGATTTTATCCTACCCTGTCTCCTCGATTTTGGAATATTACGTGAAAACAATTCTGTATGCCACTAGTGGCATACCTCAACACACAACGCAGGAGTATAGTATAGTAAAACTTACTCACCTTGTTGGGACGTCCTCTCGTACCGCGTTTCTTCCGATGAGAATATTAAACGAGATCGTAGAGCGAGTTTAATATTTTTTCAAAAGATACAAGATAAAACTCATTAAATATTATCGTAAAACTGGATGAGTTTTAATCTTGGCCACCGTATGCCACGACTGGAGTTTGGCAAAGCGAAGCTGAGTGAAGTCCAGAGCCAAAACTCCAGGAGTGGCATGTGGTGGCATTTGCCTGTGCGTGGCATACGGAAACTCAATGTTAAGCCTCTGGGACTTTATATGAGGGGTACGATAAAGTAAAACTTACTCACCTTGTTGGGACGTCCTTCATACCGCGTTTCCTTCGATGAGAATATCAAACGAGATCGTAGAGTGAGTATAATATTTTCTCAAAAGATACAAAGTAAGAGAGGATGTCCCAACAAAGTCAATATGTTTTATTTTTATTTTCTACCTCCGAATTTGACAAAACAGTCTGTGAAACTTATCAAATATATCTGTAGACTCTAACAGATGTCTGTATATGTCTGGTAGTATCTACTCACATGCCAAGTACTTTGGTGGGTCTCAGACGATCCAAAACCAGATTGCCCTCCGAATCATTCCTAAGATGTGCACCTGACACCACTAAGCCCATAAAACATCGACACCGATCTCAGATGTTCACCGATCAAATGGTGGCGGCGAATCTGTGACATTCTTTTCTGTGTAAGATACCTTTGTACAGCGACCAGATTGAGATCAAAGGATGCTACCGCTGGCGAGGTTGAATAAGTTTTGATCCATTAAGATATCGCAGAACAGTTTAAGAATCTATAATTGCCTTTGTCTCCCTCAAAATAATTGTAGGAACGTTTGAAAAAGGGTATCTGTGATATGCATGAAAGGTCGGCATTAGTTTATTTCGTATTCACAGCCACTTTCAACTTATAAAAAGATGTAATTGGAGTTCTACACAACATGGTGAAGCGTCCACCGTTTACCCAATGTAGAACATAGCGTGCTTGTAATGTAGTGAAGTGTCCATCATTTAACCCATGAGAAACATAGCATGCTGGCGATGTAATATGGTGTCCCCCATTTACCCCGTGAGAAACGTAGCATGCTGGCAATGTAGCACATTGTCCATGATTTACCCTATGGGAAATGTAGCATGCTGTAGGATGTAGCGTAGTGTCCATCATTTACCCCACTAGAAACATAGCGTGCTGGTGATGTAGCATAGTGTCCGCCATTTACCATGCGAGAAACATAGTGTGCTGGTGATTTAGCATAGTGTCCACCATTTACCCCATGAGAAACATGAGTATGCTGGCAGTGTGCCCACCAATTACCTGCCAGATACGTAGCATGCTGCCAATGTAGCATGATGTCCACCATTTACCCCGCGAGAAACATAGCATGCTGGTGATGTAGCATAGTGTCCAACATTTACCCCATGAGAAACATAGCATGCTGGCAGTGTGCCCACCAATTACCTGCCAGATGCGTAGCATGCTGCCAATGTAGCATGATGTCCACCATTTACCCCGCGAGAAACATAGCATGCTGGTGATGTAGCATAGTGTCCAACATTTACCCCATGAGAAACGTGGCATGCTGGCAATGTAGTGTAGTGTCCACCATTTACACCTCGAGAGATATAGCTTGCTGCCAATGTACCATTTACCCTGTGAGAAATGTAGCATGCGGCTATGTTGCTTATTATTATATACCTGTGGCCGTATGACCTACACATACTGCCCGGCGCTACCCATGACATATATTTGGCCATACGTCTCACTGTGTCGTACGGGGTATGACATCACGTGACTAGCTAGAATTTCGCCATTTTGAGGTATATAATAATACGAAAACGGGCTGACTGTCTTAGTACGTCAAAATACTTGGTAAAATTATCAATCAGATACATCCCTCTGCCTTCGGCATCGAGATGTATCTAATCAGTAATTTTACCGCATATTTTTGACGTAAGAAGACAGTAAGCCAGTTTCCGTATCGTATCTACCATTTACCCCTTGGGAAACAGCATGATGGCAATGTAGCAGAGTGCCCACCATTTACCCTGCCAGATGCATAGCATGCTGGCAATGTAGCATAGTGTCCATCATTTACCCCACTGGAAACATAGCATGCTGGCAATGTATCGTAGTGTCCACCATTTACCTAGCGAGAAAGATAGCATGCAGGCAATATAGTTTAGTGTCCACCATTTACGCCTCAGGAAATATAGCTTTCTGTCGGTGTACCATTTAGCCTGTGAGAAATGTAGCATGTGGCTACGTTCTTTAGTATCTACCATTTACCATTGGGAAACATAGCATGCTAGCGATGTAGCAGTGTACCCACCATTTACCCTGCCAGATGTGTAGCATGATGGCAATGTAACATAGTGTCCATGATTTACCCTTTGAGAAATATAGCATGCTGGCAATGTAGCGAAGTGTTCAGATACAGTATACTATCATGAAACATCACAAAATTTCATATGATTGTTTATTTGGCATGAGTTGTCTTTGTGGAATGATATCACGAAGCGGAGCTGAGTGATATCTGTAACAATGAATGGCATGTAAACAATCATTTGAAATTGAGTGATGTTTAGATTTTATCCTACCCTGTCACATGTTTTTAACTTCATATTACCAGTGGCATATAAATATTTTATGGCATAACCGTGGCATACAGTCACACCATGTTAAGTCTATGGAGATTTATATATGCGGGGTAGGATAAACAGACATATTTCCGCACATACACAGACATATTTTTACACACACACAAACTACCCCCACACCTCCTTAGAGCCTCTTTACACCTGCCACGCTTCACACACGCAGACATCTCCGAGGGCCTCCGTCCCCCGCTGGACACATATGAAGCAGATAAGGCATCCCTGTGATCACTCAGCCACAAACACACCCCACTCAGCATAGCACAGCTACCACAGACCCCTACAACGTTTACCTGAGTTTACTGTCCTCTGAGATCAAACCGGCCGAGACAATTGTCCCTAAGTGTTCTCAAGATCGATGCAAAGACCACAAAGTGTGGCTGGACTGGGTCTCATAGCTTCATGGTATGTGAACTGGAGGGTTAGACTGACTCCAGTCCCTGCATCATGTGGCTACTCTCCTGGCTGGGATACAGACTGGCTCTAGTCCCTGCATCATGTGGCTACCCTCCTGGCTGGGATACAGACTGGCTCTAGTCATTGCATCATGTGGCTACCCTCATGGCTGGGATACAGACTAGCTCTAGTCATTGCATCATGTGGCTCCCCTCATGGCTGGGATACAGACTAGCTCTAGTCCCTGCATCATGTGGCTACCCTCCTCGCTGTGATACAGTCCCTGCATCCTATGGCTACCCTCCTCGCTGGGATACAGACTGGCTCTAGTCCCTGCATCCTATGGCTACCCTCCTGGCTGGGATACAGACTGGCTCTAGTCCCTGCATCCTATGGCTAACATCCTCGTTGGGATACAGGACTGGCTCTAATCCCTGCATCCTATGGCTACTCTCCTCGCTGGGATACAGACTGGCTTCAGTCCCTGCACCCTATGGCTACCCTCCTGGCTGGGATACAGACTGGCTCTAGTCCCTGCATCATGTGGCTACCCTCCTGGCTGGGATACAGACTGGCTCCAGTCCCTGCATCGTGTGGCTGCCCTCCCCGCTGGGATACAGACTGGCTCTAGTCATTGCATCATGTGGCTACCCTCCTGGCTGGGATACAGACTGGCTCTAATCCTTGCATCCTATGGCTACCCTCCCCGCTGGGATACAGACTGGCTCTAGTCATTGCATCATGTGGCTACCCTCCTGGCTGGGATACAGACTGGCTCTAATCCTTGCATCCTATGGCTACCCTCCTGGCTGGGATACAGACTGGCTCTAGTCCTTGCATCCTATGGCTACCCTCCTGGCTGGGATACAGACTGGCTCTAGTCCCTGCATCCTATGGCTACCCTCCTGGCTGGGATATAGACTGGCTCTAGTCCCTGCATCCTATGGCTACCCTCCTGGCTGGGATACAGACTGGCTCTAGTCCTTGCATCCTATGGCTACCCTCCTCGTTGGGATACAGACTGGGTCTAGTCCTTGCATCCTATGGCTACCCTCCTCGTTGGGATACAGGACTGGCTCTAGTCCCTGCATCCTATGGCTACTCTCTTGATTGGGATACAGGACTGGCTCCAATTCCTGCATCCTATGGCTACCTCCTCGCTGGGATACAGACTGGCTCCAGACCCTGCATCCTATGGCTACCCTCCTCGTTGGGATACAGCGACTGGTACAGTCTGTGATGGTCTTGGATTACTGGTGCTGTTTAGCTCTAGTATTCCCAACACTCTCCATACAGATATCTTAGCTACTGGTCAGGATATCTGCTGGGAGATTGATACCCTCTCACTTTGATCTTAATCAGGTCATAGTCAGGAGCAGGCGAAATTCATTGCTATGACCACACAGGCGGCCAGGAAACTGGTGGAGGGGAGGGGGAGGGGTAGGAGGAAGTATAGAGTTACAGGGAGTGGTGTGAGGCCATAAACAGGAGATTCTGTTCATAGTGGACAAGTCTTTGATTCATGGGCCAGTCAAAGAAGGAGAGATACTATAATGAACTTTATTCTGATTGTGTTAAATCATTTAAGGAATTTTCATAATCAAAGACTTGAGCAAGTCTACTGGAGGGTGGGCTTTCGGGTTCTCTCACAACACCCTCACATCAAAGGGGCTTAATGCTCAAGGATGTATTGTCCGCGTATCTGTGGGTACTGGCTTGTGGATTGTACGGTGATTATGTGTAATAATACTTCAAGTATTGGGTGTTTAAATTGTAATACAGTTGGTACCTGGTAAAGTGGATACTTGGAATAGTTGATAACTCATTTTAGTAAACAGTTACTGCACGTAGCCACACTGCATGGGATGCACTGCCATTTTCCTCAGGACTTTCAAGCTATGAAAATCACTGGGTAGAGTGAAAATTGTTGATTCGTATCAATCATTATGTTTTTTCTCCATAGACTTAACATTGGGAACTCGTATCCAACACCAATGAGATATTTACGAAAAATATCCAATTGGAAATTATGTCACAAAGGTTAGCCCATTAGTCAATGTGAAGGGTGAGATAAATTCAGAAATCTATTCAAGTTTAGGATCAGAGCTCGATCTCATCTTATTAGAATCGCTACGTAATTCACGTAGCTTCGCCTTTTTTCCACTGGAAAACTTTTCCACAGGAGAAGCTCTACTCCACGAGGAAAGGATTTTCTCCACAAATAAATTCAGAAACCCATTCAAGTTTATGAAAGTTTAGTTTGTTTGAATCGCTACGTAATTCATGTGGCTTCGCCTTGTGAATTACTATGCGATTCAAACTCGATGGGATATGAGCTCAAACCCTAAACTTTCAGAGGTTTCCTCTATAGTACAGCAAACTTTACCATTCCTCACATTGTATAGGGCACACAGCTATTGTGCTATGGAGGCAGTCATCTTGCTCCACAATGCTATCCAAAGAAAACCAGCTGTCGGGACCAATTATCAATGTATTTTATCGAGAATATTTTTGGGGACTTGCCATGGAGGAATTTTAGCCTCGTTTCAATATCATCTATAGATTATAACAACTGATAACAGCGTTTGCCCCCCCCCCCCCCCCCCGACTACAGTGGTGGTATCTTATAATTGCCTGGCAGATCACAGCAGAACTGGGGTTCTTATCAGAGTCTAATCGCAGAAACGTGGTCAACTGCCCCGGCATTAGGTGACCTTCCGACACGATTTTGATTTTTTATCGGGAGGTGCATCGTAGACCATATCGGAGCCATATCATAGTAGGTGGATGCCGGGCCTTACTTTCTACATCCTGAAGCCCAGAGATGTACAAAGACAAAGAAATACATCTAAACACTTTAAGTCGCCCACCATGACCCTGTTATTCTCCATATCTTTTTTAGTTTATTTAATTCTTCGAGGGAAACTGCATCGTTTTTCCACAGAACCTTTAACCTGACCATATGACGATGTTTCTGCTCCACCTAAGTATACGTTGACGCTTTATCTCGACGGCCATATGGCTTTATGTTCGCTAACTGCCACCAGTTAGTAAATAAATTGTTACATCACGTCAAGATATCAGGCCATATGGACGTAATTATCTACGAATGTTTTGAATAACAATAATTTAGTGAAATGTGTGGTGTCGTACTTAAATGCAGGATAATGAACGTTCATTGGCAGAAAGGATAATGCATGGAGGTGGGGGGTAGGTTAAGTGCTGAAAAAAAGAAGAAAAAACTGCAGCTGCATTCTGTTGGATGACCAACTCTCCTCACAGATATTTCGTGCTGCCACTCTCCAAGCAGAAATCCGGCGCTCTACTTTTATCTCTGCATGTACCTGCCTGTTTGGGACAAAATCTGCCCCATCCGCCAGTTTTTCCAAATATCCTAAATTCTTTGCAGTTTGGGCAGTATTTTGGATTCTATTAATATAGAGAGATACACATATGTACATGTTAAATAATATACACCCATTTCTGTCATTTGTTATTTCAAACCATACATAGTCTTAGGGATTACTTTCTTCAGTGGAAAACACCTCATATATTGTAAGGATTTGTTTATAAACATGACACATGTGCTTATTTGAAGGAGCAGTTTAATCGACCTTGGATTCACATTATAAAGTAGTTGAAAGCTGAAAAAGAAAGAGATGGATTGTTTGCTATGCTAAAGTAACAATTCCTATATTTCACAACTCATAATATATGAGTTGTATGAGTTTCATAACTTTTGACAGTTGCCTTGTTTTGAATCTGAAATTTTAGCTGGTGGAACTGTCAAAAGAAGTGAAAGTGAAACAACGTATATGGCAGATAATATACACTCATATCTGTTATTTGTTATGTCCAACCAGACATAGTCTGAGGGATTGCTTTCTTCTGTGGAAAGCTCCTCATGTGCTGCAGGGTTTTGTTTGTCAACATAACACATGTACTCGTTCGAAGGGGCAACTGGATTCACATTTTAAAGTGGTTTAAATCTGAAGACGAAACAGCTGGATTGTCTGTGAAGCTCATTTGCCTTGTTTTCATTCCAAAATGTTGGCTGGTTCCTACTGTCTTAAGTGGAAAGCTCGGGAACCAGCGTTGGGTTGAGGCGAAGAAGCGCAAGCACCGCATAAGATCTGCTGGGAGAGTGATTATGACCTCCCCATCTCCAGCTTCCCCCCCCCCCCTCATCTTCCTCACTATTGTCGTCCTTAGACCGTGACACCGCCCCCCCCCCGAACCCACACACACAGGTGAGAGGTGAACAATTAGACTGCTCTCAGCCATGCTGTTCTCGTGCCATCTCGCGTGTCTCGCGAGAGTCACCGGGCCGACGTGCATGCCGGGAAGGGCTCGTTACAGCATGGTGCTGCCCCCTGTTGTCACTAGAGGTCACCACCGACATGATGTTGCTGCTTGCGCGCGCATTGTTCGTCGGCGGTCAAGTGAACAGAAAAGACACAACGACGTCATCAAAAAGCAGACGGTAATGCGCGCGCGTCAGGCGATGTTACCCGGCGAGCCCGCATTAAATTGCTGCAGGTCGCCAGGCACAAGCGGCGGTTTGTCGGCGCTTGTACTCGGCGAGCATGTCACACCGTGGAATGTGGGATGTTTTCGCTGGTTCCTGTCATTAACTGGCTGGTTACTGGCCGGTTTAGGTCTCTTTATCTCTCGCTGGTTCCTCGTGAAGTGTCAGTTGTGACGTGTCAGGGATGGGTCCATCAGACCGTCCACTCAAGTGTTAGGAATGTCTGTGTCATTACTGAGCATGAACATGTATTCCGGAATGCTGAACCCTATAAAACATCCAACTACAAAGACTGATACCCTGAATAGATATAGGAATTCCTAATTTCACAGTATTCATCACTCATATATGATTATGAAGCTGGAATCGAAATTGTTTAATCTCGCAAAAATATTGCTGTATGACCTATAACGTCTATATATATAAATATGTTTTGTAAAGTCTCACATATTATGAAAAGCCTTGTAACCTAAAGAATGTAAGTTTCTTAAATGCTGGAGGTACATTGAAACCAGCACCAGTATCATCCAGGATAGATAAAAGTGTTAAGACAAAGAAATGGTGACTTTAACCGATCGCATTCTCCACAATGAATTCATTGGATTGGTAGCATCTTGTCTGTTGGTCTTCGGTCATTACTCCCATGGGGGATGTGGCCGACTCTGCCAGACCTTAAGATTTTGATCTACACACTTCTGTCGTCTAGCCAATTCTCATTAGGTAATTTCAATGGTATATAGGTATGTATCCTCCTGTCTAATACAAGACAAATATCTAACAAAATTAAACAATTGTTTCCTGATGTCTCCATTTGATCAGAGGTCATATAAGGTAACATTATTGTCTATGAAGACCCATCACCTTTGAGACTGAATACTTGAATCAAATCTCACCGATTCATTCCATCATCAGATTGCTGAATATGAGATATTATAATCCTATGTGCTTTAGGAATATGTCTCCTTTGTCCTCAGTGATAATCAACATGCTGCATTCTGGCTTGTGCAAATTCATTAATTAATCCTTTATTGATGGGTTGAAGCAGGTTAATTCACATTTACCTTTTATCCCTGTATCAAGTACAAACGGTGTGAGATGGGAATATAATGATTGAGACAGATTGACAAGAGTATAAGGAAAGAATACCACTGTGATAAACTATGAGAGACTGACGGTTTAGATCTGATGTTTGATGAAAAATAGCTGTTCCCACACCGGGAATCGAACCCGGGCCGCCTGCGTGAAAGGCAGGAATCCTAACCACTAGACCATATGGGAGCTTGCACCGCAGATGTTTTGGACAGTTACTCAGATGAGACTAGTATGTCAAGACCAAATCGAGAATTGGGGACAGATGCAGTGAGTATTATTGAGTGAGGGACACTCTCAGAAACACTGTCTAGGTAACGGAGAGGTTATAGATATCAGCATGCTGGAAACACTATCCCTTCACTACATCTCTTAGACATTGGTGAAGTGAAATGGAAGCAGTCATGTCTTGAAAACTCTGGAAAGAAATATGGAAGTTATCAAACAGCAACATGAAAACTCGTCACATGGTCTATAGAGATCGTTGGTCTTCCTGGTATATACCTGGGTGCCAATATTTCTCAAATACTGCTTGCTGCTAGGGTTGCAGTAAAATATAATGTTGCTTGCACCACAGATGTTTTGGCCAGTTACTCAGATGAGTCTAGTATGTCACGGCCAACTATAGAGTGGGGGACAGATGCAGTAAGTATTATTGAGTGTGGGACACTCTCAGATACACTGTCTAGGTAAGGGAAAGGTTATAGATATTTTCCACATGCTGTAAACGCTATCCCTTCACTACAGAGACATATTTTTGCTAGGAAACTACCTCACTGCTGGTGATATGGTCTCCGTTCCTGGTCTGTCATCAGGTTTATACAGACTGGCACAATAAGCAGAGGTCTGTATAAACTTGATGACAAACCAAGTAAAGAGACTATTTTGTCAACAGTGGGGTAGTTTCCGTATCATCATGTACCTTAAATCGATGAAAAAAAACCCACTATTTTAGTGACTTTTGAAGTCGCAGTCTCAGTAGGCGTGAACATTATTTTTACTGCAACTCTAGCAGCAAGCAGTATTTGAGAAACATTGGCACCCAGGTATATAATAGCTAGGAGCAAATGGTATGTTCATCATTGATGAATGATCATGGAGTTATAGATAAATAATAATCAAAAGGTTTGGGTTATATTCAGTCTACAGGTCATTTTCTGTAACCCACTTACACCCAGTCAACTTGTTAGTGCTACATCTGCCTGTCTTAGATCCAAATATATCAGCACCTTTGGGTCAATGAGGTATGATGGTATCTCTTAGTGATTGGTCATGGTCAGTTGGGAATGCCTCTAACACTGAGACACTGACCCTCTGCTCCTTCAACAATATCACACTGTTAGCATGCAGATGGTGAAGGGTTTTAGCAGGCTGCAGGAGGTGGTTCATTGATAGAATTATTCAGTGTTTTTTTTTCCTGGCTGAAGGAAAAACTAAAAAGCCTGTCTTGTACACAAGACTCGACCAATCTTATACACATGTATTAGGCAATTATCACTAAATTATCTTACAGGATCTATAATTGTCTGATGGAAATGATAATCACCAATTGACAGTGATTTCTATTTTGGTCTTAAATACTTAAAAAAAGTTCATCTGATATTCATAAGGCAGTGAATAATATTAATTCACATTTTGCTTTCATCCCTGCATCAAGAACAAATGGTGTGAAACAGGAATATAATAATTGAGACAGATTGACATAATGACAAGAGTATAAGGAAAGAATACCACTGTGATAAACTATGAGAGACTGACGGTTTAGATTTGATTTTTGATGAAAAACAGCTGTTCCCACACCGGGAATCGAACCCGGGCCGCCTGCGTGAAAGGCAGGAATCCTAACCACTAGACCATATGGGAGCTTGCATCACAGATGTTTTGGCCAGTTACTGCAGATGAGCCTAGTATGTCAAGACCAAATTTAGAGTTGGGGACAGATGTAGTAAGTATTATTGAGTGAGTGACGCACTCAGATACACTGTCTAGGTAACGGAGAGGTTATAGATATTTTCAGCATGCAGGAAACACTATCCCTTCACTACATGCTATTCCTTCGCTACATCTCTCAGACATTGGTGAAGTGAAATGGAAGCAGTCATGTCTTCAAAACTCTGGAAAGAATTATGGAAGTTATCAAATAATAAAAATAGGCACATGGTCTATAGAGGTTGTTGGTCTTACTTGATTGGGCCAGAGACATATTTCTGATAGGAAGCAACCTCATTTTGCTTGATACGGTGGGGACAGGGGGCAGAGGGCAGGGGGCAGGGGGTAGGGGGAAGAGAGCAGGGGACAGGGGAAAGGGGGCAGGGGCAGGGGACAGAGGGAAGGGAACAGGGAGCAGGGGGCAGATGATAAGACAGAGGGTAGGGGGCAGGCAACTAGGGGCAAGACAGAGGGCAGGGGGCAGTGGGCAGTAGGCAGAGTCCAGGGTCCAAGATTTGAGACAGAAATATAATGATTGTTTGGAAAATCATTTCGTTTGCTCTCCCCATTGGGTATCAGCATTGGAAAAAATTGGTCGTGATAGCGGTAGAGTAAAGACACACTGCCTCGTTTACCTACTATAGGAATATAATGATTGCACAGAAAGAAACAACATTGTGGGAGGCTGACGGTTCGAATTTGATATTTGAAAAACAGCTGTTCCCACACCGGGAATCGAACCCGGGCCGCCTGCGTGAAAGGCAGGAATCCTAACCACTAGACCATATGGGAGCTTACATCGTGTTCATTATCCAGTTAAGCAGATGGGACTAGTATGTCATGATCAAATAGAGAGTGGAGGACAGATTGAGTATTATTGAGTGTGGGATATGCTCAGATACACTGCCTAGGTAAGGGAGGGGTTATATAGACTTTCAGCATGCTGCAAATGCTATCCCTTCACTATCTACATGCCAACTCTGTGGCATTGGTAAAGAGGTGAAGAGGACCAGTATCTTCATGCTTTAGAAGAGTTCCCAGTTTACAGTTACTACATATACAACTACCTTGTTGGTCCTTGACATATTTGGAACCTATGAAAGGAGGGTTAGAAGTTACTGTTTGTCAAGTGGGTTCATAAGAAGGAACTCTATCGAGATCTGTAGCCACTGAAAATATGCCATAAGTTTTAGTTATGGAGTAATCTCACTCAGCCTTGCTGCTTGAGATGATGTAGCAAACCAAAATAAATGGTATGTTTCCAGAAGGACTCTATATTTTTGTTCAATAATATAAAATGCACGAGGGTGCCCCTAAAGGACTGCTCAACATAGAAGATATACTTGAATCTAGTGACATGAACATTTGCATGACATAGAGATATTGACATTTATTTTGGAGAACATTGAAGTGTTTCCTCATGCCTATTTGGATGACACTTACAAATATGTTATATTACTAGGGCTACACAAGATTTCTCTGCACTTTTGTGTAAGCTAGCCCTTCATTGCATTACATAAAAGATGTTGATACTTGTTATGCAGGGGACAGGGACAGGGCACAGGGGGAAGGGTACAAAATGTGGAACAGGAATCACCACTGTGATAAACTATGAGAGACAATTTAGATTTGATGTTTGAAAAACAGCTGTTCCCACACCGGGAATCGAACCCGGGCCGCCTGCGTGAAAGGCAGGAATCCTAACCACTAGACCATATGGGAGCTTGCATCCTGGTCATTATCCAGTCAATGAGATGGGACTAGTATGTCATGATCAAATAGAGAGTGGAGGACAGTTGAGTATTATTGAGCTGGGATATGCTCAGATACACTAGGTAAAGGGGAGGTATTATAGACTTTCAGCGTGCTGCAAATGCTATCCCTTCGCTATCTGCATGTCACCTCTGTGACATTGGTAGTGTGCAGCAGGCTAGTATACGTTAGTGTCTCAGAGGAGTGGCCTAGCTGACCAAGACTAATCACAGACCACAATGACCCACTGGTGCTTGACATATCTAGACCCTAAAAGGGAGCTATAGAAGTGGCAAGTTGGCTATATATAATACATCCATATTTGAGAGCCTATCAAATACACAAATTGGACGTTAAACTACCCAAACAATCAAACAAACAAAAGTTTGTAAAAACTACCAGAAATAAAAGCAACCTCGCAAAATACTTACTTAAGTAGCATCTAATTGATAAAACACTGTTCTCCTATTTGAGTTATGTTTGATAATTTCCCAGATTAGGATGAAATATCAAACCTTGTAGGTTTGAGATATATTAACATCTGTACGGAATACATATTACAGATTGGAACACGGAATAGAGGGCAGGAGACAGAAATCTAGCAACTACATTAAGTACAACATAGGAGAGGGAGGCAATGGAATGATGACGCTTACCACTGAAATGTTAACTATATTCATAACAGACTTTGTAAGTGTAATAACAAATATTTTATTGAGCCAGCTTTCACATTGTACTCCAATGGATAACACACATGTAGCCAAATGCGGACATTTGACTGTTCATTGTTTGAGTATCTACCTGTAAACTCCATACAAATTGATGATTGATAAAGGAGAGCAAAGCTCCTATATATAAAAAACAAAAAAATACATCCATATCATTCTTCTAAAATTATTTCAATCACAAGTCCCACAAGTAACACTTACTTTCTAGTATAAAACTATGTATACCCAATGTTAATCGTGTCCTTTCCCCTCCTCCTTTGTGTGAGAGTGTCATCTTGGCCAGGTGAGGGCGCCTCCACGCTGATCCGGTCTAATCACCTGTGGGAACACACCTGTACACACCCCTCACCACCCCCCTCACCCCCCGCCGCCACCACCCCTCTGACCAGCACACATCCAGGGGTCAGGGGTACGACCTCTAACCCGCCACCCCTCCCTGCCCCGCTCCCAGCACCCATCCCACATTGTTAGCCCCACTGTTACCCCGACAACCAACATGCAACAACCATATGGCGCTTTTTTACTGCGGACCTGCGTTGTACACTCTCCAGACGTAGGCCTTGCTGACTAACATGTGCTTGGGCTGCTTTCTTTACTGGGAGTCAGGGATGGGTGCAAATAAAATGATGTTATTCAGGGATATGTAAAGATCAAATAGAAATACTTCAAAATTAACATGTGAAAGTATTGTATATTATACATACATATATGATATATTGCCTGTGACTAGTTGGCTATATATAATACATCCATATTTGAGAGCCTATCATATACAAAAGTTTGTAAAAACTACCAGAAATAAAAGCAACCTCGCAAAATACTTAATTAAGTAGCATCAAATTGATAAAAGACTGTTCTCCTCTTTGAGTTATGTTTGATGATTTCCCACATGTGAAAGTATTGTATATTATACATACATATATCATATATTGCCTGTGACTTACTTCTATAGGTTTTTGTTAATATCAAGAACAATATGAAAAGTCTTATGACAAGGGTTGGGATCTTAATAGACATGAATTAGATAATTTAAAGTTCATTTGTTACTATTGTAACCTAGCTATATGTAATGTTCCCGTATAAGCTAAAACACTATTACACTATTACAATATAAGAACAATTAAGGAGGAATAACTTCACTAAGACACCAAATATAAAAGGGGGTAAACGTGGTATAAGATGTTTTTACTGGAAGAACTTAATGACCTTAATGACAACTAGGAGCAAATAGTATGTTCATCATTGATGAATGAGCGTGCAATTATAAATGAATAACAACTGAAAGGCTTGGGTTACATTCAGTCAATGGATAGTTTTCTGTAACCAACTTGCACCCAGTAAACTTGCCATTTCTGCAACTGCCTGAGTCTAGGATGCAAACCTAACAAGCACCAGTAGGCCAATCAGTATTTTGGTCTTGAGTGATTCTAAGACACTGAGACACTGGCACCCTGTTCTGTTCTCAATACCACCATGAATAGCATGCAGATAGTGAAGGGATAGTTATCATGCAGTGCATTGGAAGTCTATTTGTGATCACTCTAACCTCTCTAGGTGATGTATATAGCCCGTACAAGCATGCTCTAATCAAGGTTTGTTGAAAAGAATGTGATAACAGATATATATATATAATGTCTTTTTCATGTGATATATCACAACACCAATGACTAATGTCAAACATCACGTGACCCTTACCCATCATGCAGCAGCAGGTGCACGAATCTGCTTGGAGAGTGACCCACTGAGGCAAAACGAGGAGGACAGGACCACGAATATGGATGGAGATATATAGACTGGCCTCAGTCCCTTTATCCTACCCCTAATATAAAATCCCACAGGCTTAACATTGAGTTTCCATATGCCACGCTGACTGGCATACAGAGTTTTATATGCCACTAGTGGCATACAGAATTGTTATCACATAATTTTCCAAAATCGAGGAGATGGGGTGGGATAAAATCAAAACCTAATTCATATTAATCTTGGCCACCGCATGCCACTCCTGGAGTTTGGGCATAGATTAAAACTCATCCAGTTTTATGATAGTATCCTACCCCTCCGCCCCTTCCGTGACACAGGGACTCATCCGTAATCGGCCGTGTAGACTGGCGCGATTTTGCGCCACACTCCCCAAGCATAGGTCTGGCTACTGGTCAGGATATCTGCTGGGAGATACCCTCTCACTTTTATCTCAATCGAGACATAGTCAGGAGTAGGCGAAATATATTGCTATGACAACACCGGCGGCCAGGGAACAGGAGGAGGGGAGGGGGGACGGGTAGAGGGAGGTGTAGGGTTACAGGGAGTGGCTTGGGGTCATAAACAGGAGATTCTGGTCAGAGTGGACAAGTCTTCATGGGCCAGTCAGAGAAGGACACATGCTATAGTGAATTGTATTCCGATTTTCTTTAATCATTTAATGAATGTTCATCATCAAAGACTTGAGCAAGTCTAGGATGGAGAGTGTGGCTGTGCGGACATTAACCAGGGTCCAGAGGCTCCTTATTAGAGGCCTCCTGATGACAGGGCTCCTGTCCCCTGCACCTCCGCCTCACACGACACCGCACAATGGGGCGGGCAGGTGCAGTAAGACCAGCTTTGTTTAAGTGGGTCTTTGAGGTGCCTGTTGTATACTTAACCGTGTGTTAGTGGTGAATAGTGTATCATTACTCCAGGCCCTGCAGCAAGGCTCATATCTACCTGGTTGTATATCACTTTCCGCATCAGGTTCGTGTGTGGAGTTATTGGTAGAAGACTAATGTAAGGGAGCGTTCATTAATTGGGGCCAGGGGGGCACAGTTTTTGGAACTCCGATCGGTCAAGGAATATCGCCCCCCCCCCCCCCCCATGGGAATACTGATAAAAAGTTCCTCCCTCCTTGGGATACCCCCCCCCCCCCCAAAGTCCCCCCCCCCCTGGAATACAAAATAAAGTTGCTTCCCTCCTAAAACTATGCCTCCCCGGCAATAATTATTGAACGGTCCCTCAGCCAGTACAAGTGCTAAGATCTACAAATGGGTTAATACTGGATGAATACTGTATCTTGTATTTTTTCTTGAATAAAAGGAAATGACTCTGTATTATTAGATATGCTAATTACCAATAGCGACTGAATCCAGTTCTTGTGGATGGTTAGAAAAAACATGAATGGCAACCTATGAATAATACTATTACTTGAACTTAGCAGACAGATTGCTTGGATGACCCCTTGCGGTGCACTCCTCTCATAAGATCTCACACTCTCTAAGTGGTATTCTGTACAAGGTTCTCTCTGCGCTCTATGGGAGAAGAATTCTTAACGAACTAGGCTTAGAGCCTTGAGAATCGACTGGCACACAGTATTCCCGCTAGGTGGCATCATTAAGATTATAGGAATCTATGGGTTGCATTGATGTACGTCTTTAGCGCGGGAGGCAGGCCAGTGAATTCAATGAACATAAACTAGGTTTCATTATCCATTTGTTAAGTTATGAATTCTTCCTATTAAGTATTTTTACTTTTAGAGTCTACATAGACGGTAAACACAGCGTGATCCCGTGTGGGATTTAACACGACCAACCCCTATATCATAGCTCAGCGCAGACGGGGGTGGTCAATCTACCCGCTACCTGTCGTATTATCTTCTCTGGACGGGGGACCAGTCTTGACTCCGAGTGGACACTGTCACATCCCGTGTCTTGTACCCACCCCTCTTTACGAGATCCGATCTGCCGGCTGTTTTGTAACGATACCCGCGACCCCCTCCCTCACCCCTCACACCTGCCCCACACCTGGACACGCTCCTCAGGTAGTCTCACCTCTGACCCCACGCGTCCCCCTCAGAGCCTCTCTGACCTTCAGCTGACCTTCAGCTGACCTTCAGGTGCCCCCAGACCCTCACCAGCGCCCCCTGCCGACCAGCGACATACGCCGGGGTCACGTGACGAGCCCAAGGTCACGTGGGGTGGGGGTCAGACGAGCAGAAGTCTCCCAACCTCAAGGTCACGCGAGGTCAGGGGTCAGGGCATGACCTTGACCTTGAGGTCGGCGGAGATCTCGCGCAACACGTGAGTTGGCGTTACGGGGGGCGGTGGTTGGACACAGTACAAACAGCGCATGCGTGAACAGCGGCCATTTAACAGGGTCAGGGAGTGACGTTGTGGTATGTGTGAGGAGTGATTGGTATTAACTGGGGGGTCATACAATGAGGGGGGTGGTGGGGGGGGGGGGGCAGGACCCATCCGTCTTAAAGCCTGTTTGAGTAGCCACATTGCTGGGTATTTGTTCTCCCCCACAGAGGGATGCCATCCTTTATCACCCATAACTTATCAGGCTGCACATCGATTTTGATGGTCATTGTATAAAATCCATTTAATATTATCCACCGAATGCAAAGTGTCCATAGTAAACATATAAGAACTCTGTATTGACATACCCGGCGCATACTGATATGTTGTATACTCAAGGTTGCTATAAAGCGCGCATACGGAGAAATAGTGCATATGGAATAATGGTGCATAAAATTGGCACACCACCAGTTGGATAATAGTCATAAGTTTAACGAGTGATTAATTCCTCCTTCATATTTAACTTAAAGTGTTCCTTTTATTGGTTGATTATGTTTCCTTTGAAAGCTCTTTCCATGATATGCTTCTAATATATTACGGACAATGTCTGTATTTACGTTCATCAGTTTCGGCAATACATGACCTCTCCCTTGTGTATATGAGCATATCCCACACTCAATAATACTCACTGCATCTGTCCCCGACTCTCTATTTGATCATGACATACTAGTCACAACTCATCAACTGGATCATGATCAGGATGCAAGCTCCCATATGGTCTAGTGGTTAGGATTCCTGCCTTTCACGCAGGCGGCCCGGGTTCGATTCCCGGTGTGGGAACAGCTGTTTTTCAGATATCAAATATCTCACAGTATTGTCTCTTGAATCTAATACTGTGTCATCATCTCAATCTGTTCAATCATGATATTCCTGTCCCAGATTTTGTACCCTGCCTCCTGTCCTCTGCCCCCTGCCCGCTGCCCTCTGCCCCCTGCCCCCCGCATAACAAGTATAAAAATCTTTGAAGCAATGTAACGAAGGGCTAACACACACAAAAGTACAGAGAAATTTTGTGTAACCCAAAACATATAACATATCAAGGAAACACCTTAATGTTATACAAAATAAATGTCAGTATCTCTATGTCATGCAAATGTTCATGTCACTAGGTTCAAGTATATCTTCTATTTTGAGCAGTCCTTTAGAGGCACACTAGTGCATTTCATATTATTGAGCAAAAATATAGTCCTTCTGGAAATATACCATCTATTTTGGTTTGCAACATCATCTCAAGCAGCAAGGCAGATTGAGATTATTCCATAACCCAAACTCATGGCATATTTTTAGTGGCTACAGATCTCGATACAGTTCCTTCTTATGAACCCACTTGACAACCAGTAACTTCTAAACCTCCTTTCATAGGTTTCAAATATGTCAAGCACCAACGAGGTAGTTGTGTACATAGTAACAGTCAACCGGGAACTCTTTTCTAAAGCATGAAGATACTGGTCCTCTGCACCTACCAGTGAAGGGGTAACGTTTGCAGCATGCTGAAAGTCTATATAAGCCCTCCCTTACCTGGTGTATCTGAGCATATCCCACACTCAATAATACTCACTGCTTCTGTGCTTCACTTTTGATTTGATCATGACATACTAGTCTCATCTCCTTGACTGGATAATGAACAGGATGTAAGCTCCCATATGGTCTAGTGGTTAGGATTCCTGCCTTTCATGCAGGCGGCCCGGGTTCGATTCCCGGTGTGGGAACTGCTGTTTTTCATCAAATCCCTGCCCCCTGCCCTATGCCCCTGGCCCCCTGCAAAACAACTATCAACATCTTTGAGGCAATGCAATGAAGGGGTAGCACACACATATATACAGAGAAATTTTGTGTAACCCTACAAATGTAACATATCCAAACAGGCATGAGGAAACACCTCAATGTTATACCAAATGAATGCAATGGTCTCTTTGTCATGCAAATGTTCATGTCCCTAGGTTCAAGTATATCTTCTATGTTGAGTAGTCCTGTAGAGGCACACTAGTGCATTTCATATTGTTGAGCAAAAGTATAGAGTCCTTCTGGAAACATACCATCTATTTTGGTTTGCAACATCATTTCAAGCAGCAAGGCTGAGTGAGATTGCTCCATAACTAAAACTTATGGCATATTTTCAGTGGCTACAGATCTAGATACAGTTCTTTCTTATGAACCCACTTGACAACTGGTAACTTCTAAACCTCCTTTCATAGGTTCCAAATATGTCAAGCACCAACGAGGTAGTTGTGTACATAGTAACTGTCAACTGGGAACTCTTCTAAAGCATGAAGATACTGGTCCTCAGCAAAGTACCAATGCCACAGAGTTGGCATGCAGATAGTGAAGGGATAGCATTTGCAGCATGCTGAAAGTCTATATAAACTCTCCCTTACCTAGACAGTGTATCTGAGCATATCCCACACTCAATAATACTCACTGCATCTGTCCTCCACTCTCTATTTGATCATGACATACTAGTCCCATCTGCTTAACTGGATAATGAACAGGATGTAAGCTCCCAAATGGTCTAGTGGTTAGGATTCCTGCCTTTCACGGCGGCCCGGGTTCGATTCCCGGTGTGGGAACAGCTGTTTTTCAAACATCAAATCTAAATTGTCTCTCATAGTTTATGACAGTGGTGATTCCTGTTCCATATTTTGTACCCTGTGCCCTGTCCCTGCCCCCTGCATAACAAGTATCAACATCTTTTAGGTAATGCAATGAAGGGCTAGCTTACACAAAAGTACAGAGAAATCTTGTGTAACCCTAGTAATATATAACATATTTGTAAGTGTCATCCAAATAGGCATGAGGAAACACTTCAATGTTCTACAAAATAAATGTCAATATCTCTATATCATGCAAATGTTCATGTCACTAGATTCAAGTATATCTTCTGTGTTGAGTAGTCCTTTAGGGCACACTAGTGCATTTCATATTATTGAGCAAGATATAGTCCTTCTGAAAAATAAACATATTATCATCCAATCATATATAGAAGAACACAAGAGGACGGTCCATAGTCAGGAGGCTCGGATTATTACAAAAACACAATACTAGTCACACTCCACTTTTTGGTTAAGGGTTTCAGCCTTTTCATAAGCAGTAGTCTTTTTTAGGTTGGGATCCAGTGTATGGAGTATTGATAGAGATTAGATCAAATCTGAACTGCACTCAACCCATAACCGTTTGAGATATACCATTCATTTTTGTTTGCTACATCGTCTCAAACAGCAGAGGTGAGTGAGACTACTCCATAATCAAACCTCATGGCATATTTTCAGTGGCTACAGATCTCGATACAGTTCCTTCTTTTGAACCCACTTGACAACCGGTAACTTCTAAACCTCACTTCATAGGTTCCAAATATGTCAAGCACCAACGGTGTAGTTGTGTATGTAGTAACTGTAAACTGGTAACTCTCCGAAGACACGAAGATACTGGTCCTCTGCACCTTACCAGTGCCACAGAGTTGGCATGTAGATAGTGAAGGGATAGCATTTGCAGCATACTGAATGTCTATATAACCTCTCCCTTACCTAGACAGTGTATCTGAGCATATCCCACACTCAATAATACTCACTGCATCTGTCCTCCACTCTATTTGATCATGACATACTAGTCCCATCTGCTTAACTGGATAATGAACAGGATGTAAGCTCCCATATGGTCTAGTGGTTAGGATTCCTGCCTTTCACGCAGGCGGCCCGGGTTCGATTCCCGGTGTGGGAACAGCTGTTTTTCAAACATCAAATCTAAATTGTCTCTCATAGTTTATCACAGTGGTGATTCCTGTTCCATATTTTGTACCCTGTGCCCTGTCCCTGCCCCCCTGCATAACAAGTATCAACATTTTTAGGTAATGCAATGAAGGGTTAGCACACGCAAAAGTACAGAGAAATTTTGTGTAACCCTAAAAATATAACATATTTGTAAGTGTCATCCAAATAGGCATGAGGAAACACTTCAATGTTCTACAAAATAAATGTCAATATCTCTATGTCATGCAAATGTTCATGTCACTAGATTCAAGTATATCTTCTATGTTGAGTAGTCCTTTAGGGGCACCCTAGTGCATTACATATTTTTGAGCAAAAATATAGTCCTTCTACAAAATAAACATATTATCATCCAATCATAAATAGACAATCACTAGAGGACGTTCCAAAGTCAAGAGGCTCGGATCATTAAAAAATCACAATACTAGTCACACTCCGCTTTTTTGTTTAAGAGTTTAAACCTTTTCATAAGTAGTAGTCTTTCTTAGGTTGGGATCCAGTGTATGGAGTATTGATAGAGATTAGATCAAATCTGAACTGCACTCAACCCATAACCGTTTGAGATATACCATTCATTTTTGTTTGCTACATCGTCTCAAACAGCAGAGGTGAGTGAGACTACTCCATAATCAAACCTCATGGCATATTTTCAGTGGCTACAGATCTCGATACAGTTCCTTCTTTTGAACCCACTTGACAACCAGTAACTTCTAAACCTCACTTCATAGGTTCCAAATATGTCAAGCACCAATGAGGTAGTTGTGTATGTAGTAACTGTAAACTGGTAACTCTCCGAAGACACGAAGATACTGGTCCTCTGCACCTTACCAGTGCCACAGAGTTGGCATGTAGATAGTGAAGGGATAGCGCTTGCAGCATGCTGAATGTCTATATAACCCCCTCCCTTACCTAGGCAGTGTATCTGAGCATATCCCACACTCAATAATACTCGCTGCATCTGTCCCCCACTTTTAATTTGATCATGACAAGATAGTGTCATCTCATTAACTGGCTAAAGTTATGTGATGCAAGCTCCCATATGGTCTAGTGGTTAGGATTCCTGCCTTTCACGCAGGCGGCCCGGGTTCGATTCCCGGTGTGGGAACAGCTGTTTTTCAGATATCAAATATCTCACAGTATTGTCTCTTGAAATTACACCTGTGTCATTATCTCAATCTGTTCAATCATGATATTCCTGTCCCAGATTTTGTACCCTGCCCCCTGTCCGCTGTCCCCTGTCCCCTGTCCCTGTCCCCTCTCCCCTGCCCTCTGCCCCTGCCCCCTGCATAACAAGTATCAACATCATTGAGGCAATGCAATGAAGGGCTAGCACACACAAAATACAGAGACATTTTGTGTAACCCAAAACATATAACATATTAAGGAAACAACTTAATGTTATACAAAATAAATGTCAATATCTCTATGTCATGCAAATGCTCATGTCACTAAGTTCAAGTATATCTTCTATCTTGAGCAGTCCTTTAGGGGCACACTAGTGCATTTCATATTATTGAGCAAAAGTATAGAGTCCTTCTGGAAACATACCATCTATTTTGGTTTGCTACATCATCTCAAGCAGCAAGGCTGAGTGAGATTACTCCATAACTAAAACTTATGGCATATTTTCAGTGGCTACAGATCTCGAGACAGTTCTTTCTTATGAACCCACTTGACAACTGGTAACTTCTAAACCTCACTTCATAGGTTCCAAATATGTCAAGCACCAACGAGGTAGTTGTGTACATAGTAACTGTCAACTGGGAACTCTTCTAAAGCATGAAGATACTGGTCCTCTGCCCTTACCAATGCCACAGAGTTGGCATGCAGATAGTGAAGGGATAGCAATTGCAGCATGCTGAAAGTCTATATAACCTCTCCCTTACCTAGACAGTGTATCTGAGCATATCCCACACTCAATAATACTCACTGCATCTGTCCTCCACTCTCTATTTGATCATGACATACTAGTCCCATCTGCTTAACTGGATAATGAACAGGATATAAGCTCCCATATGGTCTAGTGGTTCGGATTCCTGCCTTTCACGCAGGTGGCCCGGGTTCGATTCCCGGTGTGGGAACAGCTGTTTTTCAAACATCAAATCTAAATTGTCTCTCATAGTTTATGACAGTGGTGATTCCTGTTCCATATTTTGTACCCTGTGCCCTGTCCCTGTCCCCTGCATAACAAGTATCAACATCTTTTAGGTAATGCAATGAAGGGCTAGCTTACACAAAAGTACAGAGAAATCTTGTGTAACCCTAGTAATATAACATATTTGTAAGTGTCATCCAAATAGGCATGAGGAAACACTTTAATGTTCTACAAAATAAATGTCAATATCTCTATATCATGCAAATGTTCATGTCACTAGATTCAAGTATATCTTCTGTGTTGAGTAGTCCTTTAGGGGCACACTAGTGCATTTCATATTATTGAGCAAGATATAGTCCTTCTGAAAAATAAACATATTATCATCCAATCATATATAGAAGAACACAAGAGGACGGTCCATAGTCAGGAGGCTCGGATTATTACAAAATCACAATACTGGTCGCACTCCACTTTTTGGTTAAGGGTTTCAGCCTTTTCATAAGCAGTAGTCTTTTTTAGGTTGGGATCCAGTGCATGAAGTATTGTAAAACAATACCCAATAAGTGATGACATCACAAACATTAGCCAATCAGTCAGTGGTACAGATGAGATAAAATCTTGACTGCACTCAACCCATAACTGCGGGAAATATACCAATCATTTTGGTTTGCTACTACTCCATAATCAAACCTCATGGCATTTTTTCAGTGGCTACAGATCTCGATACAGTTCCATCTTATGAACCCACTTGAAAAACAGTAACTTCTAAACCTCCCTTCATAGGTTCCAAATATGTCAAGCACCAAGGAAGTACCTGTGTATGTAGTAACAGTCAACTGCGAACTCTTCTAAAGCATGAAGATACTTTTCCACTGCACCTTACCAATGCCAGAAGGTTGGCACGCAGATAGTGAACAGATAGCATTTGCAGCATGCTGAATTTCTATATAACCCCTCCCTTACCTAGGCAGTGTATCTGAGCATATCCCACACTCCATAATACTCACTGCATCTGTCCTCTCTCTCTATTTGATCATGACATACTAGTCTCATCTCATTAACTGGATAATGAACAGGATGTGAGCTCCCATATGGTCTAGTGGTTAGGATTCCTGCCTTTCACGCAGGCGGCCCGGGTTCGATTCCCGGTGTGGGAACAGCTGTTTTTCAAACATCAAATCTAAACGCTCAGTCTCAAATGGTTTATGTGATTCCTGTCCCATATTTTGTACCCTGCCCCCTGCCCCCGGCCCCTGCAAAACAACTATCAACATCTTTGAGGTAATGCAAGCAAGGGCTAGCACACACAAAGGTACAGAGAAATTTTGTATAAAAGTGTTTAACCCTAGTAATATAACATATTTGTAAGTGTCATCCAAATAGGCATGAGGAAACACCTCAATGTTATACAAAATAAATGTCATGATCTCTATGTCATGCAAATGTTCATGTCACTAGGTTAAAGTATATCTTCTATGTTGAGTAGTCCTTTATTGGCACACTAGTGCATTTCATATCTTTGAACAAAAATATAGAGTCCTGAAAAATAAACATATTGTCATCCAACCATATATAGAGGAGGGTCTGTAGTTAGGAGACTCGGATTATTACAGATTTACAATACTAGTCACACTCTGCTTTATGGTTAAGAGTTTAAACCTTTTCATAAGTAGTAGTCTTTCTTAGGTTGGGATCCAGTGTATGGAGTATTGATAGAGATTAGATAAAATCTGAACTGCACTCAACCCATAACCGCTGGAAATATACCAATCATTTTGGTTTGCTACATCATCTCAAGCAGCAAGGCTGAGTGAGATTGCTCCATAACTAAAACTTATGGCATATTTTCAGTGGCTACAGATCTCGATACAGTTCCATCTTATGAACCCACTTGACAACTGGTAACTTCTAAACCTCCTTTCATAGGTTCCAAATATGTCAAGCACCAACGAGGTAGTTGTGTATGTAGTAACTGTAAACTGGTAACTCTTCTAAAGCATGAAGATACTGGTCCTCAGCACCGTACCAGTGCCACAGAGTTGGCATGTAGATAGTGAAGGGATAGCGCTTGCAGCATGCTGAACGTCTATATAACCTCTCCCTTACCTAGACAGTGTATCTGAGCATATCCCACACTCAATAATACTCACTGCATCTGTCCTCCACTCTCTATTTGATCATGACATACTAGTCCCATCTGCTTAACTGGATAATGAACAGGATGTAAGCTCCCATATGGTCTAGTGGTTAGGATTCCTGCCTTTCACGCAGGCGGCCCGGGTTCGATTCCCGGTGTGGGAACAGCTGTTTTTCAAACATCAAATCTAAATTGTCTCTCATAGTTTATGACAGTGGTGATTCCTGTTCCATATTTTGTACCCTGTGCCCTGTCCTTGCCCCTTTGCATAACAAGTATCAACATTTTTAGGTAATGCAATGAATGGTTAGCACATGCAAAAGTACAGAGAAATTTTGTGTAACCCTAGTAATATAACATATTTGTAAGTGTCATCCAAATAGGCATGAGGAAACACTTCAATGTTCTACAAAATAAATGTCAATATCTCTATGTCATGCAAATGTTCATGTCACTAGATTCAAGTATATCTTCTATGTTGAGTAGTCCTTTAGGGGCACCCTAGTGCATTACACATTTTTGAGCAAAAATATAGTCCTTCTAAAAAATAAACATATTATCATCCAATCATAAATAGACAATCACTAGAGGACGTTCCATAGTCAAGAGGCTCGGATCATTAAAAAATCACAATACTAGTCACACTCCGCTTTTTGGTTAAGAGTTTAAACCTTTTCATAAGTAGTAGTCTTTCTTAGGTTGGGATCCAGTGTATGGAGTATTGATAGAGATTAGATAAAATCTGAACTGCACTCAACCCATAACTGCTGGAAATATGCCAATTATTTTGGTTTGCTACATCATCTCAAGCAGCAAGGCTGAGTGAGATTGCTCCATAACTAAAACTTATGGCATATTTTCAGTGGCTACAGATCTCGATACAGTTCCTTCTTTTGAACCCACTTGACAACCAGTAACTTCTAAACCTCCTTTCATAGGTTCGAAATATGTCAAGCACCAATGAGGTAGTTGTGTATGTAGTAACTGTAAACTGGTAACTCTCCGAAGACACGAAGATACTGGTCCTCTGCACCTTACCAGTGCCACAGAGTTGGCATGTAGATAGTGAAGGGATAGCGCTTGCAGCATGCTGAATGTCTATATAACCCCCCTCCCTTACCTAGGCAGTGTATCTGAGCATATCCCACACTCAATAATACTCGCTGCATCTGTCCTCCACTCTCTATTTGATCATGACATGATAGTCTCATCTCATTAACTGGCTAAAGTTATGTGATGCAAGCTCCCATATGGTCTAGTGGTTAGGATTCCTGCCTTTCACGCAGGCGGCCCGGGTTCGATTCCCGGTGTGGGAACAGCTGTTTTTCAGATATCAAATATCTCACAGTATTGTCTCTTGAAATTACACCTGTGTCATAATCTCAATCTGTTCAATCATGATATTCCTGTCCCAGATTTTGTTCCCTGCCCCCTGTCTGCTGTCCCCTGTCCCTGTCCCCTCTCCCCTGCCCTCTGCCCCTGCCCCCTGCATAACAAGTATCAACATCATTGAGGCAATGCAATGAAGGGCTAGCACACACAAAATACAGAGACATTTTGTGTAACCCAAAACATATAACATATTAAGGAAACAACTTAATGTTATACAAAATAAATGTCAATATCTCTATGTCATGCAAATGCTCATGTCACTAAGTTCAAGTATATCTTCTATGGTGAGTAGTCCTTTAGGGGCACACTAGTGGATTTCATATTATTGAGCAAAAATATAGTCCTTCTGGAAATATACCATCTATTTTGGTTTGCAACATCATCTCAAGCAGCAAGGCAGATTGAGATTACTCCATAACCCAAACTCATGGCATATTTTTAGTGGCTACAGATCTCGATACAGTTCTTCTTATGAACCCACTTGACAACCAGTAACTTCTAAACCTCCTTTCATAGGTTCCAAATATGTCAAGCACCAACGAGGTAGTTTTGTACATAGAAGCAGTCAACCGGGAACTCTTTTCTAAAGCATGAAGATACTGGTCCTCTGCACCTACCAGTGAAGGGGTAACGTTTGCAGCATGCTGAAAGTCTATATAAGCCCTCCCTTACCTGGTGTATCTGAGCATATCCCACACTCAATAATACTCACTGCTTCTGTGCTTCACTTTTGATTTGATCATGACATACTAGTCTCATCTCCTTGACTGGATAATGAACAGGATGTAAGCTCCCATATGGTCTAGTGGTTAGGATTCCTGCCTTTCACGCAGGCGGCCCGGGTTCGATTCCCGGTGTGGGAACAGCTGTTTTTCATCAAATCCCTGCCCCCTGCCCTATGCCCCTGGCCCCCTGCAAAACAACTATCAACATCTTTGAGGCAATGCAATGAAGGGGTAGCACACACATATATACAGAGAAATTTTGTGTAACCCTACAAATGTAACATATCCAAACAGGCATGAGGAAACACCTCAATGTTATACCAAATGAATGCAATGGTCTCTTTGTCATGCAAATGTTCATGTCCCTAGGTTCAAGTATATCTTCTATGTTGAGTAGTCCTGTAGGGGCACACTAGTGCATTTCATATTATTGAGCAAAAGTATAGAGTCCTTCTGGAAACATACCATCTATTTTGGTTTGCAACATCATTTCAAGCAGCAAGGCTGAGTGAGATTGCTCCATAACTAAAACTTATGGCATATTTTCAGTGGCTACAGATCTCGATACAGTTCTTTCTTATGAACCCACTTGACAACCGGTAACTTCTAAACCTCCTTTCATAGGTTCCAAATATGTCAAGCACCAACGAGGTAGTTGTGTACATAGTAACTGTCAACTGGGAACTCTTCTAAAGCATGAAGATACTGGTCCTCTGCCCTTACCAATGCCACAGAGTTGGCATGCAGATAGTGAAGGGATAGCATTTGCAGCATGCTGAAAGTCTATATAACCTCTCCCTTACCTAGACAGTGTATCTGAGCATATCCCACACTCAATAATACTCACTGCATCTGTCCTCCACTCTCTATTTGATCATGACATACTAGTCCCATCTGCTTAACTGGATAATAAACAGGATGTAAGCTCCCATATGGTCTAGTGGTTAGGATTCCTGCCTTTCACGCAGGCGGCCCGGGTTCGATTCCCGGTGTGGGAACAGCTGTTTTTCAAACATCAAATCTTAATTGTCTCTCATATTTTATGACAGTGGTGATTCCTGTTCCATATTTGTACCCTGTGCCCTGTCCCTGTCCCCTGCATAACAAGTATCAACATCTTTTAGGTAATGCAATGAAGGGCTAGCTTACACAAAAGTACAGAGAAATCTTGTGTAACCCTAGTAATATAACATATTTGTAAGTGTCATCCAAATAGGCATGAGGAAACACTTTAATGTTCTACAAAATAAATGTCAATATCTCTATGTCATGCAAATGTTCATGTCACTAGATTCAAGTATATCTTCTGTGTTGAGTAGTCCTTTAGGGGCACACTAGTGCATTTCATATTATTTAGCAAGATATAGTCCTTCTGAAAAATAAACATATTATCATCCAATCATATATAGAATAACACAAGAGGACGGTCCATAGTCAGGAGGCTCGGATTATTACAAAATCACAATACTGGTCGCACTCCACTTTTTGGTTAAGGGTTTCAGCCTTTTCATAAGCAGTAGTCTTTTTTAGGTTGGGATCCAGTGCATGAAGTATTGTAAAACAATACCCAATAAGTGATGACATCACAAACATTAGCCAATCAGTCAGTGGTACAGATGAGATAAAATCCTGACTGCACTCAACCCATAACCGCTGGAAATATACCAATCATTTTGGTTTGCTACTACTCCATAATCAAACCTCATGGCATTTTTTCAGTGGCTACAGTTCTCGATACAATTCCATCTTATGAACCCACTTGAAAAACAGTAACTTCTAAACCTCCCTTCATAGGTTCCAAATATGTCAAGCACCAATGAAGTAGCTGTGTATGTAGTAACAGTCAACTGCGAACTCTTCTAAAGCATGAAGATACTTTTCCACTGCACCTTACCAATGCCAGAAGGTTGGCACGCAGATAGTGAACAGATAGCATTTGCAGCATGCTGAATTTCTATATAACCCCTCCCTTACCTAGGCAGTGTATCTGAGCATATCCCACACTCCATAATACTCACTGCATCTGTCCTCTCTCTCTATTTGATCATGACATACTAGTCTCATCTCATTAACTGGATAATGAATAGGATGTGAGCTCCCATATGGTCTAGTGGTTAGGATTCCTGCCTTTCACGCAGGCGGCCCGGGTTCGATTCCCGGTGTGGGAACAGCTGTTTTTCAAACATCAAATCTAAACGCTCAGTCTCAAATGGTTTATCACAGTGGTGATTCCTGTCCCAGATTTTGCACCCTGCCCCCTGCCCCCGGCCCCTGCAAAACAACTATCAACATCTTTGAGGTAATGCAAGCAAGGGCTAGCACACACAAAGGTACAGAGAAATTTTGTATAAAAGTGTTTAACCCTAGTAATATAACATATTGTAAGTGTCATCCAAATAGGCATGAGGAAACACCTCAATGTTATACAAAATAAATGTCATGATCTCTATGTCATGCAAATGTTCATGTCACTAGGTTAAAGTATATCTTCTATGTTGAGTAGTCCTTTATTGGCACACTAGTGCATTTCATATCTTTGAACAAAAATATAGAGTCCTGAAAAATAAACATATTGTCATCCAACCATATATAGAGGAGGGTCTGTAGTTAGGAGACTCGGATTATTACAGATTTACAATACTAGTCACACTCTGCTTTATGGTTAAGAGTTTAAACCTTTTCATAAGTAGTAGTCTTTCTTAGGTTGGGATCCAGTGTATGGAGTATTGATAGAGATTAGATAAAATCTGAACTGCACTCAACCCATAACTGCTGGAAATATGCCAATCATTTTGGTTTGCTACATCATCTCAAGCAGCAAGGCTGAGTGAGATTGCTCCATAACTAAAACTTATGGCATATTTTCAGTGGCTACAGATCTCGATACAGTTCCATCTTATGAACCCACTTGACAACTGGTAACTTCTAAACCTCCTTTCATAGGTTCGAAATATGTCAAGCACCAACGAGGTAGTTGTGTACATAGTAACTGTCATGTTGGCATGTAGATAGTGAAGGGATAGCATTTGCATGCTGAAAGTCCCTTACCTAGTGTATCTGAGCATATCCCACACTCAATAATACTCAACTGTCCTTCACTCTCTATTTGATCATGACATACTAGTCCCATCTGCTTAACTGGATAATGAACAGGATGTAAGCTCCCATATGGTCTAGTGGTTAGGATTCCTGCCTTTCACGCAGGCGGCCCGGGTTCGATTCCCGGTGTGGGAACAGCTGTTTTTCATCAAATCTAAATCGTCAGTCTCCCATAGTTTATCACAGTGGTGATTCCTGTCCCATATTTTGTGCCCTATCCCCTGTGCCCTGTCCCCTGCCCACTGTCCCCTGTCCCTTGCCCCTTGCCCCCTGCCCCGCCACCTACCGGCCTCACCTGTCACCGGAAGTTGAGAGCAGTTCGCGGGTCACGTGGTCACGGTTGAGCGTCTCTGATCGTTGATCACGTGATTGAGAGTCAGTGGCCCGTGTCTGGCTGGCTGCACGCTGGCTGCACGCTGGCTGCACGCTGGCTGCACGCGTGGCTGGGCATGTCGGGGGCGGGGCGCGTGGCTGATGCACGTTATCTTCACATCAGTGGATCCTAAATACCCTCCCGCCATGCGCCTGCCGCACTACACGTGTATAATGACGGGGAGTGTCGTAGAGTCGGCGTCACTGTTATAAGTAGCTCTATCCACCTGTACGTGCACCAATACGTAGAAATCCCCATATTTATATATGTACCCCGTACACACACCCCATACACCACATAAACCCCCATAGTTATATATGTATACCCTACACACACCCCATACACCGCATAAACCCCCATATTTATATGTACGCCCTACACACACCCCATACACCGCATAAACCCCCACAGTTATATATGTACACCCTATACACACCCCATACACCGCATAAACCCACATAGTTATGTACACCCTACACACACCCTATACACCGCATAAACCCCCATAGTTATATGTACACCCTACACACACCCCATACACCGCATAAACCCCCATAGTTATATATGTACACCCTACACATAACTCATACACTGCATTAATCCCCATAGTTTATATGTGCCCCCTACAGACCCCATGCACCGCATTACCCCCCATAGTTATATATGTACACCCTACACACACCCCATACACTGCATAAATCCCCATAGTTTATATGTACCCCCTTCACAGACCCCATACACCGCATAAACCACCATATCTATATTACATCCTACACACACCCCATACACCGCATAGACCCCCATATTTATATTACACACCCCATACACTGCATAAACCCCCATAGTTATATATGTACTCTCTACACACACCCCATACACCGCATAAACCCCCATACTTATATGTACCCCCTGCTATATACACAATCCATACAACCCATATTTATCCTACCCATCATATAAATATCCATAGACTTAACATGGTGTGACTGTATGCCACGCCTGACATAAGCAATCAAAAATATGTGACAGGGTAGGATAAAATCTAAACGTCACTCAATTTCATATAATTGTGTACATGGCGTTTGTTGTCTTCCGCTACAGATATATCACTCAGCTCTGCTTCGTGATATCATTCCATGCAGACAACTCACACCATATAAACACTCGTATGAAATTCGGTGACGTTTCTTGATAATATGTACACCCTACACACACCCCATACTATCGTAAAACTGGATGAGTTTTATTCTTGTCCACTGTATTCCATGACTGGAGTTTGGCAAAGTGACTTCATGAGGCGAAGCCGAGTGAAGTCCGGAGCCAAAACTTCAGGAGTGGAATGCGGTGGCCAAGATTAAAACGAATAAGGTTTTGATTTTATCCTACCCTATCTCCTCGATTTTGGAATATTACGTGATAACAATGCTGTATGCCACTAGTGGCATATAAAACTTTCTATGCCATTCAGCGTGGCATACGGAAACCCAATGTTAAGCCCATGGGATTTTATATTAGGGGTTGGATAAACCTATATATCCTCATATCTCATATGACACGGGGTTCTACTGTAGTCGTTGTCTTCTGTCGGTATTAGGTGGATAATACACACTGCCTATAGGTTTAGTATGGAGGCTCTGTATTAGGTGGATAATACACACTCCCTGTAGGTATAGTATGGAGACTCCATATTAGGTGGATAAGACACACTGCCTATAGGTTTAGTATGGAGACTATATTAGGTGGATAATACACACTCCCTATAGGTATAGTTTGGAGACCCTGTATAAGGTGGATAATAAACACTCCTTAAAGGTATAGTATGGAGATGTATGAGGTGGATAAGAGACACTTCCTATAGGTTTAGTATGGAGACTCCATATTAGGTGCATAATCTTAACAATGACTAGCCCGTAAAAGTGACTGGCCGTGAGTGCCCGCACGCCCACATCACATGCCCGACGCTCAGACACACACCCTCCTCGGGCGAGTGATTTATGTCACTCATGCCCACATGGCAACAGTAACTCGGGGTAAATTAGCCATGGCCAATTATGTAATTTACCCATTTCGGGCATTAATACTTAATGCAGTAATACCCGATAATGCCCGCAGTAATATGACATCCCGGCATAAAGGCTAAAATGCCGCATTGTTTACATTATCTCGACCTGCCAGATTTAGGATCCTGCTATTTATATCTGCGGGCGATTGCATGAGTAAACCATGAGATGGGGGTTGGGGGAGGGGAGGGGTGGGAGGGACGTCTAGGGGATGGTGTGGGGTGTGTAGGAGCAATGAGTATCAAGGGCTGGTTCCACCAACGTGATGGATTTAACATGGTATATCTTGATATATCTTGTTATTTCTTACAGTGTCGCGATATGTCATACCTCCTTTGTCACGATATGTCGCATGCGATGATATGCATACTTTTATCATGATCTTGTGTGTATATTTTGGTGCTCCACCACTGCGACACCTGAAGATCTATAGCTGACATATCACCCGCATACCATGATCTATTGCGACAAGAACGCGGCATTGGTGCTTAACCAAAATGATGCATCGCGGCAAATATGCACACGATTATTCAAGACCTAGCAAGATTTAGCAAGACAACCAAATCATGACTAATCTCGCTATATCTTGTGTGTTGGTGGAATCAGTACTTTCTAGAGGAAACCTATGAAAGTTTAGGATCAGAGCTCATTTCCCATCGAGTTTGAATCACGTTGTAATTCACAAGGCAAAGCTACGGGAATTAGGTAGCGATTCAAATAAGATGGGATCGAGCTCTGACCCTAGACTTGAATAGGTTTCTGAATTTATCTCACCCCTCACATTGACTATTGGGTAATATTTCTGACATATGTAACACAGATCCTATTGGAGGTATCCCATAATTCAGTCCGTTTACAGGATCTGCTGTTAGCTGGTTGCCGTCGTTGCATGGTGATAGACCCTTGACCCATAACCCTCATTTATTGCAGTTTAACGGTTTTTCTAAATCTTCAAATTGGAAATCCGATGCCAGAAATGGAAATTTCAGTTATTTCTACATATGTGCATTTCAAATTACATTCAGTTTCTCTGGTTTTAAATCAGAAAATGATTGTTCATCTGAAGACAGGGGGCCGTGGTGCAGCCAACCAGTTGGGAGCGGATCCTGTACTTACCCGGGGTATTATTAGGGAGTTTAGTAACCTTTGGAGGGTTTATAGGGAGCCAAAGTGAACCTGCTAAAACCACAGATACCCGTTTACAAAAGACCATTTCCGGATATGGGCACTCAGTACTTTGACTATGTAGGTTCGAGATTATATGTGTCATTCTCCAGTCTTTTGATCAACTGTCATCAACTTCAAAAGTAACAAACGAGACCAAAAACAAAATTCTAGCCTCAAACCCCATAGGTTTAGCACTAAGCCTCGTTCTTACTGGCCACCGGAAATGGTGTTTTGAACACAGGTATCTGCCATTTTAGCGGGTTCACTTTGGCTCCCTATAGGAGTTACCAGTGTTTATGTAGTGTGATTCTCTCCCGTTAGGGTCTGTTGTCTGCGCATGCGTGTACCAGGTGGCGCTGCAGTGCCCGTGAAATCGCCAGTAACCAGCTTCAGCGGACGCTGTGCCCGGCAACAAAGGGCGGGGGAGGAGAAAGAAAAAAAAAAGAGAAATCACTAAACACTAGTGAAAAAAGGGGGTATTCGTTTTAATCAGGGAACTTGCGGGCGCCTCATCTGGCCCTCATATCCCGCGGTAATCAAACATGTCGCCACGTCACTACGAAAAAAGTCGTCTGCTTCCGGGAAATGTGGCGCGAAAACTGGACGCGGCTTCGTCTGCCGTGAAATCTAACGTTAAAGGCGCATCGAGGCACCCAGGGATAAAGATGAGAGACATGAGGAATCTAATCAAAAGCATAGACATGTATATAATATAATGTATACATGTATTGGTTACTGGAGAACTCGACCCGAAGCGAACTCGACCCACAGTTCTCAGGAGAACTCGACCCGTTTTGGAGAAATCGATTGGAGAACTCGACCCGTTTCAGATACTTACGGATAAGACATTTTCAGATAGAAGGAAAGGTGTGACTATTTAGCTTTTAGACAAACAATCCAGTGGATATTGTAAATAAGACCAGTTATGTTTAGTTTTTGGGTTAGAGTTTGGGATAGGGTTAGGTTTCGGGTTAGGTTCGGGGATAGGGTTAATGTTGGGGTTAGGGTTAGGAATAAGGTAAAGGGTTGTGTTTCTGTTTGTTTTCTTCCCCAGAGAAGACCAAATTTGAAGTGAAGATATTTACTGGCTACTAAATATATCATTTATCCATACCATAGCTGTAATAAGATACTTTACTTGCTTTGCGAGAGAATCAATAAAAAACTATAAAAAAAAAAAAAACTACTACTTGACTAGTTTTGTGAAAACACAAGTAGCTGCCCTTAGGACAAGACAGACCCCAAACATGTTGTGTCTGGTTTCATAAGAATTAGACATTAGACTTTGTTTTGTCCGTTCTCGCTTGCATTGTTGGTGCTGCTTTTCATGTCTGTCTTACACTTTTGTCACGAAACTAGTGAAACAGGTCCCTGGGTTAAATTGTCAGTGTGAAATGTCCGATGTGTCTTTTAAAACTCTCCCTAAAGATGAGAACACAACATACTGTAATGGAGATTGAGTGTGTACTTTCCTTTTCAGACCACAAACCTATAACTGTACTTAAAGTCCCCATTTAACAATGATGTAGAAATTATCCCCGTGTGTATCACAGAACCCTGAACTCTGACCGAAAACTGTGCTTGGCGAGTGACGCGACACGACTGGCAGGAGAGTGAGGTTCTAGGCGAACAAAGGGGTTAGGCGCGGGGCCCCTGTGGGGGGCGGGGCGCCCCTTCACCCCTCATACCGCAATTTTTTAATTACAGTCCAAAGTCGTGTGCGCTTTTATGCCTTGCACGTGTCCTGGTGTCTGTGCCAACCACGGGCTGCCCCTGGTAACCCAGACAATGCTGATAGTACCTCCCCACCCCGGGCTCCACTCGCCAATCACATCGCCAATCAGTCTCCCAGCACACCCCTCCCACCCCGATAAAGTGATTAATAACACCCCCGATCTTCTGCGCACGCCCGGACACGACTTCCTGCCCCCGCTTCTCCTAATGGATCTCCCGCGCCATTTTCCCGCGGTTTTTTCATTCCGTGCCGCTTTGTTTTGACACTAGGTGTCGCCTGGTTTGAATGTCGTCTGCCGCCAGTGAATTGGCGGGAAATTGGGGGGGGGGGGGGAGGGGTGAGGGGTATTGTTGTTATCTTCATGGCGCAGGGACGCAACCCTTTAACCCTTTAAAGGCAGGATAATGCCTTAAGGTAATTTTTCGTGGTTATATCACAAGACAAAACTTTGAGTTTATTCATGGAGTCATTTTGACGTATCTAACACTATATTGTTCGCATTTACTGACTTTTTCTGTTCATATTCTCTGTCCGTATGTGAACGATATAATGTCCTTATTTTCGTCCAGGCGCATACATACACACTATTACCATGATTTCGATCTGAGTGGCCGTATTCTCCGCGTAGTGTTGCGTAGCGTCACATTGATATTCAGCAATAAATACCTGAGAAAACGTATCATTTCGTGAGACTGTCCGCCGTATGATACATGTACAGTGATGGGGTTCTGCCATTTAGTAACCTGGGAAAGGTGAGCGGCGAAAAAGAGTTAACCACTTTGCCCTCAATACACGGTAATTACATTCCCCCCACCCACCCCGCCCCACCCCTCACCTTATCAAAGCTGCCATGTGGGAATTATTCACAGACAGCGATTTGATAATTTTCCCCACAATACAAATCCCGTCCCTTGTCACAATAGAAAATACAAAAAAATATACTTAGTGGTTAAATAACGCCATCTTGTTCGTGTCCGCCATTTTGCGGGCTCTTTGCCGACAGTGATCTGCCCTGCCGACCACCAGGGGGCCACAGAGAGCGTCGTACGCATGTCAGGGAGATAACGCATGCGCAGTGAGAGTGGATGGTCACGTGAGCGTCTCGATCTCGCCCCTTAACTCTTTGCCCTCCCTTTGCCTTAACTCTCATATTATCAATGATATTTGTACTTATTTAAATGGAAACTTGGATAAATGAATTTACATAATACTAAGGGAAACTGGTTGACTGTCTCCCTGCGTCGAAAACTCGCGGTCAAATTGTCGATCAGATATAACCAGGGACCTGTTTCACTAGTTTCGTGACATGTCTAGATGGCGTCTTGATGGTGTGTCCGGTTTCATAAGAACTAGACATTAGACTTCGTTTTGTCTGTTCTTGCTTGCACTGTTGGTGTCGCTTTTCATGTCTGTCTTACACTTTCGTCATGAAAACTAGTCAAACAGGTCCATGACGTGTAGATTTATCTAATTCTTATGTTTGGGGTCTGTCTTTTCCTAAGAGCAGCTACTTGTGTTGTCACAAAACTAGACAACCCCAGTGTCTGTATGGTGTCACAGACATGTCACGAAACTAGTGAAACAGGTCCCTGATGCTATCTGGCAGAGGGATATATCTGATCGACAATTTACAAAGTTATTTTTTTCATGTACAGATGTAATCAGCCTTTTTTCCCTATTACCATGATACCTAAAATGACGAAACTTTTCATAGTCACGTCATGGCGTGAACGTTATCCCTGGATTTGCAATGAATTCTATTTTGGTGCCACTTGTAAAGCCCATACTTACATCTCTTGGCACAGAACGAAGACCATGTAGAAATAATGTAGCACAAGACAGAATTTGCAGACACCTGGCATAATTTCTTCCCTTTTTTATCTAATTAAAAAAAAAGTAGTTTAATTGACATTATCTGGCATTTTTGAAATATCACTCCGGTGTCAGGACGTATAAAAAAGCTAAAGAAGAAAAGAACAGGTAAAACTTAATTTACCTTGACCCAGTTTCCTCATGATAATTCACAACAACATGACTCGCTTTTTTACAACTTTATTTTTAATATGTACACATATATATACAACCGGTCATACCGATTTGTTCACGTATTTCATGTTTGAAGTCACTGTTGTTACACCTTGGTAAATAGCCTTGTTGTACGCATTGTGACACCATGTGTTATGTTAGTCTCAAAGCCACGCTAGAGCCTCCACTGTTATCGGATACTCATCAATACCTACGTGACCTTTAGGACTGGCGTCCACCTACTAGAATAGAAATTAAGACCTACCGATATGGCACCGCTACAAAAAGTCAATATCGGAGACATATCAGGAAGGTGCAAAATCGTAGACAAATGTCTAGAAATGCCAATCCACCATGCATCACAAGTGTTTTTTAGGTTCCTAATCACAGTAACGTGGTCAACTACCCCAATATTAGGTGACCTTCTGACGCGATTTCGATTTTTTATCGGGAGGTGCATCGTAGACCATATCGGAGCCATATCGTAGTAGGTGGACGTCAGCCTTAAATCTGGTGAGGATGACATAGAGAGCAGCTCTGAGCAGCTCTGGGTAGCTCCAAGCAGACCTGGGCAGCTCCGAGCAGACCTGGGCAGCTCTGAGCAGACCTGGGCAGCTCTGAGCAGACCTGGGCAGCGCTGTGCAGACCTGGGCAGCTGTGAACAGCTGTGAACAGCTCTAAACAGCTCTGAGCAGTTCTGAGCTCCGAGAGAGATCTGTCCATATCTGATGGCAGTTCGACGTTGACTATAGGCGTTTTCTACCCATAATTGATAATAGTAGTACTGTATTTACTTTACTTCTCTTTAGAGGAATTTCTTGAACTATTCTCAGTAAATTGACTCAACCCACAAAGGCCGCCATTTTGTTTGTTCACGAATATAAATGGGCTAGTTACAGGTCTAACATCATAAGGCGCATACTAATTTGGTATCATACTCACAAACAAACATACAAGAAAGTGGCAAAATTAATATATTTATAGCAAAAGCTTTTGACACACCATATGCTAGAAATGGATTACTTTTTTTCTTTAAACACAAAATCTATAACGTATCACCTCATACATTTGCATAAACATATTTAAATAGAAAAATATAGATTAATAACTGATAGAAAACTTTATGTACAGTGATTGTGACCAACTAATGGACGTTGTTTGTAGAAAATTCTACACAATACTACAATACTAAACATATATATTACAATTCAGTCATCTTTCATACAATAGCCTCATTGATTCACAAACACACACCTTTTGCATCATCTGTTCTGCTTTACAGTACATTTGAAACTAATACATAACTTGATAAAAATCTCATTGTGTCCTTACAATATACCACTTTTCACATGATAAATGATTCTTCAGATTAAATAGAAAAATAACATTTGTAAAATCATGTACATAATATACAATGGTTGCCTATTTACAGACATATACAATAGAACTGCAGTTTCCTAGCTCTATGAATACTGAGTAGCTCAGTTCCCACTGTCTCCAGTAAGTGACGTTCATTTTGAGCCACAGTCACTTGCAGATTGAATGTGAGGTTTACAAAGTATTTTATCTTTATTTGTATCATCTTTCATATTTCGAGTGGTAGTGATGGAGGCGGCCATCTTGCCCCCTGACGCTAACAAAAAAACAGGTGGCGGGTCTAGTTATCAATAGTTTTCATCAAAAATATTTTTGTTTGCTTGCCATAAAAGGGTTTCAGCCTAGTGTCATGATTACCTGTAGGTTATGGCAATCACTCTGTGCCCTATACCTACATGACTGAATCTGCCCATAATCTGCAGCCTGGTTGGGTTTGTAGCAGCACCCATTGATCACAGTCGGCTTGCTGTATGAAGCTATCATACATTGATACTGATGGTTGTTGATTCATTCGAAATATCTAATCATTGAGAAATAGGTAAGGAAGTTGATGTCTTATAGGCTTTACGAGGAAACAAAACCTGTGCTGACATGATGATGAGCTGATTTTGGAAAGCTGAGTTTGGCGACTTATACCCAGGACTCACTAGGCGTGAGTGAATGCTATGAATTCTCTGAGCCCTTGACCGTGTGGCGGGCGGCAGCGGGAGGCTCCTGTCACAGAGACTATGCAGGCGGGACACTTGTACTGGACAGATCTGCCGTGTGACGGTGATTGATGTTTAGATGTGTCAGCAGCACATGCATCTCCGATGGTGGGATTCAATAAGTGCTTCACCTTGACTGCAATCTTGAGTTGAACCATGTTTAATGGGTAATCAAGCCTTTCCAAGACCTTTCACTCTCGATGAAATGGCAGAGGTGATCGGAGAGAGCATACCTGGAAAATAAGAGAGGACATTGGTAAGTGAACACTGCAACATTCATTTTCTGTGAATCCTAACTGTACGGAATCCTTTCACCGTGGTATATACTATCCTCTGAACCATGGGACTTCCTGTCATTGATGGAACAAAAAAACGCTGACAATTCCCCAATTGAAAGGCTAATTCAGGTACATGTATATAACAATAAGGTGACATAGGCAGTGTGATTACATAGTTCTATTTTGTGTTGTATTGGTTAGAAATATCAACTTCGGTCTTTGAACTCTTTTAATATTTCTCACACGAAACAACAGAACATTGTATTTCATAGTCGTACTAACAATTGACTGATCTGGCTGGTGACTTCCGGTTCAAAATACCTTCTAAATATGAGTGACAATGGATCAGTCCGCCATCTTGCTGGTGACAACAAAGCTCGGTCAGAGCCTAAAATGGTGAAAAACTATACTAATTAGTTTTCCTCTGTGCAATCTGTACATGTAATAGTTGAAATGTAATTATTATCTAGACATAGTTCAAATGTGCCAACTTGAAGAAAATTGCTTGTTTCGACTATTTGTTGACATTGAATTGATCGCCTAAACTGAAACCATCACATATCAATTTGATCTGAAACTGCACACAGTTCAGATTTTGCCCGGGGAAATGTCTGAGAAGAACTTTCACTACCATACACATTAAGTATCATCAGAAATAGACATCCAAATCTGCCCATAGGCTTTGCATCATATAGGTGCTTCAACAAAATGGTGCCCCCCATGCCTCAGACGGTGAAAATAGCGCCACCTACTTCCGTGCTGGATCGGAAAATGTCTCCCTATATTAGGCCTACTCCTTGAAAGCGTCATGAGTTTATATCTCCATAAATCAATGCAACTTTTCCAGCCACGATTATAGCCCGACCTTGTAGGATAAAACACACCATTTGGATAAAAAAAGATTGTTGAATAGAATTAGAAGATGAAAGTGGGGCCACACATGATTTCTGTTTGTGTTTGTGCTGAGTGGGGATAAACTTCATCATGCAAGGTTCTCAGTCCATTGAAATCCCCCCGCCTGATTCTGTTATCAGTGGGAGAATAAAGCCTTGATTTCAGCCTCCCACCCACCTGCACCCCCACCCAGACAGCTGTTGATCGACAAGGACAGATTGGTCGACAATATTGCACCGTATGGCGGATCAAGGTCTCACTACACAGACCTCTATTAGTGACAATACGGCCTCTTTAGACGCCCCGCGGGGTGGGGTTACTAACGCATTTAGTGTAGTGACACCTTACGGACCCCCATGCCCGCAAGTCCCCGATTATCGCCCCTATCTGTTTACGCCGGGGAACAGCGGACTCGAACGCGCACAGCTGTTGGTCTCTGCCCCTGCAGCGACATCTGTTGGCGAGATTCGGAAGTCCAGCGGCCGGGCTCTCCAAGCAGATGTGTGGACATGAGGCGTGCGGTATTGTGGTGTGGGGTGACCGGGGTCTGCGCCTGGAGAGCTGGCTTTGTTGATGGTCTCATCCGGGCACCAATCTGGCGGTGATTAGTGGTGACGAACAGACTGACAATATCTGATTGTTTTCCCTGGATGTGACATCTGTCAACGGCTCTTTACCCGCCTCAGATTAAAAGCCCGGCCGCTGAGGGGTCCAGGGAGAGTGGAGGGGTGGGGGGAGAGTGGAGGAGGGGTGGCGGCCATCTTGTGTTTCGCTGATCATAGTGTAGGAGGGTCCAGCTGAGATTTATACACAGTAATGAGTTTGAGATACACAAAGGTGGGCAGTTTTCTCGATTTTACCTCTCATTTCATCGTGGTCAGAGCTGAGTAATTCAATCAACAAGGTTAAATGGGGGGCTTCCACCAACCACGACAAGGCTATGACAATGGGTTCCCGACAAGGTCCACGATTGGCCTACGATTGGAGGCCTTGTCGACAAGAGTCTACGACAAGGCCACGACAAGGCCACAATCGGGCTGCGATGGGAAGCTTGTCGGGAGCCTTCCGACAATGCTATGACAACATTAAACATGTTTGATTTTTCTCACGACTGGACCCTTGCAGTGGTTTCCTCGATTTCACCGTCGTAGTGTGTCGGTACCATGGACGCCTTTTTCATTGGAACCAGCGACGTCTACGACACGCCCCGACAACTGTTTGAACATATGTAAAAACCGATTAACTGCACTGATTGTGGGATATGGGTCAAGGGTCTATGACTCTACAATGACGGGAACCAGCTACCATCGGATTCTGTAAACAGACTGAATTATGGGGTACCTCAATATGGTTTATAGGGAAAATTTGTCAATACTTGATGTTTCAAACGACAGCCAGAAGGACAAGACTTGAAATGTCTTCCCAGCCCAGTCTGTCATTCTCCGAACCTGAAAGCTATACTTTCGGAACAGTACTTCAAGAGGTGTCCTTTCTGCACCAAAGTTACACCGATATATTCAATGTACATGAGATCCACGGTTTAGAAAGGGAGGATTTGGGCCATTTGATATCTGAAGGGAATTATCTTTTTATACTGTCATAGGACGGTCTACGTTTGATAAACATGGCTTGTCATTTCAAAGGAGAGCAAGAAGGGCGGATAATTGAAGTGTTTTTTCAGGCTGTTTGATAAATTTCTCTTTATCCTGACCTCAATCCTGAAAGCTCTCCTCTTGGTGTCCTTTCTGAAGCCTAACTGATACCTAAATCATCGATGTACACGCTGGTATAATATCCCTCAGAGTTTCTAACAATAAAGATATGTCAGCGATATATTTAGTCTCCAAAGAAAATAAGAATTGAGAATTATTTTCAAGGGAATAGGCTTGACGAAGGTTTGAATTCCAGACCTTTTGGTTACCAGTGTTTTAACCAAACACCCCCACCAGCACCCGGGACCGCCACAGAATCACGAAGCACATCCAATCTGAGTGAGAGAAATGAAATGCAGATAACATATATTCAACGCGATCGCTCTCCTATCCTTGCCATTGTCTTCCAATGAACTCTCCTACCATTGCCCTTATCCTTCTCACTGTCCCCAGATAATAAAAACCCACGGATGTTTCCTCTTGGAGAAGATCTATCATAGAATAAGTTCTATTATGAAATCAATTTCCGTAAATGGTTGACTGAATTTACTATTGTAATATGATGCCTATAGTTTTAATACCCTAACATGTCTTACATAACACGAAATCGAGGCTCTGTGAGTAGTATATGGAAAATACACTCGCAGCGATGGTCACTCCATCTAGCGTCAAAATCTACCGGAACCCTGTATAGTGAATAACAAGAATGTACAACACTGACCTTTGAATAATGTTATTTTTCATCCATTCGAGCCCTCGAGAGATCGCGGTTTCGAAAAATCGCGGTTTCTAAAAGAAAACCCCCCCAAAATTGAGCTTTTAAATTTCTTTTGTATTTGGATCATATTGACATACCTAAGAATACACCTATGTGCAAAAACACTTCATGTAAATGTAACTGTAGCTCTGTGGTGGACTTTCTTCGTGAATTTTTTAACTTTTAGATATTCAATTGATATTTTTGTGAAAATGTGAATATTTCAAATAAGACTCCTCCAATGATGCAAAAAGTGTAATTTGTGAAGCTACATTTCCGTATTTCTGTACAAAAAAGGGAAGGAAGGGGGTAAAATGGCCCAAACATTTAATTAAGAGGCAAGTATTCTCTAATTTCTAGAACTATTGTATGCTCCATTATCATACGAATGGGCCCCGTGACTAATTATTGAAATACAACCTCCACCAATCGGCAAGATCTAGCAAGGTCCAGGAAACACAGTCCAATCCTATCAGTAAAAAAAAAATCGGGATGGTTAAGATGCAAGAGTTACCTACTCATCCATGGCCAGATTCATCTTGGTGATAAACCACCCACACATCATTGAGAATACGTAACTTTACAACACACAGTCAACATATGGGAACAATACGACCTCCTGTCACAACCGTCATAATCCTGTCAAATCGCAAGTCTCCCATTGTCGGGAATCTCCCTGAGGAATCCCCGCTCGGTGACGTCACACATCACGTGACGTGCGGCAGGGAAGCCCCGCGCGCGAGTGACGTAACGTGTCACAGCGTTCCTAGCATTTACACACCGAATTATGGGATGGACTGTTGCATTGTGGGGCGGGCCATTGTTGCATGCTGGGATTGCGCTTGTTGCTGCCGCTGATTGCTGGCGTCCCGGGGGAGTGTTAGGGTCGGTACTCGGCGGTCATTATGTCGTTTCCTGCTGTAATAGGTTTGTGTTTAATTTGAGCATTGTGTGGGGACTGTCTGGGGATGTATCTCACCCCTAGGGTAAATGTCCACAGGCTTAACGTTGGGAACTCGTTTTCCATGCCCCTACAAGTATTGCAGTCCGTTCTCCATGGTCTATATCCTATGTGTTGTGCATTCTTTTAGTGTGTACAGGGGTGAGATAAATACACAATATTACCATGATTTTGATGTGAGTGGCCGTATTCTCCGTGTAGTTGACGTGTAGTAAAACTCTGAGCGATAGCGAGGAGTATTACGTAGTGTCAACTACAAGGAGAATACAGCCACTCAGATCGAAATCATGGTAATATTGTGTATTTATTACCCACCTTTCAAGTTATTATTAGGAATTTTTTTTAATATAATTATTAGAAATTCGACCCAAGTTCGGTGCTTTGGTTATATGAATTAGTTTCTATAATGCCCGTCAGGTGGCCCAAAAAGCCGTATTCTCCTAGGAGATTCCGGAGGTTTGTATTCTACTGAGTAGTGATCTGTAAGCTCCATAGGCTTAGCATAGAGACTCCATACTAGGTGGGTAATAAATACAGAAAGCAACTCGTTTTGGTCAAAGAAGTCATTCTCCAACTCGTTTGAATGCTACGTGATATTCACTCGGCTGACGCCTCATTCATATCACTCTGCATCAAACTTATGGAGAGCAATGACTTTGACCAAAACTTGTTGGTTTCATCTTTTGTATCTCATTCATAGTTAAGGGGACACCCCCACCCACCTCCCCGCTAGCAAAACTCGTATCGATGTTGAACAGCATGATTGTTCTGAATTTAGCGGGAAAAGGATGTTATGGCCGAATCTCTTACCTTAGGTCAGAGATTCGGCGTAGCCATTTTTATTTCTACACCACTCCCGCCACGATCTCGCCCAACACCATATCAAAATCGGTAACGGTTCTGAGGGCCATAACGCGTTTATTATATACACATGAATATGTTATAGTTAAACTTCAACTATCTTATACTGTCAAACAAAGTAATTAAGCTCTTAAACTATGTCGATTCAAATATCAACAAGCTGACAGTTTTACCCATAATTCTACTGTGATTCAGTACTTTGAATTTAGTTTATCGAAGAAAAACAAAATGGCCGCCGATCTCTCTTGTCACGTCGGACAGAAGTAGTTCCGGAAGTGCCATACGAAAACATATTGGAGGGCCTGTATGGCACTGCTCAGACTGAACACGTATATGATAAGTATAGAATACTATTCGACAAACATCAAGCCTTTCTTCTTGAGAATGATTCAATGGGTTATAGATGCAGGGAATGTCAACTGAGTCTTGAAAAATGATTTTTTTTTATGAAACTCCTTAATATAATGAAAAACGAATAATTGGCTCCGCTCTGGGAGGGGGTGGTCTCGCACGACAGACAGATGAATTTTTTTTTGGAAGGGGGTTACTGTCAGAATAAAACGATGAGATGGGGATATAAAATTGATACTGATGATTTTCAAATAAGTCAATAAATGATAGATTCCCATAGTTTGCTAAGAAAATCCATTTTGACAGCTTCTTGATCTTGTTTGCGTCCAGTTTAAAACACACTTTTAAACTTCTATGATGTTGGAGCTTCATCAGAACCTCCAACATAATGTCAAATGCAGATTTCTGGGGACCTTTGCTATTTAACTCGGGAAAATATGACTAAAATACACATTCAGTGGAACAGTCGCGTTCATACAATCCTCATCATTACATTCTATTGGCGCGTTTATGTCTACTCATAACTCGTATGCATAATTAATACTAGCATTTGTGTAGATGGGGAACCATCAAACTGCCAACTATTTCCGACTGAGATTTCCTTTACAGAGCTGGGGCACAATTATAGTGATTTATTTACATGTATATTGTCCCAAAATCAATCCCCCCAATCCATCCCAAGGTGAAGATTAACACCTGAGAAAATACCAATCTGACACGCCAATAAAATAAATGACCCCCTGCAATATGTCTCCCGGTAGGGGGCGTGATAAGACACCCCTCGCACCCGAAAAATGTCACCCAGTGATTGCCAGAGCAATACCCGATGCAACCCTGCCACACACCTCGCCCAGTGTCAGCCTAAACAAAGCCTAAACCACTTTAGATGCCGCTCGTTTATTTGTACTCAGTGCGCCATGTGCGAACGACGTATTCACGTGAGCGATAATAGCGGACGGGAGCGCTGGGGCGTGACGTAGGCATGACGTCACGGACGCTGATGACACCTGACAGTGGAGGGATTGTGACAGCATTGTTTGGGTGTTTGTTAGGCGGTGGGGGGCAGTGGCGGGCGGTGAGGAGGTCGGGGGGGGGGACTAATCCCTTGTGTCAAAAAGCAGATGGCCCCAGCCTCTAATGCTTTTATCATCAGTACGCAGGCGCACAGAGGCATGGCGGGAAACCACCACTCCCCATGCAGATCTTTCGTGACGCTTACCAATCTCTGCTCCGACCCAATCCCGTGTTACACCGGAACAGGAACTGAAACTACATTCAGGCTACAAAACTGTGGAACTGTCAAACAGATGTAAAACCAAACGAGACATCTATTATATACACCTGTGGCCGTATATTCTACATATGTATGGCCGTACATCACACTGTGACGAACAGGGTATTTGATCGCTGTTTTTTATCCTACCCCTAATATAAAATCCCATAGGCTTAACATTGGGTTTCCGTATGCCACGCTGACTGGCATACAGAGTTTTTTTTGCCACTAGTGGCATACAGCATTATTATCACGTAATATTCCAAAATCGTGGAGATAGGGTAGGATAAAATCAAAACCGGATTCGTTTTAATCTTGACCACCGCATACGGTGGCCAAGATTAAACCTCATCCAGTTTTACGATAATATCAATATAAAAGCAGTTTACAGTCATCCAAAGTGTAGGCCGTTCTTCCTTGTAAATAAAGCATCAGGATGTAGCTGATCAATTATTTGACCTCTCATTTTTGACGTACGAAGTCAGTAAGTCAGTTTCCGTATCATATTGAGAATAGGGAAAAAGAGAGTTAAATGAACTTCACTGACATTCCACTAGATATCCCTCAGCTATAATAAGCTCGCATATTGTTCATCCACAGTTGATCAGACGAACACACTTCGAACAAGGACACGGGTCTTGTTGATAAACACAGCCCTTTCAAAATTGTTGGAAATCCTAAATACCTGTTGTTACAATCCAAACATCGGTATGTGAAACATACAGATTATATCCCTTGGCCTAATGGACCAAGCTCACTGCGTAACATGCCGATGGAGGCGACCCCTTGGTTACGATCAACAGGGTTGCCCCCACATGGTAAACACAGCGCCAGCATATAATCCTGATCTTGACGTACTCGAGTCAGTCTGGTCAGTACAGCACATTGTAACACCGTCTGCAATAAAGCTTGTAACAGGACGAAGCCTTGGAGTCATTCATTAAGCTTACTATTCACAACTGATAGTTACAATGTGAACCTTATTACCTCAATAACCCCTTTAAAAAAACCTGAAAAAAACCTGCGTTTTCCAGCGAATAGAATAGTCCCAGAGACTGTCCCTGATTTGTCACATCATACAACAGGAATATTGCATAATATTTACTCTGCGATGCATGTATTTCATCCACATAAATATACTTCTCAGAAAAGTTGCTCTAAAATCCGGATTTATGAAATACTTGCTATTGGGGCATACCTTGCCCGAAACAGGAGCCTGTTTAATAATCTAGGATCGTACATGAAGACCCTTTTAGACTGTAACTCGTATAAGGTTTATCGTTTAATAGTATCTAAGTCTGTTCGCTAAAACAGTATTACCCATGCATAAGGTCGTCCATAAGTGTTGAATAAAGTTGACCCCCATCGCCCCTGGATCTCTATGGCATACAGAATAAGGGCTACATATACGATCCTAGATTATCACACTGGCCCCAGGTACCTTGGTAAAGGGATAAAAAGGGCGCGAGACCTATGCTTGGAGAGTGGGGGACTACGCTTGGTCGGGTGATTGTGTCAATGACATGCAGTCATTGAGAGAACAATCCGTGCACTTAGGGGTGTCGGGACACCACACCGGGGGCCACATACGTAACCACAAAAACATACATGACAAAGCCGCTGAGCGATAATAGGGGGCCTCATCAATAACTGATGAGTTCATGGTGAGTCTATAGAAGCATGTCTCGCACGGATGGGCATCAAAACGGGGACATTTAGGGGCTGCTTTCATTTACTGAATACGAGAAACTTGCCTCAGGCCAAAGCAGATACAGATACTCATTCAGTATAGGGATAGGCGGCCATTTTGATTCATCTTTTTCTCTACGCAATTGAGTGAGACATTGTGTATTTATAGGGAACTTGATACATGCCCCGTAAACGTGTACAGACACGTTGCAACACGTTGCAATCTGAGAATTATTCTTACAAAGGAGTTCTACTTTTGTTTTACAACTTCGCGTTATTAAATATTTGATAAAACTGCTAATGTATATAGACATGACATATGGATACATGTATGCATGATATTAGTTCGTTATATTCCATTATTGTGCTTAAATTGAGTGTGTTTTTTATAGATATTTATATCTATTCATATGTGGGCAAAAGCCAAAGTTTGACATCATTTCACTCCGGTCGTTTGGAATTTATTTTATAGTTTATAATTGTTTTGGTTTTAATTGAGGTATCATTGAGATGATACACTTGTATGGTACACCAAATCGGAGCTGGAATACCAGTATGATCCTGGTATTGACTTTAATGAAATTGTTAAGCTGCAAGGCATAAGTCGTTGTGTTCGAACATTACTTAGAAACTTGTAATCGATAAAACTCCAGAAAATGTATAACTGGTGAACCTCCGAAAAAATCTACTTACGAGTGGAACGCCTTCAATACTTTGCCTGATTAGTGTGACTTAAAGAATTTCACTGATAGATATTACAAATAACAAAGATTAATAAGTATGGCTATTATCAACTCATCTCATTACATCCCATTAAGTTCATTGATTCGATGTTAACCAATTAGAAGCCCAATGACAGTGAGCAGTACTGTAACAATATGTAGATACTGATCGACCCTGAAAGGGCCCAGATGGAAGAACGGCCATAGGCCGAATCTGGTCAACATTGTTTGTAAACAACAATTCCCATAATAAAAGTTTTCAAAAAAAACCAAAAACCATAGAATACGATGTAATCACTGCACTGTCTCTGGAAAAAAACATGCACTGGTATTATAAACGCATTACACTTATACACACAGGAATATGTACACTAAACCAGGCAGATAAAGTGCGAACCCAGCCTAAAGTGGGATTCACATGGGGGGATTCATGTACATCATAGGGTGATTGTCTGAGACAAATCCTGTTGAGATTCGGTACTGGAACACAGTTTCATCGTCTAAATTTCGTTTCCATATCCCTGAGACATATTTTATCCACTGAAATCGTTTGGGACATTTACCCCTTAAAGAGAACCGAATCTCATGAGATATTGACCCCTGTGAGGTACATGAATCCCACCGTGTGAATTCCACTTATGGAAAAGGGTCTATAAAGTGGGATTCACACCATAGGCTTCATGTACATATCACAGGGTGTTTCTCTGAGACAAATCCTGCTGAGATTCCGTACTCGAAAAGAATTTCTTCGTCTAAATTATAGGGTTTCATTACCCTGAGACTTGTGTTCCTCCTTGTAATTGTTAAAGACATTTCCCCCTAAAAGGGAACAAAATCGCATGAGATTTTGAGCCCTGTCAGGTACATGAATCCCACCGTGTGAATCCCACTTAACGAACTCACCTGTCTCTGGGAGAAGGCCTGAGACTACCAGGCCTTGTGTAGGTGTGGTGTCGGTGCCTTGTGTAGGTGTGGTGTCGGTGCCTTGTGGAGGTGTGGTGGCGCGTTGTGTAGGTGTGGTGGCGTGTTGTGGAGGTATGGTGGCGTGTTATGCAGGTGTGGTGGCGGCACATTGTGTAGGTGTTGTAGCGGTGTATCTGGCTGTCGAGGTTTCCGGGGCTCACACAGATTGAAGGGCCGTGTGAGGGAAGGTGGGGCCAGATGCCGAATCACCGTCAGCATCGTCTCCTGAGTGACCGACTCCACGGGCATTCCTGTGGGCGACAAAAAGAGGCTGTTACTCACTGTGGTTCAGGCAATGTGATCGTATATATGTTTATCCATCGATTACGGAGTCTCCACACTAAACCTATAGGGACTCTGTAATTCACAGAGCAGAGATTACGGAGTCTCCACACTAAACCTATAGGGACTGTAATTTATAGAGCAGGGATTACGGAGTCTCCATACTAAACCTATAGGGACTGTCTAATTCACCGGGTGGTGATTACGGAATCTCCACACTAAGCCTATGGGGACTGTGTAATTCACAGAGTGGAGCTTATGGAGTCTCCATACTAAACCTATAGGGGCTGTGTAATTCACAACGCAGAGATTATGGAGTCTCCATACTAAACCTATGGGGACTGTGTAATTCACAAGGCAGAGATTATGGAGTCTCCATACTAAACCAATAGGGACTGTGTAATTCACAGGGCAGAGATTACGGAGTCTCCATACTAAACCTATGGGGACTGTGTAATATACAGAGCAGAGATTATGTAGTCTCCACATTGAACCTATAGGGAATTGTAATTTACAGAGTGGAGATTATGGAGTCCATACTAAACCTATAGGGACTGTGTAATTCACCGGGTGGTGATTACGGAATCTCCACACTAAGCCTATTGGGACTGTATAATTCACAGGACAGAGATTATGGAGTCTCCATACTAAACCTATGGGGACCATGTAATATACAGAGGAGATATTATGTAGTCTCCTCATTGAACCTATAGGGACTGTAATTCACAGAACAGAGATTACGGAGTCTCCATACTAAACCTATAGGGACTGTGTAATTCAGCGGGTGGTGATTGCGGAATCTCCACACTAAGCCTATAGGGACTGTGTAATTTACAGAGTGGAGCTTATGGAGTCTCCATACTAAACCTATAGGGACTGTGTAATTCACAAGGCGGAGATTACGGAGTCTCCTTATTAAACCTATAGGGACTGTGTAATTCACAAGGCGGAGATTACGGAGTCTCCTTATTAAACCTATAGGGAATGTGTAATTCACAGAGTGAAGATTACGGAGTCTCCACACTAAACCTATAGGGACTGTAATTCACAGCGTGGAGATTATGGAGTCTCCACACTAAACCTATAGTGACTGTGTAATTCACTGGGTGGAGATTACGGAGTCTCCACACTAAGCCTATAGGGACTGTGATTCACAGGGCGGAGATTTAAACAGTAGATTCTTACCTAACGACCACCTCCCTAATGCGACCACCCCAAGATTACGGACATTTATAGGCTTAGTCTGGAGATTCCGTAATCACCACCCGCTGAATCAGTCAGTCCCACACTTTTCCCCTCTAGTTTATATTTACAAAACATTCGGTAATACGACCACCTCGCTATTGAGACCACCTCGCATAGCGACCACGTATTTGAAGACTCAAAAATCAAATTTACGAATGAGACCAGATCTATGTTCAAGGTCAGCCATTTTGTGGGTTTCAGGGTGAATTGATGAAAGGGGGGATGGTAACAGACAATGAGCGTGAAGGATTTCGACGAAAGACACATTTTCACTGATTACCACATACATGTTTATTTAACCCCTGGTATTTGTTCTCTATAGACAGTTACTGCGTGTAGGCCACACTGCGTGGGATTTGTTGCCATTTCCTTAAGGACTTTTAAGCTATGAAAATCACTGAGTGAAAATTGTTGATTCGTATCAATCATTATCTTTTTTCTCCATAGACTTGACATTGGAAACTCATATCCAACGCCCTTGAGATATTTAGGAAAAAAATCTAATGGGGGATTATGTCACAAATGTTATCCTATTAATCAATGTGAAGGGTGAGATAAATTCAGAAACCCATTCAAGTTTAGGGTCAGAATCCGATCCCATCGAGTTTGAATCACAACGTAATTCACGCGACTTTGCCTTGTGAATTACTACGTGATTCAAACTCGATGGGATACGAGCTCTGATCCTAAACTTTCATGGGTTTCCTCTATAATATCGTTCAATGTTTTGTTTGTAATGATGTTTCTATCAGTTATGATATGCTAAAAGATATTTGTTCTTTTACACTGTACTCTCGGTAAAGCGACCACCTCGCTAATGCGACCATTTTAACTCAGTCCCAAAGGTGGTCGTAATAGCGGGAGTCCACTTTATACATGTCCCTAGTCTATGAAGACTCTGTAATAGGTTGGTGATAAAAGGACACACATGCATGAATACATAATTCACACCTAGAAACGAGAACAGAATTCGCCCCATTCCACCTTCAAGTGCCCGAACTGTGACCTTGGTCGGTGACCTCTGATATCACTACATGTTGATTTCTGCCGTCAGGTGGCGGTGTGTTTGTCTGGGGGTAGCCGTGGTAACGGGGGGTGGCGGCGGTGGGAAGGTTCCCACGACCTGTGACCTTGGCGTGCTGTGCACACCTGTGTACACCTGTACACCTCTCACCTGTACACCTCTCACCTTAGACTGGCTCCAATCCCTGCATCCTATGGCTACCCTCCTGGCTGGGATACAGACTGGCTCCAATCCCTGCACCCTATGGCTACCCTCCTGGCTGGGATACAGACTGGCTCCAATCCCTGCACCCTATGGCTAACCTCCTGGCTGGGATACAGACTGGCTCCAATCCCTGCACCCTATGGCTACCCTCCTCGTTGGGATACAGGACTGGCTCCAGTCCCTGCATCCTATGGCTAACCTCCTGGCTGGGATACAGACTGGCTCCAGTCCCTGCATCCTATGGCTACCCTCATGGCTGGGATACAGACTGGCTCCAATCCCTGCATCCTATGGCTACCCTCATGGCTGGGATACAGGCTCCAGTCCCAGCATACTATGGCTAACATGCTCGCTGGGATACAGGCTCCAGTCCCTGCATTCTATGGCTAACCTCCTTGCTGGGATACAAGGGACTAGTACAATCGGTAATGGTGTTAGATTTCTGGCGCTGTGTAGCTCAAGTACTTCTAACAATCTCCATACACAGCTCCTGGGTACTGGTCAGGATATCTGCTGGGAGATTGATACCCTCTCACTTTGATCTCAATCAGGTCACAGTCATGAGCAGGCGAAATCTGCTGTTATGGCAACAGGTGGCCAGAGAACTAGAGGGGAGGTGTAGGGTTACAGGGAGTGACTGGGGGGACATATACAGGAGGTTCTGTTCCTACTGGACAAGTCTTTGATTCATGGGCCAGTCAGAGAAGGATACACACTATAATGAACTTTATTACCCACCTAATACGGAGTCTCCATACTAAGCCTATGTAGCTTACAGATCGCTACTGAGTAGGATACGGAGCTGCGTACCCTCCTAGGAGGATACGGATTTTTGAGATGAAAGTAGTCACATTATGATGAAAGTAGTCCCAAACTTAACTTCTTAACTATATTGAAAAGTTTTCTAACGATCATATTTATTGCTTAAATCTAAAAATAAGTGAGTAATAAATACAATATAACCATGATTTGGATCTGCGGGGTCGTATTCTCCTCGTAGTTGACGCTACGCATTACACCTCGCTATCGCTCGGAGTATTACTACGCGTCAACTACTCGGAGAATACGGCCACTCAGATCGAAATCATGGTAATATTGTGTATTTATTCTGATTGTGTTTAATCATTTAATGAATGTTCATAATCAAAGACTTGAGCAAGTCTACTCTCACCTGTACAGGGGGCGCTGACCGACCCCTGAGTCACACAGGTGAGTACGGGGGGTGGTGGGAGGACCTACAGGTATGCATATCTGAGCACCCCCGGCGTGTGTGGGGTACATGTAGGCATGCAATCACCCCTACACCCCCTCCTCACCCCACCCACACCCATATCGGCACCCGTTCCCCTCTGCTATCATTAACCCTTTCCCTGCAGCACCCAGTTCCCCTGCTCAGCATTACACGGCAGGCATTGCCTGCATAAACGACCCTGCTACGGCAGGCACCTTTTTTGGGAAATGGAAATGTCACATGATGTGTCATGTGATTTAAGTAATTTACCTTGTTGACTGATCATATTTTCTTATACCAAATCAAAGGTCAATATAATTCTTATACCTTGTAAAAATTTCTTTTGAATCAAACAGTTATCTTTTTATCTATTGAATTTTGTATATAAGTAACAATGATGCCTCTAAGATGCCTGGAGGCATCTTCCTGCCGTAATCAGGGGAATGCTGGAGGCATCTTCCTGTTGTTAAACGGTTTTAAAGATTAATGCTGGTAGTTGGGTGATTTCTAAATTCTATTGGTTTTTGCAAATAACTCTGGATAATATAAGTTCCTTATATCAGCAAATAAAAAATGCAAAAATAAATGGCATGTCACCATGCTAACTTCTATGTGAGGGCCATCTGAAACGATAAGTGCTTAACTATTGGTCCCTATGGGAAAGTGCAATATTTTGACTTTGTGGCTAGATGACACTGATGTTCTATTGATATCTTCAAATAATTCTGGATTATGATAGTTGGTAACATGTACAAATGAGAAATGCTAAAGAAATACTATGTCACCATGCTAAATTCTATAGGAAGGCCATCTGGAGAAGCTAAGTGCTTAAGTATTGGTGTCTAAGGGAAATATTTTCATGTAATTTGGTTCTGACTATAGATATAGAGGGCATTGCGATCCCTACCCGCCTTTGTCTTTAAATCGTGACTCGGAATATTCTATGAAATTATACTAAGTATTAAAAGATGACTGATTTTGGGATGGATGCTAAAAGACAACAGACCCTCGCTTAGCCGACCAGGCACCATGTTAGACACACATGGTCCTAGTTACGGGATGCTCTGCAGAACAGGGCAAAATAAATATGAAACCTTCTGGGGTCTGTTTAATAACTCATGACTGCGACAGTGTCCAAGGAGACCTCATACGAGGGTTATTGTTTAATCACATTCAAGCTCGTTCAGCTAAGACTGTTCTACCTGACCAAAGTTGGTTCATAAGTGTTGCCAAATCGTCCCTGGGGCTTTTTGGTTTGATGCGGGGTGATATGAACGAGGCGACTGCCGAGTGAATATCACGAAGCATTCAAACGAGTTGGTGTCTGGGAGGCATGCCCAAATGAACCATTACCAATCACTAGGGACCAAAATACCTAGAGTGTGAACGGTGTGAAGGAAATGCATAGAGATCCATAGCCATTGAAAATATGCCAGGAATTGTGGTTGCTGAGTGATATCACGACACAAAGACGAGTAAGATTATGTAGCAAGCCAAAATGACTTACTAATTGGTTAACATTTATGACATCATGCCCCACTGAGTATTTGAGTACGAGTTCCCAACCAATAGCTGCACTGCATCATGGTAAACATTAGCATCACATCCTTAATCACTCTGCATCAAACTCATGGAGAACGACGACTTTGACCTAAACTTGTTGGTTTCTTCTTTAGAGATGAACATCTTGTCTAACTACCAAAGGTGGAGTTTACTTTAAAACAAAGGGTCTAATTAAAGTATATAATTGCCTGTACATCTATACGGATAGCATCAGCGGCCTTAAAAATAAAACTGTGTTTAGAAGTAGATAGCATCATTCTGGAGGCAAGTGTGCGTGTGTGTGTCGGGGTCAACTGAGTGCAGGAGGTACCATATATGGTAAAACAAAGCTTGTATGTAAATGAGGTGATTTACATACGGATGGAGATGAAATAAAGCCAGCTGTACGCTCTGCCAGGTGCATACCGGTCATATATCACCCGCCGGTACTTCTTTAGTGACATGATGTACATTAGTGGTCTTCCACTTGTCAGTATAGGTATTTTGTCAAGCACTATTTTGTCATATATAGTTGGATCATATTAAGTAAGATGCCATCGTAGAATAATTATAGAACTGCATCGAGAATCGTATAAATAGACAATGCTCCACGAGTTTGGCTGGGCCACAATCGTCATCGAGGCGAAGCCTAGTGACGATTATGGCCCAGCTAAACGAGTGGAGTATTGTCTATTTTACGATTCGAGTGTGGTTCTGGAATGTCTGAACGGTATCCATTTTATGAACCCGGTTGGTATTCTCAACTCAAAACAACACGGAATGGATTCCATTGGGGCATTCTAACTATGTCTCTATATAACATCAGATTATACCTATTCAACTCTATGTCTGCATTATCAAACATATTTCTTAACATATTTCACCCTTTGCATCCACTATCAAACCTCACCATTTATATATCTTCATATAGAGCATGAACCGTACTGCGATCATACTTTAAATTAAAGACCTCTTTCCTCTTTTTCCCGCCAACTCAGATGTAACAAAAATACACGATAATAAGTAAAAATACGTGGAAATACACAGCAAATAGAATAAAACTAACAGAAACAAATAGAGCATATTTCACCTTGCGCCTGCCTGCCATCCCCTCCCCCTGCACCACCGTAATACTTAAACCCCCTTTTGTGTGCCAACACCCCCCTCACACCCCCCCCCCCTCACCACCACCCCACACCTCCTAGACTGGCTCCAGTCCCTGCATCCTATGGCTACCCTCCTCGTTGGGATACAGGGACTGGTACAATCGGTAATGGTGCTGGATTTCTGGCGCTGTTTAGCTCCCGCATTCCCAACACTCTCCATACAGATATCCTGGCTACTGGTCAGGAGTAGGCAAAATTTATTGCTATGACATCACAGGCAGCCAGGGAACTAGAGGAGGGGAGGGGGAGGGGTAGGAGGGAGTATAGGGTTACAGGGAATGGCTTGGGGCCATAAACAGGAGATTTGGTTCATAGTGGACAAGTCTTTGATTCATGGGCCAGTCAGAGAAGGATACATACTTTAATAAACTTTATTCCTATTATGTCTAATCATTTAATGAATGTTCATAATCAAAGACTTGAGCTAGTCTAGTTTGATTCATGGGCAAGTCAGAAAAGGATACATACTTTAATGAACTTTATTCCGATTGTATTTAATCATTTAATGAATGTTCATAATCAAAGACTTGAGCAAGTCTAGTTTGATTCATGGGCCAATCAGAAAAGGTACATACTTTAATGAACTTTATTCCGATTGTATTTAATCATTTAATGAATATTCATAATCAAAGAATTGAGCAAGTCTAGTTTGATTCATCGGCCAGTCAGAGAAGGATACATACTTCGATGAACTTTATTCCTATTGTGTTTAATCATTTAATGAATGTTCATAATCAAAGACTTGAGCAAGTCTAGTTTGATTCATCGGCCAGTCAGAGAAGGATACATACTTCGATGAACTTTATTCCTATTGTGTTTAATCATTTAATGAATGTTCATAATCAAAGACTTGAGCAAGTCTAGTTTGATTCATCGGCCAGTCAGAGAAGGATACATACTTCGATGAACTTTATTCCTATTGTGTTTAATCATTTAATGAATGTTCATTATCAAAGACTTGAGGAAGTCTAGTTTGATTCATCGGCCAGTTAGAGAAGGATACATACTTCGATGAACTTTATTCCTATTGTGTTTAATCATTTAATGAATGTTCATTATCAAAGACTTGAGGAAGTCTAGTTTGATTCATCGGCCAGTTAGAGAAGGATACATACTTCGATGAACTTTATTCCTATTGTGTTTAATCATTTAATGAATGTTCATAATCAAAGACTTGAGCAAGTCTAGTTTGATTCATCGGCCAGTCAGAGAAGGATACATACTTCGATGCACTTTATTCCTATTGTGTTTAATCATTTAATGAATGTTCATTATCAAAGACTTGAGGAAGTCTAGTTTGATTCATCGGCCAGTTAGAGAAGGATACATACTTCGATGAACTTTATTCCTATTGTGTTTAATCATTTAATGAATATTCATAATCAAAGAATTGAGCAAGTCTACACCCCCCCCTCACACACCCCCTCACACACCTCCACACCCCCCTCACCCTCACCAGCACCCCCGGGCCAGGCTGCTGTCGCGCACACTGAGCGTGGGAACGTGCCTTCTCACAAGTGTGGATCATCTGTGACTTACATTCCAACGGTACCAGGAGTCACTGGAGTGTGACCATCCGTAACCGTCAGTGCAGGCGGGGTACACGAGCCCGCCACCAACAAGAGGGAGCTCAACCCAGCTCTCCTGCACCTCTGTCACTCCAGCAGGCTTTCATTTAAATTTATTTCTGTGATGGTTACACGGGGGCCATCTGTGAAGTATGTCCGCAGAATTTCCAAGTATCCCGCCTATCCATCTTGTACCTCGGAGATTGAGGAATATTTCATACCTTTTTACCACCCCTCCCCACTGCGTATGTAGTATGTACTTTGTAGATGGCCCCACACTAGGACATTTCACCATTTAACGATAGCATAGTTAACGTTGGGGAGATATCCAAGTGGTTAAGGCACTGGACTAGTACTCACAAGGTTGTAGGTTAAAGTTTCCCTGCAGCCTACTTTCCCCAGTAGTAGTAGATTTACTGCTATTTCAAAGGCCAGTCTTTCTTATAACATGTCTATGTGGTGTGGTATACAGCCACCTTTCTTCTTCATCCCCTGTACTGGTAGATTTACTGCTATATCAAAGGCCAGTCTTTCTCATACCATGTCTATGTGGTGTGGTGTACAGCCACTTTTCTCCTTCGTCTCAAGCAGTGGTAGATTTACTGCTATATCAAAGGTCAGTCCTTCTCATATCATGTCTATGTGGTGTAGTGTACAGCCACCTTTCTCCTTCATCACCAGCCGTGATAGATTTACTGCTATATCAAAGACCAGTCCTTCTCATATCATGTCTATGTGGTGTAGTGTACAGCCACCTTTCTCCTTCATCGCTAGCAGTGGTAGATTTACTGCTATATCAAAGGTCAGTCCTTTTCATGTCATGTCTATGTGGTGTAGTGTACAGCCACTTTTCTCCTTCGTCTCCAGCAGTGGTAGATTTACTGCTATATCAAAGACCAGTCCTTCTCATACCATGTCTGTGTGGTGTGATGTACAGCCACTTTTCTCCTTCACCCCCAGCAGTGGTAGATTTACTGCTATATTAAAGACCAGTCCTTCTCATATCATGTCTATGTGGTGTGGTGTAGTGTTAACGTGACATGCTAGTATATTCGGGAATGGCTACACACTAGCTTTCCCAATGAAATTCATGTACTATAGAGGAAACCTATGAACGTTTGGGATCAGAGCTCGTATACCATCGAGTTTGGATAGCGTAGTAATTCACAAGGCGAAGCATCGTGAATTACGTAGTGATTCAAAGGAGATGGGATCGAGCTCTGACCCTAAACCTGAATAGGTTTCTGAATTTATCTAACCCTTCACATTGACTAATGGGCAAACCTTAATGACATAATCTCCCATTGATTATTTATTTCCAAATACTCAGTGGACGTTGGATACGAGTCCCCAAAGTTAAGTCTATGGGGAAAGATACCAGGGGTGAGATAAATATAGTATTCTAGCATGTTCTATATAATGACCGCACACCTTAACCGTTCTCACTTTGCACTCAAACTTGTCAAGTGATAGCCCAGCCAACTTGATGGAGGTAAACACCTTTGTAATAAATCTAAGAAGATACTCATGAAACGTAGGAACTGATGAGAGCCATAAATCTACTGCCGACATTTTTGAAGGGTAATTTTAACCCATACAGCTGTGATGCCTGGGGATATTCCAAAATGCCTTGAGGCTTGATTCTTCAAAATTTCTGTAATTGATACTTTTGATGAAATAATGCGAATATTTTGATAAGATTTTTCAATCCTACATAAAACTATTTATTAATTAACATAATTATGGAATTATGGTAAGATATACCACCAGCAACGCGGTGGGTGAAGGACACTATAGCTAGACCTGGTCTCTACACATTATGGTAAGACGCCACCATGGTAATGTATACGACTAGGAGTAAATATAGTAGGGGAGCAAATGACCTGAAAAATGGGTCACAATGACACCCGAGAGTCTCCTGGCTGAAACTTGCCATGTTGGTCAATTATGACCTCAGGAATCTGAATCTGATGCTCGTTTGTTCCAAAAAATGTAGCATCATGCTCGTTTCCATGGTAACAGAAGAAAAACATATTTTTATAATCACTGATATATATTAAATACTTTGATATAAAAAGGTAAAAATATGCTTTTTTTCTGTGAAGAAAATCATTGATTCTTGTGTCATAAGTATACACTATGAAAATATGCCCTTTTCCATTTTCATGGAAGAATTGTTGCCATGGTAACATTCCAATTTCTAGGAGAACCCTTATTTTTGTTTTTCTTATGGTACTTTATGCTACTTGATGTTGAATAAAAAGATTTATTTTATGAACAATACATCAAAATTTATGAATATAGCAAAAGTACACAGCAATAATGAGCAGCACCATTTTTTGAAGTCATTAGATTGTTTCCATGGCAACCATCACAATGTATTTTCTATGACCATATCTGCCAAATAATGATGGATTAACTGGATATTTGTTTGGCAAGTCTTAATGACATGGCAACTAGTAGAGGAATAGAATATAAAAATGGTCATTAGAGAGTCTCCTGCATGAAACCTGCCATATTTGTCAATTATTACATGGGGAATCTGATTCTGCCACTATTTTGTCCAAAAGAATGTAGCATCACTTCTGTTTCCATGACAACATAAATGCATAATGAGTTACTCAGAAATCCTTATTTTCCTATACATATGAATAGTAAGTGTAAGAAAAACAACAAAACATCTGCTCACAAGCTTTCATTTTAATTTTTGTATGTATACCTTTGGAACATATTGGAGGATTGTTATTTACATTCCCTTAGAATTTGATTGCCATGGCAACCAATGCAGCCCAAAACATCCACTGCAGTAAGCAACTGTAAATGTCAGTGAAACTAACTGCTATACCTTTATAGTAACTAAAGATAGAGACTTTATTCTGGTACTTTGAGAGTCTACTGCATAAAATGTAACGTGTTTGTCAATTATTACATCGGGATTGTGATTATGCCACTATTTTGGCCAAAAAGAATGTAGCATCACTTCTGTTTCCATGACAACATAAATGCATTATAATTTACTCAGAAACCACTATTTCCCTAAACATATGAATAGTAAGTCTGAGAAAAATGGCCAATCATCTGCTTATGAGATAACATTTGCATTTTTTATAGTATACATTTGGGGCATAATGGGGAAGTGTTATTTCCATGTTCTTAGAATGTGGTTGCCATGGCAACCAATGCACAGCATAAAACATTGATTGAAGTAATCAACTCTAACTATCATCTAAATAAATTGCTATAAATTTGTAGCTACTGAAGGTAGAAACTTAATTTAAGTATTTATCCTCAAACAATCATGTAGAATCCAATAGGATGCATCAGCAATCCCAGAATGCAATATTTAAATCTGCCATTTTAAATCTGAATACTTTCAAATAAATATACATATTATCGTAAAACTGGATGAGTTTTAATCTTGGCCACCGTATGCCGCGACTGGAGTTTGGCATAGGGACTTCATGAGGCGAAGCCGGGTGAAGTCCAGAGCCAAAACTCCAGGAGTGGCATGTGGTGGCCATGATTAAAACGAATTGGGTTTTGATTTTATCCTACCCCGTCTCCTCAATTTTGGAATATTATGTGATAACAATTCTGTATGCCACTAGTGGCATATAAAACTCTGTATGCCAGTCAGCGTGGCATACGGAAACTCAATGTTAAGCCTATGGGATTTTATATTAGGGGTAGGATAAATATATACACAGAGAAAGACAGAGGATCTAGTAAGGTGCCAAAACATAAACAATTTATATCATTCTGGAGATTATTACAGTTAGCTTAGTGTTAAAAACTGGAGTTGTCAGAACTAATCTCAGTGTAACACATCAGCAAAGAGTAAATTCCCATGCTCAATTTAGCCCTGTTAGGCATTAGCCACCTTAGGCTCTTATTTCTATTGCCTCTTCCTTTTGATCATTACAGCCTAGGTATTGATCAGAGCTGTACACAAATATAGTCTGTGACTCACTTGCTACCTGTAGTTTCTGTGTATGGGTCTGTCTGAACATTCACAATTTGAGGGATCTTCTACAGATTCTTCACAGGCATGGTAAGAGCCTACTTGTCACTCTATTTTGGGAATCTCTTAAAGTGAATAATATGGGGAAACATATTTCTGAATGAAATCATATAACATTCTAAAGGAAAAGGTTTAGTTATTCAAAAACCTGCTTGCATGATTGGTTACACATTAGTTTTGATGAACATATCTCCTGCCTCTATATATCTGCCAGATACTTGGTCATGTTTCATAAGAGCTCTGGCTATTAACCGTATGAGAGCTAAACCTTTACAAATGGTTGAGTAGGTAAAAGTGGAACCAGAGCCAAGGGTGCCCTTACAAAGGTGAAAATAGGGCACTACCTGGTTTCCAATTGTGGCCCACTCTTGCTGGCTCTCCGACCCCATATTGTGAAATATCATCATGATGTCTCCATTTGAGTGCGGGCCACTTCTACTCCCCAGTTGGGAAGCCAGGCCAGCAACACCACAGAGGAGTGCCTGAGGCACAGGATAAGGAGACCACCTGGGATCTAGAGGAGCAGGAATGGGAGGGGAGGGCAGCCTCACTGACTCTGCCTGACAGGGCCATGGAGGAAACATCCCTGGAGAGTGCCCCAGAGGCAGTTTCAGCCTCAGAGATCATATCATAAAGAGACACATCATACAGGAGACACCCAGATGGATTATTGCAAGTGCTGACCTCCATTTAATCGACTTCCTTGTGCCTCTCCAAGGAAGGAGCACTCTGTACAAAGCCTTAGCACATGTGGGACTAGGAGAGCCATGTTCACCACCTAACCCTGGAAGGAGGCTCCTGCCATACAAGACTGGCGCCCAGTTAAAGACAAAGTACCCAACTATTGTGGTACTAGAAAGACAGCTAAACAGCATCTAGATGACAGCTTCTGTGATGACACCTGTTTCAAAGTGAAAAGCAGGTCTTTACCGTTCAATATGTAATTGTAATTGTAAAGGCTTCCATATAGCCGCTGCCTAATCTGGCATCCTCTGGGAGTGTATCTGCCAGCTATCTGGGCTGATACACACCCAGAATTTGTTGGGAGGTGTCTTCCATAAACCCAGGAGGTATGATCCATACACCCGGGCCTATCCAGCACTCCCAAATACCATAGCTGAGTACCCCGGCAGCCTAGCCTTACCAGCCCCCTTGCCACCCCATCCCCAGGTCAGGGTGGTGGTTTATCTAGGACAGTATGAATAGGTTTATTGTGCCTTGGATAGCACCAGAGTGCCTCACCTCTAGACTAGCTTCAGTAGAACTTTGAGTTTATTTTTTATATTTTTAGTTTCTAAAATATTTTGGTATTGAACAAAGATCATGTCCTATGTAAATGAGTGATACCCTTTCAATTTTTCTGGGTTTGGAGAGGCAAAGGATTTGTTTTCTACAAATTAAAGCAAAGAAGGTAAAAAAATATTTAAATGTTTTTATTTTACCAGACCTCCTTGGTGAAACAAATTGGGATGCAAGGCTATGGGAATTTGGTGGGTTTTTGCTGGGTTCATGCTGGGGGAGTATTTATACCCGGGTTAGATAACCTTTGCCGGAATGAGGGTTGCTAGGTCCATAAATCAGCCCTTTACACCCCCAGAAGGTCAAGACTAAGTCCAGTTAGAGGCCAGATGGTGACCATAAGGGGTCCCGGCCTATGGGCCAATATGGAAAGAGGTCTTTCACTACTGCACCATTGGTCCATCAAAGGCAGCTTCAAGGCCAAATAAAAGGCCGGGTATAGGCCTGGTGAGCTATGTGGAATAATCACAATTTTATTTTCTGTTCAGTCAGAAGCCTAATATGGCCCTGTGCCCAATACAGGTGAAAAAGAAAGGGACAGGGGTTGAAACATTGTAACTCTCTTGCTTGAGAAGGGTACATTTTAGGTATTATGGGGTTGGCAGTGGTAGTAGTCTTGGTAAGAGACAGCTGGTGCTAGAAATAAACAGATCTACTCTTGATGAAAGTAGTGATCTGGAGTGGTTATAGCTGAAGGGAAAGTGGGCCTCAGTAACTGATATTGCTAAAATATGCCCTGATGGCCAGACTGTATTGGACAGCTTGTTCTTTTATGTATGAGGATAATTGAGGAGCAGCAGTAGCCAGAATGGAGGGTGCAAAAAATGGACAAAAACAATGATTTTATGGATAGGCAGCTGTAAACAATGAGAGGTTGACGCATTGTAATACAACAAGAACTAGCAATGGTATTATGACGACAACTTCAAGTGATTTACAGAGCATCCTGTATACCATGGATAATCATAGTTCGGGGATGTCAGTGCATAAAACAGGTATACTATAATAGGTGGAATCAGTCTAGTCAGTATGTCATGTACATTTATAGATGTGTATAGAAATTAAAGGGACTTAACATTTAGTCAGGTTCTCATTTTGAGCCATGTATAACTATTTATCTCTAGGTTCTCAGTCCTAGCCCTCTTTACATTCTTGAATGGCCGTTCTGTTAGGCCTCAGGCAGCGAAGGCTGCATTATCCCAAGGTGATTAGTAAGTCACTCCTGAAGAGAGGTTATTTCTTGTTATTACCAGCCTTACAGGATCACCTCCAATGGTGTAATCCTCAGGTAATCAGTAGGACACCTTTCTTAATTAATAGGACTTCAAGGAGTGGGGAGTGTTGTGAGTAGAACTGCAGAGGACAAAAGCACTGGAATGGTGGCAGTGCCTCTGGGAGTCCTTTAGGGTTATAACACCAGCAACTGCATGATACCAGATGACACCATATATTCCATGAATAATGTCCCAAGGCAGTCACCCAGTCGTGCATGATGATACCACCAGGCATAAACTTGGTGATATCTTGGGGTATCACTCAGCATAAATGGGTAATTCACTCTGTCATGTGATTACATTCACTAAACTTTATATCATGCCCACCTGGCTTATGGCACAATTTCATTGATATTTTGATGACAAATCACTTTTGTATAACATCCATTATACCAAATAGTGTTCTACCCTAAATATCATATCCATTGTACCCAATGGTGTTAGACCCTAGTTATCATATCTTGATTTGAAATTATCAGAATTCAAAATAACAACCAAAATATTGCATTCTTGGATGGGTTTATGCATCCCATTGGATTCTACATGCTTTAATGTACCAGAATAGATACTTCCATTAGATCTCTATCTTCAGTGGCTCAAAAGTTATAGCAATTTATCTAGATGATAGTCAGAGTTAGTTACTTCAATGGATATTTTGTTCTGCATAGGTTGCCATGGCAACCAAATTCTAAGGATATGAAAATAACACTTTCCCATTATGCCCAAATTCAAGTGCTATCTCATGCTGTAAAAAATGCAAATGTTATCTCATAAGCAGATGCTTCGCTGTTTTTCTTACACTTACTATTCATATGTATAGGGAAATAGTGGTTTCTGAGTGCATTATCATGCATTTATGTTGTCATGGAAACAGAGGTGATGCTACATTCTTTTGGCAAAAAGAGTCACATAATCACAATCCCGATGTAATAATTGACAAACATGCTACATTTTATGCAGTAGACTCTCAAAGTACCAGAATAAAGTCTCTATCTTCAGTTACTATAAAAGTATAGCAGTTAGTTTCACTGACATTTAGAGTTGCTTACTGCAGCGGATGTTTTGGGCTGCATTGGTTGCCATGGCAATCAAATTCTAAGGGAATGTAAATAACAATCCTCCAATATGTTCCAAAGGTATACATACAAAAATTAAAATGAAAGCTTGTGAGCAGATGTTTTGTTGTTTTTCTTACACTTACTATTAATATGTATAGGAAAATAAGGATTTCTGAGTAACTCATTATGCATTTATGTTGTCATGGAAACAGAAGTGATGCTACATTCTTTTGGACAAAATAGTGACAGAATCAGATTCCCCATGTAATAATTGACAAATATGGCAGGTTTCATGCAGGAGACTCTCTAATGACCATTTTTATATTCTATTCCTCTACTAGTTGCCATGTCATTAAGACTTGCCAAACAAATATCCAGTTAATCCATCATTATTTGGCAGATATGGTCATAGAAAATACATTGTGATGGTTGCCATGGAAACAATCTAATGACTTCAAAAAATGGTGCTGCTCATTATTGCTGTGTACTTTTGCTATATTCATAAATTTTGATGTATTGTTCATAAAATAAATCTTTTTATTCAACATCAAGTAGCATAAAGTACCATAAGAAAAACAAAAATAAGGGTTCTCCTAGAAATTGGAATGTTACCATGGCAACAATTCTTCCATGAAAATGGAAAAGGGCATATTTTCATAGTGTATACTTATGACACAAGAATCAATGATTTTCTTCACAGAAAAAAAGCATATTTTTACCTTTTTATATCAAAGTATTTAATATATATCAGTAATTATCAAAATATGTTTTTCTTTTGTTACCATGGAAACAAGCATGATGCTACACTTTTTGGAACAAACGAGCATCAGATTCAGATTCCTGAGGTCATAATTGACCAACATGGCAAGTTTCAGCCAGGAGACTCTCGGGTGTCATTGTGACCCCTTTTTAAGGGCCTTTTGGACACTTTGCTCCTCTACTAATAGTACAAAGCATGTTCATCATTGATGAATGAGCATGCATTCATAAATGAATAACAATTAAAAGGTTTGGGTTACATTCAGTTTACGGATCTTTTTCTATAATCCATTTGCACCCAGTCAACTTGCCATTTCTTTAACTGAGTCTAGGATCAAAACATATCAAGCAACAGTGGGTCAATGAGGTATTTTGGTCTTGAGTGATTGGCCATGGTCAGCTGGGCATGCCTCTAAGACCCTCAGATACTGGCACCCTGCGCCCTATCCAATAACACAGCGAATAGCAGCAGATAGTGAAGGGATAACTTTTTCTCAGCACACTGAAAGTGTATGTGCCCACTATAACCTTTTATAGGCAACGTTTATAGCGCGTGCGAGCACGCTCTAAGTAGAAATAGCTGTAAAAAGCTCCAGCGTACTACAGCGGGTGAAAATGATATCATGTTGGAGTATTCCACACTGAGCATACATTATTACGAGGTAGAGTATTCATGAATTTCCCAGCATTACCCCACCTTCTCCCTGTTCCTACCCTTTATGTGACAAAGTCCAAGATGGAACCATAATGTTTACAAATTGACGGCAGATCCATTAAGCTGCTATTAAGGCTGTTATAGACCATGTACCATCTGTGTAAGGCATGGGGGGTGCGGGTGTTGAGTGCTGTGATTTGTAAAGAGGGAAATCCCCCTCACGATCTTAATAACAGACCTCGCTAATAGACAAAATAGTGTGCGTGTTGCATTCAAAGAATTAATGTGAACGCCGCAGCCTGTGGGATCATTATGAGATGTGGTAATCATGTGCTCGGGCGTCCATGCCGAACATGTTAATTGAGTAATGTTTTTGTTAATTGCCAGGGGAAATCCCTTAACGTGTAAATGACTGGGGGTCATTAAAGTGTGGTAACCGCGAAATGCGATCCACGTATAATTAAGGTGTTTGATCTCCTGGTACCTGAGCAGAACCAGCAGGCCCCATAGAGCAATGATAATAACGCCGAATGAGGGAATATGTTCACATATCAGAATCACCAACCCTCTCCTTACACAATGATCAGGCCCCATGTAGCAAGGATAATTAAGATGAACATGTAGATATAGATACATATATTCTGTATTACATATATGTATAAATGTATTTATCTCAACCCTGGTACTTTTTCTCCATAGACTGAACTTTGGGAACTCGTATCCAATGCCCATGAGATATTTAGGAAAAATATCAAATGGGGGATTATGTCACAAATGTTAGCCCATTAGTTAATGTGAAGGGTGAGATAAATTCAGAAACCCTTTCAAGTTTAGGGTCACAGCTTGATTCCATCTGTTTGAATCGCTATGCAATTCATGCGGCTTCGCCTTGTGAACTACTATGTGATTCAAACTCGATGGGATACGAGCTCTGACCCTAAACGTTCATAGGTTTTCTCTATAGTATCCAGTAGTCCCAATTCTCATCCCAACTTGCTTCATTGACAGGCCCCAAATAGCATGAATAACAAAGCCGGATGAGGAGATATCGATTCATCCTGGTAGTACTAACTCTCTATTTGCATCATGGACAGACCCCATATAGTAAGAGCTCGCTATGTCCCTTTGGCGACAGGTGCATAATAAAAGATGGGAATGGGGAGTGGGGAGCGAGGGGTGAGGAGCAGAGAGTGAGGAGTGAGGAGCAGGGAGTGAGGAGTGAGGAGCCAGAGGCGAGGACTGAAGGGCAAGGAGCAGGGAGCTCAGAGTGAGGAGTGAGGGGTGAGGAGTGAGGGGCGAGGAGTGAGGGGCGAGGAGTGAGGGGCGAGGAGTGAAGGGCAAAGAGCAGGGAGCTCAGAGCGAAGAGTGAGGGGCGAGGACTGAGGGGCAAGGAGTGAGGGGCAAGGAGTGAGGGGCGAGGACTAAGGAGTGAGGGGCGAGGAGTGAAGGGCAAGGAGTGAGGGGCGAGGAGTGGGGGGCAAGGAGTGAAGGGCAAGGAGTGAGGGGCAAGGAGTGAGAAGCGAGGAGTGAGGGGCAAGGAGTGAGGGGCGAAGAGTGAGGGACAAGGAGTGAGGGGCGAGGAGTGAGGGGCAAGGAGTGAGGGGAAAGGAGTGAGGGACAAGGAGTAAGGGGCAAGGAGTGAGGGGCGAGGAGTGAGGGGCGAGGAGTGAGGGACAAGGAGTGAGGGGCAAGGAGTGAGGGGCAAGGAGTGAGGGACAAGGGGTGAGGAGTGAGGGGCAAAGAGTGAGGGACAAGGGGTGAGGAGTGAGGGGCAAAGAGTGAGGGACAAGGGGTGAGGGGCAGGGAGCTGGGATCCAGGGGTGAGGAGTGAGGGGAAAGGGGTAAAAAGTGGGAAGCGAAGGGCGAATAGCAAGGGGAGAGGAGTAAGGAGTGAGGGGCGAGAGTGAAGAGCGATGGGTGAGGAGCAAGGCGCAAAGGGCAGGGGGCTCGGAGCGGGGAGTGAGAGGCTCAGAGCAAGGCATGAGGGGCTAGGAGCTTGGAACGGGGAGGTAGGGGCGAGGAGAGAAGGGCAAAGGGTGAAGGGTGAGGAGAGAGTGATAGTAAAATGTGTGCCTCATATTGAAGTTAGGTGTGCTGATATCATATAGGAGTGAGTGTTATTGATATGGGAGTGAGTGTTGTTGATATTGGAGTGAGTGTTGTGGCTATAGGAGTGAGTGTTGATATCATATCGGAGTGAGTGGTACCGATATAGGAGTGAGTGGTGCTGATATTATATTGGAGTGAGTGTTATTGATATTGGAGTGAGTGTTATTGATATAGGAGTGAGTGTTATTGATATAGAGGTGAGTGTTATTGATATAGGAGTGAGTGGTATTGATATTGGAGTGAGTGGTATTGATATTGGAGTGAGGTGTGCTGATATCATATTGGAGTGTGTGGTATTGATATAGGAGTGAGAGGTATTGATATAGCAGTGAGGTGTGCTGATATAGGAGTGAGGTGTGCTGATATAGGAGTGAGGTGTGCTGATAGTGGACAGAGTGTTATTGATATAGGAGTGAGGTGTGCTGATATAGGAGTGAGGTGTGCTGATATCATATTGGAGTGTGTAGTATTGATATAGGAGTGAGAGGTATTGATATAGCAGTGAGGTGTGCTGATATAGGAGTGAGGTGTGCTGATATAGGAGTGAGGTGTGCTGATAGTGGACAGAGTGTTATTGATATAGGAGTGAGGTGTGCTGATATAGGAGTGAGGTGTGCTGATATAGGAGTGAGGTGTGTTGATATAGGAGTGATGTGTGCTGATATAGGAGTGAGGTGTACTGATATAGGAGTGAGTGTTATTGATATAGGAGTGAGGTGTGCTGATATAGGAGTGAGGTGTGCTGATATAGGAGTGAGTGTTATTGATATAGGAGTGAGGTGTGCTGATATAGGAGTGAGGTGTGCTGATATCATATTGGAGTGTGTAGTATTGATATAGGAGTGAGAGGTATTGATATAGCAGTGAGGTGTGCTGATATAGGAGTGAGGTGTGCTGATATAGGAGTGAGTGTTGATATAGGAGTGAGGTGTGCTGATAGCGGAGTGAGTGGTATTGATATTGAAGTGAGTGGCACTGATATAGGAGTGAGCGGTATTGATATAGGAGTGAGGTGTGCTGATATAGGAGTGAGGTGTGCTGATATAGGAGTGAGGTGTGTTGATATCATATTGGAGTGAGTGTTATTGATCTATAGGAGTGAGGTGTGCTGATATAGGAGTGAGGTGTGTTGATATCATATTGGAGTGAGTGTTATTGATCTATAGGAGTGAGGTGTGCTGATATAGGAGTGAGGTGTGCTGATATAGGAGTGAGGTGTGCTGATATAGGAGTGAGGTGTGCTGATATAGGAGTGAGGTGTGTTGATATAGGAGTGAGGTGTGCTGATATAGGAGTGAGTTTTTTAAAAAATCTATATATATGTCTTTATTGAGTTTCTATTATACAATAGTTCTTCCAAATCAACGTAGACAACACTGAACATGAACAGGTTGGTATGGTATATACAATGAGTTCCCTGATTCGGGACAGTTGATGACATTGTTATCTGTTCTTACATATTGACCACTTACAACATATGTGATGATGACAAAAGAATATATTGTAGCATCTTGTTCCTCTATTTTATCATGCTTATTTACAGAATTCTTGTGCAAGGTGCTCAAGGTGCTACGAGCTCAGGAGTGAGTAGTACTGATATAGGAGTGAGGTGTACTGAAATAGGAGTGAGGTGTGCTGATATAGGAGTGAGGTGTGTTGATATAGGAGTGAGGTGTGTTGATATAGGAGTGATGTGTGCTGATATAGGAGTGAGGTGTGCTGATATAGGAGTGAGGTGTGCTGATATAGGAGTGAGGTGTGCTGATATAGGAGTGAGGTGTGCTGATATAGGAGTGAGGTGTGCTGATATAGGAGTGAGTAGTACTGATATAGGAGTGATGTGTGCTGATATAGGAGTGAGGTGTGCTGATATAGGAGTGAGGTGTGCTGATATAGGAGTGAGGTGTGCTGATATAGGAGTGAGGTGTGCTGATATAGGAGTGAGTGTTGTTGATATAGGAGTGAGGTGTGCTGATGAATCCCCGTTCTCACGCTCCCACCACTCTCCGGTCGCAGGTGGCCGCCCGTCACACTCCAGTGCGCACACAGTGGGCGGGGGTGCCGGTCTCACGCCGGGCGCGCGCCACCCTGAGACTTTCCCACGCCTACCTGTAACCTACAACATCTGTTCACTTCTTACCTGGCGGCGGGAGGGGGCTGGGCTCGTCTTCAGGTGAATGGCCGCCTTGTGGAGGCCGACTCAGGCCCGCTAAGGCACGCCTAGTTAGTCTCCGGCCCGCGGAGGGCCACCACTTGTGTTACCTGTGTTTACATTTTTATGGCGCATGTGAAATGGCAAGGTTTAGCCTTATAAACACACAACTCATGAATTAGTCAGTAAATATGTACGTAGACACTACTGGTAAATGTATGCTTATTTTGGATATGTAAAAGCTGGTATACACACACCCTGAATAAGAATTACTGTATAAGAAAATAGATAAATAATTATATATGTACTACGTATAAATCTATGTAACAGCTGGTATACACACACCCTGAATAAGAGTTCCTGTATAAGAAAATAAATAAATAATTGTATATGCACTACGAGCAAATATATGTTTAAGTTGGATATATATATATATACATATATATAGAATCTTGGTATTCATAAATCTCCCGAATATTAATATAGATAAAGTACGTGGCAAAACAGGCCTAAATTGGATATGTAGAAGGTGGTATACACACAACTCCTAAATATGAAAACAAATAAGTAAAGATCAAGATACATTACTTGCAAAGACATTCCTAAGTTTGATATATATCAGCTGGTATACACATACATCTTATACCCATGGATCTTGTGCACATAAATGTGTTTTTTAAAATCTTATAATTCCTATAAAATGGCCATGTTTAACCTTGTTATTATGCCTGAGTTGGGTGTATAGAAGTCGTCTTATGCTCCTCGGAGTTGACTCTTTGAAGTATCCGCAGATACGCTCAGATATTACTACGCATCAACTCCTCGGAGCATACCGCCCCTTGTATCTGAAACCAGTCAATATCTGTGTATTTACGCTCCTTTAATACCACAACGTAACTTACAGCTTTTTCGTAGTAATCTTCTCATTTTATATCAACTGACAGAGAAAACAAAAACATGCAACATATATCGCGATAAAACCTTTCACAGTAATTAAACGCCTGTCTATTTTAATGGATTGTGGATATTATCATCTCCTTATAGGAGAAAGGAAGTAATCACGATAATGGCAGTTTGTTATTGTGTACGACCGTTAAGGGGATGAAAAAGATCCTTGAGACCAGGATGTTATGTGTATGCACATACGCACATAGCACAGCGCTCAACACTGTACCACTGCGGGAATGATATATGTGCTTTAAGCCCGATGCCCATCTACCGATTTCGGAACATTCATGTACCTTTGTCGGCGACAAACGGACAGTAATTTGTCTCAGCCAAGGCATCCTAACGGAGTCGGCCGTAGGCGGTAGATGTAGGACAGCTAGGCAAGGGTGATCCACTGATTTGTAGACTGATTTGCTTAGGACTAATACCCACAAACCCCTCTCCTCAATGTTCGCCGGTCGAGCGAAGGGTTACGTAATTTGCCTGCGACTAGATCACCGACTCCTATATAATTTGGGAACTAATCGTTCAACCCTGAATCGGTAGATGGGCATTGGGCTTTAGTAAAGTCCAATACACATTAAAGCCCAATGAACATTTACCGATTTCGGAACATTTATGTACCTTTGTCGGCGACAAACGGACGGTGATTTGTCTCAGGCGAGGCATCCTAATGGAGTCGGCCGTAGGCGGTAGATGAAGCACAGCGAGGCAAGGGTCAGGCAATGATTAGTAAACCATCTCCTTCAGATGTTATTTTGTCGCCAACAAGTTGTGGTTTCTATGTTCCTAAATCGGTGGCCAAAAGTTTATCAACATGTTGATAAATCTAATCACCGACAACGGAACGTTGGTAAATGTAGCTTGATTGGGTGACCGATACGGGCCGAGGTATTACGTAATTTGCCTGGGACAAGTTCTTCACAGACTCCCTGGGGAAGTGCAATCAACACCCAAACTGTGTGTGGCTTGTAGCCCCCCCCCCCCCCCCCCCTACAAGCCTCACGAGTGATTAGTGTAGTACTCTGTCGGCCCCTGTCAGCCAGCGCAATGGGGGCCATTTCCAACGTTCATTTGTTGCCAACTGGATTTATCAACATGTTGATAAACTTTTGGCAACTGATTTAGGAACATCGACTGATAACTCGTCTGCAACAAAAGAACATCTGAAGGAGGTGGTTCACTAATTGTTGCCTGACCCTTGCCTAGCTGTCCTACATCTACCGACTACGGCCGACTTTGTTAGGATGTACCTTCCCTTTGTCGCTGACAAAGGTACATCAATGTTCCGAAATCGGTAGATGTGCATTGACTTCAGCAGTACACCCAACTATAAGTTTCTCAAAAACGTTACCAAAACAATTCTAAATGAACCGATTCCAAGCCTACTGAAGGTTAGCACTGTCAGGATCTTGACTGTTACAGATTACCAACCTGGGAACTTGACATCGTAACAAGCATATGTAGATGTATAGATTTGCCATTGGTTGAAATCACAGACTAGTGTTTTTCTTGGTCTTTTTTTTGAATTCCAAAAGCGTTTACAAATGTACCACGGACTTTAACACAATGGAGAGGGAATAAGGTGGGCGGCCGTATCCATGCTTCGTCTACGCTCCAGTGATTTTGCAAGGTAGACTGTAGTTTCTTTAACTGTTCTGTGTAGACATATATCGGCCACTAAGAAATAGTTTATTAAGTCTCGATACATAGGCAGTATTTCATAAACACTGACTTCGTGTGGGTGACCATGTGAAGTTCTGTGATTTCTGAGGGGTGCTAAGGGCTAAAGGCACCCAAATGGTGCCAATCGTTTAGAAACCCTCAGCTCACCTAGAGTCATAACTTCACGTGTATTGTGTAGGTAAAATACCCGGAAGCGACCACTAAATAGTTTATTAAGGCTTGCTAGATGGGCAATAATTTCTAAACGTTGACTTTCCGTAGGTGACCATGTCAAAATGACTGATTTCTGAGGGGTGCTGAGAGCTAAAGTCACCCAATTTGTGCCAATTGTTTGGAAACTCCCAGACCACCTAGAGCCATAAAGACAACTGTTCTGTGTAGGAACATAGCTGGAATCACCAACAAATAGTTTATTAAGGCTTGCTAGATGGATAGTGTCTTCAAAACTTTGACTTTCTGTGGGTGACCATGTCAAAATGACAGAGCCATGATTTCAACTGATCTGTGTAGGAATATTGCTAGAAACGACCACTTAATAATTCTGCTGATAAATTCCTTGATTCTAGCATTTTCTCCAACCTACAAAGAAGACTTGCGGCAGTCTAATTAAACCCAGCCTCAGGAAAGGCGGCCATTGCCCGAGGGCGCTAAACTGGTTCCTGGTAAGAACCTAACTCAGCTTTGTGTAGGTACGCCGGTCACCAGCCGTTTCCTATGGGCGATAATAGGGGGAACAGGCAGGTGTCGTCAATGAGAACGAGGCTAAGGACCCAGGTGAAGTCTTCACAGTTTATCATTGACTCTCACAGACTGAGGCACCACCTGGTGGGGAGGGGTCACACCAGGCACTGACCATCAGGGTATAGGCAGGTGCCCGGACCTGATAGCGCTGTTAGCATTGTGTGGTGGGTGGTCAGTTTGTCGAATACTCTATCCAGATGTCCACTATAGGGCACATAATTATTGTGTCATAGAGGCAGCCATCTTGCTCCCCGACGTCAAACAAACCATGAGGTGGCGGGTCCAGTTATCAATGAATTTTATCTTAAACATTTTTTTGTAGTTTGTCATAAAAGGATTTTAGCCTCATCTCATTATCAACTTTAGATCATGACAACAGAAAATACTGATTGTCCCCCGACTACAGCCGCGCTATCTTACTATTTCCAGGCGGATGATGGCAGAAATAGCAATCACTCTGTGCCCTATTTGTCCCGCTTCGCATCCAGACCTCCTCAAACGCAAATAGAGATTTTCAATGTCTTCGTTATCAATGTCAATTCCCTTTCTTTGGTCATTCTCCCTAAAGAAAATAGCCATGGATAGTGTAACTTGAATTATTTGCAATACACGCATATCTAACCAAAACATTTTGTTGTTATGGTGTAATAACAAAAATAAACATAAAACGGAGATTCCGGGCTACAAAATTTTGATTTTAAACATGTCCTATGTGGAATAAACAAGATGGGATTCATGTACCACACATGTACCACACAGTTCTATTCCTTTTCAGAGGTAAATGTCGCCAACAATTGCAGGTGACAAAAGACATGTCTCAGGGAAATGGAACCCTACAATTTAGACAAAGAGATTATATTCGAGTACAGATGCTCAGCAGGATATGTCTCAGACAAACACCCTGTGAGGTACATGAATCCCACCGTGTGAATCCCATATTAAATCTTTTGGATCATTTTAGTGAGATGAATGTACCTTACTTTAAGTGCCCACCCCTCACCTCATGGGTCCTCGAGTCCCAGGGTCCCCACTTCAGCGACAGTCTACTCTGCCCTGAGGGACGCTGTCTGAGACTATTCACAAGATGGGTCCTTCTATGTGAATCCAATTGGCCATTCCTCCTATAGACTGGGGAAAGCAATAAGTGGCACCTTGCTACTAGTGGGCATATCCTCTGTGGATTAGACACGTAGTTATATCCAAGCATGAGCGAGGATATTTTGTGGAGTCACCTATACGAGGAGGATACACACAGTGGTACCAGAAAGAGGTTGATATTGAATTCAGCATTCAGCATTGCAAATTTAAGTTATCAAAGGAAAATAAAAATGGCCTCCAATCTCTTTCATGAAGTACTTTGCAAGCTAGATGATTTTTCAGGGACTTTTTCATGTATCCTCCTAGGAAGATAAACCGATGTTTTATCCCACCCCTGGTATTTTTGTCCCATAGGCTTAACACTGGGAACACATTCTCCATGCCCCTACGTGTATTGCATTCCGTTCTCCATGGTCTATATCCTGTACAATATCCATTCATTCTCCACGAGTTTAATGCGGAGTGATATTCCCTCGCCGATATCACTCCGCCGAAATAACTCGTGGAGAATGACGACTTTTAACCAAAACTTATTGTTCTCTTCTTTAGCATCCTCTGTCCATATGTGTTTTCGATGGCGACTTCGTATCACGTACACAATAAATTGAACAACCTGCATCCGTCCAATCAGCCAATAAATCTGCGGTCACCTGACCAATAACGGAGTTTACGGTGCAGTAATAGCACCAGGACTACCGTAAATCAGGGCATTAACGCCCACACCTGGTGGTTTGTGGACGAGGCCGGAGGGCCTGTGTCAGAGGAAGTTCACTATAATCTCTCCTATCAGAAAACTGATCTGTGGGGAGGGGTGTCCAGTACCACACACAGTGCTCTTATCTGTGTACACAGACAGTGATCGTAGATCAATCTTCTACACTATTGTAAACTAGTTCTTATCACTATAACAGAGGATAGGAAGCCACCACGGTGGGAGGTGGGGATTATTCTCCATGGGGAATACGGTGGGTCGATTCAGAGAGACAGGGAAAGAGAGAGAGGGAGAGAGACGAACATGGACAGATAGACAGAGAGAGAGAGAGAGAGAGAGAAGGAGAGAGAGAGAGAGAGAGGAATAGACAGATAAACAGAGAGAGAGAGAGAGAGACCAAGAGAGAGACAGACATAGACAGATAAACAGAGAGAGAGACAAAGAGAGAGACAGGAATAGACAGATACACAGAGAGAGACAGACTGACATAGACAGATAAACAGAGAAAGAGAGGGAGAGAGAGGTAGAGAGACATGCATAGACAGATAAACAGAGAGAGAGAGAAAGACAGAGAGAGAGACAGAGAGAGAGAGACAGAGAGAGAGAGACAGAGACGAGAGACAGAGAGAGAGACAGACAGACAGAGAGAGAGACAGAGACGAGAGATAGATAGATAGGCAAAGATACAGAGAGAGGCAGACTGAGAAAGACAGACAATATTGTATAAACCCTGAAGATTACTACAAATAAAATCAAAGAAACCCTTCGCCATGTTCAGTCCCCACATCACTGAGTGACGATAAAGGTATTAAATGGTGAAGCACGTACAGCGAGGATAATGGATAAACACTAACATGATTACAAAGAAAATCAAAGAAACCTTTCACCAAGTGCAGTCCCCATATCCAAACATGGATAAACCCTTCAGAATATTTTCAGGACAATCAACGAAAACTTTCACCATGTGAAGAAAATGCGATGTGCAGTCCCCATAGCATGGAGTGACGATAAAGGTATTAAATGGTGAAGCAGGTATAGTGAGGAGGGAGGTGGGTGTGAAGTGTGTACGCTCCTCTCCTTACCTCTCAGTAATACAGCCCCCCCCCCCCCCCACACACACACGTCTCAGCCTCCTTGGTACCCGTTCCCACGCCCAGCCTCGTCTTGACAGCTGGCCCAGAGGGGGCGCTGTGCTTCCGGGCGTGACCGCTTGGTGGCGCCACCAGATCTAAGAGCGATAACTTTAAGTGGTCTGAACGAAGAGGAGAGCGGGGAGGTGTTTTATAAAGATGGGCAGCGACCCTCCATCCCGCAGTACGCAGAGTGTTTTATAAAGATGGGCAGCGACCCTCCATCCCGCAGTACACAGAGTGTTTTATAAAGATGGGCAGCGCGTGGTCACCCGCCCTCCATCCCACAGTACACAAAGTGTTTTATAAAGACGGGCAGCGCGTGGTCACCCGCCCTCCATCCCGCAGTACACAGAGTGTTTTATAAAGATGGGCAGCGCGTGGCCAGCGACCCTCCATCCCGCAGTACACAGAGTGTTTTATAAAGATGGGCAGTGCGTTGTCAGCTGCCCTCCATCCTGCAGTACTCAGAGTGTTTTATAAAGATGGGCAGCGCGTGGTAAGCCGGCCTCCATCCCGCAGTACACAAAGTGTTTTATAAAGACGGGCAGCGCGTGGTCACCCGCCCTCCATCCTGCAGTACGCAGAGTGTTGTATAAATGTATCAACTCGCGATCCTCCATCCCGCAGTACACAGGGTGTTTTATAAAGATGGGCAGCACGTGGTCAGCCGGCCTCCATCTTAATTCTGATTACACGATTCTGATTATCGCTCATATGAGGCTCTTCCACCGGTCAGCCATGAAATCGACATGTCGATGTTTCCGATCATACCTTTTCCAGACCAATATATTTTTATGTATACAGTAGAACCCCGCCTAACGGGCACCCCGCGTTAACGGACACCTTTCTTCGGAACGGTTCCCTCTATTAGATATTTATTTTAACCTCGCGTAAGCGGACAGCCCGCGTAGGCTGTTAAATTTGCCCGGAACGTAGGGTGGCCGCTTACCCGGGGTTCTACTGTATATAATTATGATTGTATGCCAAAAAGTGGCGATATTTTACTTAGTCACGTGATCATATACCCGTCAGTCATGGTGTAACTTAGCCATAAATATGACATGGGTTGAATGAAAAAAGAAACCAACAAGTTTTGATCAAAGTCGTCGTTCTCCACGAGTTTGACGCAGAGCAATATGAACTAGGCAGAGCTGAATGATGACTCACACCTGTACACAATAAAAAAAACCTGACAACACACTGGATATATGACATCGTAGGCTATGAAGAACGGACTGTAATACGTGTAGGGGAATGGAGAATGAGCTACCATTGTTAAGCACACGGGACAAAAATACAAGGGGTGAGATAAAGGCAGTTAATCGTATACAGTCAAACCCTGCTTCTGGGACAACTCGCTTAAGGGGCCACCCTGCTTAAGAGGACAATTTCCTCGGAACAGACATTTTTATTTAGTTTATTTTAACCCTGCTTAAGAGGACACTCTGCTTAAGGGTCCACTTTGCTTAGAACGGAGGGTGTCCCCTTAAGGGTTTTTACAGGTGCTTACATGCAATAAATACATCATCTAGAGGTTAGAGTGGTCACATTGAACTTTCAGTGTGCTTCCAGAAAACTATCCCTTTACTATCTGCATGCTGTTCACTGTGATAGTGAGAACAGAGCAGGGAGCCAGTGTCTCAGGGTCTTAGAGGCGTGCCCAGCTGACCATGACCAATCACTCAAGACGAAAATTGGTGCTTGATGTGTTTGGAGCCTAGACTCAGGTAGTTGCAGAAATGGCAAGTTGACTTGGTGCAAGTGGTGTTACAGAAAACATCTACAGGCTAAATCTAACTCAAACCTTTTAATTGTTATTCATTTATAATCGTGTGCTCATTCATCTGCGATGAACATACGTTTGGCTCCCAGTACTGTAGGTGTATGATACTCATTGCACTGTAGGTGTATGATACTCATTGCACTTGGTCGCCTCGTGGTGCAGACTGGATATGCTTGCACGCAAGCATAACTAAAGCGACCAGGGTGGGTGGGGAGTTAGCTCAGTGGTAAAGAGCACTGGACTTTGTTAATTCGGGTCCCACTGCAGCCACTTTTCTCCTTCACCCCCCAGCAGTGGTAGATTTACTGCTATATCAAAGGCCAATCCTTCTCATACCATGTCTATGTGGAGTGGGAAGTAAAAGAACTCTCACCTCGGTAAATGTGTAGGGGTGGGATTTCTATCTACATTCATCCCATAGATTCGATCAAACCCAAAGTAAGTCTAATTGAACAAACAAACAAAAAAACTCATTGCACTATTGTATCCAGCACGGCATTGTCTGAAACATTTATAAAGACAAGGTTTGATTTTAAACGAACAGAAGACCTACCTATGTTGACAAGTCGTTGTGCTAAAGCTTCGTGAAGGTGGTCGATGTAACGTATGGCTTCCTCAACCACCGTCACCTGTCAAAAGGAAGCAGGTATTTCAGTTAAATCACCAAACAGGGCGTCATTCTACCTCAAATAAGGGGACATTTATAGGCCATGGAGAAAGTAAAGCCCGCTTCTGGGACACCTCGTTTAAGGAGACACCCTGCTTAAGGGACACTTTGCTCAGAACAGAAATTCTTATTTAGTTAATTTCAACCGTTTGCTCGGAACGGAGGGTGTTCTCTTAAGCGGGGTTTTACTGTGCGTCAAATGAGGAGACATACAAAGTACACACATGAAAAAGGTTGCTGTAGGACATTGAGAAGATATATTTTGATTCTGTTTGCTGAGAAAGTCCATAAAGGACCAGAATATAGAGTCCAATACCAAAGTTTAATCTCATGAGCCATTTTAATACTTTGAAAACACAGAACTAAGTTATGGTTTTCAGCACTCAGAATTATAGGCGTTCAGGCATTTGACGGTAGGTCTCTTCAACAGCTGTTGTCATGGTAATCCGACCACTTGCCAGAGCGACAACAAGTGAAAATATTAACTAGAAGGATTGATCTACAAGATAAAACAATAAAACAAATGTTTTTCGGAGGGGGGGGGGGGGGGCAACGGAAATGAAAATTGGCCTTAAAACAGTGTATGGCACAGTGTCTCGATTGTACACGATGTATATGGTATAAGAAGCAGAGATCATGAAATGTAAGTATGTTGTGTACAGGTTTAAAATAAAATGATTAAAACTTCACAATTACTCCAAATATTAAGTCACTGGACCATTCCCAGGTTTGGTACGCCATGATGCCTTCAAGCATCATTTTTGAAAAACTTTAATAATTGTAATTTTGTAATGTTATAACTATGTTTGTAGTTCTGAATATTATTCACACAAAGACCCTTTTCTCACCTTGTCCACTTTCTTATCGGCAATGGTGGGCACTATTTTGCGGAGGCGGTGGTACTCCCGTTGTCTGACCTTCCGCAAGTAGTTCCGGCGGTATTTGCGCGCCACCTTCTGTCCAGGAGATATCCTTACGCGCGGATTGGGAGACGTGGAGTAAAGTTTGATCATCTGTGAAAGATAATTAATCATAGGAAATTGTAAAGCGGGATTCACACGTAGAGACCAATGTACCTGAGACGCGTTTACTTCACGCCTTTACCCTAGTCTCAGCCAATTTGCCTTTGGTACAAATAGGTACAAAATTCTCATGGCAAAGTGTTTTTTCCAGTCTTCAGGAGAAATGGTGAATTTGATTCACATGGAAGAACACACCTGGTATATAGTCACAGTGAACACTTAACTTGGGACTCAAGTACCCTTGGGGTTAGACCTGCTCAGGTCTGTGATTATGAACATTCATTAAATGATTTAAGAAAATCGGAATACAATTCATTATAGCATGTGTCACTCAGAAGGGGTGGAGGGGTAGGACACAGGGACTGAGGCCAGTCTACCTTGGGGTGAATGGGGTGAAAAACATGTAACCTACACTGGCAACCAGGGAAATTCACCCCTACAAGTAAGACGAGGAAATTGTGTTCCGAGTACAGAATCCCAGCAGGATCTTTCTCTGAAGTGTTCTAAGTTTGAGATTTCATTCTGGAAAATGGATCAGCTTTTTACAAATACACATAATTCAGGATATATCTAATCCAATATTCTGAAGGTCTTACAGGTTTTCCGCTTTTTGTAAAGCAGCCCCCCTGGCTGTGTTCCGAATACAATACCATTAACTCCCTTTATACTTAGGCATTAAGTCTCTACAATGAGCTTATACCAATACAGGAGTCTGAATAAACGTTCATTCAATCCACAAGGAGCTTTTTCGTGATCCCCCACTTCCCGCATAACAATACAAGTGGCTCGACTTTAAGTAATGGGCCCTGAATACTTAAGATGTAAGCTTAACCGATTTCAGAGCCTCTTTTTGATGTGTGCCGGCATGTCAATGGCCAATCAGGGCGTCTCGTGACGTCACAGGGTTTCCCGCCAAAAAGAGCAGACGACTTTTGACTTGGTAATGAGAGCTTGTTGCTGCAGGCTGCTGTCTTTTCGCTGGGGACCAGCCAGCAATCAGACCGGCGCAAACCGCAAAATAATTAAATCATGATTAAAGGGTTCCTTCAAAGTGAAACGCAGTCGCGTTTTGCGAGCTATTTCTTAGCTTCATGGTTTTTAAAAGCATCAATATTCCGATGAAATCTTGCAGGAGACATCTTTGAACCCCAGACTGGTTCGGGAATGCCAATGATGACGTTTTGGGACTTAATGCTGAAGGAACTGCAACAGTTCTTATCATAGCAATAATTGTTCCATCATCACCTCATTAGTGTCAAGTTTAAAACAAATCCATTCACGCAGTGATAGCAGTTACATATGAAATTGAGTGATGTCTAGATTTTATCCTACCTTGTCACATGTTTTTAACGTCATGTCACCAGTTGCATATCAATATTTTATGCCATAATTATGGCATACAGTCACACCATGTATATCTATGGAGATTTATATGACGGGTAGGATAAAGATATTATAAAAAAAAACCGGCGCAAACGGAAAAAATAGTGCACTCCTAAATGAACTAATACGGGTACCCAACTTATTAGGAAAAGGTGGATGATAAAAACAATATAGACTGGTTTAAGATAAAAGCGGTTGTATGCTCATCGTAGTCGACTCTGAGCAATATCCTCGCATGTACTCGGATATTACTACACGTCAACTCCTCGGAGCATACGGCCACTTGTATCTGAAACCGGTCAATGTTGTGACTTTACTATTTACCCATGCCGTATATCTTGTAGATACGCACCGTTTCGCCATATGACATAAAATTCCGTACAGAACACTGTATGGCCCACTCTTTCATACGCGTCTACTAGAATATTAGTTGTTATGCCTCATTAAGTTAACTATTTTATTAATTTTTTGGTATATATTAAACAGGTATGTCAGTTTTCCTTGTTTCCGCGGAATTCCGTGTTTATATTTTGGAAAAAGAAATCCCTTTCCTTGTGTAAAATGCACATTACAATTAGAAAATACTCAAATCAACCATGACTCATAGATTCCCCAATTAACCTGCCTCCAGACCCATGTTCCGTAGTGATAATGTTATTTGTATCTACTATATTTCAAGTCTTTTTGATGTATATATAGATCTAATGTCTAACTCTGTATTGCCAGGAAAGATATTTCCTTGTTTAATTCTGACCCCAACTGACATCCCTGATTAAATATATAACAACCCACCATATTAGTACAAGCAACAAACTCGGTGATAATTTACAGTTAGTACGAAACTCAGCCGAAACGCCTCGTTCCGTACAAACCGTAAATTATCATCTCGTTTTGTAGCATGTACAGCATGGTGAGGTCGTTCTATATAAATACTCAACGTGTCGAGGCATCAGTGGAATGTGGAGACGTTAGTTTGTGTGTTCTTATTTCACCTTAACGTTGTCACTTTTTTTCTGGTTTACTGGATTTCTGGTTCAAAGCTCCGTGTTGAATTGATAAAAACTGCCCCCAGCTTCAACTTTCCAGGGCAACATTCTCGGAATTCTTCGTGGTTCACGAGAAAAGCACGTTCTGGCCTCGTTCTGGGACTGTGTCCTCGGGGCGCCCCCTTGTGGAGTCTGTGGTGGGACCACCTCATACCTGCAGGTATCGGTGTTCTTTGAGCTTTGGATACGCTCAGATACTATAGAGGAAACCTTTAGGGTCAGAGCTCGTATCCCATCGAGTATGAATCACGTAGTAATTCACAAGGCGAAGCCGCATGAATTATGATTCAAACGAGATGGAATGGAGGTCTTACCCTAAACTTGAATAGGTTTCTGAATTCATCTCACCCTTCACATTCACTAGTCGGCTAGCATTTGTGACATAATCCCCCATTGGATGTTTTTCCTAAATATCTCATGGGCATTGGATACGAGTTCCCAATGTTAAGTCTATAGAGAAAAAATACCAGGGGGGAGATAAAGGGCACAGAGTGATTGCTAGTTCCGCCATCATCCGCCAGGCAATTATACAGCGCCATTTTAGTCGGTTTGGGGTGGGGCAACCACTGTTATCAGTTGTTATAACCTGTAGATAATATTGAGACGAGGCCAAAATTCTTATAGGGTAGGTCCAAATAGATATATTTATTAAAATCCATTGATAATTGGTCCCACCACCTGGTGTTTTGGATGGCGTCGGGGGGCAAGATGGCCGTCTCCATAGCACAATAGCTATGTGCCCTATACAGTAAAACCCCGCTTTTGGGACACACCCCGTACTGCATATACATGTATAGTAGAATACGGGAACTATATATGCACATTGACTAGTGACTAAAGGGCTGGTTCCACCAACACACAAGATGTAGCAAGATTTGTCATGATTTGACCAGTTGTCTTACTAATTCTTGCTAGGTTTTGAATAATCGCATTCATATTTGCCACGATGCACTGGCCTGGTTAAGCACCTTCGCTGTGTTCTTGTCGCGTTATGCCATGATGGGTCAGCAAAAGATCTTGAGGCATCGCTGTTGTGGAGCACCAAATTATACACACAATATCACGAAAAAGTACACACATGATCGCACGACGTGTCGCAAAAAAGGAGGTACGACATATCGCGACAATGTAAGATATAACAAAACATACCAAGATATAACACACCTATCAAGTTTACTTAAAGAGGCCAAGTAATGGCCATAATTCAAAACCAGCAACATTGTTGAATTATGACCAATAAGAATTTTAAAAAGACAACAATAAAAAAAAACAATAAAAAAACATGGCAGATCCACCATGTTGGTGGAACCAGCACTTAAACAGAGGTCACTGAGGCTCACAAGTGTCAGTAGGTATCAGTTACTGACAGACAGCAGTGTCAGTTAATGTTTGCTGCGTGTTAAATTCACGTCTATTGTTATTTTAGTCTTGACGTAACACAAACAATACACCACACGCCGTTTTCTAACACACCGGAAGTGTACACCGGCGTTCCACGTTATCGCAACCACACCTGCTTCCGGTGGGGGAAATGAAAACGAGGCTTAGTGGACACACCTGAAAACAGTAGCCTCGGGTATGGTTTAATAACCGGGGGTGTGAGAGGGGTGAAGGGGTGGGGTGCAGGTGGGGTTGTGTAAGCTCATGTTCAATTGTCTGCACCTGCAAATCCTGGTGAACCCTGGGTAAACTGGTGAACAAGCACTGCCACCCTTCACCGCACCCAATTCACAGCCACTAAACTTTACGTTAATACTACAGTAATCATTTAGGGGTTATTGAAATTGTTTTCCCAGTTCTTTTTGTGACTGGTACGTAGGATGAATTACTGAAATTCGAGATTTTTTCACCGTAGTTACAACCACTAAGGTTGACGTCAATACTGGAGTAATCGTTTAGGGGTTATTGAAATTATTTTCCCTGTCTTTTTTTTGGTGACTGGTTCGTAGGGTGAATTACTGAAATTCGAGATTTTTTCGCGTGAGTGAAATCTGTAGAGTCTGAATTACATGTATATGTATTTGATCACTAGTCTGTTTACAAGGTTTGTTAAAACCAGTTCTGCCACTGAGGGCAGTTCTTTTCCTGGAAGTTGGAATGTTGTACTAATTTCCTGGTTTACTCAGAAATGCCTCCAGCTATTCACTGACACTTTAGAACATGTGCCATTAAAAGGAGAACAGAAAGAAATAAAAATAAAAATCTGCATATCCCCGGAAACTAGGATAAGCCAAAGTTGACAGGTTTATTCCATGTTCCTGTCGGTTAAATACTGATACTAGTGGGCGTATCCTCCGTGTAGTTAACGCGTAGTTATATCCGAGCTTGAGCGAGGATATTATATGCAGTCTACTACAAAGAGGATACACACATCCTCTCATGCACTACTCTGCATGCCAGGTGATGGTTTAAGGACTATTTTCGGTAAAAGTAATCTAGGAGATTACAATTATTCGTATTCTCCTTGGTAGCGATCTTGAGACATATATACGTTTATAAAGACTAAAGAAAAAAACCAACAGGTTTTGGTTCTCCACGGGTTTGATGCAGAGTGATATGAACGAGGCGACAGCAGAGTGAATTTCATGTAACGTTCACATGAGTTCGAGAAGAACGACTTTGACCAAAATGAGTTGCTTTCTGTATTTATCTCACCCCTGTACGCAATAAAAGAATGGGTGGCACTCATGATATAGACCATGGAGACCGGAAAGCAATATTTCTATGGACATGGAGAACACGTTCTAAATGTTAAGCCCATGGGGGAAAAATACCAGGGGTGAGATAAAGGTTCGTATAAGGTGGATAATATTCCTCAGGAGGACCCTACCCCTACTATAACTTATAAGTCAACCATTTCATTTAAAATCTGAGTTTTATTATAAGAATAATAAGGAAAACCATAGAATCTCTTGTTTATACATGTATTGTATTTTCATATATTTGCATATTGCATTGTAGTTTTATATCATACTTGTCATTAACTCCCATCAGTATTCTCTAAGCTGTATGTGTCAATAAACATTACCTCATTACTAAAATCAGGTACATGTGTGGTATTCTCGCTGGTGTATGCAGGTTCAACGTAAAATGTGGATGATTGCAGGAAACCTGCGACACCGGAAGTGACGTCAGTTGACGTGTGAGGACCTGCGTCGGGGTGTGACACCTGATCGTCACACCTGAGATGAAGCCCGGATGTAAGGGGGACACACCTGGATGATAGCTCAGGTAACGGGATGCATACAACATGTCCGGGGGGTAGGGAGGAAGTTAGCATGTTGAAACGGGTACCAGACAGAAAACGAGACATGCCCAGGAAACCAACATGCCACTCTCCAAGCATAGATCCCGTGCCTTGCTTGTATCTCTGCGCCACCTGTTTGGGGCAGAATCTGCCCAAATGCCAACATGTCATATGACTTACTTTCTGAGCAATTTGAAGAGTGCTCTATTTGTGGCAGAGAGATGCATGTATTAAAGGGTGAACATTTTACACTTTTTCTTTTTAAGGTTTTTATTTATACTGGAGTCAGGGTTCAGCAAAGATTTTGCTTATCCTCCTCCCCTCCAGTTGTTTAGATTCCATGTCCGTGCCCGACTAGCAGGCTTACATGACAGGTGATCCAACATTATTGATTGAACTCGGTCATTTATATACAATGGTTATAATATTTGCAGACGGTATCCGTACATCTGATAAATCACATACTCGATTAGTAGACAAGGTGGTTGTCGTGTTAAAACTATTTAACCGCGAACAACTCATGAAATTTGACCATTGTGAAAGATCTGCCGGGAGAGTGTGGATCACATGACTGACACTTATTCCTGTTGTGTGAGTTGTCAAATGAGGGAGGAGGAATTGTCTCTGGGACTACTTGCGTTAGTGGAAAAAAACCGCATGTGGGGCAGGGTTTTGTTTTGTCAACAAGACACATGTGCTCATTTGCAGTGACAGTCTCATCAACTGTGGTAGCACAGTACACAACATGTTCTTTCCCCAAATACACACACACTCACACTATATTCCTGGTTTGTTTTTACATCTGTTTGACAGTCCCACTGTTTTGTAGCCTGAATTTAGTTTCACTTCCTGTTCCGGTATATCACGTGACTGGGTTGGATCAGAGATTAGTAAGCACCACAAAAGATCTGCTGGGAGAGTGTGGATCACATGACTGATAATTAACCTGCTTGTTGATGCCTGGCGCCTAGGCTTAAATGATTGGTATTTTAACAATTCACCAAGAATTTGTGATAGAAAATATCCCCAGCATTCTGAGTCCTTATACCCCATCGATAAAAGTTCAATATCACGTTAATTCCCCTCATTCAAAATAAACTAAAATAATTTCATAACAAAAATCATTATAAAATAAAATACCCAGTACTCTCATCAAGCTAGACAACTCCCCGAATATGGTTCCTACAAATCAGTGTGTTCTGAAATTGTTCCCAGGTTGCGTATTCCATCGTGATAAGTGTATTTACAGTTTAACCAGGGTATCTCATATGTTTCCTTTCCTTAGAAAAATATTTCTTTACGAATCAGTGTCTCATTTGATTGTGGTAGAACCAAACAATATATTTACTAATATAACCAGAACATCTAAATATCTGATAAGAGAATATTTATGTAAAGGAGAGATTGGCAGGTGAAAAAATGTAAATAGAGGAGGATTGAGTGGCACCCACCTTGGTTTCTGAGCTCCCAGTGTGTTGTGGTGGTGTTTGGGGGGACTTTGAGGACTTCGCACGGGTCCCGTTGACCCGGTCATGGTCTACTGAACATGGGGGTCAACCCACCTGTCAATCATTGGAACAAGCCACGCCCACTCGTGTCGGCTCACTGTTGAGAACTCACCGACTGAGTTTTTCTAATAAGAAAGAAACTGATGAGTGTTTGGTCTGTGTCCTCGTTCGCCATCGAGTTTGGAGTGCGCAGTAATATGAACGAGGTGATAGCTGAGTGAATATTCTGAAGCACTCCAAATGAGATAGCGAACAGGGACTCAGACCAAGCACGAATATGATTCTGATTTTATCTTAGCCTGGAAGTACTTATCTGTTTATCACCCGTTGAGTATGAGTTACTGTTCTCGCATGCCAGTTGAGAACGAGTTCCTAATGTTAGGCCTATGGACGTTTATACCAGGCTAAGATAAACGGGGTTGGGAGGCTCAACCGCCTTCCAACACCGTTTCGCTGTCTCCTATTGGTTCGATTTTTTTTTCAAAAGCTGAGAGAGCGCGAACGAAGAAATTTTGAAACATATCTATTGACGTTAATGTGTGTCTGGGTGTTGAGGTAATGTCTGATAAACCTGTATTTTGTTTTTCTCACATATCAATAGACCCTTTTCCACAGGCCGGTGTCGCACCTTACCTGGGTGGTTACGCAATGCCTGCGGCTAAACACACCCCTGGCAACGTATTCTTCAGCATTGGATCACTCAGTATATGAGCGTAATACGTTCATAAGACCCATGTATATCATTTTAAGAGAAATAACAGTGATTTCATCGTATTCTATGGTATTCCAGCTCCAATTTCATATATCATACATGCATATCACCTCAATGGTTCTTTAGATATAGCTTAGATAACACAGGAACACCGAAACTGGATACACAGTAATAAATTGGTAATAATACTAGCTATAACATGCTAATCTTTTTCCATGTTCAAACCAAGATAATTATCAACTATGAAGTTTAGACAACCCAGATCTGTTAATACAATACCCTTGTTGGTTCAAGCAATGTAATCTGTCAAAAAACAACACTCCTGCAATCACACCCGCCGTTCACACTTTAGGTGTGATTGCTGTGTATTTCTTTATGAATACTGCTGGAATCCCGGTGTTTGTCCGAGCGGCCGCGTAACTAGTCAGTGGGCCGTTAGGCGGCGCTGAACGGAAACACCTGTATTGTGCACTTATCAGGCTGCAGCCTACTTTAAGAACGTCTTTACACTCGAGTTGGTCTCGATTTATCTGTTTTCTTCTAAGAAAACACATTGAAAGATATTGTCAAAGGACCGACACAAATTATACGGGATATAAGCAAGAATGGGTTAGCGTTAAGTCGTACAATAATGCGCGCTATACAAAGTAACAATGGATAAAAGGTAAGAAGTAAAGAAAACCCAAATGAAAGCAAATATATCAACAAAGAAATGTCATGGTTATCAATAAGGTACTCTGACAATAGTTAAAACGTAAGATAAACATAGGCGAATACATGTAATAACAATAGTTTATTACTGTAAACAACAAACTAGAAAAATCCGGTATTCTTCCCATTAATCTTAGCTAATTACCTTAATCACAATCAAAATAATTGTATGTAGGAGAATAACAATTTAACGCTAATCTATGTAATAATTGTAAATTAAATCACATAAAACAATGTATCGAATTAGCTTAACTTAAGAAATTGAGCTCTTTTCCTACTTAATTACTTGGTATTGGTAAAATCCTATTAGCGTTAAGCTTAAATATGTCTGAGGGTTACGGCATCGGGCCACACTTACAGGATACAATACCTCACATGGCCACCACTATATGCTTAGACATGGCGTCCATCTACTACGATATAAAATTTAGACCTACCGATATGGCACCGATACAAAAAGCAAATAAAGGAGACATATCGGGAAGGAGCAAGATCGTAGACATATGTCTAGACATGCCAATCCACCACGCATTGTATGGGGTTTTATCGGTGTCTAATAGCAGAAACGTGGTCAACTGGCCCGATATTAGGTGACCTTCCGACGCGATTTTGATTTTTTTATCGGGAGGTACATCGTAGACCATATCGGAGTCATACCGTAGTAGGTGGACGCCAGGCCTTATGTAGCGATTCCAATGAGATCGGATCAAGTTATGACCCTAAACTTTCATTGTAATTTTTTCGTCCATGCTTCCGTTACCGGATGACATTGGATTTTTTTCTCCCCTAAACTTGAATAGGTTTCTGAATTCATCTCACCCCTCACATTGACTAATGGGCTAACATTTGTGACACAATCCCCCATTGAGTATTCTTTCTAAATAGTCCATGGGCGTTGAATATGAGTCCCCAATGTTAAGTCTATGTGGAAAAAATACTAGGGGTGAGATAAAGGACATATTAACAATCTGTTCGCCCTCTTGGTCGCATCGCCTCCTCGTGGTGCAGACCAGATATGCTTGCATGCCAGCAGAACTAAAGCGAACGGGAGTTAGCTCAGTGGTAAAGAGCACTGGGCTTGTAATATCAAGGTTGTCAGACTTTGTTGATTTGGGTCCCACTGCAGCCACTTTTCTCCTTCACCTCCAGCAGTGGTAAATTTAGTGCTATATCAAAGGCCAATCCTTTTCATACCATGTCTATGTGGTGTGGGAAGTAAAAGAACTCTCACCTCGGTAAATGTGTAGGGGTGAGATTTCTACCTAAATTCATTTCATAGATTCGATCACCACCCTTGTGGTGTGAAAGAACCTTGAGAAAGTCTGGTGAGAACCTGCAATGGTTAACTGGACGTTAAATCAAACCAACCAACCAACCAACCTCAGTAACTATTTTCCCTGATAATACCGTCATACCATGCTCCTATTGCGGGTTCTGGGAATGTCTCAGGTACGGTGAACCCCACCCCCTCCCCACCTGTACCCTGACCGTTACCGAGTCATGTCAGCGGGGGGTCTTCTCAGAAACTCTCACCTGTGATTGATAACAGTACCTGTCTCCCCTCCTCCCAACAGGTGGGACATCCAGGTATGTAGATACGGGCTGGGCACCTGGTCACGTGGTCGGGGGCCGGGGGGGGGGGGGGGGGTCACCACGTGTACTTTTTCACCTGCTCAAGTCGACTTTATGTATGTAGCCACACAGCAGTCCATTGTGTTAGGGATTGAAATGGATTCCAGGTATGGTTGTGGTTAGAGATTGAATAATGTCTCTATTTAGGTTGTTAGAAATGTTGAATGCACCTGGGAATTTGAGAAAATAAAACAGGATTCGGATTTATGAAGACATCGTAGTTATTATAAAACACTGATTTGAACACTAATTAGGTTAATTGTGTTACAAGGGGCTCTCACAAACATTATTATTCTCATAATACATGATTTATAAGAAATATTCAACCTTAGAACTTGTCTTCGGGCCTTAGACTTAATATAGATCCCCAGGTCTATATTGATGATTTTTCCTCATATTTGCACTTTGCATCTTGCCAAAACGTTGCCAAGCTCCATGACAGAGTCATTTTCGGGCCTTTTAGGTATTAATAAGGTTGAATACAAGCCGATATATCTTTTTTATGATACGTTTATATTTATATAGAGAATTGACTGAAATAACCCAAACTAAATAGGTGTATTTATAAATAAAAATGAAATACCAATTATCCCTCTCGCATTTCAAGCCAAGCCGAAGATAAATCATCACGAAAAAAAATACTTTGCTCCATTCTATACGGTCCACTTAATCAATCTGGTTCATTAATAATTATTCTAATTTATATGCAAATGATGGCCTTCCGCTGGTTACCCAGGTTTCCCATAACCCGGGCGACGCTACGCTGGTTCCCGGCATGTGACGACTGCTAATCCATGGTGCCCTCCGGTTATCAGCGGCTCCTCCCAGGGTCAGGGGTCGAGCGTCCCCCCTTGGGGGTCGGGGGTAGGGGGGGGTGGATTATTAGGGGTAGAGATGTCAGTGACTGAGAACAGTGTCATCAGGCAGGTGGCACCTGTTTCATAAAAGCCTGACGTTATTGGTCATGTCAGACTACCAGGATTGGGTTACTTTTCCCCAGCAGTGTCAGACTGAGGGAAGAGGAGGGGGGGGGGGGGGGGCGGAGGGAGGTGTATACATTTACTGTCGATTATAAGCTGAAAAAGAAAACAAAAAAATCGTGAGGGCATCAACTTACTTTATCTTCTCAAATGTCGCATGTTTCATGATGTCACGCATTCTCATTTTATAAGCTCCCATTTGGGGATAAGACTAGGGAAATTCACGAATTTATATATTGTTTAGCGGAGATTTATTTATGCCAGTTTTCCCAAGTGACAACTAGACTTATCTGTCGTTAGTCGTTATATAGACAATAATCGATGGTTTTGTCACGCATTCTCATTTTATGAGGTCGCACTTGGGAGAAGACTGAGTATATTTTGCCTTTCACAGTAATTTTTATTTTGCAATTTCTAACACTTTCCTTAAGTTTCCCTTTGACCGTTTTGTCTTCTGCTTACTTTTTGTTATTTTAGGTAATTGGTTCCTCCACAATTGATATAAGAGAATGTGTCAGCAAGATCATAATTACCGAGAATGCTTCAAGCTTCATGAACTTCATATTTGTTGGTAGAATTATATCCTAAATTAAAGCTCATGATTATTAGTAGAATCATATCCCAAGTTGAAGTTCACAAATATTGCTAGAATTATGTCCTAAGTTGAAGTTCACAAACATTGGTAGAATTATGTCCTAAGTTGAAGTTCACAAACATTGGTAGAATTATGTCCTAGGACATAGTAAAAGAATATGTAGGTAGAATCATGTCCTAAATTAAAGCTCATGATTATTGGTAGAATCATATCCCAAGTTGAAGTTCACAAATATCGGTAGAATTATGTCCTAAGTTAGAGTTGCGTGGTAATCCTATTTTACAAATCTTCCTTCATCTTCAATCACTTCCACAGACCACCCCCCAGCCTTCAGAGGTATCAACGGAGATTTTACAAAATACCGGTTTTATTTCCGGGATCTAAATCCATTTAATCTTCCCGAAATTAATCTGATTAACCTGAGTGTGATTCCATTCACCCGGATTTAATATCCGGCCGCTGCAAGAAACGCATTTTTAAAAGAATGTGTGACTGGCAGAACATGTATCTTGTGAGATCTGGCTGTCAAAACGAAGCACCAATACAAGACTACTACCAAGGTATTGTCATTATCTATCGTACATAAAGCCTCATAGAAAAAGTACGGGGACTTAGTAAACCACTACTCATTGTTTAAAACTGCCATATACCATGGCCATTGTATACGGATTCAAATCCATTGTATACAGCCTCAAAACCGGCTGGATGGGTCTTTAGTCCGTATCCCCGTTCGGTATCGAGTATTGAACACGCACGAGTTAAAAAAAAAAAGATTTTGTTTAATTTTCTTTTTTATCCTAGAGTTAACTGTTAGGCCCGGCGTCCACCTACTACGATTTGGTACCGATATGGTCTACGATGCATCTCCCGATAGAAAATCAAAATCGCGTTGGAAGGTCACCTAATATCGGGACAGTTGACCACGTTTCTGCGATTAGACACCGATCGTGTTGGATTGGCATGTATGAACATATGTCTACGATTTTGCATCTTCCCGATATGTCTCCGATATTTGCTTTCTGTATCGGTGCCATATCGGTAGGTCTAAATTTCTATCGTAGTAGGTGGACGCCAGGCCTTAAGGTCATACAGTCCCTATCTTCGACAGGCTTCAGCTGTAGGCAACGCATGTTCCAAGTTGAATGAAGTGAATAGTCTGAAGTACTCCAAACGAGATGATGAAACACGAATATATTTCTGATTTTACCTTAGCCTGGAAATATCCATCTGATTATCACCCATTGAGTATGAGTGACCGTACTCGCAAGCATGTTGAGTACGAGTTCCTAACGTTACGCCTATGGACGTTTTATTGTAAAACTGGATGAGTGTTTGGCATAGTGACTTCATGGGGCGAAGCTGAGTGAAGTCCAGAGCCAAAACTCCAGGAGTGGCATGCGGTGGCCAAGATTAAATCGAACCAGGTTTTGATTTTATCCTACCCCGTCTCCTCGATTTTGGAATATTACGTGATAACAATTCTGTATGCCACTAGTGGCATATAAAACTCTGTATGCCAGTCAGTGTGGCATATGGAAACTCAATGTTAAGCCTATGGGATTTTATATTAGGGGTAGGATAAATACCAGGCTAAAGAGCTGATAAGAAAGTTCCAATCGGCGCTTGTCGTAGCCTTGTCGTGAGAAGAGGGGCTTTATGACAGCGTTGTCGGGGCGTGTCGTAGACATCGCTGGTTGCCAGTAAAAAAAGGCGCCCATGGTTCCGACACACTACGACAGATATCGAGGAAACCACAACACTCCACGACAAGGCTCCAGTCGTGGCAAAAATCGAACATGTTCGATATTGTCGTAACCTTGTAGGAAGCCCCCCTCCCCCCCCCCCCCACCCGCCACAGGCCCCCGACAAGCTTCTTGTCTCACCCTGTCGTGGCCTTGTCATAGCCTCTTGTCGGGAAGTAGGGTCCGCCAACTAAAACAAGGCTACGACAGGCCTTCCAATCGTAGGCCTGTCGTGGACCCATTGTCGTGGTTGGTGGACGCCCGCTTTAAGATAAACACGACGAAGTCGCTGTGAGAATCGTTCAAACTTCACCGAGCAGTGGTCAGTCAAGTGTGGTATTAAACTGGGAGTAGAGTAGGAGTGCCGGGTGTGGAGGTGCGGGGGTGGTCCCGGGGGTTACGCGCGAGGGGGTGGTGGAGTGGTGGGAGGCTGAGAACAGGGGCCACTTTATTGTCCACCACAGAAAGGTAACCAAGTCCTCCGCCCCTCGATCACCCCTCAATATTGATTCAGTCACCTCTGGGAGTGTGGGAACCTTCCCACAGTCTGCAACCAGAGGAGGTGGGGGGAGAGTGTGAGCGGGTGTCAGTCTCAGGGACTGGGTTATTATCTTTGTTTTTATTGTGTGGGGGTTGGGGGTTACGCCATCGCCATCATCCAGCAATCGGAGGATTATTCAACCATTTGCAGATTTAAATCATCATATTCTACAGAATCATGTATAAAAGTGAATATTTTAACCTTGTTCAACCTAGTTTCCATGATCTACCTATGTTTTAAAACCACCACCTTAGGGCAGGTCGATATTATTATATACCCATGGCTGTATGACCTACACAAACTGCCCGCTGCTACCCATGACGGGTATATAGCCGTGCGTCACACTGTGACGTATGGGGTGTGACATCACGGGACTAGCTAAAATTTCGCCATTTTTAGGTATATAATAATAATACGAAAACGGACTGATTGTCTTCGTACCTCAAAAAACTTGGTAAAATTATTGATCACATACACCCCTCTGCAAAATCAGATTTTCTTTAGATAATGCAATAAACTAAATTAGAAAAAAAGAAGAATTGCACTGTAGGTAGCTTATCTAAAATCAGCTTGGCTGTTCTTTTTGTGTACTTTCTTTGCACTTGAGAATGAATAAACACAGTTGTGTTAATGGGATGTGAAAGTATCTGTTAATTAACTTCCCTCCTCCCTGCCCACGAGCATGCTGGGAACGACGACCACTGACAGCTCAAATATGTTCCATAATCCCCGATCAAGTCCCGCGTTCCCACCGCGTCCCAGAAAATGGCGGCCGCCGGTCACGTGACATCGTCCACGCGGCACGTGACCAGAACGAGGCCGCGCGAGACGCCACGCGTCAGATCTCACAACGGTGTTTAACAATCCGTCAGGTATCACAACGGTGTTTAACAATCCGTCAGGTATCACAACGGTGTTTAATAATCCGTCAGGTCTCACAACGGTGTTTAATAATCCGTCAGGTATCACAACGGTGTTTAATAATCCGTCAGGTCTCACAACGGTGTTTGATAGCCAGTGAGGTCTCACAACGGTGTTTATAATCAGTAAGGTCTCACAACGGTGTTTGATAATTCGTCAGGTCTCGGAACGGAGTTTAACATTCATAGGCGGCTGGGTATAGGCTTGGGCTTATGCCCATGGCCGTAAAACCTCGATTCTGTGGTCACGTGGTGTGAAAACGCTTATCGGCGCTTGTTCCTGGTGTCAGCAGGGGTTAAGCGATCAGGACTTGACCCTATTATAGGCGTGTCAGCGGGGGGTCTCGGGTCACGTCAGCGCGAGATTACCGCGAGATTACCTCGAGATTATCGCGAGATTTGCCCGGGTTATCTGGTTGCCGGTCGGATGGCGATCCGCCATGTTGAACTGACACGTGCAGTAGAGTGGGTGATCTCAGGCATGTCGGTCACAGACCACTTACCACGACTGGCTGAGGGGGGCTTTAATTTTTGTTATTATCCTCCTAATACAAAGTATCCATAGGAGACCCATAGGAACAACGTATGGACTTAGTAGAAACCAAACGAGAGTTAGCCTTGTCAATGTTTATACCACTCTGGTCAGGTCTGCTACTCACTACACTCGGCTAACACCTCGTGGCATAACATTGACAAGGCTAACTCTCGTTTGGTTTTGTATTTATCCTACCCCATCTCACCGATAACCAAACAAAATTTTGTAATTATCCATGTTAGTAGCATGTTGACACTCATCGGAGGATGACCACATTTATCAATGCTGCCGGATCTACTTTCGTTATCTCGTCCCAGATTGGTCCGTTTTTTATTCACCTCGGTGCATAAATAACACTTTATTCAACGCTCTGTTCGCAGTTAACCCTACGCAATATCCTCGCATGCGCTCCGATATTACCACGCATAAGGAAACTGAGCCTGTAATGATGGTTTACTTGGTCCTTTTTTCCGTTACCATTAAAAAGCCCTTCTCTTACGGTGTGTCGGGTTGTAGTTATGGGATGATAGACCTTGACGGGGCATGACTACGGGATCAGTTGCTACATTTCCTCATAGTACACAATAACTAGGTTGATTCCAATGGCCCCACTGAAATATTACTTACTTTAGTATATCTAAAAGGGTATGCTTGTAGAGTTCTTGCAATAGATAGATTATGTCATGCGTATAAAAGTGAATCTTATCTAGTTTACCACATATTCTTTGTATCATGTGTGCTCTTTTCGCCGGTGATGTGGCATTAAGAGTTGTCACAGCATATTTTTTTATTATTTCATAAAGACGAACATTTCTAGGTAGGGCGTTCTTCCTTGCGGTGTTCGGGACAGATACAAACATAGAAGTTACAGGACATTACATTAGACACAACCAGAATATACAAGACAGAGAGAACAAGAAAGTACACAAAAAAGTACACAAACTACATGGTTGCGCAGGCCTGCCAACTCACGGATCCGGCAATCCTCTATGAGACACTGTATTTATATAGAACGTCCTGACCATGCTGTACAAGCTACAAAACAAGATGATAATTCACGGTTCGTACAAACGAGGCGTGTTTCGTACAAACCAAGAATTATCGAGTTTTGTGGCTTGTACAAGCATGGTAGGTCGTTCTATATTCACTATATACCCGAAATTTAAAAAAAGTAATAATTTCATTTGGCTTAACAATCAATATTTTAATAAACTAGTATGGGTAGGTAGTCCGTATAACAGTGTACGGACCAGTGGTCCGTACAGTATTTTACGTTATGTGGCCGAACAGTGCGTATTTAAAGTATACAGCATGGGTATATAGTAATGGATATTAACTAGTTTCTTTATAAGAGCAAATTGCATAGATATGAGTGAGGTCAGTAACTATATTTTGACGCCTTTTTGCCTAATTATATGACTAATTTATTCGGGAATATTCCCACGACGGCGTTTAGTTTCACCTGTGCTTACTTCTCACACCCGCAGTCACCCTCGACCCCAGTCTCCCACACCCCTGCCTCTTTAATCGATACTCACCTATTATCGCTCAGAGCTTCCCAGGCCTTCAGGGTCGTTAATGATGTGATCGAGTGTGGGAAAGTCCCCGTCGCACGCGCTCCCCGGGCCAGAGATCTGCCGGCAACCAGCTGCAGCGCTCCACCGGAAGTGACGTTTTCCCCAGCGCACGCGCAGTAAACAAACGCGGCTGTGTGCCGACCGGGCACCAGCTTCAGTCCCCCGCTGGCCGGGCATTGTGGGTACGACGTCACTACCGGCGCCGGACTCTATAACGCATGCGCACGGACGACGTCATCGCACGTGACGTCATAGACGGAGACGCTGAGGTGGTGAGCAGCGCTCCTAGCGGCGTCACGAGGCAGACGGTAAAAACCTGAATGACGTCGCGATATACCGTCGTTCAGATGAGCGCGGGTTTTAATTACAGAAACGTTGCACGAGGCTAAAATAATGACGACTGTGCTCACAATTGACTCCTTTTTAGCAGTCAACCCATTGAGAGATTTGCTTAAAGGCTATAGGTTACAATAAGCATGGACCTAACTAGACACCCAGCTATTCATACCCATTCAGGGAGCCGTCAATGGTAGTTGATGCGCACTAAATAGAAAAGCCTTTATAAGAATCCCCTTTCTAAAGTTAACGCTATGGTTTAGTTCTATAGAAAGTGAGTGAATCATACATTGATGTGAGACGTACAATTAAATTTTTTTTTTTCAATATCATGGAAGACAAATCCCGTGCACCCATAGAGAGGAGGGAGGGAGGTTCCAAAAGTTTTCTATAGATCATACATTAAATCTGTCAATTAAGATTTGCTGTGTACTTGAAAATAGCGGGTTAGTCATCAAGTCAATAGGAACTTTATGGTTTATCTCATGAATACATAGTATCAACTAAAGTGCATTTAGATGTAGATAAAACATTATTAGGCTAGATGGTGAAACAGGAATAAGGGTAGACTGGGTCCAGTCCCTCCACCCTATGGCTACTCCTCAACCTACGTAAAGTGGTGATTCCACCAAAACACAAGATCTAGCTAGATTAGCCACGATTTGGATGTCTTGCTAGATCGGGCTAGGTTTGATTAATCGCGTGCCTATTTGTCGCGATGTGTCTTGAGGTGTTGCGGTGGTGGAGCACCAAAACATAGACACCCGACACCGCACGGCTACGTTTTGAGACAACAGAGGTACGACATATCGCGACACTGTAAGATATTACAAGATATACCAAGATGTATCACAACAAATCCATCGTTGGTGAAATCAGCCCTTCACCCCTCCTCGCTGGGATACAAGGTAGTGCCCCAGGAGGTGGAGAAAAATGGAAGGTTTGGGGGGGGGGGGTGTAGGGTTACAGGAGGGGAAACCTGCAGGAGGTTTTGTGCATATCGGACAAGTCTTTGATTGCTGGGCCTGTCAGGCGTTAGGGGAAGTTCACATTATTTTTTTAATTCAATAAAATACATTTACATAAGCAGTGGACATACCATATTCGCCACTAGTTTTTTTTAAATTTCTTTTATTTCGAATTCGATCATTACAATCGTTCTTCCAAGAACTAGGGCGTTCTTCCAAATAATAGTCAATGGAGAAAAAATACACAAACAACGAAATTCCACCGAAGACAGTACATTTGCAAAGTAGTTTTATTTCGTAATAATGCCCATAATCAAAGACTTGATTAAGTCTAGACTAAGTGGTCAGAGAGATTACACAATGTATTGAGTGGTGGACTTGGTAACGCAGTGGGTAGAGGGTAGGAGTAGCAGTCAGCTCAGAGTTGGGGATTTGTCTCAGGCGCCCTGAACGAGCGTCAGTAATCAGCGGGTGCCCTGAACGAGTATACATAATACTCTGTTTAAAGTGAATGGTATGGTCATTTCGGGTGAAACCCCAAACATGGAGTATTAAAATATTGCTGTCCAGTCAGTGGGCCACTGGGCCTTTATGGCACCCAGCCAGCTATTCTGCTAACACCTGCCTAGGAATAGTATTTTTCGTGTTTATCTAAACTGGTATGTTGCACAACTTGAGAGACATGGTGTCCTGAAAGGTTTTGTAAGTTACGATGTTTGTTTATCTTTGGGGTTGCATTATTCCATTGACTGGCACCATAATATACCATTAATTGCATCAAAGCTTGACCTACAATTATGCTATGAATATTGAGAAATGAGAGATATGTATGATATTAAAATCATATGTATTGATATTGCTGAGGTACATATGAAACTGTATATAGAAGATGATATAAGTTTAGAGAAATATATTTTATTACATCGGTGAAAATGGTATTGATAAAGAGTGCCTCAATCGGAGTTGCATTCGCGGTATGATTAGGTCTGTTTTCAATAGAACTCTTTTGGTCACATGCATAAAAACCGGTATACTAATTGAATATTTGATTGAAAACAAACAAATGGGATAACAATACGTAGAAGCGCGATAATGAGATCATTACAAGATTCAAGTTAATACATTCACCATAAATCCATTATTCCCAAAGATAGCATAGATAAGATGCGAGATAATTAATACAGATAACCTTGAAAAGCCATCTTCAGAGTCAAAAAGTCGGATTCATATTGTCATGGGTTCTTTATAGGAAGGTGAACAGATGCCTAAGTGAATTTTTGATAAGATTAAAAATCAAATGGAGTTACTTCAATATGGATGGCTTTAAACAGTAACATCAAATCTGTCTCATTAACTTCATCTCGTGATATTCTATTGTACATGTCCCTTTAATTTGATTATAATATATACGATCATTAAAGAGATAATTATGGATATTAGATGATATCACCAGTAATATATTCATAAAGGCCCCCTATCTGCTACTGTTAAACCTAGATGGTTGATGTTAATAGGAACGATAGCTATCAATTACCACCTTGTTCCTAATTCTGGACTTCAGTGGGGCTACAACACAGAAAGCCCAGGCAATTACCGCTATTTATACAATAACTACACACATGACCCCCATAACAGATGGACAGTGCAAGGACAGGGATCCTGACTGGTTTCTGTGTTTATGCTAATGAGGTGATACTAATGAATATGTCCGCGTCCATCAGCAGCCTCAGGTGCCACGCCCCCCTAGCGGCGGACGCCCGCACTACAGGTAATTACCCACCACCAGGTGGCCAATCAAAGTCTCACTCCCTCTGCCTCGTTTCCAGCTCTGGTCAGAGGTCATTGCACATGCGCGGTGTCTCTCTCTGTGATGGGGATATCCCTCAGTGACGTCACCTTCATGTTCTGGTGGAGGTCGAACCCACAGTGGCTAATTGGCATTCACTCTCCAAGCATAGATTCCGCGCCCTACTTGTATTTCTGCCTCAAGGTACCTGTTCGGGGGAAATATTTCATATATATATCCGAATTTCCGAGCAATTTGAAGAGTGGTTTGTGATATTTATGAGAGATATACGTGTATCAAAGAGCAACCATTATATACACAATAATACCATGATTTCGATGTGAGTGGCCATATTCTCCGCGTAGTTGACGCGAAGTAAAACTCTGAGCGATAGCGAGGATTATTACGTAGTGTGAACTACAAGGAAAATACGGCCACACAGATCGAAATCATGGAAATGGCAATTTATTACTCACCTTTCGACTAATTATAAGAAAAATAATCTTGCAAGTAATTAGAAATTCGACGCAAGCGCCGTACATTGTTTATATGAATAGTTCCTATAATGCCCTCAGGTGGCCGAAAAAGCCGTATTTCCGGAATCTACTCAGTAGCGATCTGGAGACTCCGTATTAGGTGGGTAATAAAAACTAATTCCTGTTGTGTGAGGTGTCAAATCAGGCATAGGCTCAGGACTTCTTTCTTTAGTAGAAATACCTTAAGTGTTGCAGGGTTGTGCATTGTCAACAGGATAAATATCTCCATTTAATATGGCAGTCTCATCAATTGTGGTATATAATCATCAGTATATAAGGTTACAGGTGAAGGAGGACTCAAGTAAGAAATGAATACGAATAGGAATCATCAGGACTTGTAATCCTCCTCCCTTATATTTTTTAGTTAACTGCAGGCTACAGATATAAATCAACCTTATCTCATCAACCCCATCCCATCATATTCCCTCATACCACCCGATCATATCTGACTTGCTCGAAGGCCTGACTGCTTTAAATGACTAGAACCGGCATCCTTGGGTATTGTATATTATTTTTATGATTTACCATAATATAACTTCATACTGGACTTTATTACCCACCTGATACAGAGTCTCCATACTAAGCCTATGGAGATTACAGATCGCTACTGAGGAGGATACGGAGCTCCGTATCCTCCTAGGGAATACGGATTTTTGAGATGAAAGTAGTCCCAAACATAACTTCTTAATTACGTTGAAAAGTAATATATTTATTGCTTTAATCTAAAAATAAGTGAGTAATAAATACAACATTACCATAACATTACCATAATTTCGATCTGTGTGGCCGTATTCTCCTTGTAGTTGACGCTACGCAATACTCCTCGCTATCGCTCGAAGTATTACTACGCGTCAACTACGCGGAGAATACGGCCACTCAGATCGAAATCATGGTAATATTGTGTATGTATTACACATATATGTAAATAGCCCGGACTGTCAACAAGCTGTAATGGAAGACCATCTCCTGTGAGGTGAATAACCTGCAATAAACAAAACAAAACAAAACAAAACAAAAAAAAATCTATGAAACTCATTTTCTGTGAAAGAGATAGACATGTATCGCAGAGTAGAAATTACGACCTTATTCCTGTTGTGTCAAATGAGGCATGCACTCTATACTGCTTTTTAAAGGGGAAAACATCTCATATGTTGCAGGGTTGTGCACAATCAACAAGATAAAGGTGTTCATTCAAAGTTCATCAACCTGCCCACTATATACTAGGTTAAAGCTGAAGCAGGATTCAAGTGAGAAATCTATGAAACTCATTTTCTTCTCATGTTCTTTCCCCACCCACTATATCATACTGATTTGTCTTTACATCTGTCTGACAGTTCTACGGTTATGAAGCCCGAAGGAAATCTCCGTTTTATCAAGTGATTGGTTTTTATGAAATAAGTTTCCCCATTTTTCCTCCCTGTGGGGAAATAAAAAATGTGAAATATGTCTCTCTTTTGGAATTCATGTGACTGGGTTGGGGTCGAGATTACGAAGCCTAAGCGTCAGGAAATATCTGCGTGGAGAGTGGGATATCCCCTAATGACATCACCTTTCTGTTCTGACGTCAGCGGAGATGTCGTACCTGGCAGAGCGACATTGGCTAATTGGCAAGGTCGGACTTTGGGGTCTGACCCACAGGGGTCAAAGGTCAAGGCGTCATGCAAGAGTGGCTTTTGACGGCGGCCGACACCAAAGGGACTGCGAGGTAGGGGGTGGGGTGGGGTTTCCACCTGAGAGTACAGGTAACAAGGGGGACTCAAAGACCACAGCCTCCAGGGTCGGCAGGGGGGGGGAAACAACGCACCACCCGTATTTTGTTTTTTTAGGACGCTGGCACTGACGTCACAATGACGTCATGTTCGTCTGACGTCGGGGTCATGGAGGGTCACACTGATCAAAGTCCTGACGCGATCACGACGTGATTTTACGACTTCTCTTTTTTTTTTCCAGTGGGTAATAATTAGGACGACCTTTTAGTTTGTGTGCGTGGTTGTGTGAGGGGTGTCTGTCATTGTGGACTGTGTGCGAGAAAAGGACCCGAGTTCTTTGACGGGAGACGCATTAAAGTACATCATACAAAGAACACAAGACCCAGTCTCCACAAAGATACAACATCATCACCACATAAATCATGAAAATACTCAATACTCGGAGAATCAAAGTGAGACAGTTGTCATAAAACATGGTCACATATTGAGGTCATATTCAATGCGATTTGTTGTGTCTGATTAAAAAGCTTCCATTTGAAAAGGCAGTTTAGTCCTCAGGGTGGGTTGATAAACGAACGGAATTATTTGATGCAGGCTGTAAATTGTATGAGATGTAAACCCCATATTGATAATATATGGAGACATGATTAGTGTGAATGAATTGAATCTGTTCCGAGTTGTTTTTGTCGGAAATATTCACCGAGTTCACCCATTGTACAAGTCGCTTTTCATTGTCTCAACAAGTCACGTGGTACGGAAGGACGAATGGGTATTATTTCATCACTCAGTGACGAACGGAATCTGCACTTCTGGGACCTGTTTCACTAGTTTCATGACATGTCTGTGACACCATACAGACATTGGTGTTGTCTAGATTCGTGACAACACAAGTAGCTGCCCTAAGGTAAAGACAGACCCCAAACATAAGAATTAGACAAATCTACACATCATGGACCTGTATCACTAGTTTCGTGACAAAAGTGTTAGACAGACATGAAAAGCGGCACCAACAGTGCAGGCAAGAACGGACAAAACGAAGTCTAATGTCTAGTTCTTATGAAATCGGACACATCATCTAGACGCCATCTAGACATGTCACGAAACTAGTGAAACAGGTTCCTGGTCATTGAATGTGAGATATTCGCACATAAGTCTATATCAATAAAGACTCACATACCCAATTTTTAAAACACACATGTTTATGTTCAGTGTGGTTTTAGTCCACAGAGCGTTTGGGGGACGTAGATAAAATCATATATTACTAAAGTCCCAGTCATACGGGATTTAGATAAACATAAGAAATAATACATAATATAACCACAACGGAATCGTGGGAAAAAACCTGTGTCAGAATTAGTTATTTTTTAAATTTCAGAATTAAGCAAACAAAAACTGTTTATAAATACGCAGGAAATACGTAAAGACAAATATATGTGTTGAATAGAGAACGTTAAAAACGTTGGATTCTTACCATTGTACGAGATGCACAATCATTGAGTTTATAAAGTGCAATTACATGAATTATTGTTGGTATTCTATCACTTATCAAATGCCGGAATGGGGGAGTTTCTTGACGGTATTTGGCGTCACCGGCCATGAAAACGTCGTCAATGTTTTGCCCAGTAGATACAATGCTTGAAATGTGGAAGTGTAAAAAATAATGATGAACCATCTTATCTCCATGTGACAAAATGAACATAAATAACCAGAACCGATGATTCCTATTACCTAGTTTCTTTATATCATCCATTACATTAAATGCCATAGAGGTATTTAACAAAAGACAAACAAAATGAGAATTAACCCATTCAGGGTGAATGATGCCTCGAGGCATTCCCCAGTGTAGGGAGAATGATATTTTGAGGCATTCCCCAGTGTAGAGAGAATGATGCCTTGACACATTCCCCAGTGTAGGGAGAATGATGCCTTGACAAACTCCAGTGTAGGGTGAATGATGCCTTGACACATACCCCAGTGTAGGGAGAATGATGCCTTGACACATTCACCAGTGTAGAGAGAATGATGCCTTGAGGCATTCCCCAGTATAGGGAGAATGATGCCTTGACACATTCCCCAGTGTAGGGAGAATGATGCCTTGACAAACTCCAGTGTAGGGTGAATGATGCCTTGACACATACCCCAGTGTAGGGAGAATGATGCCTTGACACATTCCCCAGTGTAGAGAGAATGATGCCTTGAGGCATTCCCCAGTATAGGGAGAATGATGCCTTGACACATTCCCCAGTGTAGGGAGAATGATGCCTTGACAAACTCCAGTGTAGGGTGAATGATGCCTTGACACATACCCCAGTGTAGGGAGAATGATGCCTTGACACATTTCCCAGTGTAGAGAGAATGATGCCTTGAGGCATTCCCCAGTATAGGGAGAATGATGCCTTGTGGCATCAATTATGATATTTACGAATACATACAATATCATTGACGTCCAACGGGGCTCTGTCACAGACCCCCACCTGTGAAGAGTTAAATCAAGGGCTTTTGACCTAATGATTACTATATGGTCAGAATTCTCACTCTACTGGGTAAAAATGTCACTTCTCTCAATAAAAATATTTTGTTGTCTTAATCTACTGGAATTATCATCTATCTCAACTGACCACACAATTCATATGATCTGGAACATGGTGAGTGTATGTATGGATAGAAGACTTGAGGACAATTAAATGAGCTACATACACATAAAGGTGACTTGTACTATACGGAAACAGGATTACTGTGTCTGTACGTTATAATTACTTGTGAAATTGACGATCAGATGGACCGATGTCAATAGCAGAGGTTCATCTGACAGTCAATTTTACTAAGTATTTATCAAGTACAAACACAGTATTCCTGTATTCGTATTATCATTTACTATACCCATGCCGTATATACTGTAAATATGCACCGTTTCGCCATATAACGTAAAATACTGTACGGAACAGTGTTCCATACGGAAACATTTGGAACACTTCCGTAAACGTTTGATGAAATAGAAGTTGTTAAGCCAATTAAAATGAATGATTTTTTCTTAATTTCGGGTATCTAGTAACTATAGAACGACCTACCATGCTTTTTCGTAGCTTGTACAGCATGGTCAGGACGTTCTATATAAATACCTAAAAATGTCCATTTTTACCTTTGCTTCTGGACGATTTGTTGGGATTTGCCGCCATACATACGCCATACGCCACATACATACCCCGTACGTCACCTAGGTGCTGTACGGCCATAAATACGACACGGGTAGGAGCGGGCGGTATACATAGGTCATACGGCCACAGGTATATACAAATTAATTTAAATTTTAAATGGTGGCGTATATGGAGCAGTGTGTGGGTGGTGTCCGCCGTAACGGTCAAACACACCTGTAACACCTGTACCACCTGTAGGAGCATCCGTGCCCCCCTCAGGCAGGACTCTGCACACCTGACGTCAGTTACCTGTGCCAGGTGTGACTGGTCTGTGAGAAAAACGCCGATTTCTAGACTCACCAACACCGTCAGGTTTAGCACTTTATTCTGTTTTATTGGGTTCCAATCGATAGGGTATGTAGACGCTCGGACCCACCACCCGAAAGTCGGGACGTTAGGGCCCACTCATCGGGACGTTAGGGCCCACCTATCATACAGAGGTGCCTGTCCACAAAATCATCGTTGGTTGGATTTTTTATCCATCTTTTCGAATAAATTAAATCCAGTAATTGCCATATCAAATGGTATCACAATAGGGAATATTTCTTTGCTCTATAGCAAAGGGACTATTTTTCCCGTATACCATGGCTTTGAGGCCGTATACCACAGGTGTAAATCCGTATACCACAGTTATGGTATCTGACAGGCTTTATACAATGGGTCATGATTTACTGAGTCCCCATACATTTTCAATAGTGGCCTTGTATACGATGGATAATAAGACGTAGGTTATGACGTTGCTTATGACTTGGGTTATCACATGCAGTAAAACCCTGCTTCTGGGACACCCCGCTTAAGGGGACACCCCACTTAAGTTAAGGGAAAAATATCCTCGGAACAGAAATATTTCCCTCTAATAAGAGTTAATTTTAACCCTCCTTAAGGGGCCACCCCACTTAAGGGACAATTATTGCGGTACAGAATACTTCTTAACCCCGCTTAAGGGGGCAAAATCTTGTTTTTGGTCTTGTTTGTTACTTTTGATGTGTAATTTACTACATCATCTCCGAATAACTCTGTCTCGAAGCTACAGTTGTTAATTTTATCAACAATATGGATCTAAAAGATTGCATAATGACAAATATAATCTCGAACCTACATAGTCAAAGTACTGAGCACCTATATTCAGAAATAGTGTTTTGTAAACGGGTATCTGTGGTTTCAGCGGGTTCACTTTGGCTCCCTATACAGTTATCATATATATTATGTACTACATAGTCTGACCATTGACAGACGGAAAACCCTGCTTAAGGGGTCACCCTGCTTAAGGGGTCACCCTGCTTAAGGGTTCACTTTGTTTTGAATGGAGGGTTTCCCCTTAAGCAGGGTTTTACTGTATTCTGACATAGTTTAAGACGTTTTTATGACGTGGGTTGCCTTGTATTCTGACGTAGCTTCTGACGTTGCTTATGACTGGGTTATCACATATTCTGACGTAGTTTATGACGTTTCTTATGACGTGAGTTATCACATATTCTGACGTATATCATGGTACTGGTTAATAACATGGTTTTTGACTGACAACTTCCTGCCATGCCTACCTGCCGTCTACCACTCGTGACCACTTGAGAATGAGACACTCTTAATAAACACAACACAGCCCCATGAGGGCCGCACACTGGTGGACATTGTGTGATCTCCTCACTGTGACCTTGGCCGTCGGCGAGAAGGTCATGCGTCAAGGTCAAACAGGTCAGGCTGGCTGTGAGAAGGCTGGAGTCTGGAGCCTGTAGACAGTCCGGTCTTTATCAAACCGCCATCGAGTTAACGTCATAAGCCAGATGGTCTTTTACAGAAACAATCCGTGCTTGTCACCCCCTCCACACCCCCTCCACATCCCCTCCACACATTCAGCCTCTATCTGGCAGACTCGTACAAGCGTGGACAGTTTTCAGGCACTGTGCCCAGTCTATGGCAAGCCTTTTTCAGTATCCATTCAAAATCTGAGGCGTCAAAGGATTTTAATGCAATACTTTATGTATTGAATTTTGTATTGAATATCTCGTATGTGGAAATGAAACATACATGAATAATTACGATATTTGGATTCATATTTCGGAAAGGGTCAATTAGATCACATTTATCTTTAGTTGGGTTTAAAAAAGTATATCTTATATCCATGTGTACACAATAAATCATCTGAGATATTGACTAGGATAGAAATATCTGTAATTCATTCAAAACAAGAAAACTCAGAGTCATCGGAAATATTTGGTTCAATGATAATCAACACCCGAAATAAGATATATCTTTCTTACTTGAAGTTCCAATTTATCAAATTAAATTAGTATACATGTATCTGGAAGCGACTCAATTCGTTTTAAAGACATCTTTATTCAAATCTAACATGAGTGGTCAGATCATGACTTTTCCTTCTTTCTCCATCTTTCTTTCTCCGCCCCTCTCTTTCTCCCTCTCTCTTTCTTTCTTCCTCTCTCTCTCTCTCTCTTTTCTCAAATAAAAGTTTGCTTTGGTACTAAAAACAAGCGGCTTGCCATAGGCTGGTCCCCGTGTGACATGCGTGCGCACAGACAGAACGCTGCGTCCGTCAATACACCACCACTGCGCATGTGTTCACGCATGCGTCGTCCGGCCGACACAGTTGACGTATTGTGAAGTCGGCGTGAATGGTAGAACTCAGCAGGGCCAGGCTGGGGACCAGCGAACAGATGGCTAACGGGATGTGAGGACTCTAACGGTACCAGCATCACCCGGGCGGAAAATGCCACCAGGTAAAAAAGACCCGGATGAAGGGGGGGGGGGGGGGGGTATTGTTTGGGTGTAACTGTCAAGGCGCACAGTTATGGGGTGTACCGGGTGCATTCTGGGAACTGGTATTGTATAAGAGGCAGGTCGGTGACACGGACATAGCTGTACGCTGGATTATTATTTATCTTAGCCTGCTACAAATGTCCATAGGCTTCACATAAGCAACTATATTGTTTTGTCCTGTTTGTCCTGTTCTGTATTGTACTCTGTTATGTATATATATTCCCGGACCATGCAAGGAAGAACGCCCGCGATAGGGTGATTGTGACGTCTGTATTTGTGAAATAATAATAAAATAATTTAGGAACTCGTTCTCAACAGTTTTGCGAGTATGGTAACTCATACTCAATGGGTGATAAACAGATAACTATATCCAGGCTCAGATAAAATCAGAAACATAATCGTGTTTGGACTGTGTCCCTGACAGTGATAGCCATCTCCTTCGAAGCACTTCAGAATATTCCCTCGGCTATCGCCTCGTTCATATATCCCTGAGCGCTCCAAACTCGATGGCATACGGGGACACAGGCCAAACACTCATCAGTTTCCTTTTTTAGTACCCATGACGATACTATAAATCCGTGTTTGGTCTGAGTCCCCATTCACCACCTCGTTTGGAGCGCTCTGAAATATTCACTCGGCTATCGCCTCGTTCATATTACTGCGCACTCCAAACTCGATAGCGAACTGGGACACAGACCAAATACTCATCAATTTCTTTCTTAATACGGAACCCTATTCTGCCTATTCCGTTAAAACATGGTTGTTGGGCCAAATTACGGTAATTATATTTCATTCAGTTTGGGCATGTAATAAATATATTTAGAGAATACTGGCTTAGGCTACGTGGACGTCGTTTTGTACGTGGTCCTAGCTCCAGATGTACGTCCTGAGCTCGTAGAGCGAAGGACGTACAACTGGAGCTAGGACCAAGTACAAAACGACGTCAATCGTAGCCTAGACTGTATTCTATTTATTATATACCCCCAAATCCTTTTAAATAGTTAAATATTTACCGAAACGCCATGGTCAAAGTCGGCGGGCACAGCATCGTGTACTCGAATCGTGGTTTTCAGCTATGACGTTGCTCTTAAACTGAAAGCAAGGCTGGAGCCTGTGACATCATCAACTTGTCAATCTCCATACACATTCTTTGTCTTACTTCATTAAGGGTAGGGACAAAGCATATGCTGGGCGAGTTAGTCGTCAGGCTTTTGAGCACACTGCACCGCTAGAGCAACCTTCAGTTTTGCGGAACCATAAACCGGAGCGGCGCAGTGTGGCTTTTGAGGATAGGAACCAGCGAAGTCGCTTCTGGAATGTCTGGGACCAGCAAACCTTATGTACACACACACCCTAAAACAAGAGGTTACAGCGAAATTATATGAACGTCACTCTCCATATCGTAGTCTCTGCTATTCAGTAAGCTATGTATAACAGAGGATGTGTTTGAAGAGTAAGCAAGGCAATCGCCATAGTAACAGATCACAAGTTACTGTGTGACGTCATAGTTACCGCTCACTCTCCCAGCAGATTTTCCATGGTGATTGCGCTTACTAATCTCTGCTACAACCCTCCGCTATCACTCTCCCTGCAACGTCGTGACGTCATTGGTTGTTTATATTTTGCAAGCTGACTGTCGGCTGTGTATGACGTGGCGTTATTGCCTAGTTCTTTGGTATGGCATGCTAGTTTTAATTATATCTTTAACTTTTTATCTCGATGTTTTGTATTTTATTAATGTATTTGTGCACCACTTTCACAGTTTTTAATTGGATATATTTACAGTCGATACTTAAACGATGCCTTACATTTTTTTTCGCTGGTTCATATGTGAAATATGCGGGCAGGAACAAGCTAACTGTTTCCTGTTTCGCGCACCCGGTGCCCGTACACTGAATTTCGTGCACATACATATAATATCTAAATAATACTTACATACAGTATAGGCGTCAGTTTCGTGCACGGGTATATAATAAAATGACCTTCCATGCTTGTACACGCTTCAAAACCCAATGGGAATTTATCGCCCGGTCGTTCTATATAGATACTGTGCTCAATTGATGGATTCATATTTGGTAAATCAAAATGGTATGCTTTCAGTTTGAAAATGGATGTATTCGATGGAAACTGGTTCCAGGTGAAAAAATTCCAAAGTTACGAGGATTACTTACTGTCTAATCTTTTATATCTTTGGGTATTTTGATTTTTTTCACCCAGAATTTGTGTCCCTTTTATTATCATATACCTTCAAATATTGCTAAAGATGGAGAAGCCATGTCCCCCCTTATCGAGTAAGTCCAACCTGTATGTTTTCTTTTATATTAGCCATAGTCTGATTGGTCTAAATTTCAGGTCATACCCTCAATAGCGTAACAGGCACCCTTGTTAACGAAGCGAGCACCCTTAGCACGAAACATATTATTACTGCACCCTTACAGGGGTATGCAAATAAGGAGTGTTTGGCCATAGGTATATGATAATTATTTTCAATGTATTTTTTTGTTGTTTTCTAATCATATTATGTCCCATCTATTATTGTTTTCAATTAACAGATCTGAAATTTTCAATATCAATTCAATCCCAAAAATAAAAGGTTATTTGCTTAATAGCTAAAAATAGTGAATTCAGTAGAAATAGGGCTGGAAGTAGGAATTTTTTTTCTAACCATAATAAGTCCCATCTATTTATGCCTTCAATTACTAAAACCCATATTTTCAAATTCAAGGTAATCCCTCGATAAATGGAATTTTACTAAACTAAACAAATACCATGAATTCATTAAAAAATAAGAGAGATGAGAGAATTGCTTTGAGTTGTCGTTTATTGCGTATATAGAGTTCTCCTAGTAAGACCGCCGTCTGTTCGGAGTCTGTCTGGCATGTTAACTCGGGTCGGCCGTCATGGCCACCTGTCCGAATCTGTCCTATTCTCTGTCCTCCTCAGAGAACGATGGCACACCGTACGAGGGCTTGCACAGCTGTCGTTCAGTCTACGATACGATGGCCGATCGCTCGTAAAACTGTCGTTAAGTCTACGATATGATTGATGACAGATATGACGTTCGCACAACTGTCGTTAAAGTCTACGATGTATCTTACAAAGCCTATTAGTTGTGCGATATGACTTCACTGCACGTGGACTGCCCACAGACCACGTGGTGTCACCAGTCTGACGTCATACGTGACGTCATATCTGACGTCATCGTTGTACGTAGCAGACGTAGTCGTTTCCAGAGTGTGTATAATAATCCTCTGTATAAAGTATCCCGATTGTTCAATCGATTGTTTCCCGTTAGTTTTGCAGCGTCGACGTCAGCCGTCATCGTGACGTCATCAATGATGTCATAGAGTCTGTAGGATGACGTATCTATCTACATCCTTGTCCCTGTGTCGTGTGACGTAGTTTTTAGTGTATGATGACACACTTCACATCGGACTCGTCATTAATATGCACACATACGCCATTCGTGACGTCATCACGTTTGTGACGTCATCACTGGGCGTCTGTCTCCGGAACGAGGCTGGCTGTGCCGGGCGCGCATGCGCTGTCCGTACTGCTGAGCGACCTGTCGGTCACAGCGTCTGGGACCACTTCCGGTCTGACCGCGCGTCCCCGCTAGAGGGTGTTGCAGTCTTGTCACGTGACCGGAAGCTGCATTGTCACGTGGGGGCACCACGTGACGTCGTCTTGGTACCGCTTATGATCCTGAAAAACACAAAAAGGAGGAGTTGGTTAGAATACAGCAGTGACAGGGTGGGTAGTGATACAAACGAGGCGATCATTGTGTGGCTGAACAGTGGGCGATAATACAAGTAAACGTCCACAGTCATATACACAATATCAACTGGTTTCGGACACTAGTGGTCGTATTCTACGAGGAGTTGGTGCAGGTTAATATCCGAGCGAATGCGAGGATATTTGCACAGAGTCAATTCCGTGAGTTATACGACCACAAGTATCCAAAACCAGTGAATATTGTATTCATTATTTAGCATTTGAAATTTAAGTTATCAAAGAAAAGACAAAATGTCTGCCGATCTTCTCATGCACTACCTTGCATGTAAGGGGCATTTGTCCATGATCTCTACTCTGCGTAGGGCTTGTAATCTCCGCCCGATGAGTTATACACTCCCTAATATGGATACTAAAACAGACATCTCAGGGTGGTTTACAGACTAACACTGTGCTGGGAGAGTGTGTGTCATCTGTCAGTGTCAGTCGCACGCTGGGTGGGCCTCCACTCAGGGGCGGGGTCACCAATGACAGCAGGCATTGACAGCAGGGGTTTACACCCTACACTGTGTGGGCGCTGGCGGGGGGGGGGGGGGGGGTACCCCCGCCTACGGGCCGGGATCCGTGTCGGGGGGGTCGGGAGGAGGGCGAGCAAACACGGGGTGACAGTCACCCCCCCTCCCCTCATCGGCTGGCCCCTCAGTGGGTGACCAGAGGAGGGGGGGGGGGGGGAGGGGTGCGAACTTGACATGAGACTAACACAAACAACGCTAAAAGCCACCTGCACCACCCACCACACTAAACAAGTAGTTCACCATACTTCTACATTCGTGTGAATCTGTTGCTCTCTATCCATTCCCAGTGTCATCTCAATATAATTTCATTTTGAGATAAAACTTGAGTTATTTATGATCACAAAGCGACACAACCTAGATTTTTTAGTTATGGTCAAATTTGTCAGAGTGTATTTGATTTCTAGGCTGCTAGATAGTAATAAATACAAGGAGTGTTTTACTTCGAGTTCTTTTTAAAGAAATGAGTGTGCGCTGTCCCTTGGCCTAACTGATCAGACCGCTCCGTGCTAATCCTCCAGTGGGAAGGAGACAACGTAACAGCCGGGTCACCCTTCTACACAACAGCGTGATCAATATACATGTATAGCGGCACTTCGATGTAACCTCAGTCTGTGATTGTTAGACCATCAGCATCAAATGTGTGAAGGGAACTTGGACTTGGACTTCATTTAGTTTACTTTCGCATTATCCAACAAAACTAGATTTAGATTTTCTTTATAAAAAAAGAAGTAAAAGACAGATCTGGCACTCACCATGCGGAGTCTTAAGACTTGGCCTTGAGTCTGCGTTCCGTCTTTTTCTGGTAACTCGGCAGGTGACTCTGCTTCTCGCAGACAGGGGGCGCTCCGAACGTGAAGGGCGCCATCGTGCGGACAAAGTCGAAAATAGTGCGCTGGTCAATCTCGTTACCGAAGAGACCTGAGAACGAGAAGATAACAAACGATATTAGTGTCAATTATAGTCAACCAAACAGCGATAATAGTCAGTGTGAGATTTGTATATACATGTACTAATAAATATCATAATTTCTAAGGAGGAACATACAAGAAGGTATATTATTTACGGTAAAACTCATTAATGACGCAATAATATATCATGAATTTTTATCAGTAAAAATCCTTAAATCTGGGTTCTTTAAGCACATTATAATGATGAAAATTGAACCACACTAAAATCGGTTTGGGATATCTTCATCTTTATCTAATTTCCACTCTACTAATTAGCAATTCAACAGGCCAGATGCCCCCCCCCCCCTCCCCCTCCTCCTCCCCTTAACCCCCGGCACGGTGTCCAGGCGGGTGACACTAGCGCCCCCTATACACCCCTAACAGGTGGGGGCCCGCACCCCGGCCCCCTCACAATGACCGGCTCTGTAAACTATGCCTGGCACGACCAACGCCCGCCTCTCCCCACTCGTGACGTCACCAGACCGTGACATGCGCACAAAGCCGGAACCGGGGTCACGTGATTGGTCCTTTGGCCGGGCGCCATTGACGACTGACGTCGGCAGATGGCGCTGGGAGCGTTTCCCTGACGCCTGACGTCTGGTATGGTACGGTAAGGTGGTACAGGGAACGATGTAGCCCGGTAAGGCGATATGGGTAACGGTATAACCCAGTGGGTTGATATGTTTAAAGGTATAGCCAGGTAAGGTAGTATGGGCAATAGTGTAACCAAGTGGGTTGATAAATATAATGGTATAGCCTAGATGGGTAACAGTATGGCCGCTAACACTATACTAATGCACAAGCTGTAGTCGGGGAACAATTGCTGTTATCAGCTGTTATAATCCAATGATAACCGAACCCCAACTTGGTGTTTTGTTTAGACTCGGGACAAGATGGCCGCCTCCATAACACAACAGCTATCTGCCCTATAGCATACTCTCACTAAGGAGACCAGTCAACTGGTGCTACTTAAAACTGGGGGTCATATTAGAGGAAGTCTATTGTTTACTCTGTTGCTTCTGTGCCCCTCTGTACACCCCCTTAGCCTCCTATGTCATTAACAATATACATCACACAGATAGAGTGTTTGCTGTTGGGTTCTGAGTGTAGAGACCACCAAAGCCCCGCCTAACTACGGTTTGTTTACCCCACGTTGTTAGGGACTGGCGGTAGCTGTGTACTGGTGTGTACAGTGTAGTATGCTAACACTGCTAGTAGTAGAGTCCAGGCTTAAATGTACACAGGATATGGCAGGCTTAAAATGAAGCTTACCTCGAGCTTGAAGCTTGAGAGTCAGTGATTGGTGGAGTTCATCGATGTACTTAATGGCCTCCTCTACAACTGTGACCTAAATAAAACAAGAATACAGACATATTATAATCACTCATTTATATTACTAAAATCCTTTAATAACTTGACTCAATGAAGTATGTGTAGGTATTTACTTTCATTATACTCTTACTGTTACAATAGCGGAGATATATAGGAATAGATATAGTGAACGATGTTTAGGTGAGACTGAAGGTTGGTAGATATTGTGAATGATGTTTAGGTGAGAATGAAAGTTGATAGACATTGTGAACTGTGTTTAGGTGAGACTGAAGGCTGGTAGACATTGTAAATGGTGTTTAGGTGAGAATGAAGGTTAGCAGACGACATTATGAACGGGTTTAGGTGAGAGTGAATGTTGGTAAACTGACCTTGGAGACTTTTTCCCGCTTGGCAGTGGCTGGGATGATGGCTCGCAGTTTGGAGAACTCCCGAGCCTTCAGTTTCTTCATGTACGCCTTCCGGTACTTGCGCGACACCTTCTGGCCGGCGGACAAACTACCCTTCACTGGGGAACGCGTGTCAACAATCTTAATCATCTGTGAGAAAAAATAAAAAGACACCATCAGTACAGAAACCAAACAAAAATAACAAATATATTTATATGGTTTAATCCAATGTTGATATTACCAATACTAGTATCTTTACTTAAATATATCAACAGATATTTTCAATAAAAATCTAAAAACTAAGAAAGCACTATCCGATTCAAACAAAAACAGAGGATGAATTATAGAATAATAATTCTAGGGAACATCGATTCTCATGGTTACTACACCCCTGTACAGACTAAAAGAAAGGACAATGCACAGGATATGAACCATTGAGAACAGACAGCAATACTCGTAGAGGCATGGGGAATGGGTTCCCAATGATAAGCCTATGGTACATAAATACCAGTGGTCCGATAAAGTCGTAGCCATTATCTTTTGGTCAAAGTTGCTATTCTCCAACTCATTTGAATGCTACGCGATATTCACTCGGCTTTACCTCCTTCATATCACTCCACATCAAACTCACGAGAACGACAAATTTGACCAAACTTGGTTTCTTCTCTAATGCCCGGACAGTGCTCCAGCATTGGTTGTGGCCTATATGTGAGTGACAATCAACCCTACTCAATGTGTGTGAACATCTGATAAGTGTTATAATTGCGGTCATTGTGGACACAGAATCCCCTGCAGCCAGGTGGTGGTGGTGGCGGCTCAGAACCTCACAGACCTCCACAACACACGCGGAAATGAAGGTCGGCAAACTTCAAAAACCACCGCAGCGCCACCTGTCATCACCGGAAGTGCCCTGACCCCGGGTTTCCGCCGCGCTCCTACGGGGAATCACTGTACTGACGATTGACCCCTGGTCTCAGGGGGTTGGTGGGGCCCCGGGGAGGGTGTGGGGTGTATGAGGCGGGACAGATGGTGGGTGTGGTGGTGTAGGTAAGGGTACCAGGCCCCACTGGTCGACCAACTGGTGCCTGGTGCTTCCAGATGGCATCGTGGTGATAATATCCAGGACTGGGGAATGTGGTTCCGGGAATGGGCTCTTCAAAAAAACCCCATGAATCATAGGTATAAGTATTCTTTCTGTCCAGTTGCTGAGCTGTATACCTCATTGTATACGGCAGAAATTGTTGTGATACTAAAAGAGCACAAGGGAGGGTTGGTCTATGTGACGGAAAAGGGCATGGCTCTAAGTTGCTGTTACCTAATACCAAAGGTGATATCGGAAATGATTTAAATTGTGTCGAGAGTCCCTGCCGTGTACATCTGTTGGATTAACAATGATGATGCACATAAAAGGACTTTCGCCGACATACGAAGTACTTCTCAAACAATTGCCTCAGAGCATCGATATTAAATCTACCCTATTTCCTCAACTTGTATCTCCCTCTCTAACTCTATATTCCATCCTCTATAACCTATAAATGATATACCTAAAGGAACAAAATCCGACTGATTGCTAGGAGGCAGAGATGAACTGCGGGTGTGGTATATAGAAATGGGTCTGCAGTTTAAACTGGATGAAAAAAAAAACCACATAAGGAGAGGTCATAAAAAGAATCTTAAGAGGGAAACTACGTGGTATTGGGTAACGCTATTTGCAGTGACAGGATGACATCACAACAGTGGTTGATATCAGGCCATATGTCTGTCTGCTGTGTCTACCCACCAGGTGAGCAGTGGGCTCGTCTGTGAGGGGGGGGGGGGGGTTCTCCCTGCACCCTACGGCAGGTGGGTGACAGTAGACCGGGCCTTCTTCAGGTAACAGCCGGGCGGCGGGGCCCGGGACCCCGGCCCGCCGTGTGTGTGACCTGACCCCCGGGCTGAGCGGCCGGGACCGGGGGGACGCGGGGGAGGACGGGGGGGGGGGGGGGTGTGGATGTCCCCCCCGCCCCGTCTTTTGTGAGCCCGGCCGCCCACTCACATGTCGCCCGGCGTGTCCGGCACCTGGCCCGGCGGCCGCTTTGAAGTGTACGCCCTGAATGTAAATCTATGACAGGTAGTTTATAAATGTAAAGTAGGCGGCGGGGGGGGGGGGGGGTGATTCTTACTGCCCCCCCTCCCCACACACCACCGGCCCCATCTTCTCTGCCTCTGTGGCATTCATCGTCTCAACATCACCCCCCCCCCCCCCTCTCGACATGACTATATGAGACACAATGTACCATATGGCTGACGAGAACCCCCCCCCCCCCCCACACACACACACACTATGACCTCCTGATAGTGGTAAGTAATGGCGATACCCCCCTTCGGCCTCGTCCTTCCACCACCCGTCTATGATCCCCCATTACACCACCACTACCAGCCTGCATCGTTTAGCCTGCCGTTTGTAAGCGAGCGATAATAGATGCAGTCTTAATGTTCTGATCCTCGTCCTGCCATCTGGCGGGGTGTTTATACCAGCCGGTTACCAGCTCTCCGCCCCTATTTTCCACCCCTAACCCCCGACCTACACACATTTATAAACAACCACCCCCTCTCTCTCTCTCTTTCTCTCTCTGTCTGTCTCTCTCTCTGTCTCTCTCTGTCTCTCTCTGTCTCTCTCTCTCTCTCTGATGGCATCTACATACTCATGATACTGTTGCCAATAGCTGCGACCTGGTTAAGATGCAGGGTAGTTGATCTACAATGCTGTGTATAGTGTTTCTACAATATAACCCCATTAATAGGACCACCTTTAGAAACAAGAGGCAGATACAGTTACTGTCACAGACGGATAAGCGCAGTGTTCGTAAGTAATAGTTACTGTAGTAGAATGATTGACAAGTGGATAATATCACTTTCCCAAGCGCAGAAAACATGTCATTAAAAATAGATCTTGCACCTACATATACATATTTGTCTTCCAAGCCAAAAATAAATGTATTCCTTTTATGTTGCAGGGTGCTTCACTTATTAACAGAGTAAACTGTACATAAAATGGGGCGGGCAGTGCCAAAATATGTGTGTTCGCTGAATATGATACCCAGTAATAAGGTTCCACTGTTTTTATATAAATAGGGGGTCGAAGTTTTAAATCAAGATCTCTTCGCTAGCCTACCCTATATTGACTTCTATGGGATACAATGTCTAGTTGATGGAATCCCTGATATTGGATTAAACATGGATATCACCTTGACTTGGTGGTAAATACAGGGTAACTTTGATATGTTAGGGTGATACCTGCAGTGGTAGTCTAGAGGGTGGTGAGGTGTGGTGGGGGTGTACAGTGGGTTCCGGTCAGCGAGTCCATGACACCTGTGGGTCAGTCTAAGGTCGGGGTGTACGTGGGGGTGGGGTGGTGGGGGTGGTGGGGGTGGGGTGGGGTGGTGGGGGCTGCCACTAGTCCACTGACCCTGAATGTATGGAGTCTGGATCCACAATGCATGTAGACCCAGGTCAGTCTGGGGTCAGAGACTGGGCCACACTGCAGGGGGTCTGGACACAACCCCACACTGCTGACTGCAATCGTGATGAAGGTCAAGAGTCGTGAAGGTCAGATCTCGGATGTTTTCTGGGATTGTTGTACCGTACAAGTAAAGTAGAACCTCAATTATGGGACACCCCAAACTCGGGGCATCTTGGCCTGGAACAAAATCTCCCATTTCTTGTTTATTTTACCCCGTTAAGCCAACCATCTCACAGCAAGGACCAGTCGTGTTCAGAACGGAGGGTGGTCCACTTAGCAGGGTTCAACTGTGTCGCCATATGTTGGGAAATGGGTATGGAAACTCATAAATGTTTCCAGAGCGTAGAGTATAAAGTAGGGATCAGGATATTTATACTAGTTATAGTTAATTTAAGTATAAAAGATGATTGCTACGTGGATCATCTTCCGTTCTGGACATAAATGGTACGCGTTGAGGGATGGTTTGTTTAACGGGGTAAAATGAATATGAAATAGGAGATTCCGTTCCAGGTCAAGTTGCCCCAAGATACAGACTTAACTCAACTGGGGTTCTATGTGCTAGCATGTGGATAACAGGTTCTGGGTGCCACTGTGTTTCCTGATTGTCTGTCATCCTTACATTATTCTCATCCTGACATAACCCTGACAACAGCGTGAACAGCATTATCTCATACCTGGAATTTTTTCCCAATAGACTTAACATTGGGAACTCGTATACAACACCCATGGAGTATTTAAAAAAAACAAAAAACAATTGGGGATGATGTCACAGAGGTTAATCCATTAGTCAAAGTGGAGGGTGAGAAAAATTCAGAAAAGTCTAGGCCAATTGGGTTCCATTAATTTTGTGTATAGCCATGTCTGTGTGACATATATATGGTATTTAGATTCTGCTCTTTATGATATTAAACCTCAATACTGCGTCGTTACAGGTTAAGTAGGAATGACAGCTGTTGAGAGACATTGATGATTCACAGCCATCACGCTGTCAGGTATAAACTACTGAGTCCATCCACACACGATACGTTACCCAACCCAGACACCCGGCCGCCCTAAAAGACCCAACTCTCCAGTCTACGGCGAACCGGTCACATATGGCCGCCTCACTGCCTGTGATTTGAGAGAAAACAGAAGCTCCATATCGCGCCATATGTTCCCCGAGAACTCCAGCGGGTATCTTGATGAATATCCCACCATATGGAGACCTCACTGGTGGGTGAGACTTGCAGACAGTGTCCGGGAGCCCCCCTCCCTCCCTCCCTCCCTCCCACTGCCCTTACACCCACATCCAGCCCTAGTTACGGCACAGGAGGGAGGGAGGGAGGAGGAAGGGAGGGAGGGAGGGAGGAGCAGCAGCAATGATGTCATCCTTGACATATATTTAGAATCGCGCCACAATTTCTCACTCACACCCCCGCCACCCATACCACCCCCACGGCCTACCACCCACCGTACGCCGGGCACCATATGCCGGGCGGAGAGGGTAACAATACCCACCCTTCTGTGAGCGGTGTGGGGTGTGGGCTGAACCCCGCTGTGGGGTGTATACAATGGTGACCCCGGGCTGGGCGACAGGGAGACCGGCAGACCCTGACAGCTGGTGCCGGGGAGAGCGGGCCCGGGCGCCGGGAGGGTTGTCGGGGGTACGGCGAGTGGTGTTTCCCAGGTTATAATACCACCCTTGTAGACTGGCTTCTGTCCCTGTGTCCTACCCCTATCCATACGCCTCCTAGTCTGACGCTAGCACCTATCATAGTAACCCTCCCTCTATACTCCACTCCAGTGGGATATATGAGCAAGGGATGGGATGGTTACGGGCAGTAATTTTTAATCATTCAATAAATGTTCATAATCAAAGATTTTAGCAAGTCTATACTACCCCCACCGTACCCCACCATCACCACCCAACCCCGACTACAATCGCCCATATGGCGAGTTCGTCTGCGGTAAAATCCGATGCTTTAACACCCAGCTTTTGCGAATCATGCGATGCTTGTGGGTATAATATCATCGCAGGGTTTGGAGACTGGGAATGTGTTTGGAGAAGGATACTGGAGGAGTGCTAAAGCTCACAGCACAGTCTCCAGACGGTGCCTGGAATGGCAGAGTCTGGAGTCTAAAACCATGTTCGGATGAAGCCGACAGCTGTGGATTGGATGCACGTTGAACGCGTGAATGTGTGCTGTGAGGTGTGGGTTAGAATATGGAATGATTCACCTACCTTGTGTTAGTGTGTGTTGGGTGGTACTCCGGGTGATTTGTAAATGTAACCGGGGTGTTCAACGTTGACGGTCGCAGGTGTGTATTGTATATATATCCACTGTCGAGCACCGTTGCCTGCTTGGGTTCTGTTCTGACTGTGCCTCAACCTCAGTCACCACCGCCTTTATACTCCTACCTCATGAATATTCATACGATGAGGTAGTTCTCCCAGCGTTCCCCGGCCACGGCGCTACGTCATCGGTCAACGCGTCGACCAATCAGCGCGCAGCTTTCATCCAGCGCACGGCTGTCACTCCCAACCCGCCCGGCGTCTCTCCGCAGTAGCGCCATCTGTCCCTAGCGTCGGGAACTGGCCTGGAGTGGTAGTGTCATGAAGATAATCGCCGCCGCAGTGGAGTGGCCAGACTGGCTGTCATGGGTCTCAAAGAGCATCCCCCAGCACCCCCCAGCGAGCAATCACAGCTAGTTACGATAGATTAGAGCAAACTACAGACTGTCACTTGGGGACAGAACAGTAGATTACTGTTTAATTCAATCATAGGGGAGGTGCCGTATTCCCGAAAACCCCAACTGCCAGACGCACCAACTGTTGATGTTATACGGAAACAGGGTTACTGCAGTCGTACGTTAAACATTCTTGGTGAAATTGTCATTTTATTATCAACCTAATAAAGAATGTTTATGGTAAACCTATGGGGACATTGGGAACTCATTTTCCATGTTCCTATGGGTGTTGCAGTCAGTTCTCCATGGTTTATATCCTGTGTCTTGCCCATTCTTTTAGTGTGTCCATGGGTGAGATAAATACAGAAAGCAACTTGTTTTGATCAAAGTCGTTGTTCTCCAACTCGTTTGAATGCTATGTGATATTCACTCGGCTGTTGCCTCGTTCATAACACTCCACATCAAACTCGTGGAGAATTTGACCAAAATTTGTTGGTTTCTTCTTTAGGTTGCAATAAAGCGCGGATAAGAAAAAATAGTACGGAAAAATAGTGTGAGAATTAAAGTGAAGTAAAATCAGCATGCTACCAGTCGGATAAATGAGAATGATAAAAACTAAATTAATTTTTGGGGATAAAAGTGGTTGTGTACTCCTCGAAGCTGACCCTACGAAATTTCCTCGCATGCGCTCGGATATTACGACGCATTAACCTCTCGGAGCATATGTATCTTGTGTCTGAATCCAGACAATGCTGTATATGCATTGTCCGGAGGGATAATGCCATGTATCTTTGACGTACAATTACACCCATCCTGTTTTCGTATCATCATATATCTTAAAATTGCGAAATTTAACCTTCTGATGATGTCGATTGCATGGTTGTACCCTGTTTGTCAAAGCGTAACGCACGGCACTAAATACAGTAGGAGGGGGAGGTATATATGTTGGAAGTACGACCACAGGTATATAATAACAGCAATCGTCGCGTCTGGGTTCGCTCCTAATTTCTGTAAATCCCAGATCATATCGATGGGGATTCCCACAAAGAAACCCCTTTAAATGAGTGTGATGATTGTATTTTCAAAGGGGATAAGTCCTAAGACGGGATCTTCTGTTTAAATCCAAAGGCGATTAGTAGGTGGCTGCCTGCTGTGTGAAGTATGCTTTCCGTAACTTATGAAAAGTCGATGCAATTGTAACATGAGCATTGTATAAGTATGTGCCTGAAATACTAGCTTCTTGCTTATACAGACAATATGTGAGTTATATGATAGCATATGCTCCTCACCAGTATGCTTACATAGGGTGGTTCTGTTGTTTTTATTTCTGAAACCACTAATTCAGATTTAAGTGAGAATATTGGATTATAACGTTTACCCAAGCTAATTTGTTTATCCGGATATCAATTCTATTTACTTCCAGGGTCAGCGCGGTAAAAAATATAGTGAGACTTAACAACTCCAGGAAATAGAACACCAGTATTTCATTTGTAGCTTTATACAGTGATGTACCTTTAGACATAACTATTTTCCAAATAAGATGTGAAAAGTGAAGTCTCCATATAAGATCCTTCGTGAATTGGACAAACTAAAGCGGGAATTACATAGGATCCCAAACAATTTTTTTGACTTATTTGTTTCTGGAAACACATATAGTAAACAGATGTATTAGAAATAGATGACTTTTGCTTTGCCGAGAGCACAAAGGTCAAGGAATACGTCGCTATGTTCGTGTTTGGCAAATAATGTCCTGTGACTAAGAGGGGAAGCCTCATATCCGGCCGCGTAGATAGAAGGTGGATTAATAAAAAAAAAAGTGTGTATCTGCATGTAACACCATTTTATTATATACCCATGCAGTATATTTGATAATTACGTACTGCTGCTCCCTGTGCAGTATAATTGGAATACTGAACCCTGTGCAGTACACTGTTATACTCCACACGTTGAAATATCAGCAGTGTGTGAAATTTCATGCAGACAAGTTTACTATGCCAATATACAGTAAGGTTTAATTTTGGGTATATAATAAATATAGAACGACCTACCATGCTACAAAACTCGATGGGAATTGATGTTATTTATGGAACTCTGCCTCTGCCTAGGTCCTCGTTCCATAAATAACAACCAATTGACTTCTCGTTTTGTAGCATGTACGGCATGGTCAGGTCTTTCTATATAAGTATCAGGGAGAGTTTCCTGAATGTTAACGGGCCCAGACTGGATACAGGGGCCCGTTTAGTAATCTATGATGGTACACCTAGACCCGCTACTGTATGCCATAGAGACCCAGGGACGATGTGGGCTAACTTTATTCAACACTTATGGATACAGACTTAAAGCCCAACAGAAGCAAACAGACTTAAATGTTATTAGACGATAACACTTGTAAGAAGCACAGTAAAGGATCTTCATGTACGATCCTAGATTATTAAACGGACCCCTGGTCAAAATAGATATTAGGATCGGCAACGGATTCCTCCATATGGCCTTGAACCTTACTAATGATGCCTTAATGATCTAGGCATACAACACTGGCTGGACTGGCATGTAGTGCCTGGGCCGTACTACTTTCGGTCTACACTACTCACACTCAAAACCGTCCTTCACGGCACAACCACGACTAGTGGCGCCATCTGTAGTCAGATACAGGTTTCACGCCACAGCAACATTCAGGAATAAGTTGTCGGCAAGATTGAGTTTATTAGATGAGGACGAGGGGAAATAGACCAGATTATCAAATGTGATGTTTGTCCTCATTTCACAGTGCCAGTGTTTGATCGCAGTCATATTTACACAGCTTTTACAATATATTTCCCTCACAGCAGACTCTGATTTGGCAAAGTTTTAAAAAAAAAAAGATTTTTTTTTTTATATATAAGCAACTTTTATATCTATTAAAAAAAGATAATTTTACTCGGTGGATATGAGAAGGAGAGAGAAAAGAAAGAAAGAAATTGTTACGATACAAAATATTGTCACAATCCTTCCCACTGTAGATACACAAAATTGCTATCATTTCTTTATAGCCATTACCATTGCCATCATTATTCACATTATTATTGTTATGTTTGTTGTTGATATTAAGTAACGATAGATGAATGAGATTATACTGTTCACGAACTTACTTGACCAATACAAGGCCATGGTTGAAATCCAAACGTACAAACTCATGAGAAATAAATTTTAAAAAGAAGAGAGAGGGAGAGAGAGGGAGGTAGAGAGATAGGTAGATAGATAGAGAGAGAGAGAGAGAGATGGAGAGAGAGGGAGAGAGAGCGAGAGAGAGAAAGATGGATGGATAGATAGATAGATAGAGAGACAGAGAGAGAGACAGAGAGAGACAGAGAGAGACAGACAGACAGAGACAGAGAGACAGAGACAGACAGAGACAGACAGAGACAGAGACAGAGACAGAGACATCCAGTCGTGAACCCTGTCAAACTCAGTCCTAACCTACTCAGCGGTGTGAATTTAGCGTACGGGTGTGAGTGTCACTGTCAACGTCATAATCTGATGACGTCACTGCTATCTGAGCCTCACTCTGAGCTCGGCGATCACGTGACCCGCGGCCCCCCGCACCTGGGTGTTGAGGAGACTGATAACAGCTTACCTCAGATTACAAACACCCACCCTCCCTCCCACCCACCCAACCAGCTGTAATCATCAACCCCCCCCCTCCCACCACTAAATGACCCGCCCCGCACCCCGCCCGCTACTTAATGACCCGTGACGACACCTGACTAGTGTCACCTGTCCCCCCGGTCACGCCCCACCTCCCACACATGTCACCGGCGGGCGGGGAAGGGAGGGGGAGGGTGGGGGTTCAGGCTTCAACCCCACATCTCGTTATTAATAACCCTCCCTCACACACCCCCGTCTCACACACCCTCCTCACACACACCCTCCTCCACTCACACACCTGTATATGACCTACTTCTAGGACAGGTGCATCGTGTCACTTCCGAGAATTATTCCAGGAAATCTGGGCCCTGGGAAACGATGTTCTGGGAACTTCCCGGCAAGGCTTCTGTTCCTCTACCTCTCCACTGACTACTACCCCCCCCCCCCCCCCCAACCCAAATGCCACATCGCGGATGTACATTCAGCCGCATATATATAGGATATAGCATCCCTACTTTACTCGGTCAACTACCGTTTTTCAGATAATATTATTCCAAGAAGCCCTATGCAATATTTTTCCGTTAATAAACCACTTTTCCAAAACAGAAACAAAAATTAACACACCAAATTGGAGCTTGGGTGACAGAATAGGATGTGATTACAGTATTTTCACAGGAGATAAACTAAACAGGTATTAATAACAAATAAACAAACAAGTTTTGGTCAAAGTCATTGTTCTCCAAGAGTTTGATGTGGAGTGATATGAACGAGGCAACTGCCGAGTGAATATTACATAGCATTCAAACGAGTTGGAGAACGACTTCTTTGACCAAAACGATTTGCTTTCCGTATTTATCTCACCCCCGTACACACTAAAAGAATTGATGACACACAGGATATAGACCATGGAGAACGTACTGCAATACTCGTAGGGGCATGGAGAATGAGTTTCCAATGTTAAGCCTATGGGACAAGAATACCAGGGGTGAGATATACACAATAATGACTGGTTTTGTTTACGAGTGGCCGTAATCTCCGAGTTGTTGACGCGTAGTAATATCCGAGCGATTAGCGAGGATATTACGTCGCCAACTACGATAGGTGGGTATTTATTACCCACCTACCAGATTAATAACAAATATGAACCATATATCGACATATAGGATGACTTAACATTGATAAGGCTACAGCACTGTCTGGCATGGTTGTAATTTGGTTTATGCTTACGCCAATTATATAGTTCGCTATTTTCCCTTGTTTTTAGCGTGCACCAGGTTTTCTGACAGTGAGATCTGATGGTAAATGAGATTATCAGGACTAAATGTAAATAATTTCTTTGAATTAATATCCATGAAACTTGTTTTGAAGTAAATGATGATTTGACTTTATCATGGATGGGACTATTTTTCTGGAATCTCCTGCGAGAGATTCTGACATGCCAGAATCTCCGGGTAGGTGATTCCAGGTGCTCTATGCATTTCCTATGGAGACAACGTATTTGGTGGGTAATAAAAAAACATATTCCTGGAAGTTCTGGGAAGCCGGGGTTCCCCGCCACTTGAGGCCGTGAGAACGTGAAGCTCCGTGTACACAGTGTCAGCCCCCAGAATGGGGCGCCTCTAGCGGCAGCGGGATGCACCTGTGGGGGCAGGCGGATGACACGGACCACAATGCACCGCGGCGGCGGCCATTGTTTACGGCGGGGTCGCCGGAGGGTATGCAGCTGATGACCACCAGGGTGCGTGCACGGTAAAACCTCTTATTACTGACTCGGTTAGAACGAGCACTGGGTTATGATGAAATAATCGGTGGTTTTGTGGACATGCGGCCGTAAGCCACGAGGGGTTGACGCGTAGTAATACACGAACGCTAGCGAGCGTATTACGACGTCAACCTCGGGTGGTTTACAGAGCCGCCTGCCTACAAAACCATCGTTTGTTGCATTTATTATCCATCGTTTCTCACCCCTGTACACACTAACAGATGACAGATGCACAGCCCACAGAGTATAATATACGGAAACTGGCTTAGGCTACTGTCTTCGTACGTCAAAAATACGCGGTGAAATTGTTGATCACATACATCCCGATGCCGTAGGCAGAGGGATGTATGTGATCAATAATTTTACCAAGTATTTTCACGTAAGAAGATAGTAAGCCTGTTTTCGTATTATTATATACCTAACAATGGCGAAATTGTACCTAGTCACGTGATCACATACCCCATACGTCACAGTGTGGCGTACGGATATAAATACGCCATGGGTAGGAGCGGGTAGTATACGTAGGTCATACCGCCACAGGTATATAATAAAAAAGGTACGCGATTTGGCGTCATGCATCCACTGTGTTTGTTAAATTAACGGGGTTTAAATCGTACACAGTCTTTTGAAGTTGTCCGCGCAAAACCCTGTACACCCCCCCCCCCCCCCCTCAGTTATCACAAAATAAATCCCCTGGTCCGTGGAGCTTTGTGAAAGTGAGGTTTTACTGTCGTGGTAAAGGTGGTGTTGGTGGATACAGCATCGAGCATGCTTAACGGTAACACTGAGGGTAAGTGGTGGGTGAGGAGGGGGCAGGGGGCAGGTGTGGGGGCTAAACGGAGCCGCACTTTTTGATACAGATGGTCTCCCCCCTCCCTCCCCCCTCCCACTCCCGCAGCTGCGCAGTCAGCCCTCTGCCAACTAACGCCAAATCTCGTGGACGCCGAGAAATGGCGATATTTGGCCTCATCGGGCAAACTTCACCTGCCACCCCCCTCTCCCCACACACCCACACAAAGTGGGCATTAAATGACTAACAATTATGACCCTGGAATCGCAATTAGAGTTGGGAAATGCAGGTGTATATCCGCGGCATTGACATTCAATCACTCCTAATTTATTTGAGTGCCAAGAGTTTGGCTGATTTATTCCGATTCTTGATTTCTCCTTTGTCATGATGAGAATAATTATGAAATTTGAACACATGTGTCTTCTGGAATGATATACAATATATATAATATAGGTACACTGTATATATACATACAGCACACAAATAACAATAAAGTTAGCAGTGAATAATATGTAAGTATAATATATGTACACAATATTGACTGGTTTCAGATACAAGCGGCTGTATGCCCCAAGGAGTTGACGCGTAGTAATATTCGAGCGTATGTGAGGATATTGCTTAGAGTCAACTCCGAGGAGCATACAACCGCTTTTATCTGAAACCAGATGAATATATATATATATGTAACATTTATATATGTTTATAAGTGCACCGTTAAAATGTATTATGATAAATGTACATCGCTTTTCGGAAATGTGATAATTGATCATGTCAATAAATGATTGGCTCTGGACTGTTAAAAGTGTAAATTATAGATGCCTTCATTAAATTTACAGATTACTTGTAATAGTTAGTGTGAAAATTAGAAACAGAAAAGGATTCTGTTGTCTCTTTCTTCATCTTCATCCACAGGATCCATCAACTCGTGCTGTTATCTTCTTATTCTCTTGTTTGTGAAATATTCTCCAACAAAATGTTACGTATAAGTAAAATATCAACAACAAATACATCTGGGTAAGACTAAACGAAAGATAACCTTTATGAAAGTACAGAAATGCCTGGAATACTTTTTTCTAACATTTTTATTCATTATTAAGCTTAGTTAGCTTAGTTAGCTTCCTTTCATTGTTTTAACATAATGAGGTCATAACAAAATACCTCCATCATTTTAACATGTGTACGATACCTGGAATATTATAAAAAAATACAATAAACTCTGGAATATCAAAAAAAATATAATATACACATATAAAATGTGATGTTAAAACTAGGTGTTACCGTGACCACACCTGGATAGTTTTTTTTCAGTTCTTGTAAGTGACTGTATATGGCAATAATTAATTATACCTGGTACAACAATTAACCCCAAAATAACAAATACAGCAGCAAGTCAAACCACAACCAAGTTTCATATGAAGGTAGAATAGAGTGTAGACTTGCTCAAGTCTTTGATTATGAACATTCATTAAATGATTAAAAAAAATCGGAATACAATTCATCATAGCCTGTGTCCTACTCTGACTGGCCCATGAATCAAAGACTTGTCCACTATGAACAGAATCTCCTGTTTATGACCCCAAGCCACTCCCTGTGTCACTCAGAAGGGGTGGAGGGGTAGGATACAGGGACTGAGGCCAGTCTAAGTAGAGTGGTGGCATCTATGGAATGCAAACAGTGAGTGCCTGAAATCACAACCTGCGTTCAGACACAACCTGCAGATTTGAAACGAAATCTACTGATTGAGAGGATGAATGATGATGGATACAGGATCGATTATATTAGGAAACGTCCTTACTGTAGGCGAAACTTGTATTGTTTGTAGGCGGAAGGCCGTACGAAAAACTAAAAATGACCGAGAGCAATAAAAGTTTCGCCCACAGTCAGGATGTTTGCTTATTTATTATATACCTTAAGATAATTAAAAGCTCCATTTTAATGACTTATAAAGTCAGAGTCACAGCGGGCACGAACATTATTATTACTGCACCCCTAGCAGTATTTAATAGACATTCGGACACAGGTATATAATAATAGACAATCTCTCAGCTTGAACACACTTTTCTCTGTATATCGGTGAGATGGGGTACGATAATACGAAATCGAACTCCAGTTAGCCTTGTCAATGTTTATACCTGGTCAGGTCTGCTACTCACTACACTCGGCTAACGCCTCGTGTAGTAATACACAACCTGCCCATCGTGGCATAAACATTGACAAGGCTAACTCTCGTTTGGTTTCTACTAAGTACGTCACACAGCACGCTACTTGTACTAATTTCAGGTGACACTTGTTAGTTTTTATTTGTCTCATCAGACCAGAACTAAACAGGGCAGCCCGCGACCGTTCAGTCATGAACCACGTACGTGTATTTAGTAAATAATCACGAGTCTCTCACGGCGGGCGTACACGTACCCCACGTGTCAGCTACGTGTCGACACGTTTAACGTGTCCCTGTCTAAAGCTGGAGACACACCAAGCGAGAAACGAAGTGATTTCCGGAATCGCCAACACAAAAGGCCTATATTGGAGCTATTATTTCATATTTCCCTTGATTATTGTTTCTGATACGTTATATTATCGGTTGGAGATATTGATATGAAAAAATATCTCAGATATATGCTATTTTGTTTTGGCGATTCCAGAGATCGCCGCCTTTACTCGCCTGGTGTGTCTCCGGCTTAAAGCTGGAGACACCAAGCGAGAAACGCAGCGATTTACAGAATCGCCAAAGGCCTATATGGGAGCTATTATTTCATATTTCAACTGATTATTGTTTTGATACGCTACACTATCAGTGAGGGATATTTTTATGAAATAATATCTCACATATATTTGTTATTTGTATTGGCGATTCTAGAGATGGCCGCCTTGACTCGCTTGGTGTATCCCCGGCATAAACGGCAGAGATACGGTTGGATTATATTTGATTCTGTGAATCAAAACCTGTATTTTCACTACCAAAGCAGAGACTATAGAACCAAATGGTTTGTCTGTCATTGTTGAAATAGACAATATCATATAACATAAAATACTGCAAATACCAACCTCTACTAGAGAAGTGGTAATTGACACGTACCACCATACTGTGCCGGTATGGCGACGTACCACCATACTTTGAATATGATTGGTTGTATCATGCAGAAAGAGTAAATACAAAAAGAAATAAATAGCATACAGGCTAAAATACATACGGCAAAAAAATCATTAGTTAGATTTTTGCAGACATCAAGCGCATCCCCCTAGTGGTGCCTCGGGACACCACACTGTGGATAAAGGGCTATAGGCGGCACATGACCTCCCCCCTCAGACACTGTACACACCTATGATACATGACACAGCGGTGCTATCTCTGCAATACCCTACTCACCCCGTACATGCTGCAGGCAGGTACAGCCCACCTGTATTACCCCCTGTGTCCTCTCACCCCACCTGTACTGCCCTCACGACCTCCCACCCTGTGAATTATAGTGCGGGACACCTGGTCATCTACCCCGAGATGGTTATCGGTCTCACCCGTCCCTCTCACCTGCTGCACTGGTGTAGCTGGAGGGGTAAACAGAGAGAGAGGGGGAGAGGGATGGATAGAGAAAGAGAGAGAGGGAGAGAGAGAGGGAGAGAGAGAGAGAGAGAGGGAGATATATATAGAGAGAGTAAGAGAGAAGGAGAGAGAGGGAGGGAAAGTAAGGGAGAGGGGGAGAGGGTAAGAGGGTAGGGATAGAGAGAGAGAGAGAGGGATAGAGGGGGAAGAGAGAAAGGGGGACAGAGAGGGATATATATAGAGATTAAGAGAGAGGGAGAGAGAGGGAGGGAAAGTAAGGGGGAGGGAGAGACAGAGGGAGAGGGAGAGAGGGGGACAGATGGAGAGAGACAGAGGGGGAGAGAGAGAGCGAGGTAGGGAGAGAGAGAAAGAGAGAGAGAGAGCTAGGGAGAGAGAGGGGGAGGGATTGAAAGAGAGAGGGGAGAGACAGGGGGGGAGAGGGAGGGAGAGGGAGGGAGAGAGAGAAAGAGAGCGAGGGAGAGAGAGAGAGGGAGGGAGAGAAAGAGAGGGGGAGACAGAGGGAGAGAAAGAGAGAGTGTAGAAATTTGTAGAAATGTGGCCATAAACCACGAGAGCGTAGTAATACGCGAGCATTAGCAATATATCATGAAGTCCACCTTGAGCGGTTTGTTTACAGAACCACAGACAGGTTTACAGACCCCCCCCCCCCCCCGACTGTACCTGTACCAGTGTCTGTGAGGTGTGTGTGTGTGGGGGGGGGGGGGGGGGGGTCCCCCTACACCCCCCTCCCCCCTGACACCACCCTGAACCCCGATACTTGCTTTCCAACACTGGCCTCATATATCACGGGAGGTAAGACAGTGGGGAGGTTACCGCATCTCAGTATAACCCATCCCCACCCCTACCCATCCCACATGAAAGGAGAAAAAGACCCCCCCCCCCCCACCCCGTGCTGGGCAGGCAGAGGGAGTCCCCAGGGTAGAGTCAACGGAGGAGGGTAAGAAAGTAGTTCCGTCTTTCCCTCGCCTTTCTAAGTGGCATTTAAAAAAATATTATAATGAGCAAAGTTTTTCTTCTTTTAACTCATACAACCATCGTACTCAAAACCAGAAATCGGAAGTACAAAAACATGCTTAGGTTTATCATTTCACAGTCATCGATTATCTATACTGTAACATGAATCCGAATAAGATATTGATAACCTTAATTACACTGGAATGATATTTAGTTTGACTTGGTTTTTCTGGTAAACACACAACAGTAATTCAACAATCTTAGAAAATTACATATATGCATGTAAGCCAATTTTTTTTAAACAATAAATTGCACGTGTGTCTCGAACCTTTGCGACAGGAAGATAATGGATGTACAAGCATGGAAGATTGTTCTATATTAATAATATACCCGAAATTAATAAAACTTTACCGTAAAATTGTTTTTTTTTATTATGGTATAGTCTACCTGTACTGAACAGTGTTCCGTATTTTGCAGTATGGAACCCTGTTCCGTACTGTATTCTTACGTTGTATGGTGAAACGGTGCTATCTACAGTACATACGTCATGGGTATATAACAATGTTGCGTGTGGAATACTTTACCGTTAATGACTAAGATCACAGGCTAGCCTTGTACTGGGTAAGGTGGTGCATAGGGGCTTAAGAAACCCAAATCAAGTGGAGCCTGTTTTACAAAGAAAAGCCGTGATGGCTGTGTGTGTCACGTGACACCTGCATGGGGGAGATGTCATAAACCACTGAACGGCTTTTAGTGGCCGCAAACACCAACACCAAACTGTGACTGCCGTGACAGACATGATGCATGCTAAACAAACCGTGACTGCCGTGACAGACATGATGCATGCTAGACAAATGATATACATGTATGTCAATTTATTATCCCTCTACACAAAGCCCCCATTGGAAATGTATGAGGACTCAGTAAACCACGACTCCAGCCAGATACCTGCCAGATATCATAACTGTGGTATACGGATTCACATCTGTGGTATACGGCCTCAAAACAATGGTACAAGGGGAAAATAGTCCCTTTGTGCTATAGAGAAAAGAAATAGTCCCTATTGTCATACCTTTTAATATGACAATAACTGGGTTTGATTTGTTGGAGAAGATGGATAATAAATGCAACAAACGATGTTTTTTTGGACAGGCAGCTCTATAAACCACTCGAGGTTGACGCGTAGTAATACACTCGCAAGCGCTCTTGTTTTACTACGCGTCAACCTCTCGTGGTTTACAGCGACCTGTCCACAAAACCATCGATTATTGTCTATGTATTAAAAACTGAACACAATAGAGGAGAGAGAAGAACTTTCAGATACAAGCGGTCATAATCTGCGAGGAGTTGACGCGTAGTAATATCCGAGCGAATGCGAGTCCGATCAGAATACGACCGCTTATATCTAAAGCTAGTTGTTATTGTATTTAACAACCAGCATTGCCAATCAAGATTATCAAAGAAAAGATTAAATGACAAAATGACCAAAACCTTCTCACGCAGTAGTTTGCATGCAAGGGACTCCACACGTCCACAATCTACGCTCTGTGTATAGCGGAGATTACGACCCCCCGTAATCTCCACTCGGTGAATCTTACACACTCCGTACAGATTTTAACCTTTCCACGGCGGATAATGCCTTGAGACATTCCCCAGCATAGACCGGATAATGCCTTGAGACATTCCCCAGCATAGACCGGATGATGCCTCGAGGCATTATTTATGACATTTAGTGATATTCACGATTTCATTGCTTTATGATGAAATAATCAATAAATAAATATGAAACTTTCAGAGAATATACCTAGGATATTGTGTTTAACACTATTTGGTAAAACAAATAAAATAATAAGGATGATTTGTTATACCACGTGATCAAATAATAGAATACGGGTTTAGACAAGATTTGGCCCGTCCCCTGGCGTTTTACTAGTTTGTAACTTTGTAAGAAAATATTTGATACCAGTAATGGTATAAGAAAATATAAAAAATTGAATGACATTAGATAGAACTGTTGTAATAAATGCTCACTTGTAACATAGTCGTGCGACTGTTACTTTGTAAAACGCCTAATGATGAAAGAAATAGTCGATAAATAGATTTATATAAAAAAAAAAAATTCTAGTCCCGAGTACCCGCCCCGACTTAAAGGGCTCAGCCACAGACCCCCAGCCTGTAAAGGATTAAAAGGAATCTTCGTATTAAGTAGATTGTAAAAGCCTTGATTTCGCTTTGATTTTGTTACTATATGTGTATGTCTGGACAAAAGCTTTTAAGTAGGGACCTATACGAACACTCCTCTATCGCTCGTAAAACCCCCACCCCAGATAATGGTTGAGGAAGGGTGCACCCTAGACTGGCTCTAGTCCCTGCATCCTATGGCTATCCTCCTCGCTGGGTTACAGGCTGGCTCCAGTCCCTGCATCCTATGGCTACCCTCCTTGTTGGGATACAGGGACTGGTACAATCGGTAATGGTGTTGGATTTCTGGCGCGGTTTAGCACCAGTATTCCCAACACTCTCCATACAGATATCCTGGCTACTGCCCAGGATATCTCCTGGGAGATTAATACCCTATCCCTTCGATCTCAATCGGGAAATCTGATGTTAGAAATGGAAATTTCAGCTATTTCTACATAGCAATCTGAAATTATTTTCAGGTTCTTCAAATATAAATGAGAAAACTATGGTTCATGTTGTCGTGGTGAGGCCAGCCAGTCGGGAGCGGAACTTGTATTTACCCTGGGCGATGATAGGGAAACTAGTAACCTCTGGAGGGCGTATGGCTATCCTCCTCGTTGGGATACAGGGACTGGTACAATCGGTAATGGTGTTAGATTTCTGTCGCCGTTTAGCTCCAGCATTCCCAACACTCCCTGTACAGATATCCTGGCTACTGGTCAGGATATCTGATGGGAGATTGATATCCTCTCACTTTGATCTTAATCGGGTCACAGTCAGGAGTAGGCGAAATATATTGCTGTGATAACACAGGCAGCCAGGGAACTGGAGGAGGGGTGCGGGGAGAGGTAGGGTTACAGGGAGTAGCTTGGGGCCATAAACGGGAGATTCTATTCATAGTGGACAAGTCTTTGATTCATGGGCCAGTCAGAGAATTAGGATACATACTTTAATGAACTTTATTCTGATTGTGTTTAATCATTTAATGAATGTTCATAATCAAAGACTTAAGCAAGTCTAGGTGCACCCCTCCGATGGTGGGCCAGGTTCTGTCCCGATCTCCACTCAGGTTGACCTCTGACCCGGCAGACAAAACCTCGTCAGTGTACGTCCTGCCCTGCCTGCACCTTATCACCTCTTATCAGTTATCACCATCTTATCTCTCCTCCCTCTCTGTCAACCTTCTCTCTGCCAGTCTATGTTTTAGATAATGTCAGTTTGAGCAGACCTTTTTGACAGTGTTCGGCGGTTAAGCGTCATCCCCGACCGCTATTCATATCAGAGCGCTTTTATACACCTGCCCTTTGAAAGTTCTGAGGCCACATTGTGTCTAGTTCTGATCCTATTCTTTGGCTGTGGCCTTCACTATAAGTATAGTGTCGAGTGGGATTCACACGATGGGATTGATGTACATTACAGGGTGCTTGTCTGAGACAAATCCTGCTGAGATTTCGTACTTAAATACAATCTTCTCTTCTGAATTGTAGGGTTCAAGCCCTAGCCAGGTACAGAATCTCATGAGATTTTGATTTTTAGACACGTTAAAAATTTTTTGGTGAGACAAATGGACCCACTGCTGAATCGCAGACTAAGTGCCAATCCCTGCCAATAGGCCCGGCGCCCACCTACTACGATATGGCACCGATATGGTGCAAAACCAAAATCGCGTCAGAAGGTCACCTAATATCGGGGCAGTTGACCACGTTTCTGCGATTAGACATCGAGAAAAAAACCCATACAATGCGTGGTGGATTGGCATGTCAAGGCATATGTCTACGATTTTCGCTTTTTGTATCGGTGCCATATCGGTAGGTCTAAATTTCTATCGTAGTAGGTGGAGGCCGCGCCTTTAAGTCCTAAGTATCCCTTGGCCTAACTGATCATGCTGGCTCTACGTAATAGGCAACTGGAGGCGACCCTCCGTTACGTCAGCATATAACGTTACGATCAACACAGTCAGCATATAACCTGGATCTCATATATTCTCATCAGTCTGGTCAGTGTAGCGCATTGCAGTAACACCAGCAATAAAGCTTGTAACGGACAAAGTCTTATAGTCATTCATTCAGCTTACTATTCGCACCTGATAGTAACAGTGTGACTAAAAGCTAACTTATCTTCCTCAGGTGGGAGGACCCAGTCACCACCCCTCCCCCATCTTCTCACTTAATGATCGCCTCATTAAACCCACTTAATAAGACTCACAATAATACCCCTCAGTGGACCATGAACTCCTACTCTCCTAAATCAACTAGAAACCCTTAATCCCTCCCTCACCTGCTTCATATAGGTACCCCCAGATTCTAGTCACATACCTCCCACCGCTCCCACACCTCTGGGCGATAATTAGGAACATTCGCTGGTGTCCGCCTAATGACTGCCGCCTCACCATCTTTTGTAGCCTCTCGCCGGGAACCGTCCGCCTCCCAGAAGAAACACTGCAGAAAGTGGTAAAGCGCCCGGAACCCGGATGTATCTCTCTGGAATGAGGTGTAGCTAATGATGCACCTATTATCGCTCACGCAGTTTTTTTTTATTATTGGGAACGCACCAGGGTTCCATATAACGGAAGTGGACATCTGTTTAGACTTACTTCCGGTCACCAATCACGATGCTCACTATTTTTAGCTGTCATTAGGAATGTGTGCTTCCGAATTTCTTTAAATTGTTTGTTCCTTATTTGCGCATATATGTTGTTGTTTTTCAAGGGACATATTTCTTGGGTTTCGTCGTGACATGAATGTGACCTCAATCTCATATGTAAAATAGTCTATTTATACAGAGGTATTTCCATTTTTAATACACATGAACCACTGTCTGAATTCCACTTTAGGATTCATGTACCTGACAAGGTTCAAAATCTCATGAGATTCTGTTCCTTTTTAAGCGGGATTCACACGATGGGATTCGCATACCTAAAAGGTCTCAAAAGCTCATGTGATTCTGTTGCTTGTTAATTTGAATTCACATGATGGGATTCAAGTACCTCACAGGGTTCAAAATCTCTTGAGATTCTGTTCCTTTTTAAGGATAACAATAACAGGAGAAAAGACATATCTCAGGGAAATAGAAACCTACAATTTATACGAAGAAATTATGTTGAGTTACAGAATCTCAGCGGGTATTGTCCCAGATAATTACCCTGTGAGGTACATGTACATGAATCCAAATATGTAAATCCCACTTAATGGTTAAGGAAAGAGAGATTTCTCCATTTCCTTCATTTATTTTACAATTTATCACATAAATTCAACTGTGGGTGTAACATCCATATGCGTCACACCTGAATCTTAAAATTAGAATTAGAATATTAAATGGCACATTCTTAGAACCATTTACATTGTGTAGTGTCATTATATACAGAGACTGAGTTCTGTTTACCATGGCACAGTGACTTAATGACATAATTTTTCTGTGCATCATTCATGATATCTAGAGTGTGATGAAGGGAGTATAAGTAAGGAGCTGCATAAGTTTAACCCTTCAAGAGCCACACATGTCATTCACCATGTACCCATACTATAGCAGGCACCAGAACCAATAGTGGCATTTGTATGGCTGGCATTTGTTGTCAATATTATTGAAAGAAATTACAAATTTAAAATTTTCAGTAAATCTGTATTTTATATAAGAACTTTTCGATGACCTACTGGCAACATTAAGCATAATATCTCATACAATTTTTATGATTCTGCGATAATTTTTCAAAAAGTTACAAAGGACCAAATGCAGAGTGGTTCATCCATTCCATACGGGAATGCCATATGGCATTGTCCTGCCATGGCCAGGAGAATGCCATATGGCATTGCCCTACCAGAAAGGGTCAATTGTGTACGAAGGTGACCCTTTTCATACACGAGAGGCAGAAGTAGTTGACACATAGTAATACACGACCACTAGCGAGTATACTACACTGTCAACCTCGAGTGGTTTACAGAGCTGCCTATCTACAAAACCATCGTTTGTTGTAGTTATTATCCATATTTTCGAATGAATTCAACATATTAATTGCTATATGCAAGTTATAGGGACTATTTCTTCACTCTATAACAGAAGAGGGCTATTTTATCCCGTAAACCATGGTTTTGAGGTCGTATACCACAGGTTTGAATCCGTATATACAGTAATGGTATCTGACTGGTTTTATATAATGGGTCTTGGTTTACTGAGTCCTCATACATTGTCAATATAGTCTTTGTATACGATAGATAAAACATTTATTTACTGTAATCACAATACACAGTATCCCAGAATCCGGGTTTTTACATCACGAGTTGTATTCTATGTACAGAGTACATAGTTGTGAAAATAAATAAAACATTTATAAATCTCGCTTTATCCCAGCAAATAAGAAGGGTATCAGAAGAGGAACTAACTTTATGATATTAATACCTCACAATTAGCGACTTAATTACTCTAATAATGATCACATTGATTCGGGGGAATACCCGCCCTAATTTGGTAAATTCTTTGATTCCAACGCTAATTAAACCATATTGTATATCATCAGAAAGGTAATTACACTGTTTTAATTACCAGTTCTCACATGCGGGGATCGCCTGTCTCGTGCTCTCTCGTCTCCTACGAGAAAACACGTGATCAGGCCATATATACGGTAGTAACACAACCACAATCTTCAGGTTCCGCACCAGTGATTCTGCACACTGTGGTTCCAGGCCAATGACCCCTTCGAGTGGCCCTCATCTAGAAGATTAACTCTGGATAATTAATACAGGAGCGTGGGACATTTGAAGGTAGTGTACCTTGGGTCCCCACTTTAGCACTTGCACGAAACAGGAGGGGTGGGGTCACATAATAGATCCCGGAAATGGAAAATACCCCCTTTACGATGATTAATTTATTTTATTTTATTTATTTATTTTATCTTCTTTTTTTTTCTTTTGGGGGAAGGGGGGGGGGGCTTTGCCCGACCGTTTTCGTGTCGCTGTATCCACTTCACCGACTGTTACCGATTCTGAGAAGGCCCTTTGAACAGCGATGCTACCTATCCCCCAGTCCGATTTACAAGTGCCTTATATCGATTTGTAGGGGAGACAGAGGCAATGATGGAATCTGTTTACCGATATCTTATTTGGATCCGAAGTTATCGAACTTTGAATTATTTTCTAAATGTCGCTGTCTTATGGGCTTAATAGTTTGGTCATAAAATACCAGTTTAACTCCAGATTGCGATGTATTCTATGGTATTCCAGCTCCACTTGGGTTGAGTATACATGTATATCGTCTCAGTAATGCCTCAGGTATAGTTTAGACAACACTGAGGTCCATACTCAATCTCACAAAACTTCACTTTGTCCCAACAGTCATATCCTGCAATAAACCCCCAAAAACAACCCCACAGCCTTAAGATCACACCCACAGTTCATACTCTAAGTGTGATAGCGTTCTTAGACTTGCTCAAGTCTTTCGTTATGAACATTCATTAAATGATTAATCACAATCAGAAAAAAGTTTATTAAAGTATGTATCCTTCTCTGACTGGCCCATGAATCAAAGACTTGTCCAGTAGAAACAGAATATTCTGTTTATGACCCCAAGCCACTCCCTGTAACCCTACACCTCCTCCTACCCCTCACCCCTCCCCTCCTCCAGTTCCCTGGCTGCCTGTGTTGTCATAGCAATAAATTTAGCCTACTCCTGACTGTGACCCGATTAAGATCAAAGGGAGAGGGTATCAATCTCCCATCAGATATCTGACCAGTAACGATGATATCTGTATGGAGAGTGTATGAAATACTGGCGCTATATAGCGCCAGAAATCTAACACCATTACCGATTATACTAGTCCCTGTATCCCAGCGAGGAGAGTAGACAAAAGATGCAGGATCTGGAGCCAGTCTATAGCGTTCTGTCTGATGGGCCCAAGGCTCGAGTGAACTTGACCTAGTGACGGTCTTAACTGTACAATACACCGCTAGGGTCGCTGAAGGGTAAACCATGTATTGTTACATTAACTATAGGCAGTGCACACACACAAGACTAGCTGAGAGTCAGTGTACCATGGCCAAGTAATCCACTGTACTGTAGTCACTGTGGCTCCTATGAACGGGAGTCAGTGAAGCGTATTAAGTCGAGTGTGAAGTGAGAGAATGAGTACAAACAAAACCTGAGGAGATCTCTGGGGGGTTCCGAAACCCTGCTCTGTGATGACGTAACATGTGAGACGTGTCCACGCAGGTCACTGACCTCTTAACCAGGCAATAGATGTGCACCAGACCTAGGGGGTTAATTATAATTATTTATTTAAATGCACATGCTTTTGGTGAAATTTTGTTTCATGACTAATGGCTGACATCAATTCACATACGATGTGCGACAAGGAAATGTAGAGAAATGAAACTATGATAGAATATCCAAAATATCCAAAGTAGAAAATAATAATGAAAAAAGTAATTATGTATGAAAAATGTAATGAACATTATATTATCAAAAGATAAGGAACTATAAAGAGAAATAAAGGAAAAGATATAAGAGAGCATCCAAAAACTAAACAAATTGAAAAATAACAAAGGCTTCTTCAATATATGAAAAATATGAATGAATATTTAACTCTGGTTTGATTCACGGGGCGTTCGCAACACCCATCGGTACTCTTATTTCAACAGTGTACCATAATAACTAATGGAATTTTGTTATTCTGTATCGGATATCCTGCCATGCCTCTGCTTCTAGTATCTTTCAAATTTGAGCAAGTCTAGGGTCGGAACAGAGTGGAGGAGGGGAGGGAGCAGAGGGTGGTACGGGAGCGTCGTATCATGTAGCAACACCTGTTCTGCCCGTTCTGCCTCACCTCCGCCGGATCTCTGCCTTTGAAGGCCGGCGGCGGGGTGTGTGGGGGCGGGGTGTAGGGGCGGGTGTAGATACAGGTGAGAGGGGGCTCAGTCTCACACACTCAGGGGTTAAGTAGCTCCAGGTAAGCGGGCGGCGACTTCAAAGTCCTCCAGGTAACATCTGCAGCGTGCACGGCACCTGGCCGCTTAGCTAAGGGCTGCTGCGTCACATTCCCACACACTCCCACCCACCTGCCCACACACTCTCCCACCCACACCTGCCCACACACTCCCACCCACACCTGCCCACACACACTCCGGGTGCACCCCTCTCATAAGATCTCACACTTTCTAAATCGTATTCTGTACAAGGTTCTCACCGCACTCTATGGGAGAATAATTCTTAACGAACTGGGCTTAGAGCCTTGAGAATCCACTGGCACACAGTGTCCCTGCTAGGTGGCATCATTGAGATTATAGGAATATTTGGGTTGCATTGATGTACGTCTTTAGCACGGGAGGCAGGCCAGTGGATTCTCAAGGTTCTAAGCCTAGTTCGTTAAGAATTCTTCTCCATAGAGCATAGTGAGAGTGCAGATTACTTAGAGAGTGTGAGATCTTATGAGAGGGGTGTCCACCCACACCTGCCCACCCACCTGCACGTCGTATCGTTATCAGGTGGAGATACGCTTTGTGAAATCGCACTCACGCATATAGAACTTGGTTAAGTGAAATTCACACGTAGAGACTAATGTACCTTAGACAGATGTACTTCACACCTTTTTCCTAGTCTCAGACAATTCTCCTTTAGTACAAAATTCTCATGACAATGTACTTTTACTAGTCTCAAAGAAAAGTGGCGAATTTGATTCACATGGAAGGACACACCTGATACACAGTGGGATTCACACGGTGGGATTCATGTACCTCACAGGGTTCAAATCTCATGAGATTCTGTTCCTTGTTAAGTGGAATTCACCAGATGGGATGACTTTCTCTCACCGGAACATAGTTTCCCTCTATTCTTATATACCTGTGTGCGAATGTTTATCAGAATACTGCCCGCTGCTAGGGGGGCAGTATTAAAAATGTTCGTGTCCACTGTGACTATCACTTGATAAGTAATTATAATAGCGTTTTGTGGATGAAACGGTTCTCGTTCTCGGTCAGTCGTCAATTTCATAGAGCCTTCCACCTATGGCGTCAGACAGTATGAAATTGACGACTGACCTCGAACAGGAACCCTTTCGTCCACTTTAAGGACGTTTCTTAATATTCAATATATCGGTACTTTTAGATCGTACCCTTGTGTCCGATATAGTACAAGTCTCCCTTCATCAGGGACCCCAAAGGAAGTTTCCAAAACGGTGTAAATAAATCGAAGAAGGAAAACAATATTATATATCATTATGAATTGAACAAAAGTCAGTGATATGGACTGACCCAGGATACATGACGTTTGGGTTCTTTGTATTGTTTCTTTTCTGAGTATTCTGTCGAACTAAAGCCAGGTCATTGTAGGCCTATGTCCTAGGCACTAGTGGCATGTTGAACCCCCTCCGCTGGAGTGGCTGGAAGATAGGGCTAGTTCTTAACCCTAAGCCAAAGTCCAGGGTAAAAAAAAACCTTAAGAAAAAAAAGAAAAATACATGCATTTTGGTGCACAATATATTCAAGGCATAATATAAGGCAAAATTCATAATCCGAAAATATGCAATAAATATGTACATGTATATCCTTGATAACGGAGTTGGATAAATATGCAATCGTCACGGGGATTATAACAGTAAGATACTTTAAACCTGTGTATTTACCGTAAAACGAAACAACGCCTTGTAAGCCGTGTACTCAAAGTCTGGCCAATGTAATCCTGACTTCAAGCGACAGCTGCGAAGTACTGCCCCACCCCCTCACCCCACCCCCTCACCTAGACTGGCTCCCGTCCCTGCATACTATGGCTACCCTCCTCGCTGAGATACAGGCTCTAGTCCCTGCATACTATGGCTACCATCCTCGCTGAGATACAGGCTCTAGTCCCTGCATGCTATGGCTACCCTCCTCGCTGAGATACAGGGTCTGGTACAATCGGTAATGTTGTTGGATTTCTGGTGCTGTTTAGCTCCACTATTTCCAACACTCTCCATATAGATATCCTGGCCAGTGATTAGGATATCTGATGGGAGATTGATACCCTTACACTTTGATCTTAACTGGGTCACAATCAGAAGCAAGCGAAATTTATTACTATGACAACACAGATGGCCAGGGAACTGGTGGAGGGAAGGGGGGGGGGGGGGGGGGGTGGGAGGAAGTATAGGTTTACAGTGAGTGGCTTGGGCCATAAACAGGAGATTATGTTCATAGTGGACTAGTCTTTGATTCATGGGCCAGTCATAGAAAGATACATACTAAAATGAACTTTATTCTGATTGTGATTAATCATTTAATGAATGTTAATAATCAAAGACTTGAGCAAGTCTACCCCTCTCCCCACCCTCCTCCTATAAGGAGCCTGTAACATACCCCCTAAGCCCCCTTCACCCCTCCCACACCCCACCCCTGAATATCAGATCAAACACGAACCCAAAGCGGTGTACTTAACCCCCCGCATACCACTACACACCTCCACAGCCAAGTCCACAACCCACCTGGGCCCCCAAGTGTTAATCAACGGGACCGCGGGCCCTTTGAAGTTCCCCCCAATCAATTGTAGTATAAATCAATTGGAGCCTGAATATACACTGCCGTGGTCATTAGGCCGTAAATGCATGTTGCTAAGCACCATCTAGGAGCACAAAGTGATGAGCTATTGTTTTCTAATGCGCACCTTTGCAGATGGTGAGAACCACTCGCAGGTGTGGGTCAGGTGTGCAGGGAAAGGTGCGGGGAGTGGGGGCTCGCAATGAACCCTCGGACAGGTGAGGTAATTACAAGAGAGGGACATCAGAGGGGGATTAATCCTGGGGTTAATTAAGAGGAAACACAGTGTCCAGTGGGGGTGTATTATCTAGGAGTGTGTACTGGTGAAGTGCCTGGTATGGATGCTGTGAAGTGGGGCGGTGGTGGTGTTTGTGTCTCTTCATTAAGACCCGGGTAGGTAGGAGGCGTACAATGCGTACACATCCCATATGGTGCATCGAGGTGGTTTATACCCACTTTGATCTGCATTTCGTTACTTTCTAATCCATCATTATATATTATCTGGGTTCATTTAGTTAGTCCAGGAGAACCTGGATTGATGTTTTTGAACATCTCTATTGAGCAAAATATCCATATATTATTCATTACATTCTAATCCATCAGTATATGGTATACATGTACGTGTATATCTAGGTTTATTTAGTTAGTCCAGAAGAACCTGAATTTATATTTTCTTAATTTCTTGTTGAGCTAAGCCTTTTTATCCTTACGCCATACAGCAATCTGCAATTATTTATACCGATACAGTAGCTGTTTAGTAGTTTATTAGCAAAGAGACTTTCAAGGAAAAGCTAAACAGCACATGTACATCTCTGAATGTCTCGTCCAAAGTTCAAACAGAAAATATCTAAAAATTGTTTTTTTATTAGAATCGGAAGATATATATTTTTATATTTCAATTTTTACATTCATTTTTACGGGGAAAACCTAAAATATGTCCGTTAAATCTCAAACAAACAGAACAAAGTTTTTCCAGTTCACACGCAGGAGTCTATGGACTAGCATAGTTTGTGGTCTAGGCGGTGGGACTTCATAGATAACGATGGAAGTTTGATAACGCTTGATGTAATCGAAATACCAGGGAAAATCAGAAAAAAATCTATCATTGCCTTTATCTCATCTACAGATCCGATCGTAAAAGAAGATTTGCGCCGATGCTAATCTAACGCAAGGTAAATCATTTGTGTTTATGAATTTAAAAACGTCTTAGACAAATTAAAACCCATGGCACTTTCCTGAAAGTTGAATTTGATGATCTCAAGGTGTTGGAGAACACGTATCTAACTTGGGTTCACCTTGCCAAGTTTTTGATTTACATATTGTTATTATGATGCTATAATAGAATAATATATCAGAAAACGGTTTTCAGATCTATGATGGCCTCTGTCTCACCTACAAATCCATATAAAGCACTTGTAAATAGAATACAATTATAATAGAATAATATAAATCCTACAGGGTTATTTTCACATAGGGGCCATCCATAAAGTATGTACGCAGAATTTCTGAAAATTTGGACCCCCCCCATCCCCCCTCGATCTTGTACGCAATAGAACAAAGAGGGAGCATACGCAAAATCTTCAAAATTTTTGACATCCCCCCCCCCTCGGTACGTACGTACTTTATGGATGGCCCCATACATGTCGTAGAACCCATGTCATTAAACTTTCACTGAATACATTTCGTTTGCATAAATTGGACCAAACGTTAGATTTACTCATTTTAATGAATCACAAAAAACTAGTCTTGACTGAAAATAACAATATTTAAAAATCACCAGTTGGCCCCACTGTGAACGGTCTGATATGTCTTTAACAGTGCTAAAAGCACTCAGTGTTGAGAGCCCTGTGATCATCCACTCTCCACCATTATACCCCTTCATCTCCACCTCATACCCCCTCCCTACCCCTGTCACCACACGCATCCCCCTGAGAGGTCAAAACGCCAACAAAATATTTGTACTCCTCAAAAGGTGGCGCCACAATAGGTGCTTCCGGTGTCCTGCCCACCAGTGATTAAGTGTAGGCATGAGGGACGCGCTGAGGGGTAGGCCTGCAAGCCGGGCCTATGTCATCACATAGGGCACATAGCTACTGTGCTATGCATACGGCCATCTCGATTCATCCCGATCATCGGGTCGGTGAGAATCTGCTATAAAATTTCGATGTCTTATACCTATAAAGCCTATAAGAGACCGAAATTTGTTCCCGATTCATCCCGACAATCGGCTCGGTGAGAGTCAGGAATAAAATTTCGATGTCTTATACCTATAAGACACCGACATCTACACTATTCCTGATCACACTTCCTCCTTTTATAACCTCGTAAATTACCCGGGATAAGATGAAAGGAAGCGGCCGGGTGCCGAACCCGGCTGGGCCCTGGGCCGGGTGATAGGTCTATATAGGCAATAAGGAAAATTCAGTAACTTCTAGTCTATTTAAGATATCAGAAAACGGTTCTAGATCTATGACCGCTTATGTCTCCCCTACAAATCGATATAACATACTTGTAAATCGGACTGGGATAGGTAGTGTCGCTATTTAAACGACCTATACAGAACCGGGAACAATCTGTGAAGTGCGTGCATCGAAATCTTGAGGTTGGGGAGAGTCAGTCATATCTGAGTAGTAATGCCCGGCGCGTCGGGAAAGGTAATAAAATCGGGTCAGTGAAGTGTGTACATCGAACCGCTTGATGCAGATTTTCACAGACCCGACGGATCCATCGGGCAAAGGTAGAATCGGGCACAGCCGTCGGGTCTATGTCTTATAGACTTTATAGGTATAAGACAGAAACAGGGTTACTGTGGCTGTACGTGATAAATACGCGGTAAAATTGACAATAAAATGAGCCGATGCCGAAGGCAGAGGTTGGTTTTATCGTCAATTTTATCAAGTATCTATCAAGTACAGACACAGTATGCCTGTTTTCGTATTATTATATACATTAAACTATCCAATTTTTAGCTTTGCTTCTGGGCGAGTTTCGCCGCAGTACATGCCCCGTACGCCACATACATACCCCGTGCGTCACCTTTTTTTTTTTTTTTTTAACATTTCTTTATTGTATCTGATAACGTTGGTTACATAGATCATCCGTTTTGTCAGTGTATCATACTAAGCAAGGATACATAAAGTGGGTAATCCGTCAGCTGGATTGTATCAGCTGGTTTCAATCAGTACCCTTTGTTAGGTAGATAACTTGTAGGAAGGAATTTGGCAGTCTTCACCCCCTATACTCTTAACATACAATATATATTTTCAATAGTTCACACGTCCACACAAGCAAAAAAATTATGACATATAGTTGAGAGGCTCTCATCATAGTTTGATATAACATATAAAGGAATATATTGGGTATTACCCTTCAGGCACGTTCAGATAAACCTGTAATCACTGGTCTATATACGCCCCTAGCATTGTCATTTTTGTTAAATTTTTAAATTCTTTCAATGTCTCTGTATTTCTGACAATGGCAGGTAATCGGTTCCAATTCGTACCACACACAAATCAGTACTTTTCAGATATACATGCGTATTTGGGATATGTACCTTCAAGGTTATTCCCTCATTTTGTCGTGTTCGCACAAGCCTGTTGTCTACGTGTCGTACGGATATAAATACGACATGGGTAGGAGCGGGCCGTATGTGTAGGAAATACTACCACAGGTATATAATAATATAGGGTTTAGACATGGTCATCTATCACCGATTCCCGCCGACCCGATCACCGATTAGGGGAGTCGGGACAATGATGTGGCTGGTCTGGAGGCACACCTGGGACAGGTGGGAGGCCGTGCAGGTGTGTGGGGGCGGGCAGTGAGGTGGGCGGTCCCGCTGTGAGACTGACAACAGCAGGCCGTACACACCCGGCGGGCGATAACAGAGGTCTGTGATGATCGTATGGCGATGTGTGGTGACGGGCTGGAGTCAGGCTGGGTGTGTGAGGGGTGGGGGTGGGGGTGGAAGATGAGAGATTGGAAAGGAAGGGTGAATAAGCATTTATCCTACCCCTAATAAAAAACGCCATAGGCTTAACATGGGATTTGTTTATTTCACGGGTGTGACATAAAGTGTTGTTTATGCCACTACTTTCTATTACTAAAAAAATATGAAAACGGGGAAGGATAAAATCTAGACGCCACTCGTTTGAGTTTGAGCTTATTTATGCCACTCATTTTGTTGGCCCAGTAATGTCACTCGTCTTCGACTCGTGAAATTATAGAGCCAACAAAATGCGTGGCATAAATAAACTCAGACTCACACTCGTGACGTCTCTTGATAATGTACAGTAGAACCCCGCTTAAGCACCCCTCTCATAAGATCTCACACTTATTCTGTACTCTCACTACGTTCAATGGGAGAAGAATTCTTAACGAACTAGGCTTAGACCCTTGAGAATCCACTGGCCTGCCTCCCGTGCCAAAGATGCACATCAATGCAGTCAAAGATTCCTATAATATCAATGCCACCTAGCGGGAATAATGGCTGCCAGTGGATTCTAAAGACTCTAAGCCTAATTTATTAAGAATTTCCCATAGAGCGCAGTCGGCTGTACTTGTGTTTGTATCATGGGAGGGCTCCCACTTCTTTTTTCATCTGGTTGGCCCTGTGTATGTCTCATGTTTCAACAAATCAACCTTTATAGTCCCTGGGCCAATCTGGAAAAGGGGCTTATTTAAGGAGTTGGCTGCCCCCCTGGAAACATTTGTTTTATCTTGTAGATCTCGAAAACTAAAGGGAAACTGGTTCTGGGTGATGCTTAAAGTCACTTACTGAGGATGTAGCTGAGGTAAGAAATATAAAGCATCTTTACCTACTACAATATGGCTGATATGGTCTATGATGCACCTCCCGACAAAAAATCAAAATTGTGTCAGAAGGTCACCTAATATCTGAACAGTTGACCATATTCCTGCAATTGGGCACCTAAAATAACCCTTACAATGCATGGTGGATTGGCATGTCTAGACATATGTCTATGATTTTGCACCTTCCCGATATGTCTTCGATATTTGGTTATTGTATCGGTGCCATATCGGTAGGTCTAAATTTCTATCGTAGTAGGTGGACGCCAGGCCTTACTCCAACTTATGTGTTTACTTCACACTTCTTACGATCTAAGCTATGATCTGATTGGTCTAGATTTCGTCAATAACGAAACAAAACATATTATTACTACACCCTAGCAGCAGCATGTAACTATAAAGTTTGGCCATATGTATATAACAATATACGAAGAAAATGCTAAATATTCCACTGAGCTTTATGTTAGTACTTGGATGATAGCAAGTAATAAGTGATTGAAATTGAGTGACTAAAATAAATATCAAAGGAGCCCAAAATCCATTTTCACTCTCATGCTGCATACCACAGTAAAAAATAAAGAAAAAAAAGGAGGAAGAAGACTTTTACAATCCTCTGTCACCATATATCTTATAGAAACTACCCTGGATACTATTTCATCTTCTTCTTTTTATTTTATCCTTTCAAAACTGTCCTAATGTTGTGGTAGGCCTTCTATACTTATTCTAGTGGCAAAGCCTGTGGGTTCTTTTCATGTTAAGCCTGGTTTAAAGTAGAAGATAATGGTGCTTTCCAGACACAGGTAGATAAGGGGGTAGCGCATCCTGCAGGTGAGGTGTGGGTGAGGACGGGTTTTCCAATTTACCCGGAACACTACTGTATCAGGTTACCCCTCACCCCCACCCAACACCACCCTCAGCGTCTACCGCCATACCTACACCGCCCACTGGCTAGACTTGCGCGAGTCTTTGGTTGTGAACTTTAATTGAATAAGCAACCTAAATTAGGATAAAGTACATTACATGCACCATATTCAGTAGAAAGTGAATGAGAGTTAAGAGCCGGCCCCACAGATGCGATGCGATTGTCGCACACGGTTTATGACCCCATAAACACCCCCCTCGGCAGGGTTTATGACCCCAATTGCGATGGATTCATTGCACTCAATCGCAGGGAAAATTCAGGGTATGCCCCACTGATGCGATGGATTCATCGCATCGCTTGTGGCACCATCTATGTATAGGCCTAGATATACAGCTTCATTATAATATTTATCAGAATTAATTATGTTATTTTCATCCCTCACACTTAACAAAGTATCAGAATCATACCTAGGCTAAAGGCATAGCCTGGCATTTTCACAGCTTTCACACCTCCTGAGATCTCAGGTGTGGTAGTTATTATCTGTGGTAGGTCCAGATGGCATTGATCAGGGTATCCTGTGTAACTAACTGGAATCAATGAAGTGTGGTACAGGTTCTATGCAAATATGATAGGAAGAACTCTGTACCTGTGCGACGAATCCATCGCACATCATGAACATTTCATGATGTGCGATGCGACGGATCTGTCGCATCGCACACAATCGCACACGTGTGCAAGCCCGGCGCCACAGGAGCGATTGTGTGCGATGCGACGGGCGGCGCCGTTTTTATGGCCCTCCTCGGCCGTTTATGACTTTTTATGGACTTGCGACAATCGCATCGCACCAGTGGGGCCGGGCCTTTAGTATTGTGAGAGTGTATTGCATGACGGGCAGGTCGCGAATTACTACACGAGGCATTAGCCGAGCGTAGTGAGAAGCAGACCTGGCCAGAGTGTGATACACACTAACACTACTCGAGTTCAGTTTAGTATTTATCCTACCCCATCTCCAATAATTTATTTATAACCCCCGTGCAATAAATAACACTTTACTGCATACGCGTCTGAATACAGTCAGCCAATGTTAAGCCTATGGCCACCACCCACCACCGAGTGTAAGCTTGGTCACCGAGTGAAATCTACTGCCCTTCTATATAGACGCACAGTGAGTGGCACCACCAACAGACTTTCTGGGTAACTCATAAGATCTACGCCATTTTCGTCGGCCAAAGCAAACAAGCCTTATATAGTAGGCCAATGGAAATGGGCTTCAAGCAGAACTCAATTAAGGCCACTAAAAAAAAACTTGTTTCTCATCACCGCGCGCATCTGCATAAACGATTTTAGAAGATTTTTTTTTTTTTTGTTTTGTTAAAATAAGATGAACCTCGATAGAAATTATGAAAAGTATGTGTATTTGGTATCAAATTAAAGCTCCTCATGTCAGGGATGCTTTCAATGTATAAGCAGTATAAATCTGAAAACCCCGCGTACGCAGACACCCAGGGTTTTACTGTATCTCTAAAACCCATTTTATGACACTTTTAAGCCATCTTTGATCCAGCGAAAAAAAAAAGAAAAAAAAAGCGCCCTCATCATATTTTTCATGGCTTAGTGATGAGAAACAAGTTTGTTTTTTTAGTGGCCTAACTGGTGCCATTTTCGTCGACCCGTGGAGAATGGCTTTAAGGGAGGTGGACAGAGAGGCAGGGGCAGAGGAATACAGGGACTGAGGCCAGTGTACCCCCTGGCCTCCTGAGGGGTGGGGTGATCGCCCTTTCATCTCCTTCAATCCACACATTCCTCTGGGGTTTTTGTACCTGTGGAGGTGTGTCGGGGGAGTGTGTGCACAGGGAACTGCAGCCAATCTCCAGGCTGACAATCTAATACACTAGTTTGACGCGGTCCAGAGAGTGAGGAGAGATCTTTGTGGGAGATGTGAAAGGGTGGAGGTTCCATATGCAGCAATTGATTTCTATTATCTCGTCTATTTTCTGAATGAGTGGGTGTGTGTTAAGGAGTGGGTGAGTGGGCTAGACATACCTTATTGAGCGTGGGCCACATGCTCATATACTCTGCTTAAAGGTTAGCGCGGTCACATAGACTTTGAACTTGCTGCTAAAAACGTACCCTTCACCATATGCTTGCTTGCTTGTTGTATTGGAAAAGGAGCAGTATCCCAGTGCTTTATTTTTCGTTTTTTCTTGTTGTTTTTTTATCTATGTAAGAAACAAGGTTTTACGACAAGCATTATTATTCGCACATTAATAGCGGTCTGCCATAATGAAGTAACAAGGAACACATTATCGTAAAACCGGATGAGTTTTAATCTGGGGTCCCGTATGCGACGACTGGAGTTTGGCGTAGTGATGTCACGAGGCGGAGCCAAGTGATATCCGGAGCAAAAACTCCAGGAGTCGCATACGGGACCCCAGATTAAAACGAATAAGGTTTTGATTTTATCCTACCCCCTGTGAACGATATTTTTATGTGAGGATAATAACAAAAAACATGATAAAAACTTTCTGAAGTCCTCCATATGGCTCTCCTTGCTGCTCTGAAGGCGCTTGGAACTACTTTCATCTGCTGACCTCTGATTGGTCCATTTTTTGTACGCTCCAAGGAGCGATTTTTTATCCGTATGCCACATACGGGCGCATACGGAAAGTCAATGTTAAGCCTATGGGATTTTATACTAGGGGTAGGATAAAACCGTTTACAAGACAATAACAATTGGACACCACACGGAGCAGCTATACATGTTGAAAATCAGAGGCCCAGCTGGCCAACTACTAGAGATAGAAATACCTCATTGAGCTGTGACCTCTGATAAAAGGTCAAATGGACACATTTACAGAAAAATGGCTACCGTATAGATGGAATAGCCAAAGTCTTAGCTTTCATTTGATCAATGAAATTGCTGCTATACTTTCATGAAACCAAAGGCCACCTTTTCAGGGGGTGGCCCCTTGACTATTTAGGGCCTTACTAACGTTTTCCTACCTGATTTAGGGTTCCATATGGTAAGTGGACTACTTGTATCTTTGACCAATTAGATCGGAACAAAATCCTCTTTAATAGATGCCTAGAGACGTTAGTGGACTCATACATATCTTTATGATGATTTTTAGAGCCAGAGTCACAGTCTCTTAAAGGCGTGCCCAGCTGACCATGACCAATCACTCATGACCAAAATACCTCAAGACCCACTCAGGGCCCTCAGACCCACTGGTGATTGACATATTTGGATCCTAGACTCAGGCAGTTGCAGAAATTGCAAGTCGACTGGGAGCAAGTGAGTTACAGAAAAAAACAGAACTCATAGACTGAATTTCACCAAAATAATTCAGTCGTTGTTTATCTATAATTCAACGCTCATCCATCGGTGATGAACATAACAATTTAATTATATCCTCACGTCAAATTGATCCAGTATAATCTGCTTTGTTTGAGCTTTGAATATAATATTACATCATATTCCAAAAGTTAAAAATATGGCATCTCATCAACTTCCTGGTATTGTTTTTCACAAAAAATACAATACTCTACTTTGTAGATATTGGAGTAGCATGACAACATGATAGATACTACCAGGTCTAATATATGTGTTCACACTCTAGATCTGGGGCCTGTTGAATAATTTAGGCTCATACATGAAGACTCTTTCCTGTGCACCAATAAAACCCAGGGACGACAAGGGTTGACTTAAATCAACACTTATGGACGACCTTCTACCGGTTAGTACGGTCTTAGCAAATGAGCTTGCAAGGGCCCGTTGGATAACCTAGGATCCTACATGTAGACCTTTTTCTGTATTCCACAGACAGCCAGGGACGATGTGGCTCAACTTTATTCAGCACTTATAGACGACCTTATGGACGATTATTACTGTCATCGCAAACGAACCTAAATATCATTAAACGATAACCCTTGTACAAGGTACAGAAAATGGTCTTCATGTAAGATCCTAGATTATTAAACGGCCCCCTGATGGACGACCTTCCAATGGCTATGACTGTCTTAGTGAGCAAGCTTAAATATTATTAAATGATAACCCCCGTACGAGGCCTCCTTGTACACTGCATTTCCGTAAGAGTACGTTATTCCACAGACCCCAGGAGGCTGTTGAATAAACTACGAACGAGAAAAAAGTCTCCCAGAATTGTCTTTGTGTTGTATAAAATAATGTGTTATAAACTGAAGATATTTTGACAATTAGAGTAATCTAAACCTCCTAAAAGGTGTTGTATACAAATACGTTCATTTAGAAATTATCTTCATAGGGGGCTGTTGAATAAAGATCGTTCGTTTCTAGCGCAGTGCTGGACGATACGATAACTCCAACGATAAACGACATGCTGGACTTTTTTTAGATTCAGTATTGTAGGACAGAAGTGAAGATATTTTCTAATTGAACTTATTTGTATACGTCCACTTGTAAGAGGTTTAAATTAATCTTATTGTCACAATATCTTCTGTTTACAACACATTATTTTATACAACACAATGGCCCCAAAGACTATTCTGGGAGACTTTTTTCTCGCTCGTACTTTATTCAACAGCCCCCAGGCTTGTAGGGCAGGTAAGTAGGTGGACGAATGAGCGTAAATCATAACGTCCACCCATGTATACACCATGCCCAGAAGCGCATTGCGGTCGCCATCTATCAACCATACCTCCGCTCGGCGAGTGAACGATCGCTGCCGTGCCGCCCCCTGCCGCCGGATAGATGTACCACCCACCCACAGTGACGGCAGCGCCATCTATCAGCGTGCGGCGACATCGTGGTGGCAGGGAGGAGGGACCAGGGGGAGGTACCAGGGGGAGGTACCAGGGACCAGGGGGGACGCGGGGACCAGGCCCAAGGCACTGGAGACAGAGGTCTAGAATCCTGGCTTATGTGCTGACTCACATCATAGGCCAGGTAACGCCTTCCATTTTTTGGTGCACTATGGGCAACGCCTCCATTTTTCTGGTGCATTATGGGTAACAGTGTTCAGCTAGTACTACGCTGGTTTTTAGAGAAACATTCTAATAAATTGTGTATGTGTGTGCAGGTTGGTGGATAGGTGGACAGGTTGGTGGATAGGTGGACAGGTTGGTGGATAGGTGGACAGGTTGGTGGATAGGTGGACAGGTTGGTGGATAGGTGGACAGGTTGGTGGATAGGTGGACAGGTTGGTGGATAGGTGGACTTGTTGGTGGATAGGTGGACAGGTTGGTGGATAGGTGGACAGGTTGGTGGAAAGGTGGACAGGTTTGTGGAAAGGTGGACAGGTTGGTGGATAGGCAGTATGGCAGAGAGGTAGGTTGGGGTAGAGTGGGTGGATGGGCAAATTTGCTTGATGGACAAGTTGGTAGATGTGTGGGCAATTAAGTGGATGGGTGAGTAGGTTGGTAGATGGATAGACTGGTGGTTGGCTGGATTGGTGGGTGTTTTGGTAAATGGGTAAAAGGCCAGGTTGATGGTAGGGCAGGTTGATTGGTGGGCAGGTTGGTGGGTGGGCAGGTTGTTGAATGGGCAGCATGTGGCATGGGCAGGTTGTTGAATGGGCAGGATGTTGAGTGGGCAGCAGGGTGTGTAGGTGGGTTATTGGGTGGGCAGGTTGGTGGGTGGGCAGGTTGATGGTCGGGCAGGTTGATTGGTGGGCAGGGTGGTGGGTGGGCAGGTTGGTGGGTGGGCAGGTTGTTGAATGGGCAGCATGTTGCATGGGCAGGATGTTGAGTGGGCAGGTTGTTGAATGGGCAGCATGTTGAGTGGGCAGCAGGGTGTGTAGGTGGGTTATTGGGTGGGCAGGTTGGTGGGTGGGCAGGTTGATGGTCGGGCAGGTTGGTTGGTATGTAGGCAGGTTGATGTGTAGATGGGTTGGTGGATGGGCAGGTCGGAGGGTGGGCAGTTTGTTGGGTGGAGAGGTTGGTTGGTGGGCATGTTAAAGACACACTTTATATATCTTATAGTTCAAATTAAGATTACATTAAACGCATCCATAAGCTTTCTGTCACATATCTATCACCATTTGCATCGCTGCTATTGTTATCGGGATTTGAATAGTCCCCACTTTTCAAAATAGATATAAAACTGAAACAATATAAAGATTAAATAAGAAAAATATAAGAAAGCTTGATAAAAAATAAACAGGAAGAAACCGTAAAGAGGAGAAACCAGATCTTGACCCATACAGTGGTGTGGTTTGTTGTCAGTCCGTGGTACCGTTCTGTGACGGCTCCACCAAGTGGTGGCTTTAGAAACTACGTATTACTGGCTACCGGTAACCGCCAGGACCCCACACCCCCCGAGGAAATATGATTAGACATTCTGTGTGGCCTATAATAACCCTCAGGGTTCTCACAACACAAATTACATGTTTGTATTTCCAGGGAAAGGAATCAGCCGACGGAAAATACATGTTATTTGTGAGAATGATTGCTGTTTCTACAGATAGATTTACCGTTTCCTTGTCAACTTGGATTAAGTTTGACATCTCTGGATAATATGTGTACAAAATATAAGTTATACTTTATCCTAAGATGAACTGTCATGTGGTGTGTTATTATCTACATTTACTATATACCCATGCCGTATGTACTGTAAATACACACCGTTTCGCCATATAACATAAAAATACTGTACGGACCACTGGTCCGTACACTAAAATACGGACCACTTTGCCATGCACGTTTATTAAGATATTGGTTGTTAAGCTAAATGAAATTAATGATTTAAAAAAAAAAATCGGATATATAGTAAATATATAAATTTACAGTTTGTACGGAACTCGGCGTAAACGCCTCATTCCGTACAAACTAAATAACCATCTCGTTTTGTGACTTGTACAGCATGGTCAGGACGTTCTATATAAGTAATATTATCGATCAGATATATCCCTCTGCCCGCGGCATTGGGATATATCTGTAGGCTTGATAAGATAAAGGCCAGGCCCCACTGATGCGATGCGATTGTCGCAAGTCAATAAAAAGTCATAAACGGCCGGCGAGGGTAATAAAAACGGCGCCGCCCGTCGCATCGCACACAATCGCTCCTGTGGGGCCGGGGATGCGCGCGTGTGCGATCGTGTGCGATGCGACGGATCCGTCGCATCGCACATCTTGAAATGTTCATGATGTGCGATGGATTCGTCGCATCGCTACAAAGTACTTCCTTTTATATTTCTATACAAACAGTTTATACTGCATTGAACTCATGTAGTTACAGTCAATAACTGCCATACTTGACAGCATTTATGTGGATGGCAGTCTTGGGAGGTGTGAAAGCTGTGAAAACAGCAGGCTGTGCCTCTAGCCTAGGTGTTATTCTGATACTTCGTAAAACATGAGGTTGAGAAGTGATATGATTATAATTAGATGTGAGTATATCATAAATATTAGAAATTAAGTTCTATATCTAGACCTATTATACATAGGTGATGCCAGAAGTGATGCGACGAATCAATCGCATCAGTGGGGCATACCCTGGATTTTCTCTGCGATTGAATGCGATGAATCCATCGCAATAGGGGTCATAATCCCCTCCGAGGGAGCGTTTATGGGGCCATAAATCATGTGCGACGATCGCATCGCACCAGTGGGGCCGGGCCTTAAGTGGCCGCTTACGCAAGGTGTCCGCTAGACTGGCCTCAGTCTCTGTATCATACACCTCCACCCCTTCTGAGTGACACAGGGACTGGTCTCATCCGTAATCGGCCGTGTAGACTGGCGCGATTTTGCGCCACCCTGTTATGAACAATGAATACAAACCATGAAATGAGGAATCTTTTCTGGGAAGCGCGGAGGTAGCGGAGTGAATGTTTTACCTGGAGGTATCTCCCACCTGTAATCAGGGTTCGCATCCTCCCCCACTCACCTGCCGTGTCGGGGCTGACCTGGGGCGTGGCCAGGTGGGAAGGTGGGAGAGGTAGAGGTGAGCTGTGAGGGTCAGGAGTGTCTTCCCTCCGGATTAATGTACATCTCTCTGTCTCTGTAACTATCCCTGACTCTGTCTTTATCTCTGTCTCTTTCACTGTCCCTGTTCTGTCTCAGCCCCTGTTCTCTCTCTGTCCCGTCTCTGTTTTTGTCCTGGTTTCTGTTTTTTTCTTTGTCTCTGTCTCTATCCCTGTCCCTGCCTCTGTCTCTGTCCCTGCCTTTGTCTCTGTCTCTCTCCCTGTTTCTTTCCTTGTCTATGTCCTTGTCTGTCTACTTGTCCCTGTCTGTGTACCTGTCCCTGTCTGTCTGTCTGTCCCTGTCTGTCTGTCTTTCCCTGTCTGTCTGTCTGTCTGTCTTTCCCTGTCTGTCTGTCCCTGTCTGTCTACCTGTCCCTGTCTGTCTACCTGTCCCTATCTGTCTGTCTCCCACCGTCCACCGCTGTGTGTTTGGAATGTATGTAGTGTCACATCGTCCTACCAGGTGGCAGCACTCTGAGATACATGAATTATTGAGAGTTACAGTAACTGTTGATATCAAGACCGATTCAATCCCAGTGACAAATGGTGTCGTTAAACCATGATTATATGCTACATATCTTTGTAGAGCTTGAAATAGCTGCATTGTTATAGTGGTGTCATAAAGGGAATATTGATTGTAATATATATGGTTGCTGCTATTTATTTATTGCGACAAGAACAGTAGTAGTGTATTGTATAAGCCACTCTCATGTTTATTTGTGGTTTAGATTTTCAGCTAATATTACTAGGTAGCAAATAGATACGCTGTTCTATTAACGTAGGCTGGATAAGATAATTCAAATCTTTCAGCCTCATTGAGTAATCTCACCTTTAGAACTATTGGTATTAGCTTGAAACCTGTCTTCTTTTCCAACGCCGTGGGTGGGACACAAATTTCTGATTCGCTGAAAAAGCCATAATTAGTGTCCCGAGACCTGAAGGCCACCTGTGATTAATGACGTAGGCGGCAGACGCTGAGGGTGTGACCACGTGACCGCAAGGTGAGATATGATTGGTGGAGGTGAGACAGACCGGCGTCTCATGTAGAGATAAGGCGGGAACGTAGAAACCAACGTGTCAGACAATGCTGGACAGGGACAATTGTCGTCTGGCAGTTTGCTTAACACAAAACACAGAGGTATTCACTAATTACCCGGGCCCTACTCGTACTATACGGAAACTGGCTGACTGTCTTCGTACATCAAAAATACGCGGTAAAATTATTTGTCCCATGGGATTAATAATTTTACCAAGGATTTTGACGTACGAAGACAGTAAGCCTATTTTCGTATTATTGAATACATAAAAATGGCGAAATGTTACCTAGTCACGCGATCACATACCCCGTACGGCACACTGTGCCGTATGGATATAAATACGCCATGGGTATGAGCGGGCAGTATACGTAATTGATACAGTCATAGGTATATATATAAATACGATGACATGTTATAGAGCATATAGTGATAGTTCCTGGAGAACTCGACCCGTAGTTGTCAGGAGAACTCGACCCGTCTTGGAGGAATCGATTGGAGAACTCGACCCGATTTGGATACTTATGAATAAGACTTTTTCATATAGAAGGAAAGGTCTGAGTAGTTAGTATTTAGACAAATAAACCAGTGGATATAGAAAATACTTTAATGTTTAGATGTAGGGTTAATGTTAGGGTTAGGCTTAGGCTTAGGGATAGGGATAGGGGTTGGGTTAGGGAAAGGGTCAAGGGTAGGGTTAGGTTTAGGAGAAGTGTTTCTTGTTTTTTCCAAATAAGACCAAATTTGAAGCCCAGATGATATACTTACTACTCAGTATAGTATTCATCCAGGGTTGAGACACTTGAGTGGTCATCTCATACTGGCCACACTCTGACTTGTATGAAAAAAAAGGATCGATAAATGTATACCCATTTGTCATTGCTAACCTTCAAAACTTTGTAACTGTGTATTACTGTGTATTTAGAGGTAGTTTTCCAGTGGGGCTTGGCTGGTTCTCAAGTCCAGCCATCTTGTCCAGTTTACCTCGCTGGTACCCTGACTGCACAGTGCCTCGCTAATTAACATAGCACAGCTGTTCACCCCTAAATGGATATGAGGGGTGAATGCTTTACATAGAACGGTAGATGTGAGTGCTACGCTGTTGTTTTCCACAAGATATGAATGTTGAGGATATTAGGGTTATAGTTTATAGTTCATCATTTTTCCCTAGGTAAAGATAGGTATATGAAACCATGCCTGCCAAAGTGTTATTGTACTGCTACATATCTGAGACATTACTTAGGCAATATGCATTTCTAAACCACCAAATTGGAGCTGGAATACCAGAGATTACGATACAATCGCTGAACTACCTCTAGGTTGATCTAAACGGGTATTATTAATGATTCATCTTACACACTCAATCCGCCAATTCTAAAGGGTATCTTTTATCTGAAAGCAGTCTATATAGTATCCATTACCCACCCTTGTCCAACAGGTTCACTTTAGTTTTCCCCTATTTTTTCATACGCACTATTTATCCGTATGCGCCGGTTTTTGAAAAACCCCGTACCCCATGTGAGGAGGGTTAAATACCCCCTTTTATCTCACCCCTGTGTGATGTCCGCATACCACACATGACTGTGGGGGGAGAGGTGTCAACAACCCGTCACCTCCATATACTACTTACACACTCTCCCCCCACATTCTCCGCTCACTGAGACAGGCGTAACGGGCGGGGGATGCTTGGTGAGTGAGTTCAGGGGAAAAGCATGTTAATGTAAGGGGGCGGGGGGGAGGGGGGTAGATGTGGTCTCTCAAGAGGGGCGTCCACCAACCATGACAAGGCTAAATAATGAGTTCCCGACAAGGTCCACGATTGGCCTATGATTGGAGGCCTTGTCCTGGTTGGTGGACCCCAGTTCCCAACAAGAGTCTACGACAAGGCCACGACAAGGCCACAATTAGAAGCTTGTCGGGAGCCTTCCGACAAGGATACTTCCTGACACAGCCCGACAATGCTGTCTTAAAGCCCCCTTTCAACAAAACTGCGACAAGCGCTGATTGGAACTTTTTGTAGGCGCTTGTCGTAGCCTTGTCGTGGTCGGTGGACGCCACCCTTTAAGCACTGCAGGTGTTTCGTTTTTTCTCCTTTGAAAAAGGTTTAATTCAGATGAATAAAACCCTTCCCCCACCAAAGCCGATTCTGGTTCTGATAGGCCTTCCAACTGCCTTCCTGACACCTTACTGATTCTATCGCGAGGTCAGCAAAAATCGTGGCAGTGGAACAGGTTTCTGCGATTCCGTTCACGACAACTCACGATACTCTGCGATTGAAAATGCCAATCGTAGAGGTCCTGATAAAATCCAACATGTTGGATTTTTCGTAGCCTGTCATAGGGTATGGTAGCCTATCGGGAAGATATCGTGGTCATCGAGTATGATTCACGGATTGGATCACGACAGAAGTCTATGATTCTGGGACCTCCCGATAGGCTACGATTTGGCCATTTCAAATGTCGTGCAATTTTCCTGACAGAATACTCTACTATGCTCTCTCGATTCACCACCGCCATTTCAGCATGTTGAAATGTTGTACGATTTGGGATTTTCATCGGGACGAAATCGTAGACAACTCACACCATATAAACAATCATATGAATTTTTGTGAGATTTCTCGATAATACCACAGCCATAAATACAGTAAAATATAGTCAGAGCCAGACAAAGAGGTGTCAGAACTTTAACTCAAAGGTGCTGAGACAAAGACAGCCACTGAAACGCGTGTGTAGTAGGTGTGTCGGGTTCGTGCTCATATAAAGACCCGAATAGTGTCCCTACTGCCCCCCCCCCCCCCTCTCAGCCTCCCCACACCCTCTCAGCCCCCCCCCCCTCTTACCCCCTCCTCATAGCGTACCATCCGCTGTGCCACGTGGCCGCTGCGGGGGTTTCCATTTCAGTTCCAGGACCCCTACCAGGAAGTCGGCGTCGACGCATGCGTGGAAACAGCTTCCGCTGCTCGCTTCAGTGCCCGCGTTCTCCGCTTGGGGCGTTGCGCACTGATTGATATTAGTGCCGTTAGGGGGCAGTAATTCGCTTTTAAGCCACCACGCTAATGGCCGACACGAAGTTAATATGAAGCCTTTTTTTTGTTTTATCTTTCCCTGTTTTGATTCAAATTTCGTTTAAAAAACATTGAAAAAGAGGAAGAAGTTATTCGTGTACAGCTCTCACATGAGTCCTCTGTCGGAAAGTCATTTGGGATATATAATAGAAAAAAAATAGTAATGCCCGGCGTCCACCTACTACGATAGAAATTTAGACCTACCGATATGGCTCCGATACAAAACGCAAATATCGGTGACATATCGGGAAGGTGCAAAATCATAGACATATGTCCAGACATGCCAATCCACCACGCATTGTATGGAGTTTTTATCGGTGTCTAATCGCAGAAATGTGGTCAACTGCCCCGATATTAGGTTTTGATTTTGATTTTCTATCAGGAGGTACATCGTAGACCATATCGGAGCCATATCGTAGTAGGTGGACGCCGGGCCTTAGAGTGAAAAACTATAGCATTCATGAAAAATTGCAGTCAGCATTTTCTGCATTAAAAATACAAAGTGAATTGATTGGCATCTGACGTAGAAAACATTGGGCCTGGAACCCACCAACGCCGACGCAGAATTCCGACCTCCCGATGAACCCCGACGACGTGCACTTCTCTCATAAGATCTGACACTCTCTAAGTGGTATTCTGTACAAGGTTCTCACTGCGCTCTATGGGAGAAGAAATCTTAACGAACTAGGCTTAGAGCCTTGAGAATCCACTGGCACACAGTATTCCCGCTAGTTGGTATCATTGAGATTATAGGAATCTTTGGGTTGCATTGATGTACGTGTTTCGCATGGGAGGCAGGCCAGTGGATTCTCAAGGCTCTAAGTCTAGTTCGTTAAGAGTGCGATCTTATGAGAGGAGTGCGAAATTCAATGCAATTGTGCATCGTAGAGCGTGTCATGGAGATGGCCACCTTGCCTCCCAATTATAAGGAATAGGGGTTGTCCCCCGACTTCTGTTGCGCTATATTACAATTTCCTGGCGGATGATGGCGGTTATGTTTGTTTGGTTTGATTTAACGTCCATTCAACCATTATAGATCCTTACCAGAATTTCTCAAGGTTCCTTTACACCACGAGGGTGGTGATCGAATCTATGTGATGAATTCAGGTAGAAATCTCACCCTTACACATTTACCGAGGTGAGAGATCTTTTACTTCTCACACCACATAGACATGGTATGAGAAGGGTTGGCCTTTGATATGGCAGTAAATCTACTACTGCTGGGGATGAAGGAGAATGGTGGCTGCACACCACCCCACATAGACATGGTATGAGAAGGATTGGCCTTTGATATAACAGTAAATCACTGCTGGGGATGAGACTCGTACCCACAGAGTCCCACAACTTTGGGGTTACAATTCCAGTGCCCTAACGACTGAGATAACTCCCCACCCCCGGATGATGGCGGAACTAGTAATCACTCTGTGCCCAATATAATCTTATACAAATCACACTTGCTATAACCCTAGAACCGTTCACAGAAGTACAAACCCCACACATGGTATAATTATAACTCTACCCACAGATGGTCTTTTGTGCATGGTTATCAAGGTTAGAACATGCGTAGAGTGCCCGTGTCTGTTTTCCAACTCCATTTCCCCCAATAGGGCCCTGAGTGAGAACCAACAATACCGAAGAGGCACCGGCTGGGCCTGGGGACACTCTGAGAAGTGTAGGAGGAGGGAAGGAGAGGGGCTGAGTGGGGGTCACCTGTTCTGAACGCCTTACACCGGTGTTTGATATAAAAAAAAACATCTGCTTGGTGGTCCTGTTTAATTGCCAAAATCAGGAGTTGAGTGTGGGGCATGTGAGCGGCGGTGGCGGCATCATACGGCGTCCGGGGGAAGCAGGGGGCGGTGAGAGGTTAGACTGGCTTCAGTCCCTGCATCCTTAGTTTGGCAACCAACCCCTTCTACGATATAGGGGTTGGTCGGGTTAAATCCCACACGGTATCCCTCTGTGTTCGCCTCAACCCAAATACTTTTGTTCTGTGTATACTCTAAAAGCAGACATACTTAATGTGAGATATATTGCTATGACAACACAGGCAGCTAGGGAACTGGAGGAGGGGGAGGGGTAGGAGGAGGTGTAAGGTTACAGAGAGTGGCTTGGGGCACATACATACACAATATTACCATGATTTCGATCTGAGTGGCCGTATTCTTCGCGTAGTTGACGCGTAGTAAAACTCTTAGCGATAGCGAGAAGTATTACGTAGTGTCAACGACAAGGAGAATACGGCCACTCAGATCGAAATCGTGGTAATATTGTATTTATTACTCAGATTTCGAGTAATTATTAGGGAAAAATCTTATAAATAATTAGAAATTCGACCCAAGCGCCATGCATTGTTTATATATATTAGTTCCCATAATGCCCTTCAGGTGGCCCAAAATGCCGTATTCTCCTAGGAGATTCCGGAGGTCCGTAATCTACTCAGTAGCGATCTGTAGGCTCCATAGGTTTAGCATGGAGAATCCGTATTAGGTGGGTAATAAAGGAGGTTTTGTTCATAGTGGACAAGTCTTTGATTCATGGGCCAGTCAGAGAAGGATACATACTTTAATGAACTTCATTCTTATTGTATTTAATCATTTAATAAATGTTCATAATCAAAGACTTGAGCCAGTCTAGTGAGGGGTCTGTGGAGGAGGGGGGAGGGGGGGGGGTGTCCCCTTCACGGTCCGCTGCCTCACATCTGTCGGCACTCGAGTGTGACGATCAGAATTCTCAGTGTTTCTCTCAGAACTGAAGGTATTGGTTATCATTCTTCGCTCCCTCCCTAAACGTGCATGCTTGAGTGTGTGTGTTTTTAAAAGCATTTATTTGTCTTCTGTTAGTCCATCAAGGTAACATGGTCTTACCACTACCAGCCCAATTTGACTGTTTTATTGGATGCTAGATCTAGTGACTCACTCCGGATTGTTCGGTACTTAATATCTACCTAAGACGGTCCAAGTAGTAGAACGGATTTGTCTAAGCCTGGAAAAATATGCAACGTAAGTCATTTACCCTAATAACAATTTTTCAAAATTTTGAAATTAGTATAGAAAGGAAAACCCAAATGAGATGTCCCACGAATAATAACAATGCCTTTTTACCTGAAATCTTATCATAATGTTAACGTTTATCTGTAAATGAGAAATATTGCGATGTCTCCATTTTAAAAAGAAATTAGCTATGCATTCTATAACACTTGAAGATCAATTGGTATTACTTTTCATGCCTTTAAAGCAATTCAATGGAGATTAATTCATTTTAGTTACTTTTTGTTAGTTTAATATTTTATTGGACATTATTGCCTGAATAATTCCGATAAAATCAGACGAGACTTTGTAACCATTCCTACACTACTGACCCCTATCTTGATGTATCATTTTTTTTCATTTCTTTATTGCATGTAAAATAGATGTACAATTTTGTTTACAAAATAACTTCTTTGGTTTCCATACTATAAAGAGGCTTGGACCTCAGCCCAATTAGGGGCTGCTTTTCATGGTCCTGCCTAATTGGGTAAGCTTAGATGATTTTAGTGTTTGGTTTTAAATTATATGGTTATCTTCAATCTCATAAACGTACAATTGATAAACCATGAATAACAAATAATATACACAGAAAAACCTCCCTCGCACAGGGACAATCCTAATTAGATATAATCAAATACAGCAATGAGACACACGTGATCATAATGTACGTCCATATATAACATAACATGAGTTTGATGTAGCTACAACCAAAGTTTCTCATTCATCCAAATTATCCCCAATAAACCATTTTGATAAAAAAGAAGAAGAAAACACACTTCAATTTGAGAAAATATACACACAACACTTTCAGATTGATATAGAACAGATAATCCAATGTAACGTATCCCACGCTAACGACATTGCCGGCCGCCTATTTTCCCCTATCATCGCCCACCTGTCTACCGCTGGAGGGCGCTTATCATGCACTCATTGAGAGGAACGCCCGTCCAGATGGGCCAGCGTCTGTGTGGCGTCCGTACGGCGTCCGTGTGGCGTCCATTCAGCGTCCGCCATGAGTGAAATCGACAAGCTGACAGACGCCGCGTCTTCAAAGCGTCCCAACTCCGCGAAGCAAAACCACAACAAAAGAAAAGCCCCAAAAAACAAAACCCAGCCTAGTTCCGCGAGTCACCACCAGGAGCCGCCACCGGTCGCCGCGGGCGCATGCGCGCGGAATCTGTTACTCGCAGGGAGCGGGCGATAAAAGGGGATGTAATTCATCTGATTTGTGCCCCCGGTGACGCTGAGTGTGAACATGCGTCGCTAGGCGGCGTGTTGGCGCTGCGGAGGTGAGATGTAAAAAGCGCGCCCTCTGTTGAGCAGAGATTACGCGGGAAAACAATGATTACGCCCTCTGTTGTGTTTTTGTGGAACTGGTAAATTGTCGTCTGCTATGAGGCTGAAACGAGTCGGTTTTTATTTATGCAACTTCATCGCTGGAGCATAGGAACGCACTACCTGGTGAAAATAACTTCTTAACACCCTAGAAGGCTGATTCCACCAACACGATGGATTTGTTGTCATATATCTTGCATGGTATATCTTACAGTGTCGCGATATATTGTACCTCCATTGTCGTAAAACGTTGCCGCGCGATGTCCTTTTGTATGTTTTGTTCATTCATTCTTACCACGACTGTTTCAGAGGAACTCATGCAAACAATAGAAATAAAAACATCTAAAAACAAACAAACAAACACCAAACACAAGCTGTCGTCACACATAACGCGAAACGTTGGAGTTCGGTTCAGTTGCAGCAAGGGTTGATGTGTTAGGTTCAATTGGACATCTCATACATAACACAGCTTTGATTTGAGTGGAATTGTAAGAACAACAGCTATTTGAATGCTCTGAGAAAATACAGAAATGTAATGAAGATCTTATATGAGGGACCAGGCGGAAGATCGGCCAAGCCGAGCTTGGGTTGATAAGAATATGTATCGTATATTATGACCCTAATAAAATATCAATTAAAAATAATAATAAAAAAAAGAAAAGGTTGTATCTTTGAATCTCTAATCATACATAAATACAAAAAAAAGAAATTTAAATTTATATGCTGTGTCTTTGCTTCGTTCCCCTCTAATCATAAAGTAGGAGGCTGGTTTCCGGCCTGCCGAATGTTACAACATCTAAAACGCCAGCAACAAGCTGCGGTGATGCGGCGTGGACCTTCACAAAGCGGCAAATTACTGCCGGATTACTGCCCTATTCCGCCGCGTGGTGCGCTGTCAACTAATTGTCGTCTGCTGATTATTTCCCGCCCTTTGTCGGCCGCCATATTGCCGACGTCATCTGCCGCGTTTCCCAGCAGATGTGACGTGAGCGATAATAAGGGACGGATAGCCAGCGTCCACGTGACGTCATGAATGACAGACGCTACTCATTCAATGTTTCGGTAATATTTTGATGTTCTTCTCATCAAAGTTGGATGCGTGTATCTTCTATCTACTAAGAGTCCTTCTATTGGTCGACATTTCAATTTACACTTTTAGTACCATTTACTTTGTCACCAAATCTCTATCGGTCAGTTCTCCTAAAAACAGGATAAAGATTTAGAACAGCTCAACATGAAAGAATTATAAAAGAAGTACTAGAATAAAGATACGACAGTTAAAACAGGGCTCACATCTGGTGGTGTGGATCGCTATTCGCTATAGGTATCAGAAAAAGGGGCGGGGGATTGTAGTCCCACCACCCATCGTTAAAGCAAATATCTGAGACATATATCGGGAAGGTGCAAAATCGTACACATATGTCTAGACATGCCAATCCACCACGCATCGTAAGGGATTTTATTTGGGTGCCTTATCGCAGAAACGTGGTCAAGCGGCCCGATATTAGGTGGCCTTCCGACGCGATTTTTTTATTTTTTTTCATCGGGAGGTGCATCGTAGGCTATATCTGGGCCATATCGTAGTAGGTGGACGCCGGACCTAAAGTAACCATAAAAATAAAATTGCGATCCGATTATAGCTAGCGATACCACAAAAAGTGGAGCAATGGCGCCCAGCTGTGGGCAGGAATTCCCTACCCGGAACCAGTATGGCGGAGTAAATAATGTCACATATTCATGTACAGGCAGAAGCAGGGCAAGAAATTAACCTAACCGTTTGGACGAGAACCATACTTTTTCTTTTCTTCAAAAGTAGAGCACAGATGACGAATTCGGTTTAAATATTTTAAAAACCTTGTTAACCTGACAGCTCGCACGAGGATGTTTGTTTGGTATTCTCTGTGTTTGTATCTGTGCTATTAGACATAGTTTACTTCCCATATTTTCCAACTCATAATATATGAGTTGTTTGAGTTTCACAACCTTTGAAATTTGCCCTCTTTTGAATCCCAGATGTTAGCTGATACCCCATCTTGTTAGCTGATACACAGGGAACCAGCGTATGACGTCCCAGACTGGTGTCTGATAGACACTAACACTACTAACTCGAGTTCAGGTTAGTATTTATCCTACCCCATCTCCAATAATTCATTTGTTACCCTCGTGCAATAAATAACACTTTACTGCACGCTCGCCCGAATTCAGGGACCCAATATAAAGCCTATGACGTTTTTTTATCAGGGGTAGGATAAATGATAGGACAGGTAGAGGAATATATCCTGAGCGACCTTGAGTTATGCAAATTAATCCCAATAACCTAACTACATTGGTTCAGAATTAACGACAATACAAGATATAAACCTTTCGCAATATGATAAAATAACCTTTTAAAATTTTCCTTAAAAACCGGCAGGGCTAGACTATAGTAACACTACCTTTCCCCAGTGGTCCTCCGAGTTCATGTAGTCTGTATGCAGATACTAATTTTCAGTAATTTATGGTTTTTTTTCTAACCTTCCCACGCATGTGACCCCATCGACACATGTTTGTGAGATAGGACGGAGTGTACAGAGTGTTTTATTATTATTTGTAGCTAATTTCCAGAGTTAAATCTACTGTGCACAACATTGGTGGCGTTTCCATGCCTGTGGACAACATCTACCGGAAGTGATTCACAGGCATATATTTACACTCGTTTAACAAGTCTCTGTGAAACTGTCCAGACACTCCAAAAGCCATGTATACACACACCTAGGATTCACTTGTTCGTACAAGGTCACCTTGCCAACACCACAGTGGAATCCCACAAAAGGAAACAATCCCATAAATCTTTGCCTCTCGTCTCCGACAATAGAACAAGAGATAACAATAGTCCCATAATGCATTGTATATCCGTCTAAGATCTTCGGAAAGTCAATAGGTATGTAGCGTGGTATTGTCACATTGTCCACCCTACGACAGGCAGAGACAAAAGGAACGGCCATCGCCATTGGCTAGCTGTCATTTCCCGCCAAAAGACCGCAACAATGATGAAATATTCACGGCAGACGACTTTCGCTGGCCACATGTCGTCGTCACGTCTGAGCGCGGGAAAGCGTCCGTCGGCATCTGGCAGCGAGCCATGCGTTTTCATTGCCCATCTTTTGCGGCTGGGCCCGAATCTTACTAAAGGCCCGTTTCCATTGGCCGACGAAGGTTGCTTAGATTTTTTTGTGTTGCACAGAAAGTCTGTCGGTGGTGCCACTGACTGAGCGTCGATATAGAAGGGGAATAGAGGGAAACTATGTTTCCAAGCCTTACCTCGTAACTTTGACTTATTTCCACTGGTACGTGGTTTCCCTATTCCTATATACCTTCAATTGTCGGCTAATATCGATAAAAACCGAATGTCTCTGAACGTCAACCTGGGCAGTAAACGTCAACCTGGGCAGTAAACGTCAACCTGGGCAGTAACTTCAACCTGGGCAGTAAACAAAAGTTATTCCATCCCCAGCAGCGTTAAGTAATCATAGGTTGTTCACTCATAGGTATATAGGAATAGATTTCACTCAGTGACATAGCTTTCACTCAGTGGTGGGTGGTGCCACATTGCATTATCTAAGCAGAAAAAGTCATGGGGCATTTCACAACCTTGGTTGTTTCCATTGACCGATATTGAGTCCACAGTGCCAAAAGTCCGTCGGTGGTTCCTGACTGTAGATCAGATTAGCGCGGGAAATCTCTGTCGGCATCTGGCAGCGAGCCATGCGTTTTCATTGCCGTCTTTTGCGGTTGGGCGCAAATCTTACTAACATACTTCTGGGCCCCGTTGCTCCACTTTTTGTGGTATCGCTAGCTATAATCGGATCGCAATTTTATTATTACGATTACTTTAACGATCCGACTCCTGTAATATCGGATCGTATCCCTATATTCCCACGGTATCGCTATTTTTTACGATGCGATAGCGATACAACAATTCAGGGGCACATATTGAATGAGACAGGGGAAAATCAATTAGTTCTTTAATCAAATACAGATGACATCACAGTTAAAACTGATCTGACACCTGGTGGTGTGGATCGCTATTTCCTATAGGTAGAAGAACAAGTGGCAGAAGTTGGTTTTAACCCACAGCGATACGGTCCGCAGTGCTGTGAAGGTCCGCCTAAAAAGTATCGCTAAATGCCGTATTTTACACGGCGATGCGCCTATGCGATTGCGACACGATCCGCAAAATTTCAGGAGCAACGTTTAGGCCCTCGGATCGCTATTCTGCGATCCGCAGCTCTGTTGTAATCCTGGAGTAACGGGGCCCTGGCAACATATCTTTTACAATTGGATGACTGAGTGCTTGAGCGTAATATGTTGGTAATACACATGTATATTATTTCCAGAGAAAGCGCATGGTATTCCAGCTACAATTTGATGTGGCATACATACATGCATATCTCCTCAACGATTTTATTATTATTATTTTTTTATTAACGCACATAATTCACCCCGGGGGATGGTCTTACATCATGGCAACAAATTCATCGACTCGTAGGTCGTTCTTTATTTCATGTATCTGGTACATTACCATTATCTAATACAAACTTACGTGACATAAGTATATATAAACTTACTGGATTATGTGATGTGATGCAATGGGTGAAATGAATGAATGAACTAGGACAGATGTCTTTTCTTGATAGCTTTCTTAAAGCTGGACTTGCTAATCCAATTCCTTTATCTCTTCGGACTTCTCCTCTGTATTTTGGGGATTTTTTAAAATGCTCCGTTCTCGCCTTGCGTTTCTTAAAAAGTCTTTTCGAATTAGAGGGTAGAGATCTTTTGTTTGGATTGATCTCATTCGCGACGAGCTCTCGATCACGATTGCCTCCTGCAATGTCGTACATGCTCTGTTGGAGGTTATTTCTCCTTAGGTATTCCCTTCTCATGTAACCCGCTAATAACTGTTCTCTTCGTTGTTCCATTGTGGATACTCCAGATACACCTTAGATAACACAGGAATACAAAGCTGCACACACACAATAATGCATTGTACTTAAGCTTAAAATCTAAATTCGATTCTTTTATAGCCCACTTCTCGAATATCTCCTGTGATATTATATCCGTATCTGAAACTTGGTTTACCAAAAATGACGATCTCTCGAGTTATAAGCTAGCCGATTATAACTGTCATAGGGTAGATAGATCTTGGAAAAATCAGCCAAATGACTCGGAGCCCAAGGTTGGAGGTGGCCTATGTACGTTCGTTAACAAAAGTGTTAGTTGTGATGTTAACATCTTGAAAAATTATAACTCTAGTACCAAATACTTAGAACTACAATGCCTTATGCTAAAAAAAACTTTTGAAAAGGACCTGGTATTTTTGAATGTTTACAGGCCAAGACATGGTGATCTGAAACAGTGCCTAGATTATTTAACTGAAACTATTCATGAAATAAGAAATATTTACAAATGTGAACTACTAATAATGGGAGATGTAAACATCAATGCTGCAAATACTGAGGATAATAGAGTAACTGAGTTTATTGATACAATGGTATCCCTAAACCTACCTCAGCACATTGAAGACATTACTAGATATTCTGAAAATAATTCTATACTCGACTTAATATTTTCTGACATTAACCACATACGAAAGACTGGAGTACTCGAAACAACGTTAAGTGACCACCAATGTATTTTCTGTATAAAAAAGAAAACTTGTGCTCCCAACAACAAGAAAAAGATCTATGGCAGAAACTATCAAAGATATGATGCAGATATCTTTACCCAACTAATCCAAAATGAAAAGTGGGAAGAGTATCATACATTAAATACGGTTGATGAAAAATGGAACTTAATACTTGCTAAAATCAAAATGATACTAGATAAAATGTGTCCATATAAGGAATTTTACATAAATGAAAAACAAGAGCCTTGGATAACTCGAGAAATCCTAGAAATAATACAAGCTAAGAACCGACTACTTAAGAAAGCTAAAAAAACGGGCAAACCTGATGATTGGGTGATTGCTAGAGAAAATAGAAATAGAACAAACCAGCTAATAAAGTCATCCAGACAGGCGTACATACTAAATCAAATTAATATAGCCAAAGGTGACCATAAGAAGTTTTGGCGAACAATAAACAGTATTCTCCCAGGTACCAACACCCAACTCTCAAACACCATCCTACTAAATGACCTCGACGGAAACCCGCTTCAAGATCCTGATATTCCTCAATATATAAACCAATTTTTCTCAAACATTGGTCACAATCTTTCTAAAACAATGTATACTCCCTTCAAACATTATGACAAAAGAAACCCCAACCAACTGGAAAATTTTAGAGCCACTAAGGACCAAATAATTAATCTAGCTAAACAAATAAATATCAATAAGCAATCTATGGTGGAGGGTGTAAACGCACGAATCCTAAAAGATACCTTCGTAGCAATTCCCAACATAATTCAAGACCTCATTAACACTTCCTTTTTACACCAGAAAATTCCTCAATCATGGAAAGAAACATGTGTGATTCCAATCCCGAAAGGAGGGGACGAAAAACTAGTTACCAATCTCCGTCCTATAACTCTTGAACCACTTCCTTCCAAATTTATTGAGTCAATAGTTCACACACAAACCACAAACTTTATTGAACAACATAACATACTAACTCATCGACAGACAGGTTTCAGAAAGGGCTACTCCACAGTCAACTCCATAGCCACACTAACTGATAACATCTTACTTAAAAGAAATATAGGCCAAGACACAATAGCAATTTTCGTAGATTTTAAAAAAGCTTTTGATACGGTAAACCACACAATTTTATTGCAAAAACTTAACCATTATGGAATTCGCGATCAAAATTTAAACTGGATTCAAAATTACTTAACCAATAGAAATCAGACTACCAGAGTGAACAACTGTAACTCACCCCCACATGAGGTTGGCTGTGGAGTGCCTCAAGGTTCCATTCTCGGGCCTTTGATGTTTATATTATACATAAATGATTTAACTGAAGCGATTAAAGACTCAGATACCTGCCTATACGCGGATGACACAGTTTTATTTAATTCGGGAACAGACATGACCATTATTGGCAAATCACTACAATTATCCATGAATAACCTAGCCACTTGGTGCGAACAGAATAAGCTAACAGTAAATTCAGCTAAAACTAAAATATTACACTTCACCTCTAAACGAAAAAAAGAAAAACAAACACCAAACATAGTACTTAATGGTAACCAGCTACAAAAGGTATTTGAATATCGCTACTTGGGAGTGATTCTCGATACACACTTAAATTACCACTCTCACATAAAAAATATTATAAAAAAGGTATCGTACAGGATGTACCAACTATGTAAGATGCGCTCGTATCTAGATGTCGAAAGTGCGCTTAAAGTTTACAAAGCTACCATCTTGCCATACTTCGATTATGGAAATATACTTTTTGTGACAGCTGACTTTAATCATGTAAAGAAACTTCAAAAACTGCAAAACAAATGCCTACGAATTTGTCTAAGAGCTACAATATATACATCCTTAAAAACTCTTCACAATGTAGCCAGAATTCCTTACCTGTCAGAACGAATGAATTGTCATGTTTTAAACCAAATGTATCTGCGATCCAGACAACAGGAATACTGTCAACAACAAACAGCTTATACCCGGGCGCAGACGGCCCCGATTTTAAAAACGATAACTCCTAACTGTGAAGCATATGCACGCTCAGTTGGCCATTATGGTGCTGTCAAATGGAACGCTTTAACACCAGTCGTAAGGAACACTGAGACATATAAATCCTTTAAAAATCTTACCAAAACGAACATGCTGCGTAGTATTCCCTGAAACAACAAATGCCTGATGTGCTTATAACATAACTAAGGCAAGCCTAATGTTTGATCCAACCATGTAAGAACTTTATGTTATTGTAATGCACCATACAAGCTCAATATCTCTTGATTTATTATGTGACTTCGAAAATTGTATGTACTTGTGTTTCCCACCTCAGTAATTTTTGTACAACCGGGAGTGGGGCAGGTTATGAAAATCAAGCCATACAAGACTTGATAACCACCCTGATTTTGTTGTCAACAACACAGGATGACATCTGGTAAACTTAATTACTATATTTGTACACCTTTGCCTACTGGTTTAAAGCAGAACGAATAAGTTTCCCTGTACTGTAAATTGAGACTATGTAATTGAAGCTGACATTGTTGACAACGAAATAAAAGTTCTGAAAAAAAAAAAAAAAATTGGCAGGTCTAGATATTGTGCACATATCTTTTTCCAATGGAAACCCGAGAGAATGATCACAATATGGGCATTTCCGTCGGTATGTGTCGGGAGGTCTACGATAGCGCGTCGACGTGTGTCGTAGTAACCGTTCAACGCCGCCTTACAGTGCTTTGGTAATGCTTGAGGCACACCAAGCGAGTAAGTCGGCGATTTTCGTAATCGCCAACACAAAATGGTATATGTGATCTATTTTTCATATTTCACCTGATTATTGCTTCTGAGACACTAAACTATCGGTGGGAGATATGACTATCAAATAATACCTCACATACACGCCATTTTGTATTGGCGATTCCAGAGATCGCTGCCGTTTCTCGCTTGGTGTGTTCCCGACATAACGGCAGCGATCTCCAGAATCGCCAACAAAAATTTGCGTTATTATTTCATATTAATATCTCCCACCAATTATTTAGCATCTCTGACGCAATTATCAGCTGAAATATGAAATAATAGCTCCTAAAGTTAAGCCTATGGAGAAAAATACTGGGGTGAGATAATAAAAGATATGACAATCCTTGGAGGAACCACTGCAGCTAACCCCAGCTGACAAAGACCCATACTGCAGCATTGTCCTGCACCCCCACCCTCACCTCACCCCCTCCCACCCCACACCTGAGACGACGTGACAACACAGGGTGCCGTAAGCCTAACGTCCTCAATGACCTTCACCAAACCACCCCCACCACGATTAACCCCTTCACCCGCCCTGCCCCACCCCGTTGTTTCTCACCTTGACCACAGTCATCGGAGGGTTAACGACCCGCCTCCCAAAAACACCGCCAATTTTCTCGAATCCTGGGATTTGTTGATGAAGGTCGGACGGTGAGGGCGATAATGAGTGAAAAGCAGGGGTAATGATGCCATAGGGGTCGGGTGAGTGTAGACTGGCTTCAGTCCCTGCATCCTATAGACCCTATTGAGGTATCCCAGAATACAGTCTGTTTACAAGTCCCGGTGTGCGCTGGTTACCGATGTTGTATGGTGATAGACCTTGAACCGTAACCCGAAATTATTGCAGTTTATTGGTTTTTATAAATCTTCAAATGGGAAATCCGATGTTAGAAATGGAAATTTCAGCTATTTCTACATATCAATCTGAAATTATATTCAGGTTCTTCAAATATAAATGGGAAAACTATGGTTCATGTTGTCGTGGTGAGGCCAGCCAGTCGCGAGCAGAACTTGTATTTACCCTGGGCGATAATAGGGAGTCTAGTAATCTCTTGAGGGCGTATGGCTATCCTCCTCGTTGGGATACAGGGACTAGTACAATCGGTAATGGTGTTGGATTTCTGGTGCTGTTTTGCTCATCATTCCTGACACTCTCCATACAGATATAGTGGCTACTGGTCAGGATATCTGCTGGGAGATTGATACCCTCTCACTTTGATCTCAATCAAGTCACAGTCAGGAGTAGGCGAAATTTATTGATATGACAACACAGGCGGCCAGAGAACTAGAGGAGGGGAGGGGGAGGGGTAGGAGGAAGTATAGGGTTACAGGGAGTGGCTTGGGGCCATAAACAGGAGATTTGGTTCATAGTGGACAAGTCTTTGATTCATGGGCCAGTTAGAGAAGGATACATGCTAAAATGAACTTTATTCCTATTATGTTTAATCATTTAATGAATGTTCATAATCGAAGACTTGAGCAAGTCTAGGGTGAGTGTAGTAAGAGGGCCTGGACACAGGAGATGTTGAGGGGTGTGGGGTAATAGGACCATGGGGGTGGGGCTCCGGGGATTATTATGGGATAAAGGTGGGGGTTTAGGGGCAAAGCGGTGTCTCTGTTCTCGGGGTTTTAGTGTTGATTGTTGGGGGTGTGGGCAGCTTTGTTGGGTACTGATTTATGTGCAGTCATTAGTCACAATTCAAGGTTCACAAACATGGCATGTAAGTTCTGCTACCAGTGGGTTTATTTCAGCTTCCCTGGTTTATCATAAATGATGACATCTTCAAAGTAAAATCTTACTATACATATATATCTTTAAATGAAATGTGATTTCATAAGATATTTAAAGGGTTATGCATTGATTGACTTCCGCAAATCAGAATCTGATAGATGTTTTGTTTTTTTGCTCACAAATTCATCACAAGGATGGTCTTCCATTTATGTCGTTTAACCTCTGGTATTTTTTCCCCATAGACTTAATATTGGGAACTCGTATCCAATGCCCGTTGAATATTTAGGAAACTACTTAATGGGGGATTATGTCACAAATGTTAGCCCATTAGTCAATGTGAAGGGTGGGATAAATTCAGAAACTTATTGAAGTTTAAGGTCAGAGCTCGATCTCATCTCGTTTGAATTGCTACGTAATTCACGCGGCTTTGTCTTGTAAATTACTATACGATTCCAACTCGATTGGATACGAGCTCCGATCCTAAACCTTCATAGATTTCTTCTAAAATATCAACCAATGGAGCCTGGAAAAGCAGAGACAATTCCAGATTAACTGTATTTCTGATAGATGGGAAATTTGGCACCACCGGCCGTCACACAAATAAACCATAGATAAATTCAACCCAGGCTAATGTTGTCATTGATGAAATGGTTGACAGTTACTAATATTGGTAAATGTGCAATAAAGAAACAGCACTGCTTTGCCTTCGACAAAGATTTGATTTCTAGTTCCCAAAGTTAAGCCTATAGGGAGCCAAAGTGAACCCGCTGAAACCACAGATGCCCATCTACAAAACACCATTTCCGGATATAGGCGCTCAGTACTTTCACTATGTAGGTTCGAGATTATATGTGTCATTCTCCAATCTTTTAGACCCATTTTTTAACTTAACAACTGACATTGTAGCTTCGAGACAGAGTTATTCACAGAAAATAGTAGTAAACTACGCTTTAAAAGTAACAAACGAGACTAATAGCAAAATTCTAGCCTCAGACCCCCAGGTTTAGCACTAAGCTTCATTCTTACTGGCCACCGGAAATGGTATTTTGAACACGGGTATCTGCCGTTTTAGCGGGTTCACTTTGGCCCCCTATGGGAAAAATACCAGGGGTGAGTTGAAGTGATTTTCTGAATGGCCATACGTGTATAATATATACGTGGATGAAAACCGAACCCTAATACCTTTTTTCTACAACACAATTACAGGACAAGCATTCATACAACACGATACAATATAAATAGAAGAAAATAAATAAGGAAAAGCAACACGATACAATGTAAAGAGGAGGAAAGAAAAATACTCCCAACAAGGAAATTATCTTATGACAATTCCACATGGCAAATTAGATAGTTATCGTTTGCTTATCAATCTTGGTTATTTTATCTTTCTCAGTTCCTTGTAATAGTGATGTTTAACCCACTCGTGCCTGGTAATGCCGGGAGATGGCTTAAATAAAGATGGATAATTGGATTTATATGTGGGCGATGACTGAAGCATAACATAGTGCGATTTATCTTGTCGATGGAAAGATGAATACTAATACTTCACCTCCCTAAGAATATCTCTAGACTAATTCAAGAAAAAAGAGAGACCAAGTTATTCAATATTTTTCACTTGCAGTTATACGCAACGCGATCTGGTAATATGCAATTTTAATCCTTATTTCAGAGCTAGCTTGCCAGCAATAAAACTCTATAAAGATGGAGTAGAAGCTCCCAGGACAGGTGTTAGAAATCTATTAAGCACCCTTTACACCAAAGTTAATCGCCCAAAACACCCCTCTTAGAACTACAGACACAGCAATGCATTGTGGGAGATTCACTAAGGAACCAGCGACCCGCAGGTACCCATCGGCCTGACTTCTGGTAAGCAAACCGTTGTCGGAAACCAGCTCCGGTCGTGCAGGTAGCATGCTGGGGGTTTGGGTGGTGATGGGGGTGTAATGGGCTGGTGGTATATGGGGTGGGGGTGGTGATGGGGTGTAATGGGCTGGTGGTATATGGGTAGGGATTAGGCCTGGTGTTGCACTACGGGGGTTCTTGTCTTGAGCAGCCTCTTTAACACTGACGGCTACAAACAGGGGTCAGCATCCGGGACCCCGAGGTCACGTGACGACGGGAACGCGCGGGAACCGGAAACTAGAGGTCACGTGACGAGAGGAACGCGCGGGAACCGGAATTTGGGTTGATGAGAGTGGACGATGGTGGTGGCTGCCTCACTGCCTGTCTACCTGACTGCCCAACTGACTGCCTGCCCACCTCACTTCCTGTCCACCTTACCTCACTGCCCACATAACTGCTTGCCCACCTGACTTCTTGCCCATCTGACCGCTTGCCTACCTAATGAGCCCTCGACTTGATAGTCTGCCCGCCCTTCTACCTGACTGTCTGTTTACCTGAATGCGTGTCAACCTGACTACGCACATACCTGACTGCCTACCTGATTACCTCTCTACCTCACTGTCTGCCCACCCAACTGCCTTTCTACCTGACTGCCTGTTTATCTTACTGCGAACCTACTTGACTGCACACCTGACTGACTGCCCCCCTGCCTGCTTACCCTACTGCCCTCCTGACTGCCCGCCTACTTGATGACCTGTCTACCTCATGTTCATCAACCTAACCGCCTGCCAACATGACTGCCTAACTACCGTACCTGACTTCCCACCCATCTAACTGACTGCCCATCTACCTGCCTGTCTAACTGACTGCCCATCCACCTGACTGTCCACCTTCAGCAGTCGATTCCCTAGCACTGCATGGTAATCAGTGTCTGCAGCATCACCATTTTGTTATTCTAAATCAAAGAACCATATGCCCTTTTTACTCTGGCAAAGATTTGTATGATATAATAATTAATTTTTCTTTTTTTATCAAATTGCGTAGATAAATATTAATAATCAATATAAGTATTGCTCTAGTGCACTTGGGAATGCCTGGGGGTATCATGCTGTGGTACACCATACATCATACCGCGGTAAAAGTGTTTAAGGGGGATGGGTAATGTATAGATTAATCATGATTGTTGCACGTCAACAAAAATTGCAAGTAAGGAAAACCCTGTGCTGTATTTGAATATCGATGACTCGGAACGGATGCCAATGATCAAAATGGCCGCGGGTATGTCGATTCACAGACATGAGATTGGTGTCGGCTGCGATTTTGTAGCTAAAGCCGGAGACACACCAAGCGAGAAACGCAGCGATTTCCGGAATCGCTAACATAAAATGGCCCATATGTGAGCTATTATTTCATATTTCAACTGATTATTGCTTCTGAGATGCTTAATCATAGGCAGGAGATATTCCTATGAAATAATATCTTACATACACGCCATTTTGTGTTAGCGATTCCAGAGATCGCTGCCTTGACTCGCTTCGTGCATAATGCCGAGACACACTAAAACCGGAGACACACCAAGCGAGTATTGCAGCGATTTCCGTAATCGCCAACACAAAATGGCGAATATGAGAGCTATTTTTTCATATTTCACCTGATTATTGTTTCTGAGACTGTAAACTATCGGTGGGAGACATAACTATCAAATAATACCGCACATACACGCCATTTTGTGTTGGCGATTCCGGAGATCGCTGGCTTGACTCGCTTGGTGTGTCCCCGGTATAAACGTTGGCGATGATTCTACTCGCCTACATAGCCATGGCGATTATATGAGCGATAAAATTTATCGCTTGGTGTGTCCTCCACTCGCTGGGATCTGAGAGCAACTAGGATGTAGGCAAGTTAAAAAATCGCCAGCGTATCCTATGAGCGATAATATCAAACATGTTTGATATTCTCGCCAAGAGAAAGCCAAATTCGCCCACATAATCGCCAAGACAGAATCGCCAGGATGGTTCTGAAAATGCAGACACACCAGGTTTTTGTTACATAGACAGCGATATATGAGCGAGTACACCAGTCAACTAATCGGAATGGGTTTTGTAGTTACATGATCACCTTTGGTCATACAAAAGCCTAGGTGCTGTCACATTGATTTCTCCCATTTAAATACTAGTATAACTATCCACCAAAATGCTATTGGTTGATATTTTATTAATAATAATCGGCGACAGAATGTTTCCTAGCTAACCAGAGGCTAATGGCATACTCAGCTACAGCAAAGGCTAAATGTGCATCATATTCGCTCTTCTTGCTTTACTCGCCGATATGGGGATCGCCAAATATCAAACATTGCCCATACATAGTGACTTTTACAGTCATCGCTCAGAGGAGATCGTCGCTGCCGTTTTCTCGCTGCCATGACTCGCCTAGTGTGTCCGTAACATGATCACCTTTGTACTTTCATATTTCGTCTGATTATTGCTCCCGAGGCGCTAAATTATCATTAGGAGATATTTCTATGAAATGATATATCACATTCATGCCATTCTGTGTTGGCGATTGCAGAGATCGCCACTATGACTCGCTTGGTGTGTCTCCGGTATAAGTCGCGGGCGAGTGGGATAAACATCCTCCCACCTTGTAGCCGAGAAATATTGAGCGATTCCATTTCTCGCTGGTCCATGATCGCCGAGTGTTCCACTCGCTTGGTGTGTCTCCGGCTTAACAGAAATGAGCTGATATAGAGCCCTGAATAGGGCCCAGTCCACACCCACCTGTCTGGTCCCCCTGTCCACCCTCACCCCCTGAACACACGTCACCGCCTGTCAGCCTACAAACAGCTGTCAGCTGTCAACTCGCCCCACACGACAATTACCAGCTCTTATTGTCCACCCTTCTCTGACTGGACGCAAGGCGGTAGTGACCACACTGTCCCCCACGGCCCCGTCGCTCCACTTTTTGTGGTATCGCTAGCTATAATCGGATCTCAATTTTATTTTTACTATTACTTTAACCCTTTAGGGACGCATGATGCCTGGAGGCATCACCGCACTAAAGACGCATGATGCCTGGAGGCATCACCGCACTAAAGACGCATGATGCCTGGAGGCATCATTGTCCCAATATTAAAAAAAATGTTTTAACATAGAAATAATAGAGCAATATTCATGAAATATTCAGGAAATATTCAGAAAATGTAGATATAACATCATATTTAATATTTCTATCAAAAAGAAATACAATAGTTATGATTATGTATCATATTTCAAGATTGCAAACTTGGATATCAGTTTTAGCTATTATGTGCCCGTCCTCTAGCCAGACACACTCCCACTAGCCCCCGTCCTTATAGGAGTAGCTCAGCCCCAGGTAGCCGTCCTTAAAGGGTTAACGATCCGACTAAAAAAGCATTGCTCCAGTAATATTGGATCGTATCGCTATATTTCCGCGGTATCGCAGATTTTTCCGATGTGATTACGATACAACAATTCAAGGGCACATATTGAATGAGACAGGGGAAGATTAGTTAGTTCTTTAATTAAATACAGATGGCACCATAGTTAAAACTGATCTGACACCTGGTGCTTTGGATCGCTATTTCCTATAGGTAAAAAGAACAAGGGGCAGGGGTTGGTGGTGCCACCATGGATCGTTATTTGAAATATCAGACAAGGCTGGTTTTAACCTACAGCGATACGATCCGCAGTGCTGTGAAGGTCAGCGTAAAAAGTATCGCTAAAAGCCGTATTTTACGCGGCGATGCGCCTATGCGATTGTGACACGATCCGCAAAATTTCTGGAGCAACGTTTTGGCCCTCGGATCGCTATTCTGCGATCCGCAGCTCTGTCGTAATCCTGGAGCAACGGTGCCCTGACACCCCACACCCTATACCCCCTTGTTCTGCCTAGAAACCCGGAGGTCCAGGAACCAACACAGCCTTCACACCACACCCTCCTACACCCTATTCCCCGACACCGCCATCTCACCACACCCTCCTACACCCCACACCCTATACCCCGACATCTCACCACCCTCCTCCTACACCCCACACCCTATACCCCGACACTGCCATCACACCACACCCTCCTTCACCCTACACCCTCCTTCACCCCACACCCTGTTATTCTGCCTAGAAACCAGGGACCCATTTAATAATCTAGGATCGTACATAAAGACCCTTTTCTGTACCTTTTAACAAGGGTTATCGTTTGATGATATTTAAGTCTTTTCGCTAAGACAGTGTTAGCCGTCCATAAGGTCGTGAATAAGTACTGAATTAAGTTAACCCACATCGTCCTTTGGTCTACTTGGCGTACAAAAAAGGGTCAACATGAAAAAGCTTAGATTATCAAACGGGCCCCAGGAGGACCAGTAACGCCCTCTGTAGCTTCAAGGGGTGATAAATGAGGGGGTTAGTAATCCATTTTGAATATCTTAATGTACTACAAACAGGTTTATAAAGGCCTTGGACCGTTCCCTACACTTGGGATAAATGATACATGTATTTTATACGTGCGTCAAATACGTGCTGGGGTCTGTTTCATATTGAACGAACGATGAATAGGCTAAACGATGAGATCTGTTCACCATTCACTCAACTGTGAATGGGAAGAGAAACTGTGGGGGATTAAGTTGTAGTGAACAGGTGAAGTTGACCCGTCTGAAAAAAGGTCACTTCAGACTTACACACGAATATCTCCTGAAAGGGGAAAATCCCCCGATATGCCAAGCATGCAATGTACCCATCACTGTTCAGCATATCCTGCTGAACTGTAAAAGGGTACAAGAGAATAGAAGAAAGCATTTGAAAAACAGTAACAACATGAAAATGTTGTTCGGAACTATTCCAAAGAAAGATATCATCATGTTTTTGAAAGAGACAAATCTCTTTGATTTTATATAAAATATTTGAAACTATTTGAAACTATTTGAAAATAATTGACTGAAATAAGTCTATGAAAGTGAAAAGTTAAATCATTGATAGTCCTTATATACCCTCAGGGTCCCCTGGGACGTTAAACCACAAACAAACAAACAACGATGGGTGACCTCAGAGGCGACCCAAGCTTTGTCTCCTTTAATGGATAAGGTCATGGGTATGCTGTCAGATCGTTCGTAGAAGTTGTCGTACATTCAACATACTTCTTCTGTTACGATAGCTCGTGACTGGGAAAGGTGGGTAGAATGGTTCCAACAGCTACCAATTAGAGCCTTGAGAATCCACTGGCCTGCCTCCCGTGCTAAAGACGCACATCAATGCAACTCAAAGATTCCTATAATCTCAATGATGCCACCTAGCGGGAATACTATGTGCCAGTGGGTTCCCAAGGCTCTAAGCCTAGTTCATTAAGAATTCTTCTCCCATAGAGCGTAGTGAGAACCTTGTGCAGAATACCACTTAGAGAGCGTGAGATCTTGTGAGAGGGGTGCGGGTGGAGGATGATATGAGCTGAGGGTTAGGTGGGTGTGTGGGTGTGGGTGTGGGTGGTGGGGTACACGGTCATCTCGGCCCCTTCGGCATCTCGGACCCCTTTTTGTGCGGTCACCCCCGCGTTTCGCACTCCCGCCTTCGCGTTAAGGATATAGGGTTAATTTTAGGGAAAGGGTTAGGGTTAGGGATAGAGATAGGGTTAGGAATAGGGTTAGGGTTAGGGATAGGGTTAGGATTTGGGATAGGTTAGGGATACGGTTAGGGTTAGGTTTAAGGTTAAGGTTTGGGATAGGGTTATCGCACATGTTTTGTAAGATATGCTTTTGTTTTGTAAGATTCTTTATAGTGGATAATAGACAAATAATATAATACAGCAAAGCTGGGAATCCGTATTTTGGGTAAGTAATCACATTGGAAGACATTCACCGTTTTCGAGCATGAAGGCGTGAAAGCTGTGAAAGGGGGGGTCCGAGGTGCCGATGGGTCCGAGATGCCAAAGGGGCCGAGACGTCCGGGAACCGTGGGGGGGGGGGGGGTAGGATGCCATGGGGTCACGTGTCTGTTGTCACGTGTCTGTTGTCTGGCTTCTGTTTAATTATCTGCTCGCTGGTATCCCGCGTGTCAGCTGTGAGACTCTCACGTCACGCGGCGACCAGCGGACTAAGCGTCGCTCAGCTGTCAATCAAACAAAGAGGCTCCTGTAGGCCACGCCCACCCGTGACGTCATCTTTAATATAAGTGTCAAACTCGTTGTCTCTACGAGAGACGTGGGTATCAATTACAAATCAGGAGAGATTTCATAATCACAGTCAGATATTCCATGGATATGGGTAGAGATCGTGCCTGGAAATGCTGGATATAACAATAACAGAGTGGGAGAGATTTCACGATCACGTAGACAATGATCAATTTTGTTTTTATTCAATCACAGGTTATGTATACAAAAGGACATACCATTAGCGTTTTTCCATATAATAGTCAATCAATGGTTTTGTGGATAGGCGACCCTAAACCTAAACTCTAGTACAGTCTGTTGTCGCCAGGGCCAGGCCGCTCAGGCTCAAACTCAGACTGTTAGGCACTGCCATTTTGAGTAAGGAATTCCTCCCTCCGCTGGTACTAAGCTACCCCAGCTACCTTGAATGATTTGCCAGTAGCTAGAGTATTACTCTTCAAAGATAGTTATGGTATCTGACAGGTTTTATACACTGGGTCGTGGTTTACTGAGTCTCCATACGTTTTCAATGGGGGCTTTGTATACGATGGATGATAAGGGAGAAGAATCTGGTCAAACTGGTTTCTTGTGACCTATTCTAATAGAGAATATAGTAGAACCCCGCGTAAGCGGCCACCCTCCGTGCCGGGCCAAAGTGTCCGCTAACGCGGTGTGTCCGCGTACACAGGGTTAAAATAAACATCTAATAGAGGAATCCGTTTCGAGCAAAGGTGTCCGTTAACGCGGGCTGGCCGCTTACACGGAGTGTCCGTTAGGCTGGGTTCTACTGTACTTATATTAGATACAAAACTAGCACGGTGACCCCCGATTTGTATTAGATGTATTGATGTTCGTTTAATGATATTTTACTCTTCGAATAAGATATCTAAATTAAATACATTCAAATATAAGATCGTCAGCAGTAGTCAAATGAACTCCACGACTGTGCTTTATCATGGACCTATCACCCAAGTCCGTGGTGTTATGTTCTATTTTCACGGAAATAAGGTGATACTTAAATTGATGAAAGATTATAATAACTATCAAGTTGCGGATTCTTGATTTATAGCTTATTATCAATACAATACTGATAAATGACTTGTATGATCTACTGTCTTGTTCCTTGATATCAACATTGCTCTTCCTCACCACTTTTTTCTAACCTACAGTGTGAACTAAAGAAGAAACCAAAAGTTTTGGTAAAAGTTGTCGTTCTCCACGAGTTTGAGTGATATGAACGAGGCGACAGCCGAGTAAATATCAAATAACATTCAAACGAGTTGGAGAATGACTTCTTTGACCAAAACGAGTTGCATTCTGTATTTATCTCACCCCTATATACACTAAAAGAATGGGCAACAAACAGGATGTAGACCTAGGAGAACGGACTGCAATACGTGAAGGGGCATGGAGAACGAGATCCCAATGTTAAGCCTATGGACATTTATTCCAGGGGTGAGATAAAACATGGTATATGAATGTAAAGGATGCTACTGGTTAATTTTTTTTCTAAGTGGAAGAACTGTAATACAGAATCTGGAATAAACAAGAAAATGGGGGACAAACCTCTGAGAATTGAGTATACGGTGAAATGTGCCAATACGAAACCTCGCACACGTTCTGCGCCTGCGCACCTGGCACACCAGGGGCACTTCCGGCACGTGACCGGATGTCACGTGACACGCCTCACGCGTGCGCATTTGGCAGGCAGGGTCACGTGATCACAACTAGAGTGTGTGTGTGTGGGCGTGTGTGTGTGACTGTGTGTATGGACTGGGTGATTCGGGGGTAGGCTCCCTCGAATACTCTAGAACTCGCTACGAAACAAAGTCGCCCCACGATTTCCTCGCCCCAAAAGGAACTCGTCCTGTCTTGATTTATCTCTACAATATTTCAACAATAGTCATTATCTCACCTCGTGTATTCCCCCTCCCCTATACTGAATATTGGGATCTCGTACTCAACACCCATTGAGTAGTGTAAAACAATACTCAATAGGGGGATAGCAATTTCACAAATGTTAGTTATAGCTACTGAAAATATGCCATGAGTTTTGGTTGCAGAGTAATCTGACGAGGCAAATCACATTCGATGTAATTTGTTTGATCTGTTGCTACATCATTAACAACAAGATGGTTATGAGCTGATATTGGAAAGCTGAGTTTAGCTACTTATACCCAGGACTCAGGAATGCTATGAATTTTGTGAGCCCTCAACCGTGCGGCATGCGGCAGTGGGAGAGCTCCCGTACATGGAAACTGTACCGGCGGGACACTTGTACTGGACAGATCTGTCGCGTGACAGCGATTGATGTTCAGACGCATCACCAGGACTTATATAGAACTGCATCGAGAATCGTATAAATAGACAATACTCCACGAGTTTGGCTGGGCCGCAATCGTCATCGAGGCGAAGCCGAGTGACGATCATGGCACAGCCAAACGAGTGGAGTATTGTCTATTTTACGATTCGAGTGCGGTTCTGGATTTATCTTACCCCTTTCTATTGTTTAAATAACATCACAACTTCAGAATAATCAGAATATACTTAGCAAATCCACTATGCCACGGCCGTGGCGTAGTATTGTCACTTTACGAGGGTGATCGTTGAGTATATTCTTCTAATGTTATTCCTATGACTAAACTTGTACCAGGGGTGAGATAAACACCTTTCCTAACAGGATGGTTATATTGCCCTCTCAAATGAACATATATTTGAGGCCAAAGTCCAAATTACTGTAAGACTTTAAATCCTGGGGTCATTTTGGGGTGAGTTGTCCAGAAACCCCTCCTCAACCCCCAGTACCCTCGCCCCTCCTCTTCTATGCCTAAGGCCCGGCATCCACCTACTATGATATGGCTCCGATATGGTCTACGATGCACCTCCCGATAAAAAAAAAGAAATCGCATCGGAAGGTCACCTAATATCGGGGCAGTTGACCACGTTACTGCGATAAAAATCCCATACAATGCGTGATAGATTGGCATGTCTAGACATATGTCTATGATTTTGCACCTTCCCGATATGTCTCCGATATTTGCTTTTTGTATGGTGTCATATCGGTAGGTCTAAATTTCTATCGTAGTAGGTGGACGCCGGGCCTTATCAGCCCCACACAGTGGCGTGGCGGGGGGGGGGGGGGTGGGCGGGGGTGGCAGACATTGCTGTGGGGGTGTGTCAGGGTGAAGGGTGAACTCTTATCACATCACGGAGACGTGCTGCTGCATGCTTTAACCGTAGTTAGGTAACAACTGGCATGTCGTCGCTACAAGTCACCAAGGTGCCAAAACACAACTGGGGGAGTTTGTACACAAAAGAACGAACGACAAAGGATCTTATCATGGTATTTGTGGTGTTCTCGGCAAAGATCAATCTTGAGGGGTCTTACTAGACTGTCATCGATAGATAATTAAATGCTCAATAGATGTAATCAATAAGTATACAGTAAAACCCCGCATAAGGGAGGCCCTCCCCGTAAGAAGAACCCCACATTAACAGACAATTTGCGAGGAATTAAAATTTTCCCTCTGTTTATAAAACGTTTATTTTAACCCCATTCGAAGGAACAGACCGCGTAAACGGACACCCCGCGTAAACGGAGAGAAAATTCGGTACGGTCCATGTAAGTGGACAACTTGGAAGGAAAACTTATCCTACCCCTAATAAAAAACGCCATAGGTTTAACATTGACTCAGTGTATTTGACATAGCGTTGGATAAAGTGTCATTTATGCACCGAGGTGAATAAAAAAACGGACCAATCAGGGACGAGATAACGAAAGTAGATCCGGCAGCATTGATAATTACTAACATGGATAATTACAAATTTTCTCTGTATATCGGTGAGATGGGGTAGGATAAATACGAAACCGAACTCGAGTTAGCTTTGTCAATGTTTATGCCACTCTGGTCAGGTCTGCTACTCAATAAACTCGGCTAACGCCTCGTGTAGTAATACACAACCTGCCCATCGTGACATAAACATTGACAAGGCTAACTCTCGTTTGGTTTCTACTAATCATCAAATATGGTGAGATAGTGAGTGGATAACACTCTGGATTATCTAATCTTCCTTTTTAAGGTGTTGCCTCCCAACATTCATACACTGCATACACAGTATAGCCACACATATATATGCCAACAAGTTCTTTTTACAATTTACGCATATCAGTTTAGGCTTTTCCTGCTCAAAAGTTGTCGTCCAATACAATCAGACAGGCTTCAACAACAATATCACTGTTAAGTAACACAATTACAAGGCCATTGATTCGTTGTTTTTAAGACTCACCAGTGGTTCTCACATTGCACACTAGAGGGAGGCACCGTGTGGTGTGCTAACAGCATTTTCTTGTTGCTTTTTGTGTAAATTTCTGAATTGCTCAAGATCGTTTACAATGATATCCTTACGTCGTTCGCCGGTTTACAGTTTTGTTCATCCTATCTCAAGTAGGATAAATAACTTTGATTGTCTACTCATAGACCTATAAAGGGGCATTTTGGTCTCAATCGCTGGATTGGTATTTTAGCCATTGCCAATGAAGTGTCTTTATTCAACATAGCACATATCTGCTATCCGGTCATTCTTAAATACATATGATACTGTTCAGATACATATCGCTCTGCGGTATATTTTACTAATACAGGTGACTGTTACACATACGACGAGATGTATTACAACTAAAGAGTTTTATGCATTGGCACATATTGGTTTTAGTATACTACAGTCGAGTATCGGAGTATTAAACACATATCCTACAATCCACAGTAGCGCCACCCAGTGATTTTTGAATAATGTCATATACCAGTCAAAACTGACCAGTTTCTTGGGATTCATTCTTATTCTACATTAGTAACTTTAACGTTTCGTCCAGTTTTTCTCATTCCAATAGGTAAATTAGGCCAATTTACATTTGGTTGATTTACATGTAATATACTGATAATGTGGTTTTCTTCGATTCTTTAGAAAACAAGGATGACCTATGATTTTTAAAACCTGAATAAGAAGTTCTATATATGTACTATATCCTGTGAAAGTTTTAAGTAAATGACATGGGTTTTACTATGTGCAAAAAATACTGTTTAGAATTTCTAAATATTCTAATATAAAATGATCACAATATTGATCTATAAATCAAAAACTAGCACGGTGACCCCCGAATTTTAAGTTAGATATGTGTACTACAACACTTAGAGATCATCATATCAAATTTTCAGGAAATTGACATGGGTTTAAATTTTCAAGCCTAATTGTCCGATATGCCTTTAAGACCACAATACACCCACGGGTTTGACTACTGACACCTATTGACAGCATGTTTAAGATGCGCCGTCACGGAGCTGTCAGATTAAGTCGTCACTTCCTATTGTTCCCTCTTCTCACCCTCACTCTCCCCCCAGATCTTTCGCGGCGCTAGCGCTGGCTTAATCTCCCCCCCCCCCACCTCCTACTCCACTGGTTACCATCCTGAACACTGCCCTTCACCTACAGACACGCGGGGTACAAGTTCACAGCGCGTGGCGTTTAAAATGAAAATAAACAAAACAGATCCGCCATTTTGTTTACACTCAGGATCAACGCCGATACAACACGCGCGACCTCTAGCGGGGGCCATTTAGTTGGCACTGTTGATAGATTCATCTCCCCGCCCCCTAGACTTGCTCAAGTCTTTGATTATAAACATTTATCAAATGATTAAACACAATGAGAATAAAGTTCATTATAGTATGTATCATTCCCTGACTGTCCCATGAATCAAATGTGATTTCCTCAAGTCTTCGATTATGAACATTTATTAAATGATTAAACACAATCAGAATAAAGTTCATTATAGTAGGTATCCTTCTCTGACTGGCCCATGAATCAAAGACTTGTCCAGTAGGAACAGAACCTCCTGTACATGTCCCCCCAGTCGCTCCCTGTAACCCTACCCCTCATCCTACCCCTCCCCTTCCTCCAGCTCTCTAGCTGTCTGAGAATGTTGGAAATACTCGAGCTTAGCAGCGCCAGAAATGCACCACCATTACCGATGGTGCACCCCTCTCATAAGATCTCTAAGTCGTATTCTGTACTCTCACTATGCTCTACACTACAGGAGAAGAATTCTTAACTAACTAGGCTTAGAGCCTTGAGAATACACTGGCCTGCCTCCCGTGCTAAAGACGTACATCTATGCAAACGCAAAGATTCCTATAATCTCAATGATGGCACCTAGCGGGAGTACTGTGTGCCATAAGATTCTCGAGGCTCTAAGCCTAGTTCGTTAAGAATTCTTCTCCCATAGAGCGCAGTGAGAACCTTGTACAGAATACCACTTAGAGTGTGTGAGATCTTATGAGAGGGGTGCATTGTACCAGTCCCCGTATCCCAGCGAGGAGGGTAGCCATAGGAGGCAGGGACTGGAGCCAGTCTACCCCCCCCCCCCCACACACACACACACACCACACCTCCCCTCCTCTCGCGCGGGGGTCGCCGGGAAATTGGCAGCGAGTCACGTGACTGCTAGGAATGCCGGGATGGTCACGTGTGGGTGACACCTGGCGGTCAAGGTCGACATCTGGTGGTCTGTGGGGTGTGTGTATGTGTTAGGGGTGGGGTGTGGATGGTGTGATGTGTGTGTGTAGCGGGTGGGGTGGTGGTGGGGGTGGGTTGGTGGTCTGTGGGGTGTGTAGGTGTATGGGGAGGGGGTGAGGGTGGGGGTAGAGTGGTGGGAGGTGGCTGGTATCAGTTGACATTGTGAGTGGGATAGAGACCCATTCAGTGATGGCTGGGGTTACTGTCTGTGTCAAGTCTTGACAAGTCCTACACTAATCAGTTGGCTTATATCTGCCTCGCTATAGTTCTCAGGTTTACTACTAACGCCACCTACACAGAAAACTTGTATAATGGTCTTTGTGTAAAGTAATATCAATCTGTGTGATTATCAACAATAAGAATTCATGTATACATGGATTCTTCTATTGTATGCCTTGAAGAAGAGTCGTTGCTGACTCGAAACGTCGACCAGTTATTAAAATACAAAAAGTCCACATGGGACTACAAAACAGTCTACAGTCTTATAATTCTTCTATAGGAGTTTAGAGGATTATCACTACCTTTTACCTACCATAAGAAGTATGACTTTTCGCCGTCTATATACCTGTCTACATAATATCAACTGATTTCAGATACAAGCAGCCGTAGTCTCCGAGGACTAGACGCGCAGTAATATCCGATCAAATGCGAGGATATTGTGTAGACTCTAATCCGAGGAGTTCACGACCGCTTTTATCTGAAACCAGTTTATATTGTATTTATCATGCAGCATTATCAAAGAAATAACAAGATGACTACGCGCTCTTCCCATACACTGTTTTGTACAGAATGGGCCTTTTTTTTTCTGTAATCTCCACTCTGTGTAGGGCGCAGTTTTCGAGCACCCGTAATCTCCACCCGCTTAATTAGGATCGCGTAATTGGTGAATAATAAAACCACAGCATTACTTGATATAAAAACTGTAGTGGAACGTAGTCACGTGGTTTATGTCTCAGATACTGGCAGAGGTTGTGGTTCCACCCATTATCGCTCAAAACCTACATTTCTATATACTACTCACACACCTCTATGTGGGAACTAGAGATAGCCTGGAAGCCTGGCCTAGTGTTCACTCACATATCAAACTAAACCAGTCCCAGCATACTGTGGCCAAGATTAAAACTCACCCAGTTTTATGATAATTGGGTTCGATGTAGACTAGCCTCCATACCTGTGTCCTACTCCTACTGCTGCCTACCGCCACCGCACGCCCTCCTTACCCCCCCCCCCTCCCCCACCTACTCTCCCCTTGGCCTGGCCGATTCCTGAGCCAGTCAGAGGAACCTTAGACATTGTAATTCATTTTATTCATTGAATTTATGTTCATAATCAAAGACTTGAGCAAGTCTAGGTTCGATGGTAAAACTCTTGACTTTGTACATATATCTTCAACGCCGAGAGTTATTTAAGATGGATATGTTGACTTTTCGCATCGCTCAACAAAAATAACCCATAGGTAAAAACAAACAACCAAAGAGAGAAATCAATCAATGAATGATGAAACCATTTCTTGTTATTTATCAAACCATTTAAATGAATTATCACATATGTATGATTACCTACTATATCTAAAACGGTAGAATTTTGTGATATCCGCTTGAAGTTGTTGCCGTACATAGAGACAGAGTGAACCCGACCTGGGACTGGAGATTGAAGGGCCACGAGAGTGAGATTCTCGTACAGTACTTAACTGAATCCTGTTACTATTTTTTGTGTTTCTCTACACAGATGTACTTTTATCCTTAGGATTTGTTTCTATCCATACTGAAATTATAATTTAAAACTGTAGTTATCTAATTGCCTTGCCCCGTGATCAGACATGTGAATAATTGCGCTGGTTGCTGGCAAAATACCTGTGTCATCGAAATAATAGGAGCTGTAAGGACTTGCAGTTAAACCACTCCGCTGATTCCCCCACCCACCAACAGCCTAAATATTTTACCTCAGTATAGCACCTATCTTTGTGGAGCAGTCGGCAGTCTTCGGCTCCGAAGGCGACCGTCGGGAGTTCGAACCCCGCTATCATTTTTCTATACTTTTCGGACCCGACGAAGTCGTAGCCCAAAACTCCGCTGATTCCCCCCACCCACCACCAGCCTAAGTATTTGGCTCTGTGGAGCAGTCAGCAGAGTTCTTGCTTGGGAAGGCGAGTGATGGGAGTTCGATTCCCGCTGTCGATGGTCCGGTATTTTGTTTTTCAATATTTTTCCCTCTAACTTGGACTCGACGAAGTCGCTAGTACATATACAAATACATATGTATATGGTGCTGAATTAGCATTAGTTCCTCAGAATCACACCTGATGTTGCTTTGTCCACAACGCGTTCGTCCCATATCAACCACGACCGTCGCGCCACCTACCACCAAACACCGAAACTACCACGGAACCTCCCAAAACGAGGCACGTTTCCCGCCGTCGCTGGTACCCGCATGCAGACCCGTATAGTGAGGATCTGGCTGGGCACCAGCATTGTGGGGGAGTCGTCTGCTAATTAAAACGCCATTAGGAGGTCCGGCGGGCGCTGATTCCGGCCTAACAGGCTGTGTGCGGGTGAGGGTACACTGGCCGCCAGAGCTTCACTACGTTAGCTCTGGGGGGAGTTTAACATTGTGGTCCAAGGAGAGTTATGTCTGTAAGAGAGGTCCTAGGACAGTTTGCGTTTAACTATTAAGACAATGTCGCTTAAATATTTAGTTAGATTCATTGATAATTGATTATGATGAAATTAGTTACCACAACCCCCACTATGTGGCACTACTTTAACAATGTGGTCCTAGGATAGTTATGTCTGTAAGAGAGGTCATAGGACAGTTTGCGTTTAACTAGTAAGACAATCTTAGCGAGGGACTGTCTTAGCCAATGACATTAGACAGCATTGTCAAAAAGTGTTTATTAAGTTTGACCCACATCTTACAAACTGTCCTCCACATACCCAAAAGAGTCCTAGACGGGGGACACCTATATAGGTGTCTTAGATGATTCATATTCACAGAGAACAACCTCATTTATCAATTTAACTACAGGCAATATGTACATTATGGCATGTAATACAAATCGTGAGGTGGTGACCAATCTAGGGTGGGGGTTGAGCGTGTGGGTGGGAGCGGGCACCAGGGGGCAAAAACGGGAAATACATGCATTATTATAAAGGAAACCCATGACAATTGACAGTCAGAGCTCGTATTCCATCGAGTTTGAATCACGTAGTAATTCACAAGGCGAAGCCACGTGAATTACGTAGCGATTCAAACGAGATTAATAAAGCACATTAAGCACAAGATAAACCACCTTACCTACCCTGAAACAGGGTTACTGTAGTTTCTGAACGTGTAAAGGTTAGAGTGGTCACAAAGACTAGCCCTTCACAATCTGCGGGAAACCATTGTGACAGAGAGAAAGGAGCAAAGGGCCAGTGTCTCAGAGTCTTAGAGGTGTGCCCAGCTGACCATGACCAATCTCTAGAGACCAAAATACCTCATTGACGCATTGGTACTTTAGATATGGGATCCTAGACGGTTGTAGAAATAGAAAGTTGACTGGATGCAAGTGGGGTTTCCGAAAATGACTTATATAACCCAAACTTTCTAATTTTGTTGAGTTTTGTAAGACGAAGACCAACTGAGTGATTCTCCATCAACACCAGTAATCATTCCAGGTACATTTGCCTACCTTATCAGCAGTTGCTCTTATATTTGCATTTACCGACAAATTTAAAGGAAATATTTATTACTACATGTCCCACTAGGTTCCATTGGGAGTTATGGAAATTATATATTTATAATTAGTACTCTTAATGAGACAGATTATAAAGGAAACCTATGAAATTTAAAGCTCGTATCCCATCGAGTTTGAATCGTGTAGTAATTCACAAAGCGAAGCTGCATGAATTACGTAGCGATTCAAACGAGATGGGTTCGAGCTCTGACCGTAAACTTGACTAGGTTTCTCAATTTATCTCACTCTTCACATTGAATAATTACCTAACATTTGTGACATAATTCCCCATTGGTTATTTTTCCTAAATATCTCATGGGCGTTGGATACGAGTTCCCAATGTTAAGTCTATGGAGAAAAAATACCAGGGGTGAGAAAAAACAAACTAGCTACGTGCGTTCGTAGCACTTTGTAAAAGGAATCTTGAACAAAGTCACCAACTTAAAATATGTAATGCATGATAGAGAAATAAAGAAAATACAAGATGGTATTGACATGGTAGATTCTATGTTTTTTTAGACGGTTTATTCTTAAAACAAATGTTTAGTAATCAAAACAACTAAATCCTAAACTTCTGAATCATTGGCGACTATTAGCGATTGTAATCTTGGTTTAAACTCTTCTTATTTCCTTCCAAATAAATCCAATTTAAGGATTTAGATAATTTTTACAACCTGCAACACCTTCAGCCGCCCTCCCCGTCAGTGCATTCCTACAAAGGTTTCTAAACCCAGATCAGCAGGCAAGCATTGTAAAAGCCAAGTTGTCCGCAAATAAGCCACACTTTGCATTAAGTGTTGCTTGCACCTTCTGACCTTGTACACAGGCCCCTAAATAACAACCCCCTATGCTCTAAGCCCCCTGGATCGCATATTTAGGAGTCTGATCCAGGGATCACTGATTCCCTTTCATCACAATCTCCAATCACAGGCTGGGGATTTGAATTTCCCCGCCGATGCTTTGTGTGTGGAGCGGGGAGCCGTTGAGGGTCGGTAAATCAGGGTGGACAGATGAAGAAAGGCAGAGTTTGCTCCGTTACCTGAGGCGGTACCTGGTGGTCAGTGCATCCACTACCCCTCCTCCCCCTCCTCCTGCCTCCTCCACTCAGAGTTATAACGGGGGCTGCTTCCTAAAACCCACAAATATCGTCTCTGCTGGCGGAATCCTTCACTGGACAATATTTTGTGTGTGTACTTTTTTTGTTTATTTTCTAAAAGGTTTTTGTATTAAAAAAAACAAAAACACTGCTTCTTTTGTTATATTTCTCAATTTGCATTTTTGTTGTTGAAATATTTCTGGTGCAATTCCCACGTAGTTTCTCTAAAGTTTAACGTGTTTTCCCCCGTGCGTGCTTCAATACATGTGTATACTCAATAGTGTGTATATCATCAAATTGTAGAACACAAGTGCATCCCCTCCCCCTCCTCCTCCCTCCTCTCCGGTCCCCAAACCACTCAGAGAAATAACTCAAGTCCAAGAAAAGTGTATAAACTGAAAAAAATGTATAAAAGTGTGTAGGAAATAACAATGGACTCTATAAATTATGGCTCAACTATATCAGAATGATGTATTTCAGTGAATGGATGAAGTAGTAACCAGTTAAGAGGGGTATTAATGGCTACCGATGGAATCCTTCACTGGACAATATTTTGTGTGTGTACATTTTTTTTGTCTATTTTCTAAAAGGTTTTTGTATTTGTATTTTTTTTTTTATAGAAATGAACACTGCTCTCTTTGTTTAATTTCTCAATTTTTTGTTGAGAATTTTCACGTGCACTTCTCATGTAGGTTCTCTAAAGTTTAATGTATTCCTCCCCCGTGCATGCTTCAATACATGTGTGTGCTCAATAGTGTATATACATGTATATTATCAAATTGTAGAAGTAAAAATTAAATTAAATCATTAAATATTCCGATCACTTAGCCATGAAGATGGGGAAATCGCCGCAACGTTGACCACCAACTACTAATTATCAAAATCTGTGTAATGATTGTCCATCAATGATAAATTATCTATAATACAAAAATTCGGAGTTGTGGCGTTATTTCACACTTACTGTATTCAGAGGTCATTCAATCATATTGATCTCTAGGCAGTTGAAATGCACAGTTAATAATATCTTATAAAAATGTGACGGTAGAAAACAAAAAATCAGTGGAAATATTGATGACCATATAATGACATAAACAAGGTTATGGACTATTAAGATTGGTCGATATGTACTGAAGAGTCTGTAACAAAAAAAAAATTAGAAACAAATTTTCCGAAAATAACATCTTCTAATATTTCCCCAGATGAATATTTAGGTATCTGGCCCCTGATTGTGCAGACACTATATCCGTAACTCATCCCGTCTCGATAACTCTTCACCAAGTTAACAATATATAAAATAACGATCTTATAATTTCTTGAAAATCAGTAAAAAAAAATATGATAAGAAATGTTCATGAACGTTGTCTGGCTTAAGTGTTTCTGATAGTAAAGGTTTTAGTGGTTGTAGTTAATAGTTGTGGGTTAAATTTAACCCCGGATCACTTTCCCATTATTCATAGACTTTTACGGGGCTGTTGACATTGGCAGGGGGTCCTATACCCACCTGAGAGGAGGCTTTAACCCTTGAGCCAACATTTATCAGAAATTACAAAATTATTTTATCAAAGAAATAATGGACAAATACTGATAAAATTTTCACATAATGAAAGTATAACATGTATCTAATGTTCTTTAGGATGTTTTCATTTGAATTTCACTGGTCATAAATCTAGATATGGTTATCAATTCGTGAAGTTAAGAATATTTTATTATAAATATATAAATATATAATCCACGCTGATCAAAAATCATACTTCAAGATACCTCCACTGCTGCTTCCTGCTTGGAGGAACCCTACAGAGATGTAGTTGTAGTACAGTCTGTCAGTTTTTGATATAAACAATTTGTATAAGTTATCTGTTATAATTTGAAAGGTTGGCATTAGTATTTTTTGTATTGTTATTCATTTTAGATCGTTGGTCTAGATCGTATCGAGACTTAAACCAGGCTCTAAGGCGGGTGTTTATCTGAGACAAATCCTGCTGGGATTCTGTACTTGAACACAATCTCTTTATCTAAATTGTAAAGTGGAATTCACGTACCTCACAGCATTCAAAATCTTTAAGATTCTGTTCCTTTTTAGGGGTAAATATCGCCAACAAGTGCAGGGGGAAAAACATGTCTCAGGGAAATGGAACCCTACAATTTAGATGAAGATATTGTGTTCGAGTACAAAATCGAGCAGGATTTGTCTCAGACAAACACCCTGTGAGGTACATGAATCACAACGGGTGAATCCCACTTTAAAGTTCCATTCCCCTGCAATTGTTAGCGACATTTACCCCTAAAAAGAAGCAGAATCTGATGAGATTTTGAACCCTGTGAGGTACATGAATCCCACCGTGTGAATTCCACTTAACAGGGAACAGAATCTCGTGAGATTTTGAACCCTGTGTGGTACATGAATCCCACTGTGTGAATTCCACTTAAGAAGGAACAGAATCTCATGAGATTTTGAACCCTGTGAGGTACATGAATCCCACCGTGTGAATTCCACTTAACAGGGAACAGAATCTCGTGAGATTTTGAACCCTGTGAGGTACATGAATTCCACCGTGTGAATCCCTCTTTCGTCGGAGCTAAGCTAAGACAGAGGTGGTGACCAATCTAACATGCACACCCCCACCCGTCAGTAAAGGGTTAGGCGGGCGCGGGCTGTATATATTACCTGGGGGTATGGGTGTGTGCAGGTAGGTGGTCGTGGGCTTTAAGTCTGCCTCAGTAATCACACCACAATCACATCACAATCACCCTGCAATCACGCCCTCCACCCCTATCTCCCACCAGCAGCGTAAGTACAGAAAGCATCTGGGCAGATTCCTCATCCCAAGGGTCTAATTAGACTGCAGCCATTCCCGGACCCTTTCACGCTAATTAATGGGCCGTAGTGTCATTAAGTGCAAGTGTTTTGGAGATGTGTGTTGTTGTTATTATGCACGGGAGGTCTCTCTGAAACGATGGTTTGAATCTGGGGAAACATCTGAGGAATTCCGACCGTTTTAGATTTGTCTTAACTGGCTGGATGTTCGTTCTGTTTTAGATTCGTCTTAAGTGGAGATTCCACTGGCTGAATGTTCTTTCCGTTTTAGATTTGTCTTAGGAGATTCCACTGGCTGGATGTTTTTCCATTTTCAATTCATCTTAAGTGGCGAATCCACTGACTGGATGTTTTTCCGTTTTAGATTTGTCTTAAGTGGAGATTCCACTGGCTGGATGTTTTTCCATTTTCAATTCATCTTAAGTGGCGAATCCACTGACTGGATGTTTTTCCGTTTTAGATTTGTCTTATGTGGTGATTCCACTGGCTGGATGTTTATTTGGCTGGCAAGGTCAGGCCATGTCTCGCTGTACCTGGCATCATCTTGCTGGATCGTCTGAAATCATGTAAAATCTGCTTGTGTGGTTATCATTGTTTATCTCGCCCCTAATATCTTCCCCCATAGACTTAGATATTGGGAAATCGTAGCCAATGCCCGTTAAGAATTAAGAAAAAATATTCAATGGGGGATTATGTCACAGATGTTAGCCCATTAGTTAATGTGAAGGGTGAGATGAATTCAGAAACCTATTCAAGTTAAAGTCAGAGCTCGATCCCATCTCGTTTGAATCGCTACGTAATTCACGTGCCCTGGCCTTGTGAATTACTACGCGATTCAAACTCGATGGGATACGAGCTTTGACACTGAACTCTCATAGGTTTTTATACTGTGAAACCCTATTATCGCTCACAGGGGACTCTTGCACTGCAGGGATCTAAATGCCAAGCGCGTGCCGACTGCAGACCGTCTGATTATGTCATATTCCACATTTCGGCACCACCTGATGTTTTCGTCGGCCAATGCAGTTAGGGTGGTTGGGCAAACTGTCCAACATTTTGGAAATTGCTGCAATAGAGGGAAACTGTGTTTTGGTGAAAGAATTTACGTGGTAAGGGTGCTAAAGCTCTTTACCGAGGCTTCGGGATTCTTTCACCCCCAACCTGTTTGAAATATTGTTAAAAATGACGATTCATTGACCTATGTCCAGTAAGATAACCCTATAGCCCTTTTCGGGTAATTTCCACTTAAATGTTTTCTTCACACATCTAAGCTTCGATCTGATTGGTCTAGATGGCGTCACGTGGTCAATCTTGGTATAATACGTCAGCCTAGGTATGGAAACGTCAGTCTTGGTATGAACACTATAATTACACCACACCTAGCAGCGGTATGTAACTGTAGAGTGTTCGGCCATAGGTATACATAGGAAAAGACACACATCTTCCCAACGGTCTCAACTCCCCCCTCCATCCCAACACCACTTCCTTAACACAAAACCGTGAGAACTTCCCACCCTACTCAAGATTCCAATCCATCACCAATCAAAGAAACACTAAGGTATGTGTATTCCTGTCCCGTATGAAGAGGGGTGGGGGGGGGGGGGGGTGGGATTCAAACGGGCCGGGGGGGGGGGGAGGACCGTTAGGGTCTGATCTATGGGGCACGGAAGGCCCCCCGCCGACCCCCCTCAGGTCTGATTGAAATGTAATGCCCGGCCTGAGTTAGGCCTGAGTTAGGCCGCCACTTAGGCCCCAGTACTGGGGTAGGAGGGTGAGGGTGCGGGGGGTAGTTCATCAAACCCCCAGCTACTTTGATACGGGCACAGATCCAAACTCATCCTTAAACCTTCAGTGGTGGGATATTACTCCAGTACGAAGAAAGTACGAAGAGAGTAAACCAGTTTCTGTATATTATCTCACCACTGGTATTTGTTCTCCATAGACTTAGTATAGGAACTCGTATCCAACGCCCGTTGAGTATTTAGGAAAAATCCTCAATGGGGGATTTTGTCACAAATGCTAGCCCATTTGTCAATGTGAAGGGTGAGATAAATTCAGAAACCTATTCAAGTTTAGGGTCAGAGCTCGATCCCATCTTGTGTGAATCATTATGTAATTCACGCGGCTTTGCCTTGTACTACGTGATTCAAACTCGATGGGATCCAAACTTTGACCCTAATCTTTCATAGGTTTCCTCTATAGAATTATATTGCTATTGGTATCTACTTCTATATTTAGGGCCTCATCTGGAGGCCGGTTTGCTTGTTTGGTGAATAAACCTGCATATCCTGTATGCCCTCTATCAATGAATAATAATTCTTTTTTAAATGCAAGGAATTCTATTGCCATGGACATTATTTTTCTTTATTTAGGGCCTCATTTCCCGTTGGAGATTTATTGGCCTGTTTGATGAAAAATAAATCTGAATTGTATTGTTACATAGGCATATCTTGCATGTCCTGTTTCCTTGAATAAATAGAGTTTACCAGAATAATTAGAAAAAATTTCAAAAGAAGATTGGCATTCATATAAAGGCAAAAAAAACATCTCACAAAACCCTGATCAAAATCTGTTCTTACAAAGCAATAAGAAGTGTAGCACCCCCTGAGGGCACGTCTGAGTGGAGCCTTTATCCCTGCTGAGCCATCATAGGGGGGCGGCTCCGCTGTAAGGTGTAGGGGGCGCTTTGACGAGCCCCCCGGGGGTGAATAGGGGCGAGGGTGGCTAGACAAGCTACCAGGGTAAATATAAATAGGTAAATATGCCCCAGCGACGTAACGGTCAGATCCTTCCCCCGGCGAGGAGAAAAGAGACCCACCTCTGCACTTCTTAACCCCGTCTGAGGGGTTGAGGCAGGTATGTGGAGGGGTGAGGAGAGGGGAGGGGGCTGGGCCATCTATGTCGTCATCTTGGCGGGTCTTTTTAACTGGTAAAACCGTATTCTGGTTTAGAGTTGATTTGGGGGGTTTTGTGCAAGTCACAATCAGGCAAGTCAAGAACTTTCTGTAAAATACTGGGAATGTAAAGTGATAAGTTGTAATAAAACAAATAGCCGTTACATTTATATGAATATGGATCTTATGAAATGTGTATTAAGAGAAAACGTGGCTTCTGAGGGAGTAGGGATAGTCATTTTGTATTACATAAAATACATATTTATTCTTTTCCTTCTTCTCATTATTATTTGAATAACACATAAAACTCCATTTTACGTACTTACGAAGTCCCCATGTTGCTTCAATACAGGCACAGTTAGTCCAAACTTCATTAATACTACACCCCTAGCAGCAGGTGGTATTCGATAGACGTTCGGCCATAGCTATATAATTTGATAATGATGATAATAATAGCAATAATATATATTATATGGGTCTCTAAAATTTAATAAGCATAGGCCTATTGGATATGAACATATTGGACAATTGATGACACAAACACCTGAGTCTGAGAATAATGAAATAATTTATTCATTGTGAATCACTGTTGACATGCGTAATGAGTTTATGTACATATGAGATCCGTCAGTGAGATGACTGACATTTGTTCAGAGTTTGGTGAACTCTTATTTTGGTTGTAAATGGTATTTTATGGAGTACACCTGTTGTCTGGAGCTTCCATGTTATTTTTTGTTCTTAACAACGGAGTTTCCACCGGGCCAATGTACTACTTCCGGTAAGTGACGTCATCTGCCATGAATACATCGCTAATGTTGTGCACAGTAGATTTAACACTGGAAATGTGACAAGAGCTACATTATGATAAAACACTCTGTACACTTCCCGCCCTATCTCCAGGTGACTATGACACAAGGTGGACATCACTTACCGGAAACAGTTAAATCTGTATTATTTGGTATACTGGAAACTGAGCCGTTATGAATTTATTTTCTCTGGTATCACGGACATCCCCACTTGATCTCCAATTGCTTATTTCATTTTCACTCGTGATACTTGATGTAGAAATAAGAGAATTATCAACCAGAAATATGAATAGAACTTTGATCATAATGAATGCAATCACATGACATGATCCAGGGCTTTTGATTGGCTAACAAATAGGACATCACCCTAGAACTAGGTCAGCAATCTCCCAGATTGTAACAGAATATTGGGACGATAAGAATAGCTCCATGTATAATATCGTAAAACTGGATGAGGTTTAATCTTGTCCACCATATTCCACACTGGAGTTTGGCAAAGTGACTTCATGAGGCGAAGCCGAGTGAAGTCCTGAGCCAAAACTTCAGGAGTGGAATGCGGTGGCCAAGATTAAAACGAATCAGGTTTTGATTTTATCCTACCCTATCTCCTTGATTTTGGAATATTCCGTGATAACAATGCTGTATGCCACTAGTGGCATATAAAACTCTGTATGCCAGTCAGCGTGGCATACGGAAACCCAATGTTAAGCCTATGGGATTTTATATTAGGGGTAGGATAATAAAGTATATGTAAATTCAGTGTTGTCTGTATGCTTGTATTCATGTCAGTGTGTGTTTGTTTTCTTCCTTGAATCGATGTCACAGGACGAAAATGATGCACTGTATACATATGCTGAGCCGGATATACGGACATTACGTCGTATATACGGGTGAACAATATGGGCGTATTTATAAGAAAAGATGAGGAAACGTGGCCAATAGTGGTAGATAAGCCAAGATGGATACAAAGTTTTGTCCGATGTGTACCCCCTTCCATAACTTCTCACAGGCTCTATCATGATTCTCACCCATCTTTAAGCAGTGAGAAAATGGTGACACATGGTGGCTAAAATGAAATGCTTTTGAATGAACACCATTTGGGACCTAATCAGGGTGGCTGCTTTAGGCCTGATCCGAATAGGCACTGAACATGGCCAGGGGGGCGTTGCTCCACGTTTTGCGGATTACAGAAGAGCAATTTGAGGTTGAAACCATTGCTCCAGATTCTTTGCGGATCGTATCATAACTATGTTGCCATCTATTTTCAATTCAATTAAAAATCTAATGAATCTTTCACCTATGTCACTGAAGATGTGGTGTTGAAAAAAGTAGCGATAAAACATAAGAATAAGGAAACCACACAACACAATCCGATATTTCTGGAGCAACGCTTTTCCCACATGTCTAGGAGCAACGAACCCCCGAACAGGATCGGGATATAATCCCTATAAGATATGTTAAAGCAGTCTTGCAGCATTCTGAGAGAAATTATGAGAGGGATGCAGTGTATGTGTTTAAGCATCTGTCCAGCAGATATTGAGAAAAGAGTAACACTAACACCTCCTTAAAAAGAGATCTAGTAGGATGAAAAGTAAAAGAAATACAAATAATGAAAAAAAATATTGTAGGGTAAAAATTGAATACAAAAATATTATTAAAAAAACACCAAACCATGAGTAATATCATGTTAGAAGGTAAACATTAAATGAATTTCACCGATTTGTGTCCTTGTTTTGTGTGTCATTGTTTATAAAGACACCCAGTAACCAGTTATGAATTAAGGCCACTGAAGCTCCAGTTCTCACTCAGTAGGTCAGTGTAAGTGTTTATGTACAGATGAGTTCTTTTCCAGGCGAATATCTCACAAATAGAGTCTGCGACGTCTGCGGAATCTTCCTGAGGACAGTTGTGACCTCAATTCAAAATGTCTTTCACTGCATTTCACTCCATTTCCATTGACCAATTTAAAGTCGGCAGTCCCAAATAATCGGTCAGTGGGTGCCTCAATCGGTGCATGGAAACACACTCTTTGGCTCAATTTACATCTACCGATATTTTCCACGAATTATAGAATCTGGCACTGCCTACTAATTATTACATATTCCCGATAAAATATCGGTAAGAGTAATCAGCAGAAGTGGATTTTCTGTTGGCAGGTGTAGACTGGGCCTGTTTCTTTCAGGTGTCAGGTGTTGCGGGTGTGTTGTAGGTGAGGTGGAGGTGTCAGGTGAGGTGTGAAAACAGGCAGACGACTGTGAACACGCTGTGATAAGGGACGCCGACCCGGTCCAGCCGATCAGCTCCCTCTAACGACCACATCGTGAATCAATTCTACGCTGCTCTCTGTAATATATAAAGAAAACACACATCAATATAATATCATCATAGCACAGACGAAAAACAAGATATTTATAACAATTGCTATTTCCTAGCAATCTGCCATCTTGGTTGCAAAACAACATTTTTGAAGGAAATCCACTTTGTCTGTGTTTTTTTGTGTGATTTCTACCGCTTCAAATTTATTCAAATTATCAATACAGGGCATTCTACATAAAAATAAGCAGAATTTGGAGATTCTGTTCAGAATCTATGATAATAATTTGGTAAGTATAATTTCAAAGATGCAGACATTGTACAAGACAATAGAGAAGGAAATAACAAGAGGAGGAGAATGGATGATAGAGAGAGGAAAGCAGAGAGAGAGACCGAGAGAGGCAGAGAGAGAGAGACAGAGAGAGAGAGACAGAGAGAGAGAGACAGAGAGAGAGAGAGAGAAAGACAGAAAGAGAGAGGCAGAGAGAGACAGAGAGAGAGAGAGAGACACACAGAGAGGCAGAGAGAGAGAGAAAGACAGAAAGAGAGAGAGGAAGGCGGAGAGAGACAGAGAGAGACACAGATAGGCAGAGAGAGAGAGGCAGAGAGAGAGAGAAAGACAGAAAGAGAGAGAGAGAGAGGCAGAGAGAGGTATAGGGAGACAGAGAGAGACACACACACAGAGGCAGAGAGAGACAGAGAGAGAGAGAGAGAGAGAGAGAGAGGCAGAGAGAGAGAGAGAAAGAGAGACAGAGAGAGGTATAGGGAGACAGAGAGAGACACACACACAGAGGCAGAGAGAGACAGAGAGAGGCAGAGAGAGACACACAGAGACAGAGACAGAGACAGAAACACAGAGAGACCCGGTGTGAACGGGTGGGAGCTATTATGAAGGGCCAAGAACACATTGAGCAAGAGTGTGAATGAAAAGAATAGAGAAAGCGATATGAAAGAAAGGTCCCCAATGAAACCCCAGTGATTGTAATAGCTTCTACAGAGGTGGCTGGTGGCTGGTGGTTAGCCGGTTCGATGCACTCTGAGATTAAACTGAAGCCTGTTAAGTACCCCCCTGAATGACTCTAGCTGGCTGGGTTAATTATCCTGACTGTGTAGGGGGGAGGGAGGGGGGGGGTGGCCCCTCCCCTCACTGTACATAACCTGTAATGACAATAGACCCTTCCCTTCCCAGGTGAGACACACCTTCACACTGCGGAAACACATCAAGACCTCACCGCCACCACCCGCTACAACGGCGCGGGGTCACCCCACTTCCGGTTCCCCATTCAGCCCGCTAGGGGGCGTGGAGGTGCGGAAATGGCGGCCACAGCGGGGAGTGGTTTTAGGTGGACGGGGCACCCGGAGAAATTACGTCATTTCTATCAGGTGTGTCTCCCGCCACCGTCTTGATTTTAATTAAATGGGGATTGCCCCCGTCCAGAATCCATATGTGAGGAACTATGGGTGGTGATGTCATCGGGATACCAGGTCACGTGGGGGAATATTATCTGGTCGCGTCGCCGTTGGATGACACTCCGGACAATAGCGGGTGAACGGAGGGGGTCGCAATCTAATGTACTCTGGGTTGAAAAGGTGGACAATTTACAATCTTGATATCAGTTTATCTTAAAAGCCTTCGCCGTGTGAAAGAACACCTTATTTCTCAGTGGGACAGTAGGTGCTGTCCAATTGCTGAAATGATTGCGCAATGTTTTAAGACTGACATAAGACCTTGTCGGACATCTATAGAGGTATCCTTAATTATTGTCCAGTAACAACGTAGGAGAAAGTTGGAAAATCTTTATCCACATTTCCCATTCTTATTTAGGATAGAGCAAATATATATCACATTGCTGTGATGAGACAAATACTGTTAGGGGCCATCCATAAAGTATGTACGGAGAATATCTGATTTCCTTATAAGGTGTACATAGTTCTCTGTCTTTACTTTCCTTTAACGTGGGTTACATTGAACACAACATCATTGCACATTACATGTACAAGGTTTCACAGTTGTGGTTTTCTTGCTCCCATATGTTTTCTTTTTGGGGGATTATTTGGTTTTAGGTATGAGTAACAAGTTAATTATAGTTCTTTCTGATTCGAAGGTTGCAAACCTGGTTTTCATAGCCTATTATTTATTGTGATATGTCACAGAAATGGACAGGGTTTGTATATTGAGAAAATGGGGATGTGCCTTCTACCTTGAAATATCCAGTTCATACACCTCCTCCAAATCTTGTACTCAGTAGAACAAAAAAGGAGCATACGCAAAATTCCCTCCCCAACTCTCTAAGTAGTCCCCATGGAGTATTAGAGTGGAGCAAGCCTAACCAGTTAGGCCAAGGAGAAGAATATGCTCGTTTCTCAATAGAGAAATTTGAACGTTACATTAGCAAAGAACAGTGTCAAGATGACTCAAAAGAGTTTCGTAGATTCAGATATAGCTGTGGGATGAGCGATAATGAGAGACCGGAAGTACACTTACCGCTACGAGGCTGGGTGCGCTGGTTTCTCCACCTGCCGCCAGGTGGCCACCTTCTTCCGCTTCTCAGTGAGAACGCCGGCCATCATGACGTGGTAGGGCACCAGGTGGCGCACCAGGTCCGACATCCGGCGCCGGTCTATCTCCACTTCCGGTACACCTGAGCGATAAAAGGACACTTAGTAAGGCATGACGTTACAGTGAAGTCTTAGACCTAGCGTCCACCTACTGCGATATGGCACCGATATGGTCTACGATGCACCTCCCGATACAAAATCAAAATCGCGTTGGAAGGTCACCTAATATCGTGGCAGTTGACCACGTCTCTGCGATTAGACACCGATAAAACCCCATTAAGATGCGTGGTGTATTGGTATCTCTAGACATATGTCTACAATTTTGCACCTTCCCGATATGTCTCCGATATTTGTTTTTTGTATCGGTGCCATATCGGTAGGTCTAAATTTCTATCGTAGTAGGTGGACGCCAGGCCTAACACTGTGGTAGTTTTTGTTTTTTTATTCAGATAATCATAGACACATTCTGTCGTCAGAGGATGTTCTTACCTCAATAAAATCAATAATATTAGCTCAATAAAATCGATAGCGAATACGATTGTGAGGAGTATTACGTAGCGTGAACTACAAAGAGAATACGGCCACACAGATCGAAATCATGATAATGTTGTATTTATTACTCACCTTTCGACTAATGACTAGGAACAAATCTTGTATATAATTAGAAATTCGACGCAAGCGCCGTGCATTGTTTACCAAAAAAATAGTTCCTATAACGCCCGTCAGGATAGCCCTTCACCTATGATAGCCCCAAGAAAAATGGCCACCCTTATTGAGTAACTGCAACAGCTATGTTTTCATCCCGGCGCTCTGTATATATCACGTGGTCAGCCCGGGACGAAAACGTCAGCCTGGGACGAAAACGTCAGCCTGGGACGAAAACGTCAGCCCGGTACGAAAACATCAGCCTCGATACATAACTCACAATTACTGCACCCCCAGCAGCGGTATGTGACTATAGAGTGTTCGGAAATGGGTAATTATATAGAACGTCCTGACCATGCTGTACAATTCACAGAACGAGATGGTAATTTACGGTTTGTACGGACCGAGGCATTTATGCCGAGTTCCGTACAAACGGTAAATTATCATCGAGTTCTGTGACTTGTACAAGCATGGTTGGACGTTATATATTTACTATATACCCGAAATTAAAAAAAAAATTCATTTGGCTTAACAACCAATTTTTTTAATAAACGTGTATGGCAAGGTGGTCAGTATATTTACGTCATATGCCGAAACGGTGCGTATTTACAGTATATACGGCATGGGTATATAGTAAATAGGAATACAGCTTTCCGTAGTCTACTCAGTAGTGATCTAGATGCTCCATAGTATATATAGTATAGAGACTCTGTATTAGATGGGTAATAAAAATTAAAACTCACCACAGCTCTTGAGTCTTGAAGCCAGCGCCCCGTGCAGCTCCTCGATGTACTTGATGGCCTCCTCAATCACCGTCACCCGCGACACTTTCTCCTTAGCGGCCACCGCCGGAACCATGTTGCGCAGTTTGGTGTACTCCTTCCGGCGGAGTCTGCGCAGATGCGCCTTCCGGTACTTGCGCGCGACTCTCTGTCCGGGTGTGGTGTGGGGCCGAAACGACTCGAGGGGTGAACTTAACTTCAACATCTGTAATTTAACAAAGGCCGGGTTATCTTTGTTCGGTGTGGTGTGGGGCCGAAACGACTCGAGGGGTGAACTTAACTTTAACATCTGTAATTTAACAAAGGCCGGGTTATCTTTGTCCGGTGTGGTGTGGGGCCGAAACGACTCGAGGGGTGAACTTAATTTTAACATCTGTAATTTAACAAAGGCCGGGTTATCTTTGCCCGGTGTGGTGTGGGGCCGAAACGACTCAAGGGGTGAACTTAACTTTAACATCTGTAATTTAACAAAGGCCGGGTTATCTTTGCCCGGTGTGGTGTGGTGCTGGAATGAATGCACTCAACTTTTGAAACCAGAATGTACATGTGTATATAGGGCACAGAGTCACTGCTAGTTCCGCCCTCATCCGCCAGGTATATCTAACATAGTGCCACTCTAATCTGGGGGCAACCACTGTTATCAGTTGCTATAATCTATAGATGATACTGAGACAAGGCTAAAGTTTCTCCATGGCAAGCCCAAAAAAACATTTATGATAAAATCCATCCTGCCACCTGGTGTTTTGGATTGTGTCGGGGGCAAGATGGCTGCTTCCATAGCACAATAGCTATGTGCCCTGTATTTTATACTCTCTTTTCCTCAGATGTATTCCTCTGTTTATTTTTACAACTGCAAGATTTACATGTAGTTACATGTATTTTCTATACCATAGAAATATGAAATTTATCAGCAAGATATTTTGTGTTCACCTCATAAAATCAGATTTGACCATTTCTTTTCTTTGGGGGTGTCCCATTTCCATTGGTCCCGTTCAGGGTAGGTTGTCTCACTCGGGAAAAGTTATTTGAAATCATATAGAGAGTAGAGATATACCGTGCTTAAAAGACCAGAAACTAAAAGGGAGGACGAATCTATGACAATGGTGTCCCTAGAGACAACCCTCTAGAGACTATTGTAAGGGTAACACCGCACAGGAATACAGACTAATGCACCCACGGCTCCTAGCACTCATCTCCTAATTAGGTTTTTAATTGAAAATCCACCGCATCTTTTCATCATATTTTTATCCACTGATTAACCTTTCCATTGACTGCACACCATCAAGGGGCAGGGTCCCGGAATCGCCATCTTGTAAGGCTTGATTTAAGGCTCGGTTTACACGACACATGATACCCGGCCTATCTTAGGCCACCAAAGCCTAAAAAGCACCACCTTTCTCTAGGCGGTAGCTGACACAGAAACCCAACCCTCTTGGTGTAGATTGTGCGGATCTGCTGCGAATTAGAGTGGCCTGGGAAACGCCAGCCCTGCCGTCAAGGGGGCAGCACCAGTCCGGGAGAACCTAATCATTTCTGTGTTTACTCACAGCCCAGACTCCACCTCCTCCTCTTCAACACAGCCATGCCCTAATCCCTTCCACAAATAGCGTGGGAAAAAAGGGAGGGGTGCAGGGAAGGGGTGCTTATCCATCGAGGGAGATGAACATATGTCGCCGGGGCAGGGATGGGGTAAAAGGAGACAAGGGGGCAAACAATGGTCGTCAAGGAGGGGGAGGGGTGGGGGAGAGGGGGTGAAAACACATGGTGGTGGGGACGGGAACATAAGGTGCAGGTCTGTACCGTTATCAGCTGTTCCACACCAGACGTTATTTATTGCAGCGATGCTAATAAAATAAAATTTCCCAGCCACTTGAACTCGGGTACCGCTGCCACATTTGACTTGTAAAGCAGCCTCATAAGCTACAGATCTTTATCTCATCCAATGACTTCACATTGGGAACTCGTATCCAACGCCAATGAGGTATTTAGAAAAGAAATATCCAATAGGGGATTATGTCACAAATGTTAGACCGTTAGTCAATGTGAGGGGTGAGATAAATTCGGAAACACTTTTAATTTTACAGTCAGAACTCGATCCCTTCTCGGTTGAACCACTACGTAATTAAATGAGGCTTCGCCTTGAGAATTACTATGCGATTCAAACTCGATGGAATACGAGCTCTGACCCTAAACTTTCATAGGTTTCCTCTATAGTAACACATCCTGTATTGTACTGTATGTAGAGAGGTACAGCCGTTGGTATACTTCATGGTTCAATGTAGAGACTACAGGCAAATAGTATGTTCATCACTGATGAATGAGTGGCCGTATGCTCCGAGGAGTTGATGTGTAGTAATATCCGAGAATATGCGAGGATATTGCGGAGAGTCAACTCCGAGGAGCATACAACCGCTTGTTTCTGAAACCAGTCTATATTGTATTTATTATCCACCTTTTTTGGACAAGTGGCATGTCAATATCAGTTCGTTTTAGTTATGCACTATTTTTCCATACGCACTATTTTTCCGTATGCGCCATCCGAAAGCATACAACATATCCGTATGCGCCGGGTACGTCCATAGACACTCCCTATGTGTTTTCTATGGACACTTTGTATTAGGTGGCTATATCTGTATGCGCCGGGTATGTCCATACAAACTCCCTATGTGTTTTCTATGGACACTTTTTATTAGGTGGATATATCAGTATGCTCCGGGTATGGTGATACATACTCCCTATGTATTTTCTATGGACACTTTGTATTAGGTGGATAATAAATATGAGACTCATCTATGGCGGAATAAGTAATGTATAGAATCAGAGAGCCGGGGGTGGGCGGGGAGGGGTAGGGGTCAGCCGTCGTGTGGTACGTGTCGCTGAGAGGCAATGAAGGCATTGCGGGCGGCAGGCAATGAGAAGGTCAATGAGGGCAGGTGACTGCAAACAGCTGTTCCCCGCCTGATACCACAACGCCTGGGCAGTATAATGCCTCATGCCCGGTGCCGAATGTCCCAGCCTTGTCCTCACTGACACCTACCGCTAAGTCGCAGCCCCTTGAAGTTGTGATCCTCGATGCCCAATGGCATGATGCCCACTGCGCTGATGCCCAATGGTATGATGCCGCAATGGACTGATGCCCTACTGCCCTAATACCCAATGGCATGATACCCTACTGGCCTGATGCCCTACTGGCCTAATGCCTGGGGCCTGAGCATCTGATGCCCTATCTCCTTACAGATCTATGCCCTGAAGCCCGAATGCCTGAAGGCCTTGAATGTCAACATACAGTTTTAAACTATAAATTATAGAAACAACATTCCATAAAAAATGTGTCCACAGGATTATTAGGTCATAAATACTATCCTGGCAATATTTCGGTGGGAACATATTCCCAACTATCATAATCCAGAATTATTTGAAGATAGCAATAGAACATCAGTGTCATTTAACAACAAAGTCAAAATATTGCATTTTCCCATAGACACCAATAGTCAAGGAGACTCACATTTTCAGATGGCCCTCCCATAGAAGTTAACATGGTGACATGCCATTTTTTTTGCATTTTGTATTTGCTGATATATGGAACTTATATTATCCTGAGTTATTTGCAAACTCAATATAATTCAGAATCACCCAGCTACCAGCATATGTCTTTAATAGCGCCTTTGGACGGTTCTACAGTCTATAGTTGACCTGGATTTCTTCTGCCAAAACCACCCACATATCGGCAGATGTGGCGTTTCTGTGTGGTTTTCTATTACTCCTTATTGGTGAATCTATCTGATATCTCCAGCTGGGTTATGAGTAAGGTGGTGAACAAACTTCCAGCATATTCAGCATCATCACTGTACATACCAACCCCACCACAAACACCTCACCCCAGCTGGCATGAAATAAATACAACTAAATGGAAATCAAACAGAAATAATATAAAATCAACACTCTGAACAAAGGATCTGCTGAGAGGGATACACAGCCTCCTAAAAGTGAGTTAACGAAGCTCTGAAACCACCTGCAGCAGAAACCAACAGTAAGAGATGGCTGTCAAATATATAATCATACATCACAAACACTGTGGGTGGGTTATTTTCCATTGGCCGACGAAAACAGTGCCGATATATTGAGGCACTTTCTGACGGAAAATGCCCGGTAAAAATCGGGCGGAGGTTCGTGACTGCAAATCGGTGGGGAATAAGGCCCAGTTTACACCTACCGATTTGACCACCGATCACAGAATCTCCCCAATCATTACACGTTTTCAGTCAAATCGCCATACGTATAAATTCCAAAAATTTTAACAATTTCTCTCCCCAAATGGCATAATCAGTCATCCATAGGTACACAGGTACGTCCAGTCTCAAACTGGCCTACCAAATATCAAACATGTTTGATATTTAAAAACGCTTGGGATCCGGGGTACATGCGCTACGCCCAGTCTGAAACTGGGTGTACCGGTACGCCCAGTCTCAGACTGAAGGGAAACTTGCTGTCTCCACTGTGCGTTTTGCCGCGTTGTGATCCTGAAGAATCCCGAGACTGGGCGTACCTGTGTATCTAGAATCGCAGAGTGGAGACGGGGCTTAAGCGGTCAATGGAAACTGTCCTTGTACCTGTGTGTGCGTCAATGGGCAGGTGTCGTGATCTAAAGGCCAGGTGTACGGAGGTGGGATCCAGGGAGGTGAGACATTTATATCACCTGTCAGGTGGTCGGGCGGGGGGCGGGGGTTATGGATGACTGACCACGTCTAACATGAGTCACATGACCTAGTCACATGACTCACGTGACAGTTGTCAGCTTCCCAGCATTGTTTACCCCCACGTTGTCATGGTAACTGAACGTGATCTGGAGTTCAGCGGCCACCCCTGGTGTCTTCACCCTCTCACCTCTCACACCTCACTACAGTACAACCCCGCTAAAGGGGACACCCTCCGTAACGAGCAAAGTGACCCCTTAAGCGGGGTATCCCCTTTAGCGGGTGTTCCCTTAAGTAGGGTTCCCCTTAAGCGGGGTGCCCCCTAAAGTGGGGTTAAGATAAACTTAATCAAAATTACTGTTCTGTGCTGATTGTACCCTTAAGCAGGGTGTACCCTTAAGCGGGTGACCCCTTAAGCGGGGTGAAAAACTAAATGAAAATTTCTCTTTCAGGCTAATTGGCCCCATATTAGGGGTGGTCCCCTTAAACTTGGGGTTTTAATGTATTTGTTTTAAAAACTTTTCTTGACATTTTTTTCTATGTGTTTTACAGCAACGTTTTATTTTCTGTGATATCAAAGAACAGTCCTTCTCATACCATATCTAAGTGGTGTGAGAAGTAAAAGAACTCTCTCCTCAGTAAATGTGAAGGGGTGAGATTTCTACCTCAATTCATCACATAGATTCGATCACCACCCTAGTGGTGTAAAAGCAGTGAGAAAAAACTCTGAGAAAATATGGAAATGACCTGTAACCCTCACCATGTAAAGCCAGGGCCCTATTCAGGGCACGGTACACACATTGAATATTACTATATGATATTATAAAACATAAAGTCTTCTTCACATTCTGATTAAGAAAACCATCACATTATTAGTAATTGTCAAATTCAGAAGAAAAAGCTGGATCTCTCATTATCATATAATTTACTTACAATTATTATGCAATATTATATTGCATATGCTCACGGCATAGACTCAACCATGTAGTGCCCAAACATTACCACTGCTAAACATGGCCATATTATTGCCTGACATAACAATATACCACTTAGAAGCACCCCTCTCATACGATCTCACACTCTGTAAGTCGTAACCTGTACAAGGTTTTCACTGTGCTCTATGGGAGAAGAATTCTTTAAGGACTAGGCTTAGAGCCTTGAGAATCCACTGGCACACAGTATTCCCGCCAGGTGGCATCATTGAGATTATAGGAATCTTTGGTTGCATTGATGTACGTCTTTAGCACGGGCAGTGGATTCTCAAGGCTCTAAGCCTGGTTCGTTAAGAATTCCTCTCCGTAGAGCGTAGTGAGAGTACAGATAACGACTTAGAAATAAAAACTTTAAAAAACCCAAAAAACTTAGAGAGTGTGAGATCTTATGAGAGGGGTGCACCCAACCGTAATACAATTGGAAACAAGCCATATGACGGTCACGAGGGATGGTATAAACTTGGCACCACTCACCTTGTCTCTGTGGTGTGTGTGTTCTGTGTGTGTTGTGTGTGTATCCGTATCCGTGTCTACTCCCGCTCTTATTACAGAATCCCGTGTCCGTCCTCTCCTACTCCCACGTGCCCACTGCCCGCCCCACGCCGCACGCCACACTTATACCACGCCCTGCGCCGCGCTGATTGGCTCTCCCACCTGTCAATCACACGCGGAGACCACGCCCCGTGCGGCCTCGTCATGCGTGACTGACAGAGAGGGTGAGGATGGGATTCCGGGCACTCGAGCGAAAAAGAGTGGATACATGATAGTTCCAGAAATAGAAATGAAACATATTCACATGATTTTAGTTTGTGCACCTTACACCTTTATCGCCACCAATTGGAAAATTCTCAATTCTGATGACACTATTTGTAGGTTGCTTCTTAAAGTAAGCACATTTTTATTTGTATTTTGCAGACTCATAACACTTATAATTGACCTCTTTTACAGCAAAGTTTAGGATGATCATGCAGTCCCATATTGGCACTGAGAGGGGGACTGTTGGTATATGATATGGACTGGTTGGTTAAAGACAGGGACATGAGGTAGGGTGATGGGCACTAGTTGATTTAATACTGGGCAGGGAGGTAGGTTGATGGGCATTGGTTGTTTTAATACTGGGCAGGGAGGTAGGTTGATGGGCATTGGTTGGTAGAAGACTGGGAAGGGAGGTAGGGTGGTTGGTATTAGTTGGGAAGGTTAGTTGGTTGATGGGTACTGATGTCCAATAATGTCGTAAATAATGTCTTAAGGTATCATCAATCCTGAGATGGGACTATATCCGCCCTTATAATTTGTCATTCTGCCCCACCTCGAAACGAACTCATTTAAGGATATTGCCCAAAAATATCGAAGAACCCTTCCCTAATCCTAGCCCTAGCATTAACTGTAGTCTCTACCTTAACCCGAAGGAATTCATAAAGGTTAGCGACATACATCCCATTAGATATAACCTGATAGAGGCCCTTGATGTAATGAACATAGGATAATCTCACCCCGGTATTTTTTCGATATGCTTAACATTAGGAACTCATACTCCACGGCTGTGAAGGCATTGCACACAATACTCAATGGCTAATTGGGTGATTTATTTTATCAATAAATAATGTTGTACGGGAGAGATAAACTCAGAAACCCACTCGATGAAAATAACTTGGTCCGCACTTCACTTCATTTGACCGCAGAGTAATTCACTAAGCTTCGCTTTGTGAATTACTACAAGGACAAACTCGGTGGAGTACGGACCAAGTTATTTCCTTCTAATTACTTCTAATTTATAAGGGCATTTTGGAAAGACAAATGGACCCACTGCTAAGTCACAGACTGAGTGCCCAGCCTAGCCAATAGGAGGCCAGCAAACAGGGTCACATGTTGTTCAAACCATTCACCTCAAGTGTTATTGAGTCCCAGGGTGAGTGTTCACTGTGACTATGTCTGAGATTATGTACCAGATGTGTCCTTCCATGTGAATCTAATTCGCCATTTTTCCTTGAGACTGGCAAAAACACCTTGCCATGAGAATTTTTTACCGAATCAGAATTGTCTGAGACTAGGGGAAAAGTGTGAAGTACAACCATCTCAGGTACATTAGTTTCTACGTGTGAATCCCACTTTAGTTTCGGGGCCGATTCTCCATGAACTGAATAACACAAATATTTCAGGAAGGGATCACAACAAAGACCAACCTCTCTACTCCCTCCTCAATGATCATAAAGTGTCCTTATCTGTGGAGCGCACACACAGCGCTCTCCAAGCAGATACTTTGTGATTCTCCTCTCATACACCTACTAACCATACACTTGGAGAGTGCAGCGAGGTCTCGTGACGCCGATGAGATAACGCGAGACTGAGGGAGATAAATCATGAGAATTCTCGCGAGAATTTATCGCCCCGTTAGCACGTTGCATCGGGGTCGCTAAACAATGGCCACTTCCGGTTTGTCATTCAAAGACGCCTTTGGTTTGATCAGTCCATTGTAGTTGACCTATAATTTAACTTTGTTTTCCTTAATACACAAGCATCATACATGTTGCTTATTAAAAGCACGGACTTAATTGTGTATATAGGGCCGTATTAAAAGTCACCATGCATGAAACATTAATTGAATACATATTTGAAAATACATTGTAATATTCATCTGATATAAATTCTTTTGAAGACATATGAATATGAGATATCACGTAGGATAGTCCATATATGTACCCATATTTCCTTTACTGGGTATTTTCTAAAACTTTTTTATTTGTTAATTCAGTAATGACTTACCGGTATGATTGTAACTCCCAAAGTGGAGGGTTATTTACAACCAGTTTACCTTCTTTTTGAGGAGTAATGAGATATTAAATAGAAAATGTATAATAACATGACGTGTGGATTCATTAATAATATCTCGATTGATCCACTATTGCAGTACCGATATAAGGACCTCATTGTAACTATCTTGAAATACGTTTTTTTTGTTAAGTTGATCATATGAAGCCTCTATTGCCCGGAAGAACGATTGTGAAATCGAATGGAATAAAGACCTGCTTAAAGAAAAATCAAATGAACCTCGTAAGTGTCAAAGTTACAAAGGCAGTCTGAGGTACACATAATTGTCGCTTTTTAGGGTATGAGATTTAAAACAGAACAACAAAATGTAGCAGACTTGAGTCGCTGGTCTCTTACTACCACTGATAACTGAAAGAAAGCTTTTATGGTGAACACCTTAAGTGAGCAAGTTACATATCATTGATAAATAGATATTCAGGGGTTAGAGAAAGGGTGGGACTTGACTTAATGCCCCGTCAAATAAAAAACATGTTAATCTCATAAGAATGTTATTAAATACCTCATATTTTGTACTCTTTTCAAATATGTACATCTATATTCAAATGTATCTGCAGGAAATTAAGATCATTAGAAATCTGGTATTGCATCAAGGTAGCACAATTAGTGATCTGGAGATGAAGAAAAGTAGCACCATTACCTTATCATTCTAGTGATTGACAAAGTAGCACCATTAGCAAACTGGTGTTTGAAGAACTTGGAAGGTAGTACCGTTAGCGATCTGGTGATGCAGGAAGTACTAATATGTGTAACCCTATCAAGTTTTCTAATTATCATTACCTACCACATATAAAACGTTAGAATTCCGTCAAATCCGCTTGAAGTTGCTCCCGTACATAGTGAACCTGACCTAGGCTGGGAGAATGAGGGCCCACGAGAGTGAGATTCTCGTACAGTGAAAAACGTAAATATGGTCTTCTTTTTTATAGGACTATACTCAGCAAACTTCTTCTCTTATGATTCATTTCAACCCATGCCGAAATCAAAGTTTAGTATCGTAGTTTTCTGATCTACTTTTCTCATGAGAAACCAATGAGATCCCGACTTTCGCTGGTAGCAATCCAAATAATTTTGATCGCAGATGATCAGCTCAAGCACCTGTGTCTTGCGAAATGATTACCATGAATTTATGTTGGTTTCCCGTTCACCCGCTAGGCGGCACGACGGCAGTTATGAATCGTTACACTGGCCACCAGAGCAGACGTTTGCTACGCACGTTAAGTCACAGCGTAGCGCAGACAGGGGTTGGTCGCCAATCTAAGGAATCGTAAGACTGTAGTTCCAGGTATTAAAAGTAGGGGCACCACTAATTACGACACGACGAAGTCGCTAGTATATAACTAAAATAAACAATATGTATGACATATTTTGCACTTATGAAGTTGTGGATTTAACAGCCTTCACCCTGACCGAGATACACATGAGGACGTACACATGTACTTCATGTAGGGATATATTTTACCTTTATGTCAAAATCTTGCATGGTTCTGTGTGGTGTATGCATGTAGCAATATGTGATGTGTGTGATTCTCTCGTTGTATTCAAAGCAGAAGACACTTAGATTGAAGACGGAGGATTCTGTGTGGTGTGTGCATGTAGTTTGATATGATGTAAGATGTGTGTGTGATTCTCTCGTTTAAAGCAGAAGACATTTAGATTTAAGACGATGACCGTTGGCGGCCATTGACACCCTCTCAGACGGGCCCCCCTCCCTCCACCCGTCACCACCCTCAGGCTAAGACGATGCGGCACCAGTAAATCCGTGATGTCAACAAAACACCAGTACCCCCATGAAGAATCTCCAGATAACCCTTAATGACAACCCCACACCACTCCTCCACATCTACACAGCCAGCCCCCGACTAAAACCACCTCCCTATTGTAATGACGTCACTCTGACGTCGTTATCTACGTCATCAAAGGTGTACTACGTCACGGCCGTGTCTCAGGTGAACGCTGGCGTCTGTGTGGGACGCCCGCCAGTCTCCAGATTAAAATCTCGCACGTTTAACAAAGATGTCGCGTCGACTTCTTTGAAGTGTGAGAAAATGGCCGCCAGGAGAGAAAAAACACGGCGAGAATGACCGAGAGAGGGCGTTACTGGGTAGTACAATGACAGGCCGCACGGGGCCGCCACTTTCTTGACGCCTGCGCAGTGGGAGGTTGGCGCGCGCCGGGACCCAGCGAGGGGTGTCTGGGAAACCAGCGCTGACGTATGGGAGACGGGTACGTCTTGCAGAATGCTGACTTGTAGTTGCTAAATAAGAACGAAGTCGGCGTTTTAGTACTTATATCGAACGATATTTCTGAAATCTCTCTCTATATATATCTATATAGGACGTCCTGACCATGCTGTACAATTCACAGAACGAGATGGTAATTTACGATTTGTACGGACCGAAGCATTTATGCCGAGTTCCGTACAAATGGTAAATTATCATCGAGTTCTGTGACTTGTAGGAGCATGGTTGGACGTTATATATTTACTATATACCCAAAATTAAAAAAAAAAATCAATTTCATTTGGCTTAACAGACAATTTCTTAATAAACGTGTATTGCAAGGTGGTCCGTATTTTAGTGTACGGACCAGCGGTCCGTACAGTATTTTTACGTCATATGCCGAAACTGTGCGTTTTTACAGTATATACGGCATGGCCATGGGTATATAGTAAACGATATTAAGGCCTGGGGTCCACCTACTACGATAAAAATTTAGACCTACCGATATGGCACCGATACAAAAAGTCAATATCGGAGATATATCGGGAAGGTGCAAAATCGTAGACATATGTCTAGACATGCCAATCTACCATGCGAGTGTAACTGTAAGGCATTGTATGTAAGGTGTCTTATAAGGTCTCCAGTCGCGAAGCTACAATGAGTACCCCGTCAAGAGTTTGGACTTATATACCTGTGTCCGAATGTCTATTAAATACTGCCCGCTGCTAGGGTGCAATAATAATAATGTTCGTTCCCGCTGTGACTGTGACTTTATAAGTCATTAAAATGGAGCTTTTAATTATCTTAAGGTATATAATGATAAGCAAACATCCTGACTGTTGGCGAAACTTTTATTGTTTTTGGTCATTTTTGGTTTTTCGTACGGCCTGACGCCATAGGCGTCAGGCCATATGAAAAACCAAAAATGACCACAAACAATAAAAGTTACGCCTACAGTAAGGACTTTTCCTAATATTACCCACCTACACGATTAATAACAAAAATGGACCATATATCAACATATAGGATGACTGCACATTCCATACGGCTACAGCACTATAAACCATGGTAGTAATTGGGTGTATACTTCCACAGTGTATATAGTTGCCCATTACTCTGTGTCTTAAGCATGTAGAACAACATAAACTTTTGATCTATGATGATAAATGAGATCAATATTATCAATTTTAATTGATCAATATCAAAGTAACTTTACAGACATTGTCTTTTAGGCCCGGCGTCCACCTACTATGATAGAATCGTAGACCTCCCGATATGGCACCAATACAAAATGTCAAAATCGGTACCATATCGGGAAGGTGCAAAATCGTAGACATATATCTAGACATGCCAATCCCCCACGCATTGTATGGGTTTTTTATCGGTGTCTAGTCGCAGAAACGTTATCAACTGCTCCGATATTAGGTGACCTTCCGACGCGATTTAGTTTTTTTATCGGGAGGTGCATCGTAGACCATATCAGAGCCATATCGTAGTAGTTGGACGCCGGACCAAGTTTGCTTCAAAATATGTTGGGCCTTTTTTCTGACATGTAAGAATCTTCTGGTAGCGAATTCCAGGAGCGCTATTAACCTGGTAATGAAAGCAGACGACAATTCACACTGACGTCACTGGGAAAGTCCCCGTCGAGTTGTATACAAATAAATGAGGATACGAAATGACCAGCGGAAACGCCGCAGCACGCCACCAAGCGATGCAAATAAGAATCACATCCTTTCAGAAAACACCGACGACATTCCTGCCATTGTAAATAAACCAAGGACAATACAGACTTCATCAGCCCTCTCCCGGATGTCCTTTGCCCCCACCCATTGACTCCAGGTCACCAGGGGGAGCCACTGTCCTGATACCTGCAGCCCGCTACCGTTGTAACCAGCCAACACCCGTGCACATCTTTTACACTTCTTAACTTCTGATTTAGCCGACAGAGGGGGTGCCGGAGGCGAGGGTGAAAGACAAAGATGGCGGACGACGCCAGGTAACAGCGGGGGGGGGGGGGGGGGGGTGGTTGCCCCCAGGGAAGGAAAGGCGGGGTGGGGGGGGGGGGGGGGGGGTAGGCGGGGCCCTGTCCAAATGAATATCAGGGCAGGTAGAGGGTTATTCAGAGCAACCTTGAACTTTTCAAAACGAGCCTCTGAATTGCGTTTCCTAGAAGTTGTTTTATGCTAACTTTTGCACTGTAGGTGTTCTAGGGCCCTCCCTAAGATACATAGACCCTCCAGAGGTTACTTAAGTCCCAAAGATCGCCCTGGGTAAGTAAAGGTTCTGCTGCCGACTGGCTGGCCACACCACGACCGCATGAACCACAATTGGAGAAACTGAATATTATTTCGGATTTACATGTAGAAATAGCTGGAATTTCCATTTCTGGCATCGGATTTCCAATTTGAAGATTTATGAAAACCGTTAAACTGCAATAATTGTGGGTTACGTGTCAAGGGTGTTTCACCATACAACGACGGCACCCAGCGAACACCGGATCTTGTAAACAGACTGCATTTTGGGATACCTCAATAGGGTCTATTGTGAATTCAAAAATACTAATGTTATTTGTGGTGTGTCAGGGCTAAATCGATCATATATCTGATCAACAATTCTACCGCGTATGTGCGTATATCACCCAAGTCCGTGGTTTGACCTATCAGAAATTACAGTATGATAGTTTCAGTTTCCTTTCTCCTTTTCTTTATTGTATGCAAGTACATACATCGCCAATTTGACATTTGATTTCCGAGTACATTTGCAGGAATACTAACCCTAAACATAACACTAGCGCTCAATCTAACGCTATACGTAACTGATACGGCCACAGGTGTATAATAGCAACGGTAACCCTCATCCCTCATACCTGTTATACTCTCCTGTCCACATTTCAGGAGATCGTTAACTAGAAGCATCACCGGTACTCATTAAACGAGAAGGGTTGTATAAAAACCCCTAATCACAACCCTTTGTATGCTCCGCACCCTCCTCCCACCCCTCACCCTGTACACCACCTTTCTACACCTACCCTAGCCGACCCCCCTAGACTGGCTCCAGTCCCTGCACCCTATGGCTACCCTCCTCGCTGGGATACAGACTGGGTCCAGTCCCTGCATCCTATGGCTACCCTCCTCGCTGGGATACAGACTGGCTCCAGTCCCTGCATCCTATGGCTACCCTCCTCGCTGGTAGACTGGGTCCAGTCCCTGCATCCTATGGCTACCCTCCTCGCTGGGATGCAGGGACTGGCTCCAGTCCCTGCATCCTATGGCTACCCTCCTCGTTGGGATACAGGACTGGCTCCAGTCCCTGCATCCTATGGCTACCCTCCTCGCTGGGATACAGACTGGGTCCAGTCCCTGCATCCTATGGCTACCCTCCTCGCTGGGATACAGACTGGCTCCAGTCCCTGCATCCTATGGCTACCCTCCTCGCTGGTAGACTGGGTCCAGTCCCTGCATCCTATGGCTACCCTCCTCGCTGGGATGCAGGGACTGGCTCCAGTCCCTGCATCCTATGGCTACCCTCCTCGTTGGGATACAGGACTGGCTCCAGTCCCTGCATCCTATGGCTACCCTCCTCACTGGGATACAGACTTGGTCCAGTCCCTGTATCCTATGTCTACCCTCCTCGCTGGGATACAGACTGGCTCCAGTCCCTGTATCCTATGTCTACCCTCCTCGTTGGGATACAGACTGGGTCCAGTCCCTGCATCCCATGGCTACCCTCCTCGCTGCGATACAGGACTGGCTCCAGTCCCTGTATCCTATGTCTACCCTCCTCGCTGGGATACAGACTGGATCCAGTCCCTGCATCCTATGGTTACCCTCCTCGCTGGGATACAGTCCCTGCATCCTATGGCTACCCTCCTCGCTGGGATACAGACTGGCTCCAGTCCCTGTATCCTATGTCTACCCTCCTCGTTGGGATACAGACTGGGTCCAGTCCCTGCATCCCATGGCTACCCTCCTCGCTGCGATACAGGACTGGCTCCAGTCCCTGTATCCTATGTCTACCCTCCTCGCTGGGATACAGACTGGCTCCAGTCCCTGTATCCTATGTCTACCCTCCTCGTTGGGATACAGACTGGGTCCAGTCCCTGCACCCTATGGCTACCCTCCTCGCTGGGATACAGGGACTGGTACAATCGGTAATGGTGTTGGATTTCTGGCGCTGTTTAGCTCCAGTATTACGAACACTCTCATACAGATATCATGGTTACTGGTCAGATATCTGCTGGGAGATTAATACCTTCTGACTTTGATCTCAATCAGTCACAGTCAGGAGCAGGCGAAATTTAGTGCCATGACAATACGGGCGGCCAGGGAACTGGAGGAGGGGAAGGGGAGGGGGTAGGAGGAGGTATAGGGTTACGGGGAGTATCTCGGGGCCATAAACAAGATATTCTGTTTATAGTGGGCAAGTCTTTGATTCATGGGCCAGTCATGAACTTTAATTCTGATTGTGTTTAATCATTTAATGAATGTTCATAATCAAACACTTGAGCAAGTCTACACCTACCCCTCATCACCACCTCTCTACACCTCACGATGATTTAACACGACCTGAGGATTTCACCCACCTTAAAGATGATGTAATCGACTTCCCACAATCCCCTTCATCTCAGGGACCGCCCGGGTGGGGGCGCTCCCGTCCGGAAAATCACGTATTATTGTCTGCCCTCGTCTCCTTTCTCTTCACTGAAGTCTCAGCTTCTCCTACACCCGCCCCCCCCCCCCCCCGCCTCTCAGCACTCAGTGCTCTAAATAACTGAAATAGCCACGAGACATCTAGTGATCCTATAATCTCCGCATTCTCAATGAAAAAGCCCGTTTCCATTGGCCGACTACCTGGCACCGATCTGCAGTCACGAACCACTGATGGATCTATAGAGGGAAACTATGTTCCGGAGAGAGAAAATCAAAGTTACTTGGTTTGGACATGTCGTCTTTAACTTTGACTTTCTCTCACTGAAAACTTGGTTTCCCTTCAAATGTAGTTTGATAATGATAAGGGGGCCCTCCCACCTACTATGACGGGCTACGACGGCCTACAATTAAGTGCCCGACAGCGCCGCGTGTCGCCCACGCCGTCGATGGCTGGTGCCACATTGCAGAATCTGAGCAGAAAAAGTCGTGGGTCATTTCACAAGCTGGGTCGTTTCCATTGACCGATCTTGCATCAGCAGTGCCAAAGGTCCGTCGGTGGTTCCTGACTGCAGGCACCTGCTGCGAGAAATCGGCCAATGGAAACAGGCCTTATGGGCCCATTAAAATTTACATGCAAGCACTGTGTAGAGTTTCTCCATTCTCCTAAAGCCCAATGCCCATCTACCGATTTCGGAACATTCATGTACCTTTGTCGGCGACAAACGGACGGTAATTTGTCTCACCCAAGACATCCTAACGGAGTCGGCCGTAGTCGGTAGATGTAGGACAGCTAGGCAAGGGTGAGCCAACGATTAGAAGACCGATTTGCTTAGGACTAATATCCACTACCCCATCTCCTCAATGTCCGTTGGTCGAGAGAAGGGTTACATAATTTGCCTGCGACAAGTTCACCGACTCCTATACGATTTGGGAACTAATCGCTCAACCCTGAATCGGTAGATGGGCATCAGGCTTAATAGCCTATTTCCATTGGCCATCACCGACATACAGTCAGGAACCACCGTCGAACCTTTAGCACTGCTGACTCAGGGTATAAATGGGTTATTAGGAGAAATAGAAATGGAAATATACTTTTAGGAAAACACAAAAAATCTACACCGTGTATGTCGGCCAATGGAAACGGGCCTTATAGCGCATCTTTTGTGTTGACGGGAGTCTTTGGATGCTGTGCGTGTGTGTGTGTGTGTGTGTGGAGGGGGGGGGGGGGCTGAGTGTTGAACAGCGGGAGGGGGGAGGGATAGAGGCTTTGTTTACCACCACCTGAGGTAAGTCCTCTGAGGTGTAGTTAATCTGGTGTTGGGTCGTTCTGGGTGAGTGGAGATTACGTGGGAGAGGAGAGATTTACGTCAAGGTGAATGGAGGAAGTCAGTCATCAAATTACACCATTCATTCACCAGCCTTTCACTCCAACGGATGGGCGTAGATATCTCCTTTGTTTTCCCTTCTAAATGATACCGGTTAGTTTGTTGGTTTACGTGTATATCTAATGTATCAATTATAAGTATCATCCTATCTCTTTTTTAATCTTCAAAGTCAAACGACTTAAAAATGATCATCATTCAACAATTGTAACTTGATACATCTGGATCTGTTTATGTATATGTATCAATTTTAAATATTATTCTATCTGGATTTTTTTTTTATCTTCGAAGTTGAACGACATATACAGTAGAACCCCGCCTAACGGACACCCCGCGTTAACGGGCACCTTTGCTCGGAATGGATCCCTCTATTAGATGTTTAGTTTAACCCGCTTACACAGTGTTCTACTGTACATTCAACAGTTGTAATTTGACACATCGGAGTTGAGTCTCCGCAATATCCTCACATACGCTCGGATAATACTACGCGTCAACTCCTCAGAGCATACGACCCCTTATATCTGAAACCAGTCAATATTGTGTATGTATCATACGCCACTTTCAATTTGCTTTTTTTGATTGATCTTTAAAACCTAGTGCTCTTTTAATTGTGCTATTCTGACGATTACTTCCTCTACCTACTACCTAATTCCATCCTACACAAAAAGATACAAAGTCGGCGTTCTACCTGGCACAGATCCACCCCTGTCCACCGTACATTTAAACCTCGGTCTACGACCTCATATAAAATGTCTTGTTTTCACTGGAGGATGCCTCAAGAAGGTCTTTGCTGCGATTGCCTCAAGGCATTATATAGGTCTTTGCTATGGGAATACCTCAAGGCATTATCTATGCTGGGGAATGTCTCTATGTATTATCCAGTCTATTTTTGGGAATGCCTTAAGGCATTATCCAGTCTATGCTGAGGAATGCCTCAAGGCATTTTCCAGTCTATGTTGGGGAATTCTTCCAGACATTATCTAGTCTATTCTGGGGAATGCCTCAAGGCATTATCTAGTCTATGTTAGGACTGCCTCAAGGCATTTTCCAGTCTATGTTGGGGAATGCCTCAAGGCGTTATCCGGTCTAGGTTGGGAGTATTTCAAGGCATTCTCCAGTCTATGCTGGTGAATGTCTTAAAGCATTCTCCAGTCTATGCTGGTGAATGTCTTAAAGCATTGTCCAGTCTACTCTGGAGAATGCCTCTAGGCATTATCCAGTCTATGCTGCAGGGGGATTCCAATCCATTTTCCGGTCTATGCTGGACTTATTTCACGGTATTATCCATCACGAAAGGGTTAAGAGGGTCTATGTTGGTCTAAGAGGGTCTATGTTGGTCTATGTTGGGAATACCCTGAGGTATTATCCAGTCTATGCTGGGGGTAATCCAATTCATATTCCAGTCTATGCTGGAATTATTTCAAGGTATTATCCATCACGAAAGGGTTAACAGGGTCTATGTTTTGAATGCCCTGAGATATTATCCAGTCTATGTTGCGGGTATTCCAAACATTATCCAGTCTATGCTGGGGAATGCCTCTAGGCATTATCCAGTCTATGCTTGGGGGGGGGGGGGATTCCAATATATTATCCAGTCTAAGCCGGACTTATTTCAAGGTATTATCCATCCGGAAAGTGTTAACAGAGTTACCTATCACCGATGGGCTGTGTGTACGTGCCTGACAGCTCCTGGGTGGTCCGCGTCAAACCGTCACCATCAGGTGTCAGGAATGTGCACCTCACACCTGTCTGCTTTATGAGACAGTTCTCCAGATGACCGTCAGGGGGTGCTAGCTCTCTGTCACGTGACTAAGAAGACGCCATTGACAGCGACATCCTGGATCCTTCCACTAGAAATGTCGGTGTTCATCTGTGTACAGTTAAGATTGGGGTTGGGGTGAGAGAAAGTGACCCATTTGTGTTTGTATTATCCACCTTAATACAGCACCTCTTTCATAAGATCTCACACTCTCTAAGTCGTAATCTGTACAAGGTTCTCACTACGCTCTATGGGAGAATACTTCTTAACGAACTAAGAGAATCCACTGGCACACAGTATTCCCGCTAGGTGGCATCACTGAGATTATAGGAATCTTTGGGTTGCATAGATATACGTCTTTAGCACGGGAGACAGGCCAGTTGATTCTCAAGGCTCTAAGCCTAGTTCGTTAAGGATTTTTCCCCATAGAGCGTAGTGAGAGTACAGAACACGACTTAGAGAGTGTGAGATCTTATGAGAGGGGTCCACCAAAAGTGTCCTTAGTAAAGCTTTGGGAATCTGTTACACACCCGGCGCATACTGATATGTTGTATGCTCCGGGATTCAAAAAGCGGCGTATATGGACAAAAAGTATGTATGGAAAAATAGGGCATAACTTAAGCGAACTAAAATCGGCACGCCACCAGTTGGATAAAGATGGATAATAAATACAATATAGACTGGTTTCAGATAAAAACGTTTGTATGTTCTTCAGAGTTGACCCTACGCAATATCCTCGAATCCGCTTGGATATTACAACGGGTCCACTAGTGGGAGCATACGGCCACTTGTTTCTGAAACCAGTCAATATTGTGTATAAATCATACACATGTAGGTTTTGCCAGTACACACCAAGCGAGTAACGCAGCGATTTCCGGAACCTCCAATACATAATGGCGTGTATGTGAGCTATCATTTCATATTTCACCTGATTATTGGTTCTACATTATAGGTGGGAGATATTCCTATGAAATAATATCTCACATACACACCGATTTTCCTTGGCGATTCCGGAGATCACCGCTTTCGTTACCCTCCCTCTCTCTAACAAATTGGACTTTAAACTACCCAAACAAACAAAGAAAAAAAGTTCCCCTCTCTACCCTGAAGTCTCGGCCTCTCCTACACCCACCCTCCCACCTCTCAGCACTCAGTGCTCTAAATAACTGAAATAGCCAAGTGATCCTATAATCTCTATTTGGAACCGATAGGTGTATCCCCAGGTCAATTAACCCTTTAAGGGCGAATGATGCCTTGAGGCATCACCCGGCCCAAGGCGAATGATGCCTTGAGGCATCAACCGGCCCAAGGCGAATGATGCCTTGAACACCATTTCTCTGATGCTGACAGGCAGTAAATTCCACATTGAAAAATATTTCCTTTTTTTATCATGGACCCAACTGACATCACTAATTCTGTATTTCTCTCTAGATCTTCATCCTGCACCAGCTAGACCTCAGACAGGTAGATTTTTGCTTCCGCATTTAGACTTGGCTTTCTAGTGACTTGCTCTTAACCCTTTAAGGGTGAATGATGCCTTGAGGCATCAACTGACCCAGGGCGAATGATGGCATCGTTTTTCAAAAATATACAAGTTCGTTTTTAACAAGGAATTAATAGAGCAATATTAATCAATTTTTCCACAGAATGTAGGTATTAGTATTTCTATTCAGAGAAAAATTAAACATTTAGGATTATGTTTCATATCACATGATTAAAGATTCAAAGCATAGGTTTTGACTAATATGGGCCCGTCCCCTAGCGGTATAAAGTGCTACCAACATCCGTCCTTAATGGGGTAGTTCTGTGCAGGCATCCATCCTTAAAGGGTTAACCGCAGAAACTGCAACAACATTTCATTCACCAACTATATAGTTCATAAGAGTTGGACCATGTTTATAAGATAGTTTGCAATGCTTCCTGCGAAATACAACATATATAATTGTCCATTTCTCACTTGTAGCTCCCATAATGTGTCTTTCTCTTCAGTTCTCCGTATCATGATCTTCCATCCTAATGACATTCAGGAAATATTCTCCACTGAACTCCAGTAAAACCTAATGACATTCAAGAAATATTATTTACTGAACTCCAGTAAAACCTAATGACATTCAAGAAATATTCTACTGAACTCCAGTAAAACCTAATGACATTCAAGAAATATTCTCTACTGAGCATCAAGCCTCAGTGGAACCAGTCGTGACAAAGGTGTGAAAAGTGTGGAGCAGCGACAGCAGGGTGTGGACAGGGTGTGTGGGTGTGATCATACCCAGTTTACCCCTCTGCCTCGTATTCACCCCTCACTTCACACCCCCTGCCCCACTCTCCTAGCAGAGATCCGGCACTCTACTTCCTACGGCCGCTTGTATCTCTGCCCCACCTTCTGGGACAAAATCTGTCCCATACACCAATTTCTTAAATTAGAGAGGAGGGAATAGTACAACTACCAAGAATACTGTATTAAATTTAGGCGTTTATCCTACCCCTAATAAAAAAAACGCCATAGGCTTAACATGGGATTTGTTTATGTCATGGGTGTGACATAAAGTGTTGTTTATGCCACTACATTCTGATACTGAAAAAATATGGAAATGAGGTAGGATAAAATCTAGACGCCACTCGTTTGAGTTTGAGTTTCTTTACGTCACTCATTTTGTTGGCTCTGTAATGTCACTCATCTTCGACTCGTGAAATTATGGAGCCAACAAAATACGTGGCATAAATAAACTCAGACTCAAACTTGTGACGTCTCTTCATATTATTGTATAGAACCAACGTTTCGACTATTACATAGTCTTTTTCAATTTCTTAAATTCTGGGTGCTTTGGGGAGTATTATGTGTTCTACTTGTATATCGAAATGCACATACATGTACTTATATGGTAAATGATATACACTCATTTCTGTTATTTGTTATGTCAAAACCAGATTAGGGACTAGGGATTACTTTCTTCAGTGGAAAGCACCTCATGTGATGCAGGGTTTGGTTTGTCAACATGTCACATGTGCTCAATTGAAGGGTCAGTCAAATGTGGATTCACGTTATAAAGTGGTTTAAGCTGAAAAAACCAAGCTGGATTGTCTGTGAAGCTCATTTAACCATTCCTATATTTCACAATTCATAACATTAGGAAACGTCCTTACTATGGACGAAACGGTTCCTGTTCGAGGTCAGTCGTTGATTTCATACTGCCTGACACCATAGGCGAAAGGCAGTATAAAATCGACGACTGACCGAGAACGAGAACCATTTCGTCTACAGTAAGGACGTTTGCTTATTATTATATACCTTTAATTGGTGAAAAAACGCCATTTTAATGACTTATAAAGTCGCAGTCACAGCGGGCACGAACATTATTATTACTGCACCCCTAGCAGCGGGCAGTATTTAATAGACATTCGGACATAGGTATATAATAATATATGAGTTGTTTCATGACTTTTGACAGTTGCCCTGTTTTGAATCTGAAATAGTGGCTGGTTTTCCCTGTCCTTAGCAGATACCGGGGAACCAGCTTTGGGTTGAGGCAGAGATTAGTAAGTGTTAGCGCTGCGAAACATCCGCCGGGAGAGTGCCCCAGCCCCACCATCCTCCCTAGTCGCCCAATGGAGGCCGGCCTTATGGCAGGTACGGGCCGTGAACGGGCGGGGTGCTACCCGGGCCTCCACAATATGGCCAGGTGTGCTTTATGGCCCGAGTAGGTGCGCATTTATTGGTCTTCTTTATCCTCTAGCGTCAGCTCAAAGCTGTCCTTTTTCCCACTCGTAAGTAGAAGGCAAAGCCAGATTTTATGGCAAGTTGTTTTACCATCTATTCCTAATTCATGAATATTCCATTACTTGTTTGTGTGTTTTACACTAAAGCAAAGGTCACGGGAATATCACGCTGATACCGAGTCTGTGTGATAATGCAGTGCAATGATTGAATCTTGGAATTGGAGTCCAATCTTAGATAGTAGAAAATATCAATGGTCAATCCTTAATATTTTATATTACAAAGCGATATTTTATTTTTCATTGAGAGATTTTATCAGGACATGATTCAATTCAAAATAGTATCAGGAAATATATTTCACTCAATTCTAAATGCTATCAGGAACTATATATCACTCAATTCTGAATTCGATCGGGAAACACATTTCTCTAAATTCTAAATACCACCAGGAAATATATTAATTCTAAATAATAGCAGGAGTTATATATGACGGAATTCAATATACTATCTGGAAAATATTCGACTCAATTCAAAACTTTAGTAGGAATTTCATTTCACTCAATTCAAAACACTATCAGGAATTATGGTTCACTCAATTCAAAATATTTTCTGGGAATAAATTTGACTTAATTCAATTTTTTAGATAGAATTACTTCAAGGACGCACAGCATATAAAATCATTTTCCACTGGCCGACGGAAAGGGCACCTCTTGATATAGTTCTTTTAAAAGTCGGTTGGTGGTGGCCAACAACGGCACGTTGATATATAAAAATCGGTTAGGGTGCCTTGTATGCTTTGTTTCTGCTACATTTGACAGGTCCATATAGATATAACTGTCCTCAAAACACAATGACCATCACCAACGATTTTAGACCTCTTTGATTCTGTCAGTCGTTGACCAAGTCAGTCGGTGGTGGCCTTATTGCATAATCTATGCACGATTAATCGGTGAACACTTCTCTATATGTCTGTTTCCATTCACTGATCTGTCGTCAGTGGTTCCTGACTGCAGATCAGTGGCGGCATATTTGGCGCGAACCATCGCTTTGGTTAGGCACCTTTGCCATGCTCTTGCCACGATAGATCGCGGTATGCAGCGATATGTCGGTAATAGATTTTGAGGCGTCGCGGTGGTGGAGCACCAAAATATACACAAAATGAGGTATGACAAATCACAATACTGTAAGATATAACAAGATAAACGATAATAAAAAACGTAAATATTGATGTACGACAACACAGAACAAGAAAAAATAAGGCCAAATTTCTTAAAACCTGTAGACCAAAATTAGAAATTAAAAAAAAAAAGTGTGGAATATCAAACAGCCACGGCTTGGAACAGAATGTGTCCTATATTAAAATCGACACCTACCTATGAAGAATTCATAAAGCTGACCAAAAGGTGATGATTAAGTCTGTGCCTACTATTGTCTAACATATTGTATTAACCTGGGGAGATATCATCTATGATATATGATAATTGGAACAATTATCGGCTATAAAAATCTAATAACTGAAACGTTCATTATAAGTTAACTGGAACGTATACACCCATGTATGTCATGTTAGATAATCAACTGTCTTATTGACCACGTATTTATTGTATTAGAACTATAAGGGAGCTGATGGAAACCAGCGAACTTAGTCGCTGAACACCGTACCCTTTTTATGTATCAACGGAACTTAGAGATTGGAGTTGTTAATGTTATAAGTTGAAATAAAGAAAGTTGTCAAAAAATACCAAGATATAACATGGCAAATCCATGTGTTGGTGGAACCAGCACTTAATGTGCAGACTGGCGTGTGATAGAGAGGGATGATGTAGCTGAGTGACAGCGTCACCTCAGTGATGTCTGTGGTCGCAGTTAGACACGATACAAACGTTTACACTCCCTGAGATGGACATAGTTCCCAGGTGCGACACGTAAACAGCACCAGGTAACTAGCATCATCAGGCCCCCCTCCAGCCCTGGTGTCACCTGGTTACCAGGGTTACCGGCATCCCTCACCTGTGGTTCCCTGGTGGCAGTTTAGGTGTGGATCGGTCACCACCTGCGTAGTTGTTTTTGCTGAAGTGGAATTCACAGGTGGGATTCGTGTACCTCACAGGGTTCACAATCTCATGAGATTCTGTTCCTTGTTAAGTGGAATTCACATGGTGGGATTCATGTACCTCACAGGGTTCAAAATCTCATGAGATTCTGTTCCTTGTTAAGTGGAATTCACATGGTGGGATTCATGTACCTCACAGGATTCAAAATCTCATGAGATTCTGTTCCTTGTTAGGGGTATATGACACCAACAATTACAGGGGAAAAAACATGTCTCAGTGAAATGGAACCCTATATTTTAGACGATGAGATTGTGTTCGAGTAGAGAATCTCAGCAGGATTTGTCTAAAAAAAAACACCTTGTGAGGTACATGAATCCCATCGTGTGAATCCCACTTTAGGTACGGAATAGGTTTAGAACTGTTTGTTGGTTGGTTTGTCCAACTTTCTCTATACTCCTTGGTTTCTTTAATGTGCGGGGGGACCATGAGGTTATATCGGGACTATCTCAAAGTTCAACTTTTCTCATTGGGTTCCTGTCATAGGGGTTGTGATCGAATCTATATGATGAATTTATGTAGAAATCTCACTCTTTTAGGCCCAGAGTCCGCCTACTTCGATAGACATTTAAAATTCCTGATGCACTATAATACATAATATAAAAATCACAGACAATCGGGAAATTTTCATCTTACATAAACGTCAAGACTAGGAACATCGGAGTGCATCGTAATCGGTTTTTATGGAAATCGTATGACCTATTGTAGGCTATCTGGAGCTCACTGGGGACTACTGAATGGTACTAGGAACGGTACATTTGAGGGGAGTATAGGTATATTTTATCAAGGAAATTAAATTAATGAAGAAAGAAATAACACAAGCCTTTTAATATCCGAAATATCATTCCAAATCATTCTTACACGATTTAGGACGATCAAGCAATATGCGTGCAGGTAGGGCCTACTCTGTCACTGCTGCCACCTGTCGACACATCAACACACTACACAAGTACACATTTCGTCTTCACTCAGACTTGTCTCTCACCACCTGCCATTCCAACTGTCACTTGTCTGCCATTCACACTCCCATCCTCAATCTAACATCCATCATCACTCCAATATATTTTTCAAGATTAAATTTCTAGCATTCACAATTTGTAGGGTAGTACACGTAATATATTCATATCAATTTTATTCACCCCTATCCCACCAACACTCATCTATTTTTAATATACATCAAGTCACATCAAATGTATATATTACCTATAAAATCAATTTATATACAATGGTATTGAGCATGGGCAAAACACTCATATACGCTGCTTATGTTTTGGTTACAATGACCCATAGACTGAATACATAACCTTTTAATTATTATTCATCTACATTGCCTTTCAACAATGATAAACATACAGTTTGCTCCTAGTTTACCCAAGCTGCCATATCTCCCCTTTTTTTCTCTTCTGTACCCAGGAAGGTGTTTTTGTAACTAAGAACGATGATAACTGATGGACTACAATTAGGACTAACCAGGGGCGATACTGACAAGGATCTCGATGTGGTTGCATTGTTTAAATATGGTTGTTTAAATCTTTATGGTCTTTGTGAAAGACATATCTTTGTGGACAACCAATCAGATTGATCTTTAAGATCACGCGATGGCAATTTGTTCGACACAAGGATTATCTTTGGTGAATGACCAAATATGATTTTGATGAATGACGAATCTTTATTGACTTCCATTTTACAAATAAGCCTTCTTAGTACCTCTATGATAGATTTATGTATAGCAAAAAAAAAATCATCCAGCTACACTTCAGGTGGCCATTTTTAGCTGAAAGAAGCCAAATTGTTTTATTTCTGCTAACCAAAGTACTACTACGACACCCCTTGGGGTTGGCCTCTAAGGCCTTTGTGGATCACAATTAAGAGTTTTTAAAATACCCAAAATAAAGATATTTTCCTGATTGTCCTATATGACAGTCTTTCGTGAAGACTGATCACTTTAGGTAATGAGGATACTACAAAGACCATCATAAGATGGAGCTTTTAATCGCTCTCTCTTTTAAAAACACCTCCCAGATCCATATCCTAAACATTTTTTCATCTTCATCTCGGAACTCAACTATTTGAGAAGCATCTCTTCCTGTCGGTGCACCCCTCTCATAAGATCTCACACTCTCTAAGTGTTATTCTGTACAAGGTTCTCACTGCGCTCTATGGAGAAGAATTCTTAACGAACTAGGGCTTAGAGCCTTGAGAATCCAATGGCCTGCCTTCCATGCTAAAGACGTACATCAATGCAACCCAAAGATTCCTATAATAACGAATTAGGCTTCGAGCCTTGAGAATCAACTGGCACACAGTATTCCCGCTAAATGGCATCATTGAGATTATAGGAATCTTTGGGTTGCATTGATGTACGTCTTCAACACGGGGGCAGGCCAGTTGATTCTCAAGGCTCTAAGGCTAATTCGTTAAGAATTCGTAGGGAGAGTACAGAATACCACTTAGAGAGTGTGAGCTCTTATGAGAGGTGTGCACTCTTGTATATCTCTGAACCAGGTCTCTTTATACAGAAAGAACACTTTACAAAACGAGAGCGATCCATTTATCTGACAGAACAGAATTTTCAGTCGTCGAAAATACATCTCACCACCTTTTAGAAATACGAATGTACCCAACAGGATACACCTGCAGACAAAAAATGGATAAGTAAATAAACACACCACAAAATGGCCCCCAGCGGACTGCAGATTAATTTCTATAAAGAGATCGTCCTTGTGGGAATCATACACATTAAAACCACAGGCTGCTTTATTGACACAATCCTCCCTCCAGGCCACATCTCTCACCAGACACACGTATTCATCTACCAGCCACGAACGACAGAGATCTTTGGTTCTCTGCACAGGGAAATCACTCAACTGTGACGGCTTACAGTGAGGTGAGGTGTTCTACAATGACCATGACACATCCTCCCTTTTGATAGGAGAGTGTGGAATAGGCAGAGAGAGAAAAGAAACGAAAATTCAACAGAATGGAGGAAGAATCAACTGTTGTACCTTAAATGAATTTATGTTTTTGCAGACGATGCGGTTTTTTTCTCGGTATGACAGAAAGCCAGCACCCATCGGAGTTGATCCTATATTAGAATAAATCATATGAGAGGAGAGGATTTCCTATATGAAATACGATAAAATATTTGAAATAGAAACATACCTGCGACAATATGATATTTTGATTATCATAAACATACACGAACCTTTAACAGTGAAAAACAAAGAGGTCTCCGAAGGAATAAGGGTTTTTTTTCTTCGAAACACAGTCCCTGTGGTAGGAGGGAGGAGAAACCAGAGAGACACCAAGCGAGAAACGCGGCGATTTCCGGAATCGCCAATACAAAATGGCGAGTATGTGAGCTATTTTTTTTATATTTCACCTGATTATTGAGTCTGAAACACTAAATTATGTGTGGAAAAAATTTCTATCAAATCACAGGTGTTTCAGAAGCTCAGATTGTTACATTAATCAAACATGTATCATCCAATACGGACACTTGATATTTCAATCCATGCCCATCCTTGAAATCCTGCCACACCCCACCTGGTGGCCATTATATGAACTACAATCACACCAGTACCTGTTAACCTTACAGCGAACAAAGCGGCCATTATTTCACGGGGGTTTCCGCTTGCAGCGCCCTCTACGACGCCCTGTCAATATTGGAACTATGGCAGACGACATTTTGCCTGTAATTACCACATCTCACAATGGCGCCAAAAGCCGCGCTAAAAACGCCGACAAAAGAGCGGCGGCGTCGTCTGCCGCCCCGCTGACGGCTCCCGGATGTGACGTTAATGGCGCCATGGTTACAGAGCTTTTGGCGGGAACGGGTCTCATTGTCGTCTGCCACAGACCTGTCATTAGTTCGGATTGTTCTCGCCAGGTGGAGAGATGGTCCGAAGTCAGCCCGTGCGCCGGGCGTTCCCTGGATGACGTCATGTGAGGGACCGCCACTACCGGGAAATCTGGGAACAATTAAGAAATGATAAAAGTTGGTGTCGCTGTCCAATGAAGCAATGTTTGAGTGTATCAAATAGCTGAAAGGCAGCATCGATGTTTTTTAGGGAATCCTAATCACAGGAAGGGCATGGTAGGCAAGGTAGGGTAGGCAGCGTGGGGGAGGTAGGGCTGGATAGGAGAGGCAGGTGTGGGGGAAGTAGGGTAGTGGAGGCATGGTAGGGGGGCAGGGTAAGGAGGGTAAGGATAGGGTGTGAGGTAGGGTAGGGGAGGTAGGGTAGGAGAGGTAGGGTAGGGTAAGAGAGGTAGGGTAGGGGAGGCAGAGTAGGGGAGGTATGGATGGCGAGTTAGGTAGGGTAGGAGAGGTAGGGTAGGGAGGTAAGGATGGGGAGTTAGGTAGGGTAGAGGAGGTAGTGTAGGGGAGGTAGGATAGGGAGGTAAGGATGGGGAGTGAGGTAGGGTAGGAGAGGTAGGGTAGAGTAGGGGAAGGGAGGCAGGGTAGGGGAGGTAGGGTAGGGAGGTAAGGATGGGGAGTGAGGTAAGGTAGAGGAGGTAGTGTAGCGGAGGTAGGATAGGGGAGGTAGGTTAGGAGAGATTGTCTAGGGGAGCTAGGGTGGGGGAGGTAAGGATGGGGAGGGAGGCGGTGAAGGGTAGGGTCTGTACGAGGTTCGTGCAAAATTATCAAATATTTTATACTGAAATTCGTTATCATGAGATTACTCCGCGACTCGGAGAATAGTCAGGCAAAGACATTTCCAACCTAGTTGTTGGCTCATTGCATTCTACATACTATATTGTGATTAATCTACCTACTAACTGGCTTGTTCATATGTGGCGTCTTTGATGTTGCAGAGGTGTATTAAGGTAACAGTGCTACTCATGTGCTTTATTACCCACCTATTACGGAGTCTCCCTAGGAAATGTATAGGGCACCTGGAAACAGCTACCCGGAGATTCTGGTATATCAGAATCTCCTGCAGGAGATTCCAGAGAAATAGTTCTGTCCATAATGAGGTCAAATCATCATGTACTTCGAAATAAGTTTCTTGAATGTTTATTCAATGCTAATTATTTAGAATCAAGCAGAATAATCCCAATTACCATCAGAAATTACTGTCATAACGCACTTTGCATGTTGAAATCACAGACTTTATCATTGGTATAAGTTTATATGGAATTACTGCCACGCTTGACAGTGCTGTGGTGTCTGGAACTAAATGTCTTACAGAAACTTTTTGATTGCAATAGACTTGTTATTAATCTTGTAGGTGGGTAATAAATACAATAACAACTAGTTTTGTATACGAGTGACCGTAATGTCGTTGTAGTTGACAACGTAATATCCTCGCTAATCGCTCGGATATTACTACGCGTCAACTACAGAGAGAGTATGGCCACTCGTACACAAGACCAGTCCTTATTATGTATATCTTACCTCGATTATCAGTGGGATATGAGGGTAACGTGTGTCTGGGTCAGGCCCAAGTGATATAAACAAGTCAAACTGACGACTGACACACACAGCATCTTTGTATGATGCTTTAAATGTCGTACTGAAGAGACTTGTAACTCTTATACATCAATAACGAAATTTATGTGAATTCTGAAAAAAAGATCAGATCCTTGTAGACGAGTATAGTCAGTCTCCTTAAAATACCGTTATCCAAAATCAAAGTGTTTCCGCAGACTGCCGGCAGGGGGCCAGGCATGAGGCCGACAATTTTCACCCCTCGAGAGGAATTCACACCTGAGTACAGAATTGATTCTGTGAACGTTTCAAATTACCAGCCAAACGCCGGAGTCAGTCGGCCAACGACATGACAGTGCGAGAATTGTTCTGCGCCAAGTGTGATATCAGTTATTTGTCCCTCGTAGGACCCAGTCTCTACAGAGAGTAGTGATTACCTCAAGTCCCTGCCCTGTAATCTGGGTTTATAGCTGACCTCCCCTCCCCTCCCACACCCCACCACACCCCACCACTCCCCTCCCCTCCCACACCCCACGACACCCCACCACTCCCCACCCCCTGTAGGACTATTAAAGACATATCAGACAATACACAATGACGCTTCCTTGGAGGTGTTTTTAAAACTACGAATGGTATTGGCTGAACGATTACGATGAGGACTAACCTCAGGCGACAGTGACCACGATCGGAGGGTCAGTCAGTTTTTTAAATGTGGTCCGCATAACGACAAGATATTTTTTGGAGTTTCTATTGTTTACTTTTTCCTTTCTTGGTGGAAGATGTTTTGTTACAAAGGATCGAACCCACCTAGCATCGGACCTGAAAAAAGGCGAAACATGTGACCTTTTAGAAAATCAAAATCAAAATATTTTCCTAAACGTCTTGTAAGACTGTCCTCTATAAAGACGGACCACTTTAGGTAATGACAATGTAACAAAGACCATTATCCTACCCCTAATAAAAAACTCCATAGGCTTAACATTGGGTCACAGTATTCGGTCTGGAGTTCAGAAAAATGAAAAATACCGCTCTAGTGGGATACACTTGACAAATGACGTCATCTGTTAATGTAGAAGTGATTTAGACTGGCGGGGTAGGATAAATTCTAAACCAAACTTGAGTTAGTCGTGTTATTGTTCATCGCACTCTGGCAAGATCACGTATTAGGCCTACTGCTCTCGGCTTCGCCTTGCGCAGTATTATGCGATCTTGCCGTCGTGCAATAAACAACAACACGACTAACTCTTGTTTGGTTTCTCCATATGATAAGATCAATTCTTTTATCTTTCAAATATAATCGTGGAGTCAATCGAATTTGACTGGGGGTGTTCGGCGTCTCTTCCCTTGGAATGACCCAGAATTTTTTTTCTATTTCATCATTCTTAGTTTTACAAACACCTCCCTGGTGATTTTGAAATACTGACAATTATCATTTCAAACTGGTCCCTTTGATTTATCCTAATACTAATGAGCGAAGTAAAATATGTCATGAATTGGACATAACAATAGGTAAATTAGGTCAATTTATATTTGACTAATCTATATAGGGATTGTACTGAAAAATATAATTTTCTTTAATTCCCTCAAAAACGAGGACAGTGACCTATGATTTCTAAGACCTAAATATGCAGTAATATTAGGAAACGTCCTTACTGTGGGTGAAACGTTTATCGTTCGAGGTTAGTTGCCGATTTCATACGGCCTGACGCCATGGGCGGAAGGCCGTATGAAATCGGCGACTGACCAAGAACAAGAACCGTTTCGTTTACAGTGAGGACGTTTGCTTATTATTATGTACCTTAAAATAATAAAAAAAACTTCATTTTAATGACTTAGAAGGTCGCAGTCACAGCGGGCACGAACATTATTATTACTGCACCCCCAGCAGCTGGCAGTACTTAATAGACATTCGCACACAGGTATATAATAATATACTTTCCTTATAATCTGTTAACAATTAAAGAAAATGACATGTGTTTTGACTAAGTGAAAAGCATCTTTTCATAATTACAATAGATTTTGTATAATATCATCATAATATCTATCTCTGAAACAAAACCTAGCAGGGTGACCCTGACTTCTAAGCTAGACATGTTTTCTACAACACTTAGAGATCATCATATATTCGATTTTCAGGATAATGGCAGGTTTTAATTTTCATGGCTAATTTAGAAGGAAACTCACGAGATGACAAAAGCTTGGTCCGTACTCCACCGAGTTTGACTGCAGAGTAATTCACGAAGCGAAGCTAAGTGAATTGCTCTGTGGTCAAACAAGGTGGAGTGCAGACCAAGTTATTTTCATCGAGTGGGTTTCTGATTTTTCTCACCCCGTATAACATTATTTACTGATAAAATGAATCACCAAATAAGCCATTGAGTATTGGGTACACGAAACTCACGGCCGTGGAGTACGAGTTCCTAATGTTAAGCCTATGGAGAAAAATACCGGGGTGAGATAATGTCCGATATGCCTTTAAGGCCAATTTCCATTGGGCGACGAGAAGGGCACCGAATAATTAAGGTCCTTTTAAAGTCTGTCGGTGACTGTGACAGAAATTGTGGCCAGATTTGAACAGTTCTTCGGGGCCGTTTAGAGTTTGGGAGAGATTGCCTGGTGCAATGAGTAGACCGCCATGGAGAGGGGTTGACAATCGTTGTAAGCGATGCTCCCAGAATAGGGAGTAGGTTTTACAAATGCAGCCAAGTGGCGCCGTGCCCCCAGTTGTCAATTAAATTATAATGGATCAGAGAAAATATTTCTCATGATCGAAATATCCACAGGGTAATTATTTTGATATATAAGTACGCCATACATATAGATTTCACTATAATAATTCTATATTTCAATAAGTTTTAATATCTGAAAAAAAGAGAGTTACAACCACCCACTATACCTGTGCGACATGTCCAAAATGTGTGACATCATCCCCCGTTGAGCATTTTTCAACAATACTCCATGGGCGTTGAGTACGAGTTTCCAATGTTATGTCTATGGGGAAAATACCAGGGGTGAGATAGGAATATGAAATAATACCCGGTAGCAATACTGGAAGAGACTCTCGTACTAAATACTTCCTTGTATTTCCTTCGGAAACACTGCAATGAAAATCTGGTCTGTCGTGATCCCTTGAGTAAATTAAATATAGAAAAAAGCCCATTTACAAAAATTAGATAGACTTAAATCACTGATAATTATTGCGCCCTCTGCGGCCGAATCCCACCTGACATCACGGTCATTACTCACTTAATACACGGGCTGATCTCAGTAACGACCGGAAGTACCATGACCCCAGCCCGTACCAGGGCGCCACCTGGTGGAATACGTCACCTTTACCTCACTGTGACGTCACACGGTGCACTGCCACCTGGCGTGGACCTCAGGAACCACCTGTGATGTCGGGGTTGTGTGGAGAGGGTGGGGGAGTGAGGGTGGATTCGACTTAGATTGGCCGCCACCTCTGTCTACACTGTGTTCCAACTTAAGCCCATAAGACAGCGACATTTTCCACAGATTCTCCCCGATCCGATCACCAATTATAATCGGGAACAAGAATGTAGCTGACTTATGCCTATAAAGCCTGTAAGACACCGAAATTTGTTCCCGATTCATCCCGACCATCGGCTCGGTGAGAGTCGGGAATAAAACTTCGGTGTCTTATACCCATAAGACACCGACATGTAGACTCTTCCCGATGACACCTCCCCCTTTTATGACCTCGTAAATTACACGGGTTAAGATCAAAGAGAGCAGCCGGGTGCCGGGCCCGGCTGGGCCCCGGGCCGCGTGATAAGTACATATAGGCAATAATAAAGTTTAATAACTTCTGGTCTATTTAAGATATTAGAAAACGGTTTTCAGATCTATGATCGCTTGTTTCTCCCCTACACATCGATATAAGCCTATAAGACACCGAAATTTGTTCCAGATTGATCCCGACCATCGGCTCGGTGAGAGTCGGGAATAAAACTTCGGTGTCTTATACCTATAAGACACCGACATGTAGACTCTTCCCGACGACACCTCCCCCTTTTATAACCTCGTAAAACTACCCCGATTGAGATCAAAGGGAGCAAGCGGGAGCGGACCCGGGCCAGGTGATAGGTATATGTAGGAATAATGCAAAGTTTAATAACTTCTTTTCTATTCAAGATATCACAAAACGGATTTCAAATCTATAATCGCCTCTGTCTCCCCTACAAATCGGTATAAAATACTCGGGTATAGAATGAGGGGATTCATAGCATCACTATATAAGCGGCCTACTCAGAATCGGGAACAGTCGGTGAAAGTGCGTACACCGAAATCTTAAGGTCGGGGACAGTCGGTCATATCTGACATGGTAGTAATGCCCGACGCGTCGGGAAAAGCAATAAAATCGGGTTGGTGAAGTGCGTACACCGAACCGATTGATGCAGATTGTCACAGACCCGACGGATCCGTCGGGGAAAGTTAGAATCGGGCACAGCCATCGGGTCGGTGTCTTATAGGCTTAAGACACTTGTAAATCGGACCGAGAGATAGATGGCAACGCTTTTTAAATGACATGCTCAGAATCGGTAACAATCGGTGAAAGTGCGTACACCGGAATCTTAAGGTCGGGCAGAGTCGGTCATATCTGACATGGTAGTAATGCCCGACGCGTCGGGAAAAGCAATAAAATCGGGTCGGTGAAGTGCGTACACTGACCCGATTGATGCAGATTGTCACAGACCCGACGGATCCGTCGGGCAAAGGTAGAATCGGGCACAGTGGTCGGGTCGGTGTCTTATAGGCTTAAGACAGCGACCCGACCATTGTGCCCGATCACACCTTTGCCCGACGGATCCGTCCGGTCGGTCAGAATCGGGTCGCTGCACGCACTTCACAGACCCGATTTTAATCGGGTCGGGCATTACTAGCGTGGGGGTAATGACCGACTATGCCCGACCTTAATCGTGTCGCTGTACGCACTTCACCGACTGTTCCCGATTCTGAGTAGGCCGTTTCAACAGCAATGCTACCCATCCCCTAGTCCGATTTACAAGTGGCCTATGTCAATCTGTAGGGGAGATAGAGGCGATGGCGAATCTGAAAACCGATTTCCAATATCTTATTCGAATCAAAAATTATTAAACTTTGAATTATTTTCTATGAATCCACGCCAGCGGCCCATGGCTCACCACGGCTCGGCTCCCGGTGGCTCTCTTTGATCTCACTCGGTAAACTGTACAAGGTCATAAAGTGGAGAAGTGTGATCGGCAATCGGCGTTGAGGGTATAAGACAGCGACATTCTTGTTACCGATTATAATCGGTGATCGGATCGGTGAGAATCTGTGGAAAATGTCGCTGTTTTATGGGCTTTATACCCTTTGCCGATCACACATCTCCACTTTATGACATTGTACAGCGACCCGATTGAGATCAAAGAGAGCCGCCGGGAGCTGAGCCGGGGTGAGCCACGTATATAGTTAAAACATTTTTTTGTGGCATTTTTTCTTTACTTAAATATGTTGTAATATCAGATTCGAAATTGTTGTTATGATCAGTTATTTGGTTAGTGAGAGCAACTACAAGAGTTTTTTAACTAATGAAACAGCTCCCTGGTGGCCCGTTGAATAACCTAGGATCGTATATGAAGATCCTTTTCTGTACCTTGTACAAGGTTTATCGTTTGGTAATATTGAAGTCTGTTGGCTAAGACAGTCTTAGCCGTCCATAAGGTCGTCTTTAAGTGTTGAATACAGTTGACCCACATCGTCCCTGGGTCTCTATGGCATAGAGAAAAGAGTCAACATGTACGATCCTAGATTATTATTACCCTGACGCCACGCGGTAGTTGTATTATCCTTCACCAGGTGTCGACACCTTGCAGTAGACCAGAGTCTGGTGGCGCCGCCAGTGGCCGGCACAGGAAGCACCATTGGTGGCCTCTGACTCGAAAACTCTTGAATTCATGGTCGCAACAAGGAGGGCACATGCTAGTTCACAAAATCTCCATATTCGTCATGTTTTACTGTAGATTTGATCCGTATTTTAGAATAGAACTTGGCGTCATATAATACCCATTTAAAAAGAAATATTTTGAAGAATATTTCAATTGAAAAATTCATATAACCAACAAACACTAGAATGAAGATTCAAGTTTTGTAGATATATTCTATTTATACTTTGGTTTCAGTAGTTTTTAATTTTTAACGACATAACGTTGCCATAGCAATGAAGACAGGTGATAATAACAATAACAACAATAACTAAAATCGTAAGAATCATCATAAGAACAATCATAATGATGAAAATATCAATAACAATAAAATAAAGACCGATGTGCAAATACGTCTACAGTATATGATAGAAGAACACACATTATCTCTCCTAATTTCACGAGATTCTAAGAAAGAAATTGATGAGTGTTTGGTCTGTGTCCTCGTACACCATCGAGTTTGGAGTGCACAGTAATATAAAAGAGGCGATTGCCGAGTGAATATTCTGAAGCACGATTGTTATGCCTGCGGACGTTTATGAACACCAGTCTAAGATAAAGAATGATCCCATATGGCTCCATATTGATACTTATTTTGTGTGTGTGTGTGTGTGTGTGTGTGTGTGTGTGTGTGTGTGTGTGTGTGTGTGTGTGTGTGTGTATGTATGTGGGTGTGTGTGTGGGTGTGTGTATGTGTAGGTGTGTGTATGTGTTTGTGTAAGTGTGTGTATGTGTGTGTATGTGGGTGTGGGTGTGGGTGTGTGTATGTGGGTGTATGTGTATGTGTGGGTGTGTGTGTATGTGTGTGTGTGTGTGGGTGTGTGTGTGTGTGTATGTGTGTGTGTGGGTGTATGTGTATGTGTGAGGGGGGGGGGGGGCGTTATGGGACTGGAGTAGAACACTAGGAGGGGGACGCTCGCATGGCTCTGCCACCTGGTGAGGAATCGGGGAATTAAGTCTGTCATCCTTCACTTGACCAGAACCTTCAGTTCACAGTGGCACCACCTGGTGACTTTCTCATACCTAGTTAAAACTGGTTCCTTGTACTTATCCTTAATACCAAATGCACGAACAACACATTTGGTCGAGTTTAACCTCACGCGCTCGTCAATTTACATTTGGAAATCTACTGAATAACATAACTTCATATCCTTGTAACTTATCTTAATATAAATGATTCGCATATAACGCTGCAATTATTTGATCTATAAGGGAAATGTACTTACAGATATGCTTATCCCCATTTGTAAGCTAGATATACATGTATGTGTTCTACAACGCTTTGGGATTGATATAATCAATTTTATTGATGCAATCAAATAAGAAAAAAAAGACAAATAATCGGAAATGATCATCACCACAGCGATGGCTTTTTAAAAATAGTTTTTATTACCAATACCTCTCAACAAGGTCGAGTTTTTCAGGCATCTCAAAATAACTGATACATTTTATAGCTCGGGTAATCACATATATACAGTGGAATCATGAGCATATACAGTAAAAAGAGGAGAGGAAATAATGTGATGCATTTTTTTTAGGATAAACGAAAACATGATAAACAGCGATGGATAAACGAGAACATGATAAACAGCGATGGATAAACGAGAATATGATAAACAGCGATGAATAAACGAAAACATGATAAACAGCGATGGATAAACGAGAACATGATAAACAGCGATGAATAAACGAAAACATGATAAACAGCGATGGATAAACGAGAACATGACAAACAGTGATGGATAAACGAAAACATGATAAACAGTAATGAATAAACGAAAACATGATAAACAGCGATGGATAAACGAAAACATGATAAACAGCGATGAATAAACGAAAACATGATAAACAGCGATGAATAAACGAGAACATGATAAACAGCGATGGATAAACGAAAACATGATAAACAGCGATGAATAAACGAAAACATGATAAACAGCGATGAATAAACGAAAACATGATAAACAACCATGGATAAACGAAAACATGACAAACAGCGATGGATAAACGAAAACATGATAAACAGCGATGTATAAACGAAAACGTGATAAACAGTGATGGATAAGTGAACACATATTTAACCATGATCGATGAATGAGCATAAGTTAAACTATGTTAGATAAACAAACATATGTTAAGGGGCTGTTACATATGGCAGAATTCTCAGCCAAAGTATGACTCTGACAGTGTCTGAATTACTTTTCAGGTACAATCGGTGTAATGGAACACCATAACCTGGGGAGATTGATGCTGTCGGCCACCGTTGGCTGCCGTCGGCCGCTGTCAGATGCCTTGTTCCATGTTTCCGACGCGCACCGATACTGGCATTGCTAGTAGTGTCCTCTGGTGTCCGATTGCAACAACTGTGACCTTGACCCCGGCATGTCTACTGAAAGTGATTAGTCGAAGGTAGGTGTATTTCTATCTTGAAAATAATTAGTCATGCAATAATAAAGTATACAGGCCCAGCAACGAGGATCTCAGGCAGGATTGCAATTGGGTGAAGTCAGAGATTTCCATCATTTTCCGGTACTATCGGCTGGGTGTCAGAATCGAAACAGACGATACCAGATACTGCCAGGGGGAAATATATAGGTCTGGTTTCACCAATAATCATCAAAAGATTGTTGCCGATTCTGCCAGGCCCAGGCCAGATGGAATAGGCCCTTTAAACAACAATGGATAAACGATCACATGTAAAAGAGCGAAGGACGTAACCAAGCAAGACGTAATAGATTGAAATTGATATATCTACTTGCTCACTATCACCAGTTAATTTTTCTGTATTATGGTTTTTCATTCAAGAAAAAGCACAAGATACAGTATTCAACCAGAGACATTTTTCAAGAGTATAACCAACATTGACAATAAAAGACACTCCAAAGCATTCAATACACTTACGTACATACGTGTGGTATACTTTCCGTAGACTCTAGTACAGTCTGTTGTCGCCAGGGCCAAGGCGCACAGGCTCAAACTAACCCGGCGTTTACACTAGACGACTAAATACGTGGCGACTGTAGATCGTCAACCAATAGTCGCCAGGCGGTTGCAATGTCCACAGCAAAAGTCTTCTACATCAGAATTTACACGAGCGTTCACACTGACGACTAGGAGATTTCACATAATCGCCGCCCGTATAGATGACTCATTCAAGGCGGCTTGAAATAGTTGCCAGGGTCGGAGCCTGTCTAATAGTCGTGAGGTGGTGCTTTATTGCATAATCAGACGATCTGCAGTCGCCACGCACTTGGCGTTTATATTAGACGATTTCTTGACTTTTACGGCTGAAAGTCGTCAGGTTCAAGAATCGCCGCCTATAATCGTCTAGTGTAAACGCCAGGTAAGACTGTTAGGGGGTGCCATTTTGAGTCAGGGATTCCTGCCTCCGCTGGTACTAACTGGCCTAACCGATTTGCCAGTAACAAGAGGCTAGAGTTCAGCTAAAATTAGAACAGCCAATCATGAAATTCCTTTCTCCCATCAGTCAGAGGGAACAGGCAAATGGGAGCCATGCCCTGTTAGACCCTTACAGACCGTAAAGCCCGATGCCCAGCTACCGATTCTGGGTTGAGCAATTAGTTTGCAAATCGTATAGGAGTCGGTCACCTTGTCGCAGGCAAATTACGTAACCCTTCGCTCGATCTGCGGACATTGAGGAGATGGGGTTGGTGGATATTAGTCCTAAGCAAATCTGTCTACTAATTGGTGGCTCACCCTTGCCTAACTGTCCTACATCTACCGACTACGGCCGACTCCGTTAGGATGCCTTGGCTGAGACAAATTACTGTCCGTTTGTCGCCGACAAAGGTACATGAATGTTCCGAAATCGGTAGATGGGCATTGGGCTTTAGCCTTACGTGGTGCGGTTTGGAAACGGTCTATTCTTTCCGATGTTTCACAAACGATAATGATAATATGACTTACTGCTACTTGGGTATAAGAACTATAAATAACTCTCCCAGTCACCAGTTGAATAGAAGATAGTCTACGACCCTGACTGGAGCTGAATTATTCATCGGGTTATCAGAATTAAGCGACTGTGACTCACACTTCACCAAGTACGATGATATAAAGAAGTCACGAGGGTGAGGTTTATGAGTCTCTGCTGGGAACCGAGTACAGCAGAACCATACTGAGCTATAAACATGGCTTCAGTTCAGGGCCTGGTGAACGATATCAACCCAGAACAGGCGGGTATGGGTTACCGGGAACAGGGGTTTATGTGTTCTCCACTTTATGTAGTCGTGAATTGGACCCACATTAAATTGAAAGAACTTGAAAACATAATATTCAAAGCTTCCGTTATGAAATGGCCATTCATTTTACACAGATGTACTTTCTCTTTTTTTCCTCCTTCATCATTGCTAGTCGTCATACTATGTCTATGTGGTGTGGTGTACAACCACTTTTCCTCTTTCATACCCAGCAGTGGTAGACTTACTACTATATCAAAGGCCAGTCCTTCTCATACCATGTCAAGGTAGTGTGGTGTACAGCCACCTTTCTCCTTCACCCTCAGCAGTGGTAGATTTACTGCTGTATCAAAGCCCAATCCTTCTCATACCATGTCTATGTGGTGTGGTGAACAACCATCTTTCTCCTTCATCCCCAGAAGTGGTAGATTTACTACTATATCAAAGGCCAGTCCTTCCCATACAATGTCTATGTCATGTCATTTTGGGATATTGTCTCAGGGAGAAAAGCGTACTTTACAAAGTTCAAGGTCGATGGGCGGAACACGATACCAGTCCTAATATTTATTTTGACCAGTCCCTGTGAAAGCTTACCTGGACAGGTAAAAGCAGTTTCAGCTGACATCTTGAACCCGTTTAAGAAGAAAACCGCAAAATTTTATGAAAAGGAGTGTTTCTTTTATGTAGAATAAGGCCCGGCGTCCACATACTACGATGTGGCTCCGATATGGTCTACGATGCACCTCCCGATACAAAATCAAAATCGCTTCGGAAGGTCACCTAATATCGGGGCAGTTGACCACATTTCTGCGATTAGACACCGATAAAAACCCAATATAATGCATGGTGGATTTGCATGTCTAGACACATGTCTACGATTTTGCACCTTCCCGATATGGCACCGATTTTGACATTTTGTATCAGTGCCATATCGGGAGGTCTACGATTCTATGGTAGTAGGTGGACGCCGGGCCTTAATGTTAAGCAAGTATTAATACTCAATTTAACAGACACGATATTTTAAATCGATATTTGAATTATATTTCTTTTCTCTCGATTTCATTCAAATATTTCCCGTCTGATAAATAAATTTGAAAAGGACATCACAAATCCCATTAAAACTAGCGGAAAATTATCCACGGAAAAGAGTTTAAGAAAATAAAAAGTGATTTTCAAACAATTTTGTCAATAACGATCATGAATGTTACGAGGATTAAAACAGTGGCGAATTTCTTCTTCTGCGAAACTGATTCAGGAAAATGGCAACTGGTTAAAGTCTAATTTGAGGAACATTTAAAATGGCTCTGCTTGAAACTAGTTTTTGTGAATGGCATGTAGGATTTCTTTAGTAGTGATTCGAGTGGTAAATGATTCTGAGGCCTGTTGAATCATCTAGGGTCATACCTTTTCTGTATGCCTTATTACTGTATTTGCATAACCCATGTTTTTTTAAATCTATTTTTCACTTTTTTATTCAGCTCACAATTCATCCTTGTTGACGGTTTTACATCATGGCTTTCAATCCATAGCCATCCGCATACAAATATGAATACATACACAATATTGACTGGTTTCAGATACAAGCGGCCGTATGTTCCGAGGAGTTGATGCGTAGTTATATCCGAGCGTATGCGAGGATGTTGCGCAGAGTCAACTCTGAGGAGCATACAACCGCTTTTATCTGAAACCAGTCTATATTGTATATATTTTCCATCTTTTAGGGGCAAGTGGTATATCGATATCAGTTCATTTTAGTTTTGCACTATTTTTCCATACGCACTATTTTTCCGTATGCGCCACCCAGAGCATACAACATATCCGTATGCGCCGGGTATGTCCATACAAACTCCCTATGTGTTTTCTATGGACACTTTGTATTAAGTGGATAATAAATCATATCACTGGCTAATAATAGTTCTTTAACAGCGATAACAAGGATCTTATTCGACCACATAGAGTGTGGAGTTGAATGAGATATGATGAAATGATAATGATTTAATAGTTCCTACACATCTATGTATGTGTATCACCACATGCCACTCATGTAGCATATTATCGTAAAACCGGATGAGTTTTAACCTGGGCTCCCGTATACAATGACTGGAGTTTGGCGTAGTGATATCACGAGGCGGAGCCAAGTGATTTCCGGAGCCAAAACTCCAGGAGTCGCATACGGGAGCCCAGATTAAAACGAATAAGGTTTTGATTTTATCCTACCCCCTGTGAACGATATTTTTATGTGAGGATAATAACAAAAAACACGATAAAAACTTTCTGAAGTCCTCCATATAGCTCTCCTTTCTGCTCTGAAGGCGCTTGGAACTACTTTCAGCTGCTGATCTCTGATTGTTCCATTTTGTGTACGCTCCTAGGAGCGATTTTTTATCCGTATGCGACATACGGGCGCATACGGAAAGTCAATGTTAAGCCTATGGGATTTTATATTAGGGGTAGGATAAATACCTTCATGTTCTACAACGGACTTTGACAGAAGAACATAGAGAATAACCTGCGTATCTTTCTCATGAAAGCCGTATACACAAATGTGGCAAATTGAGTATAGAGAACTCGGAACACACCTCCATAATTGCCCAGTGTCGTTCTACCCCTCGCCTGCTCTGAGGCTCTCTTCAGCTTCTACGAGAGGAGATCATTTGATCCTGTCGCGATGCGCGGTTGCTGTATGGACAGTAAACAGGGATTCATCCTCATGGTAAAGTGGGAATAAAATGCCGCATTATCGAACTATGACGCGCAATCAACATCAAGAAAAACAATCAACAAAAGCAGTTACATGCAGTAATGTCTGACACTGATACAAGGATCTTTCATCCCTAATTCTACTTACAGATAGAGGTATAAGTCACATTTGCGGCTTTATAGCAGGTACTTTCAGAGAAAAATGTCGTCTGCTATTGAAAGGTTAGCAATTGTAGGATTGTCGTTCTGATGCATTCTGGGTAGTGTTAGTGTCTCCCAGTCACTTCATTTCCACCAATCAGAAGCGGCGTTACAGAGCAAGTTTGGCTTTTAACAGACAACCTTGATCTTTCTTGGAATTTTCACATTGTTCCCACTTCTATGCTCTTCCTACTTCATACCGTTATGTATTTCTCTATATATACTGAATATAAACTATTGTTCTCAGTTGCAATAGGAGATTGTTAAGAATCAATATTTTGAATATAAGTGTATCATTTTTTTCGTTTAACTTAAAGGTAGACTGAGCCTTTCCTCCGTTATCGGAAAAGAATTTTTGTAAATTTGATTGGAAATTGTTTATTTCTTCATTAGTCATATCTTTACCCACTTAATAAAAATACAATAGTGACTGGTTTCGCATACTCCAGATAATAAAGATAGATAGTGGCTACAATGTCCTAGTGGGCAAACGTTTACTCCTTGTCTTACGATAGACTTTGTCGAATTTCTAGTCACTTTGAATTATAGGTATATTCTTGATATAGATGGTATAGGTGGGTAATAAATATAATAACGACTGATTTTCTGTATGGTGGCCTGTAATCTGATAGTAGTTGACGACGTGGTATCCTCTCAAGCTCGTATATTACTATATATACCTATTTGCCAATGTCTCACTTTTACTGACCAGGAGTACAGATTACTATATACCCATTATTGAACTAACTAGAGTTACATACCGCTGCTGGGGGGTGCATTAAAAATAAGTTATGTGTCGAGGTTGACGAAGCAATAGCTGTTGTGGTTACTCGATAAGGGTGGCCATTTGCTTTGGAAGTGTTTCAGGTAAAGAATTAAGCATTTCTATCGATATATGAAGGTATATAGGAATAGGGAAACCAAGTACCGGTCAGCAAAAGTCAAAGTTACTCGGTAAGGCTTGGAAAAATTACTGCCCGCGGCCAGGGCCTTGGGCAGTAATTTTTCCAAGCTTTACCTCGTAACTTTGAACTTTTGCTCACCGGAACATAGTTTCCCTCTATTCCGTTCGTCACTGAGTGACGAAAGAATTATCATACGTCCCTCTGTACCACGTGATGAAAAGTGAATTGTAAAATGGGTTTTTAATGATTTTTAGGTATAGATTAATAGGGAGACATAGTGAGTGTGTCTGAATTACATCTGTTCCTTGTTGTTTTGGTCGGAAATATTCACCTCTTTCTTCGAATTCGGTGAATATTTCCGACAAAAACAACACGGAACAGATTCCGTTCAGTCACACTAACCATGTCTCCATATTTTACTACGCGTCAACTACGGGGAAGATATGTCCACTAGTATTAGAAACAGGTTGATATTTTGTATATATTAATCAGACCATGGAGTCATTCTATTTCCGCCTATCAACAGTAAATACTTAAACGTACAGGATTAATTGTTTGTCATTGTCATCTTCATTCTCTTTTTTATCTATCACAGTGAACAAACAACGCTTTTTTCTATGGCAAATATGATTCAATGTAAATACCCTAAATAATATCCATAACAGGAACGGCGACTGAGATTTAAATCAAGCCATTATCAAATTACAAGAAATCAGCACAGGATGAAATCTGGCAATACGTTTCTTTAAAGTAATATCTTTGTCTTCAATGTAAATATATTATTCTTCCAATGAAAGGGTTAGTTTAAATTTTCAATCGGATTTGCAAAAGATTAAAGGCATACCGTAAAATTCACAGTGGCGCCACCTAGGGATTTTTGAATAATGTCAAATACTAGTGAAGACTGGTTTCTTTGGATTCATTCTTATTCTACATGAGTAAATTCAACGTTTTGTCCAGTTTTTCCGATTACAATAGGTAAAATAGGCCAATTTACATTTACTTGATTTACATAGGAAAAATATGGGTTTCTTCAATTCTCTCAAAAACAAGGACGGTTCAAAACCTAAATAAGAAGCACAAGATATGGACTATATTCTGTGAAAGTTTGAGGAAAATGACATGGGTTTTACTATGTACAAAATACTTTTTAGAATTTCTACATATTTTGATATAAAATTATCATAATATTGATCTCTAAATTAAAAACTAGCACGGTGTCCCCCAAATTCTACGTTAGATATGTGTTCCACAACACTTGGAGATCATCATATAGAATTTTCAGGAAATTGACATGGGTTTTAATTTTCAAACCAAATTGTCCGATATGCCTTAAAGGGTAATGATAACAAAAGCTGCAATATGAACAATTGGTTTAACAGGCAGATTCAGTCCTTTTAGAGAACAATGCAGTGAACCTTATGTCATTTGATGAGGAATGGCGATATCATAACCGGCTGCAGAACCTACAACTTCTTTACTTAGTTTTATTTACACCAGACGATTATAGACGGCGATTCTTGAATTTGGCACCACCTGACGACTTTCTGTAGTAACCCCTCCCCCTAAGCTTATCCCTAACCTTTCCCCTAATCCTAACCCTTTCCCTAACCCTATCTCCAACTATATCCCTAAACCTATCCCTTACCTTTACCTTACACCTGAACATAACTGGGCTTTTTTTTTATATAAAAGCTAACTTGTCAGACCTTTCGTTCTATATGGAAATGTCTTCTTCATGAGTATCTCAAACGGGTCGAGTTCATGAATTGAATTATCCAAAACGGGTCGAGTTCTCTTGACAACTACGAGTGTTACCCACCAAATACCCACGGGTGTTACCCACCAAATACAGAGTCGCCATACTAAGCCTATGGAGCCTACAGATCGCTATTATTACCCATCTAATACGGAGTCTCCATACTAAGCCTATGGAGCCTATAGAGATCGCTACTGAGTAGAATACGGAAACCTGTATTCTCCTTGGCCACCTGATGGGCATTATAGGAAATATTTTATATAAACAATGCACGGCACTTGCGTCGAATTATCTAATTATTTACAAGATTTTATTCCTAATAATTACTCGAAAGGTGAGTAAGAAATACAACATTACCATGATTTCGATCTGTGTGGCCGTTTTCTCCTTGTAGTTGACGCTACGCAATTCTCCTCGCTATCGCTCAGAGTTTAACTTCGCGTCAACTTCGCTGAGAATACGGCCACTCAGATCGAAATCATGGTAATATTGTGTATATAGCCTCTCCTATAGTGCAACTCCACACACACCTACACACACACCTACACACACACCTACACACATACACACGCACGCACACACACACACACACACACACACACACACACACACACACACACACACACACACACACAAACACATGATAGCCTCATTTTGGGGTCAATTCAGAACCGGATGTGCACTGACCCCTGCTGCGGGTCACGTGACCGTTTCTTCATTAATTAACGAGAAAGGTGAGAATTAAGACGAGAGAGAAAGCCGAGCGAGCTGGTAACGTCCGAGTATCACTCTCCTGTGAGGGAGACGAGAAACCGCTCGACTTCCGGTCTCCCGGACGCCACCAGGGTTGTCCATACCTAGACTTGCTCAAGTCTTTGATTATGATTAAAGAAAATCGGAATAAAATTCATTATAGTTTGTGTCCTTCTCTGACTCAGAAAGGGTGGAGGGGTAGGATACAGGGACTGAGGCCAGTCCATACCCGGCGTTTACATACACAATACTGACTGGTTTTGTGTACGAGTGGCCGTAATCTCGGGAGCGGAACGTTCAAACCCAAACGAGGCTCTAGCTGGCAAAGGGTTTTGCCATTTTCGGAGACCCTAGCTTTCTGTTATTATCGCTCGATCGACGAAACGTAAATCGATGTTTGAACTCACTGCACATAGTTAATATGCGTAGTTAGAGGTTGTTTGATATTCTTCTGTCAAGTGATATGAATAAACTTTGTGGGAGAGAAGTGTGAATGTTTGAATTTGAATATTTATGCACTTTTGAATATGTTTTTGTTTTGACAGTTGCAGCAGCCTGTCATCTGCAATTTTGCCAGTTTGCTTGAGTTTGCACACAAAATAAAACAATCTTTGCATAACAAATGGATAAAAAGAAACCCATATACCCTCTTACCCTGTTCTTCAGCTATATGTCATTTCTTGTTAGATTTCTCTATGTTGGATATTTATTGAGATATTAATAGAGATGTACAGTGGATTTAACATTGGTTTCAATGGGGTGAAAAGTGGTTTAACCCTTCGTGAGTGTGGGAGTGCACTGCACCGCTTTCGGGAAAATAGACTGCAGAGCGAGACAATCGAGCAACGCAGTGTATCTTAGTGACGTCGGCACCGCTCCCGAGAATCTCCGAGTGGTTGACGCGTGGTAATATCCGAGCGATTAGTGAGGATATTACGCCGTCAACTACGAGGAGATTACGGTCATTCGTATACAAAACCAGTCGTTATTGTATTTATTACCCACCTACAAGATTAATAACAAATCTATTGCAATCAAAAAGTTCCTGTAAGGCATTTAGTTCCAGACATCACAGCACTGTCAAGTGTGGCAGTAATTCGGTGTAGACGTACACCAATGATATAGTTCGCCATTAACCTGTGATTTTAGCATGCAAAGTGTAATATGACAGTGATTTCTAATGGTAAATGAGATTATTATGATTGATTCTAAATAATTAGCAATGAATGAACATTCAAGAAACTTATTTCGAAGTACATGGTGATTCACCCTCATTATGGACAGGACTATTTTCCCGGAATCTCCTGGTAGCTAATTATACATTTGCTATTGAGACTCCGTAATCGGTGGGTAATAAACTAGACGATTCTGGCCGGCCATTTTGGCATTTTGGACCTCCTGACGACTTTCAGCACTAAAAAGCTAGAGATCGTTGAGTGTAAACGCTAAGCATGTGACGACTGCAGATCGTCTGATTTTGTTATATTACGCAAGTCGGCACCACCAGGAATAAACCTCCATCATCCCCCTTCCTTCAGTACCTAATCATTTACCCCCCCCCCTTTCGTTTTCGGATATATGCCTTAAAATACAACAATCAGGGATGTCAGTTCTCCTTGTTTCCGCGGAAATCCGTGTTTTCATTTCTGAAATGTGAAATCCCTTTCCTTTTTTAAAATGAACATATAACAACACAAAGTAGCGAGATATAACTGCTATACTACTCATATCATTAACAAGCCTCAATTCCCAACTCTACCTACCCACAGACTCTTCATAGAGGCATATGTTTAGAAATAATATCATTATTTATATCTATTTACGGTGTTTATGGTGTATATATATGTCAGGTTTAAACCCTGAATTTTTATGGGAAATATTTCCTTGTTTTTTTCAACACCCAAATAAGCCCAGATAAATAGCATGAATACCTAGGCCCTTAGATCAGACAGGGAACTCGGCCCGCTGTCGTGGGTGTGTCGTTGTATGACGGGGGATGCGGGCACCTGGCTATACGCCACTCTCAGGTTACACCTCACACTGCCAACAGGCGGCGCCACCTCGTTAACCATTTACCCACCCGCCTTTGTCATCAGACACCGGAAGTCCACCCACTTCCGGGTGTCGCGATGTGGTCACGTGACAGGGCAGTGTCACGAGACCTGCCGAGATCTGACGAGAGTTGGAGGTGCATTACGATGTCAACATAATAGTCAGCTTGATTATTTAGATTTTTAAGGTACATGCATGTTCCGACCCAAAATTTTTTTTTCACCGAACCATGGAGCTAACACTCTAAGGGGGTGCGTCCACCAACCACAACAGGGCTGCGACACACGCTGACAAGAAAGTTCCAATCGCAGCCTTGTCGCAGCCTTGTCGTGAGAAGGGGGGCTGTCGTGACCCCTTGTCGCAGCCTGTCGGGAAGTGCACGCTCCACCTAAATATTCTATCCTAGATCTCTGCGACAACCTCCCGACACGCCACGACACGCCACGACACGGCTCCAAAATCGAACATGTTCGATTTTCTCGTAACCTTGTCAGAAGGCCCCCGACAGGCCCCCGACAAGCTTCATGTCGCAGCCTGTCGTGACCTTGTCGTAGCCTCTTGTCGGGAACTGTGGTCCACCAACCACGACAAGGCTACGACAAGGCTTCCAATGGTAGAGCTGTCGTGGACCCTGTCAGAAAGCCGTTGTCGCAGCCCTGTCGTGGTTGGTGGACGCACCCCCTAATGGAATGCCAAAATATTACACCAAATACATGTATGTTGGGCTTTGATGGGGATTTTGTAACCTATACATTTTCGGAAAGCTTAGAACCCTTACATTTCAGAAATAGATGTTTAGAAATGTTTACGCCATTTTCTGACGGCCATCTTGGATTTTTCCAATGCAAAGTATATGGCATATAGCCTATGATCCATGGGCGCCGCCATGACGCCCCCCGAGTAGGTGTTCTTCACTAAAAGAGGTGAAAAAGTTGCTGTTCTTCACTAATGGAGGCACAAAAGAAGTGAGTGATAATTTGGAAATGTCACTTTTCTTGCCTTGCTCGCATATGTAAATAAAGTGTTCCATGTGAAAAACATCATGTCCTGGGTTTTAGCATTATATCTTCCTGCTCTGTCCCCTATAAATCCCACGTGTGAATCCCACTTTATTTACACCCGATGACAACCACATGAAATACGCCGAACTCATGTCCTACATACACCACCTTGTAGATTCAACCTTAGCCCCTTCCAAATAAATTTAGACCACAATGAAATTTGCTGGTTTTTGTTGTTTATGTGTGATTTTCCCCAGAGATTATTAGATAAAATGTGTAAAACAATACGAGATGTCTCCGAACTGCAGAGAAGGATTCCCTGGGGGATCCTTGACCTCGACGATTTGATCCTCAAGGCTCGTTTAACTTTCAACGACCTAAAAATGATAATTGAGAAGCGGATGTTTTCTGAGAAGCATGGATCCTGGATTTACGGTTTTGTTGTTCACCTAATGCGTGTTCTCATTGGAGTTTAACCTTGAGTTTAACCTTGACTTGAGCTGTTTGCACTGCCTTCCCTCTGACAAGTGAAACGATAGCGACTGAATGTGTAACAATCCACACGTGTATAATTATACCCTTGGCGCCGTTCGGTTTTATAGAATATATAAAAAAGAACATGTAAACACAATTTTTGTAACTTTATTGCTCCTAAAACGTACTTCAGTGCTTGTAGGAGGAGGGTTAATACACCTGAAGAAGGCCAACATTGGCTTAAACATTGCGTCAAAACTCATATACATGTATAAGCAAAAAGTATCATTAAAATCCACCTTCATTTTAAAATCAGTAGTTATTGGATTTCTGATATAATGTATATACGTGAAGTTTAAATAACCCCCCACCCCCTACTCAGTAAAATGAAGTTTTGTTGATAGGAAATTAATTTTCAAACATATATTGTGGCTTTCGTGCTTTCCTTTTAAAATCTTCCTTTATCTTTCATCACTGCGTGTGCAATGTTGTGGAGTTGGTCAAATAAAGCTTTTATTATCGATATTTTTCACATAATTGAGCTATTTAAGCTGTATTAGGTGAGTGCCTCACCTTAGATACCTCGAAATCAGCTAAATATGCACCTTACCTAGTTGCGGGACTTTTTTAAAACGTCTCCGAAGTTACGAAGCAGTGCGGATGACGTTCAGAACGGAAGAGTCCATTATACAGCCAAACGTTATTATGAGGGGTGGCCACTAGGAATAGTCCAAGTGCCGTAAAAGAAAGGGATGACAGGTTGGTGGAAGAGAGTGATAAGCAATGAGAAAACATAGTTACTGAGTCCGTAGGGATGCCGTTCTCGGTCTTCTGACTCAAAAATATGTCTTTTTGAATAAATAAAACCTCGAACGGCCATCCTCATTGGCTCAGTAATCCTGTTTACTCATAATACAGGATGAACTATTGAATAATATATATTATATGATAAACTAAATTCCCACCATATGACACTAAACTAAGAGGGTGGTTGTGGCCCATTAGATTGTAGGTCAACTCTCGACTTAAGAGCCGTCCCAAGGCGCGAGAAAATATCATGTAAGGAGGTCAGGGTGAAGGTCGGTGTTTGCTGCGAATGCAGTCATTGGCTACTCGGTCTACTTTATTCCTTATATGGAATTAGTGTAATGGGACAACTCCATGGTGGTAATACTGCAGTGGGCATCCGTTCATATCATTAAATACCTGACTACCATATGACTCGCAGTCATTCACAACCATAAATGATAAAATGGTATTTTTAACAGTATTCGGACATATTATGAAGAAACGTCACGAAATTTCATATGATTGTTTATATGGCGTGAGTTGTCTTCGCGGAATGATACCACGAAGCGGAGCTGAGTGATATCTGAAGCAGAAGACAATGAATGGCATGTAAACAGTTATATGAATTTTAGTGATGTTTAGATTTTATCCCAGCCTGTCACATCTTTTTAAGTACATATATCACCGTGGCATATAAATATTTTATGGCATAACCGTGGCATACAGCCACACCATGTTAAGTCTATGGAGATTTATATGAGGGGTAGGATAAAATGATAATAAGACGTGGTAAGAGTTACTGAGAGAAGTACACTTCTCGATGTTTTGACGCATCTAGACGTCTCAACGTATTGTACATCCGCTACCGGGCCGAATCAGACGTTATTTAGTTGGTAATTGATGGAGACTGGTGATGGATTGTGCGTGTTTGGGATTCTCCTTGATCTCGTGTGGTTAATGATGTATTATGGAGATATCTGGTAGCAGAACTCACACTGGCGACCTGTGCCCCCTTCTCCCGTTCAGACACGGATACTGGAGAACTCGACCCGAAACGAATTCGACCCATAAAACCTGATCCGTAAACGAACTCGACCCATTTGAAAAACTCGACCCGAAACGAACTCGACCTGTTAGAAGAACTCAAACTGGCATGAACCCGGCCTGTAACAAACTTGACCCGTAACAAACTCAACCTGTTAGAATAACTTGATCCATAATAAACTTGACCCTTTAGAAGAACTTGACCCATAATGAATTGACCCTTTAGAAGAATTTGACCCATAACAAACTTGACCCGTAATGAAATTGAACTCAATCTGTAACAAACTCAACCCGTTCGAAATCTTCCCAGCCCTTTCCTATCCCTAACCCTACCCCCAACCCAAAATCTAGCCCTAATCCTTACCCTAATCCTATCCCGAAACATACAGGGATGCAAGTTTGCCGACAATTGACGGAAATAAGAAATTTCTGCATCTTGAAATATGATCATTAACAGAGTATGAAAATCATAAAATAAAACGAAATCCCAAGAAATTCGGGCAGCAGGCTTTCACCAACGGCGTATAAACCTCCAGTCAGTACTTTTGCGGCAGTTAAACGCGCCAAGGGCCGTTGACACTGCCGTCAGAGTTCCGTCAAGTGCCAAAATTTTGTTTGACGGCACGGGGCGGGGGGCGCCCCCCCCCCCCGAATGCGCCCCAGTTTTTGGTTTTTTTCGTTTCCGACTTTTTCATCAGTCCCGACTTTCATCCCTGAACATAACTGTGGACTCATTTTTCAAATATGCTGGTTTATTTAGCTAAAATCTAACAGTCAGCGCTTTCCTTTTATATCGAACTGTTTATAAGTATCTGACACGGCCAGTCGTACACAAAACCAGTCATTATTGTGTATGTAATGTCGTCCCAGCTGTCATGAACTTATAAGGCATACAGCCTATGATCCATGGGCGCCGCCATGATGCCCCCCGAATAGGTGTTCTTCACTAAAGGAGGTGAAAAAAATAGGTGTTCTTCACTAATGGAGGTGCAAAAGAAGTGAGTGATAATTGAAAAGTGTTACAACACTAGCCTTGCTCATATATGTATATAAGGTGTTCCACGTAAAAAACATTATGTCTTGGGTTTGATCGTTATGTCATCCTGCTCTGGAATAGGTGTAGAGAGTCAAGGGAACCATGGTGAAACATTGAAAGGCAGTTGAATTTATTAAGAACAAAGAGCCAGAATACCGGTTCTGTCCCCCCAAGGGGCCCACTATCCTGCTGGCCACCTGCTGGCCTCTTCGTGAACTAACAATGGCTATGTCCCCTATATCCCCCTCCAACCATGAGCTTCCTCGCAAACCCAAGCAGAACGATGAAACTACACAAAAGAATTTCCCCTGATGTTAGTTTGCACACTACAAGTTTTACACATGACAAAGGAAGCTTTTACGTAAATACGAAATACCCTACAAGCCATAAAACACATTAGACATGATTTAGCCGCAGGTTAAAGATTCATTTTTGTAGCATGTATCCAGAGGGATCTCCTACCGAGTCTTTGCCTGGACATGCCATGTAAATGGGACAGAACCTGTGTAGGATATTGTACACCACTGAACTCGTAGTGCAGAACTTTGTGCATGAGAACAGAGACAGAACAGGTAAGAAACTGTTGACTTTCCTTTTACATGTAGAGGTTGCACGAACTTTCTGGCCTCTCCCATAATAGAGGGGTATAAGTGGGAGGTAGGCGTGTGTGCTGCCCCCTATGTGCTCAGGCAGTAACCACACCCAGGGGGGTGGGGGGTGGGGAGTTAGCTCAGAGCACCGGACTTGTAATCCCAAGGTTGTAAGACTTTGTGGGTTCGAGTCCCATCCCCAGCAGTGGTAGATTTACTGCTATAACAAAGGCCATCCTTCTCATACCATGTCTATGTGGTGTGGGAAGTAAAAGTACTCTCACCTCGGTAAATGTGTAGGGGTGAGATTTCTACCTCAATTCATCACATAGATTCGATCACCACCCTAGTGGTGTAAAAGAACCTTGAGAAAGTCTGGAAAGGACCTGTAATGGTTGACTGGACGTTAAATCAAACCAAACAAACAAACAAACAAAAAACAAATCACCCAGGGGATAGGTGTATACGTAGATAAATACATGACAACAGCTTCACACCCGGTCAACAACTCCAGGTTCTTTCCAGACCTTCTCAAGGTTCAGCTTTTTGTCCCTGCTTTTACACCACAAGGTAGACTGGCCTCAGTCCCTGTATCCTACCCCTCCACCCCTTCTGAGGGACATAGGGACTGGTCTCATCCGTAATCGGCCGTGTAGACTGGCACGATTTTGTGCCACACTCCCCAAGCAGAGGTCTGGCTACTGGTCAGGATATCTGCTTGGAGATTGATACCCTCTCACTTTGATCTCAATCGAGACATAGTCAGGAGTAGGTGAAATATATTGCTATGACAACACAGGCGGCCAGGGAACTGGAGGAGGGGAGGGGGAGGGGTAGAGGGAAGTATAGGGTTACAGGGAGTGGCTTGGGGTCATAAACAGGAGATTCTAGTCAGAGTGGACAAGTCTTTGATTCATGGGCCAATCAGATAAGGACACATGCTATAATGAATTGTATTCTTTAATTCTTTAATCATTTAATGAATGTTCATAATCAAAGACTTGAGCAAGTCTAACCACAAGGTAGTTGACGCGTAGTAATATCTGAGCGATTGGTGTGAAGTTAAACCTCGTTCAGTTACTTTAACATCCAGGGAAAGCCATAATCCACCCTTCTTGAGTAACTCCAACTTGTATGTTATCTTCATACTCGTTATGAACTTGCCTACTACCTTATTTGTCGAGATTTCCTCACTCTCGATTGCAAAACAAAATACCCTGATAACGAAACAAACAACATTAGTATGAAACTAAGGAGCGTTCAGCCATAAGTATATGTGTAAAATGATATCTTAATATAGAATATAAATGATGTAGATAATTTAAAAAAAAACCGTTTCAGCCTGATATCATCATAAAACCCAATTTTTTTGTTTGATATTTATTTTATATTTTACTTTCACTACTTAGGATAAGGGTACACTCTATTTTCAGTAGGCTCGAGGGACACTCATAAGTTTCTTTTACGGAAGACTTTTTGTCAAAGCCATAGCATATTTGTTTTCCTTTTGTTTTCATTCATGAAACACAGTTTTACTATGTCAGTTTTACGACGTACAAAATGCTTTCAGATAAGGTACATTGAACCAGTAAAAATATTCTTAGCTAAGCAAAGGTCTGTTTTTAAAAGATCTTTACTAGTTTTTATGATATTAAGAATGATAGTTTCACACTGGTAATCCAATAAAGAATGTGGGATGGGTAAGAATAGGAAATTCACGAATTACAACAACTATTTGCTTCTGTAATCTACTGATCGAGTCTGGCGTTGAGATTTGCTTTCACTTCTGCTTTCAATTCATTCTCAACAGTAATGCCTGGCGTCCACCTACTACGATAGAAATTTACACCCCCCGATATGGCACCGATACAAAATGCAAATATAGGGGACAAATCGGGAAGGTGCAAAATCGTAGTCATATGTCTAGACATGCCAATCCACCACACATCTTAATGGGTTTTATCGATGTCTAATCGCAGAAACGCGGTCAACTGCCCCGATATTAGGTGACCTTCCGAAGCGATTTTGATTTTTTTTATCGGGAGGTACACCGTAGACCATATCGGAGCCATATCGTAGTAGGTGGACGCCAGGCCTTAGTCTCCTATGGTCTACTTCTAAACCACTCCTGCTCGTATAAATCCTATAATTTACATTCTTCTGTAGGCTATTAGCTTAAAATCTCTAGTTTTGAAATACTTTGCACCTGCGGCCCTTATGTCTCGTTCAGTTTATAAAAACAGCGATTGTTTAGAATTCTTTTAAAAGCTAAGTTGGATATATTTGCGCTTCTCTGCGATCTGACAGACGATTTACTTTCCATTTCTTATGGATGTTTCTTGTACTTGTCATTCTATCAGCTTTTAGGCATATCTTCAGGGCTTTGGTTTGAGAAAAACCTTTGAAATGACTCCCTACCCCACACCCCCAACACTCACACACACAAACATACAATACATATCTATAACACATTACATTGTGTCACATAATCATTATCAATAATCAAACTAACTCATCTCCTACTATACACAGTAGGTTAATGTATCCACTGAAGGGGGTGGGGAGTTAGCTTAGTGGTTAGAGCACCGGACTTGTAACCCCAAGGTTATAAGACTTTGTAGGTTCGAGTCCCACCCCTAGCAGCGGTAGATTCACTGCCATCCTTCTCATACCATGTCCATGTGGTGTGGGAAGTAAAAGAACTCTCACCTCGATAAATGTGTAGGGGTGAGATTTCTACCTGAATTCATCACATAGATTTGATCACCACCCTAGTGGTGTAAAAGAACCTTGAGAAAGTCTGGAAAGGACCTATAATGGTTGACTGGACGTAAAATCAAACCAAACAAACAAAACAAGTATCCACTGAAATCAAAGCTTATATACTTTGCTTTCAATTTGTGCCCAGCCCCTTATAGATAAGTGCACATCGGAACTCACACTCGTCTGAAACAAATCCTGCTGAGATTCTCTACTGGGACACAATATTCTTGTCTGAATTGTAGGATTCCATTTCGCTGAGGAGAGTATTTCCCCTGCAATTCTTGGCAACAATTTACCCTAACGAGGTGCAGAATCTCGTTTTAGTTGAATTCAAATGGTGAGATTCATGTACCTCACAGGGTTCCAATTCGCATGAGATTATCTTCCTTTTTAAGGGTAAACGTCGCCAACAATTGCAGGGGAAAAACATGTCTCAGGGAAATGGAACCCTACAATTTAGACGAAGATATTGTGTTCCAGTGCAGAATCTTAGACAAACACCCTGTGAGGTACATTAGTCTCTACGTCTGAATCCAGCTTTACATCATTTATTAACCACCTAATACGGAGTCTCCATAGATTTAGCATTAGTCGGACTAGACTCTACGTAATCACCTCGCTATCGTTCGGAGATTACTATGCGCCGTGTCCTCGGAGATTACTGCCGCTTGTATCTGAAACCAGTTAATATTGTGTATGTATATGCCATGTCTATGGCAACACCTATATCCGATAACCATTTATGGTTGGATAGAATACAGCAATTGAAAGATGATTGATGAAAGATTCTATGTAAATGTGTTTTTCAAACACGTTTGGAAGAATGCATACTCAAGGTAAAGGTAAAGTATTTATTGAATACAAATTCACCGGAGTATTGTGGAGGGAGGAATTCTATGGAATTAATGATTCAGAATTTTGTCTTTAAGTTGAGAACATTAAAAATCCACAAAGTGATCATTGGAATCTGTTGATGCATTATTCTATTCATTCTTCTGATTCCTTTCCATGGTTTTCGAGTTTTTTTATCCCTTCCTTTATTTGGATTCGATTTTGTTCTTAAATCTTACATTATTCCTTACCGAATCGTTTGTTAAACCGTAAATAACGGCCATTTGCAAACAAAATCAGAAATAATCAATAACAAGAAACTGGTTAATAAGTGATTAATTTCCGATTGACAATAATGAAAAATTCGCCATCCCCGTTTAATCGTATTATATAATCTAAACGCTGTATTTACTTGTTTATTCTTTCTGGCTACGTTATTTAATTCTCGCTTTCTACTCAATTATTACTGAAAAAACTTGCCCTTGGTGATGACAATGATAAAACTAATTTTTTTCGTCCGACATTATAAAAGTAAATCAACTGATATGGACATTATCGGTTACTGATAAAGAAATATTGAATTACTTAAGATTACAGAAAATCGATATTCAAATCCTCGTTAAGGTCAGTAAAGATATTTGAAATCTAGCTTCTGGTGTTGTAAGCGAAAAGGATCCAAAAACCCGTGCACAGTAATAAAAAATCATAAAGTTGAAAAGGCCAAAAACATCTTTCTATAGGAGGAGTATGAAAATATGACGGATTGGAATGAGTTACCTGTTGAAATACAGCAGGGAAGTTAAGGAAGTTTTAAAAACCATCTAAGACTAAAATACTATGATTCTTATGATTGAACTATATTGCTTGGTTGTCTTCATCGAACATGTAGTTGAAGCCCACGTTAAGTATCCTATCGCAAATCATCCCATTAACTCCATTTCTCCGTAATCACCATGTATATATTCTGTAAAGATGGAGGATAGTTTCTTGCTCGCTGTCGCGACTTTGTCAAGTGAAAAGTGGCCTGAAAACCTGCTATGCAGAGGTCAACTAATTGTACCCTTTTAAAGTACCCCAAATGAAAAAAAAGAAGTACTGTTTTAGATTTGTGCTTATTATATACATCCCAAAATATCTGTGTTGACTTGATCAGCGACCCTTATGTTAGAAAGCGGTGGCCTTACAGACATTTGACCTCCCAACCAGCCTGCAAAAAAAAGAAAGGGTTGGGGGGGGGGGGGGGGAGGACTTACACCCATAAATCTCTGAATATAAATTGGATCTGGTATCAACAGTTTCAGGTTGTACAACATTTAGTTGATACTCAATGTTTATCGAAATATAAATATTTCTCCTAAACTCATTCGTCAAACGTTAATCATTGTAGTAACTCCAGTTTAGATAAACCTACAAAAAAAATCAAGATTTACTTCTATACAAATCGGTGGTGAGTGTTAAACCATTGTATTTGGCCCACCCTAGGAGGGAATAGCATATTGGTATTATACCATTGTAGCAGCAACTTAGATCGATATCTCTTCTCCTGACATGCGAACCTTTGTGTGAGAGTGTAGCAGACCTCGATACTGTCTTCAGAGAGCCTCTGTTGAAGTAGTATGAAAGGGGTATTCTACAAAATCTACTGCTTCAACAAGCCTATACAAACCTGTACGCCCAACGATGTGCTGAAAACATGCTCTGAACCCGATACAACTCTAGTACCAAAGTCACCACCAGGGGTGTGGGTGGTATAGACTGGGTCCCTGCCCAATGAAATATGGGACAGGTAACATCTAGATACTGAATGACCTTGAACTGTCAGTCACGCCGGCTCTCTTGGTTCTTTGCTGGGCTACAGTCTAGGTCAGCCAAGGTGGCACTCTCCCAGCAGACCTTTTATGGAAGTAGAGCGCAGGATCTCTGCTAGGAGTGTGCTAAGGTGGCGCAATCCTACACTGCACCAGAAAAATGGAGGTGTTACCCATAATGCACAGGCTATGGATAGTATTGAACCCAAAGTGAGGCTCGCAGACTGGAGACTGTATTCATGTCGAGGCATAGTCCGTTTATAGTCCTCTGCCTCAGGCTTACGGTCCGTAAGGGTCTAACAGAGCACGGCTCCCATTTGCCTGTTCCCTCTGCCTGATGGGAGAAAGGAATTTCGTGATTGGCTGTTCTAATTTTAGCGCCAACTCAAGCCTCTTGTTACTGACAAATCAGTCGGGGCAGGTTAACACCAGCAGAGGCAGGAATTCCTGACTCAAAGTGGCAGCGCATAACATGTATATTTGTATTTTTGTACAAGGAATTGTTGATGTTCTGAAGATATGTATGACGGTAACGGAGGTGTACGTTACTTGCTTACGCAGATGTCACCTATGCTTTATTATGGCGCAAATAAAACAAAAACAAAAAAACAGTCTGAGTTTAAGCCTGTGTGCCCTGGCCCTGGCGACAACAGACTGTACTAGAGTCTAGTCGAGGCTTTATTCATTTAGAATGGCACCGCGTCAGATCATCATAATTTTCTTCGTGCATTCCTCGCCTAAGCTCCTCTTTGACGTTGTAAATAGCTCGGACCAGTAACATGCATTTCTAAATTCTCCACTTCCATAATCCTAGAGTGGTTCCCTGTCAAAATAAATAATGGGACAGGTATCACCTTGTTTTGAGCGACCTTGAACTTTGCAAATATTACCTCTCTATTTTGCGAGAACCTCGAAATGGCCTATTTACACTGGTTTAAAATAAATGACAATACAATAAAAGGAATGGCTACAATTCAAAAGATAAAAAATAACATCTTAAAATATTTCCCTAAACTTGAAGATTCAGACAGTAGTACAACTACCTTCCACCAGGGTCTCTTGGGAAGCAGAATGTATAACAAGTGGAAACCATGAGATGTGAATAGAATCTGAAACCAGTCACTACTGTTAGGTTCTGCAGCACCTGACAATCTTTACAACCCTCAGGGTATCTGAGCATGTTTTCCAGCGCTCAATAAATCTTACTTTACAAAAGAGAGGTTGTATGTTACGCTTGTGTTCCTTTCTTTTGACAGTTGACTCTGAAAGGTAAGAACTTTCAAACCCTTCCCCCCCCCCCCCGACCCCCCGACCCCCCGCCAACCCAGGCATTCCCCATGCGGGCTCTTTTTTGTAACCACACGAAAGTATTCTTCTCCTGCACATGCCAAGAACGCACCCTTTCATGACGTCATGAGGTTATGTGTGTGTATCACGTGATCTTCGCCTCAGAGCGTCGGAAGCGTTCGTGTCACTCGGGGATCATCGGCAACGATCGTCTTTGACTTTTTTCTTACCTGACTAATTCCGAAAGGAACTGGGGAAATAAATATAGTGTTAGTTACCAGACTAAGAGAAAACCACGCCCAATGTACAGCTTTGTGTTACAGATATACACGTACCAGGCGACTTCTGTTGTTCCATGATCAAAGATGTTTTCTTGTAACCAGGAGGGTAGACTGGCCTCAGTCCCTGTATCCTACCGCCACCGCACCGCCCCTACCCCTCCATCCGCTTGATACAGGGACTGGTAGAATCCGTAAACGGCCGTGTAGGCTGGTGCGATATAGCACCACACTCCCCAAGCAGAGGTCTGGCTACTTGTCAGGATATCTGCTTGGAGATTGATACCCTCTCACTTTGATCTCAATCGAGACATAGTCAGGAGTAGGCGAAATATATTGCTATGACAACACAGGCAGGCAGGGAACTGGAGGAGGGGAAGGGGGAGGGGTAGAGGGAGGTATAGGGTTAGGCCACTAAAAAAACAACTTGTTCCTCATCACCAAGCCATGAAAAATATAATGAGGGCGCTTTTTTTTGGGGGGGGGGGGGGTCAAAGATGGCTTAAAAGTGTCATAAAATGGGCTTTAGACATACAGTTAAACCCTGCGTAAGCGGTCACCCTCCGTTCCGGGTCAAAATGTCTGCTTATGCGGCAGGGATGCAAGTTCGCCGACAATTGACGGAAATCAGAAATTTCTGCATCTATGATCAAATATAATCATTAACAAAGTATGAAAATCATAAAATAAAACTAAATTCCAAGAAGTGACAGATAATTCTGGCAGCAGGCTCTCACCAACGGAGTATAAACCTCCAGTCAGTACTTTGGCGGCAGTTAAACGCGCCAAGGGCCGTTGACACTGCCGTCAGAGTTCCGTCAAGTGCCGAAATTTTGTTTGACGGCACGGGGGGTGGGGGGTGGGGGCGTCCCCCCCCGAATACGCCCCAGTTTTTTTGTGTTTTTGTTTCCGACTTTTTCATCAGTTCCGACTTTCATCCCTGATGCGGGGTTTTCAGATTTTTACTGGCTATACATTGAAAGCATCCCTGGCATGAGGAACTTTAATTTGATACTAAATGCACATACCTTTCATAATTTCTATCAAGGTTCATCTTATTTTAACACCAAAAAAAAAAAATCTTCTAAAATCGTTTTTGCAGATGCGCGCGGTGATGAGAAACAATTTTTTTTTTGAGTGGCCTTACAGGGGTCATAAACAGGAGGTTCTAGTCAGAGTGGACAAGTCTTTGATTCATGGGCCAGTCAGAGAAGGACACATGCTATAATGAATCGTATTGCGATTTTCATTGATCATTTAATGAATGTTCATAATCAAAGACTTGAGCAAGTCTACCAGGAGGGCAGAGCCTGTCCATTGAAGAGAGTGCAGTTTAAGCCGGGCCCACACCTACCACGATTCTGGTCCCGATTGACCTTACGACGGCCTTTCCGACACCAATTCGATTCTATCGTGAGGTCAGCCAAAATCATGGTAGGTGGAACAGGTTTCTGCGATTTCGTCTACGACAGCTCATGATAGGCTGCGATTGAAAACGCCAATCGTAGAGGTCCCGATAACTTCCAACATGTTGGAAATTTCGTAGCCTGTTGTAGGGTATTGTAGCCTATAGGGAAGATATCGTGGTCAGCTAGTATGATTCACAGCTCTACGATTTCAAACCATGTCTACGATTTGGAGCCATCGAGGACCTCCCAATAGGCCACGATTTGGGAATTTCAAATCGTAGCCATTGGGAAGTATGTCGTAGCCCGGCTTAAGTCTTGAATTAGAGTAGGGTAATTCTTATATCAATGTAAATAGCTGCAGCAATGTATCCCTATTTATCATTCATCCATCATTATGAAGTCCCCCAAAAAGTGGAACATGCTGCCAGTCTTTGTATATATATATTTTAGGCCCGGCGTCCACCCACTACAATATGGCTCCGATATGGTCTGCGATGCGCCTTCTGATAAAAAAGATCAAAATCGCGTCGGGAGGTCATCTAATATCGGGCAGTTGACCACGTTTCTGTGATTGGACACCGAAAGAATCCCCATATAATGTGTGGTGGCTTGGCATGTCTATACATGTGTCTACAATTTTGCACCTTCCCAATATGTCTCTTGTATCTTTTTGTATCGGTGCCATATCGGTAGGTCTAAATTTCTCTCTCTCTATATATAGTAGACCTTGCCGGAGTGCGATAAACAAGACTCGACTAACTCGAGTTTGGTTTAGATTTTATCCAACCCCGTCAATATTACTTCAGAATATTATGAAATAACATAAAAATCACGGTTATCCAATGAAAATTGCGTGACACTCCATAATGTGTGCTTGTTGATACTTTCGATATCGCTCTTGTCTTGCTTGCTCATTGGTCAGTTTTCAATGACGTCATTTCACAAATGTATCCCACTAGAGCTATAAATTTCATTTTTCTGCATACCCGCCCGAATACAGTCGGCCAATGTTATACCTATGGAGTCTTTTATTAGGGGTAGGATAAATTGGGGATCAGTATTGTTTCTCTCTGACAAGACAGGGACAGGGACCTGTCGCGAGGCGAGGCACTTACACACACAGAGCAAATACGACTTCACAGAGACAGCAGCAGGCATGTAGGTTGTACTTATATCACGTGGAATGGACGAAACATCCCCGGCAACATCACAGGAGTCAATTGTGTTTTCTGTACAACTGGATTCCGATAGGATTACTTTCAAACAAAGATGAAAACATCAGTGTGCCTCGATGGAAAAACCGGCAGTACTTCATGGGAATCCAGTAGAATGATGAGGGATCAGCCAATGTGATATAGCAACACAAAGACTGGAAATATGATTTGACTTTATATACATACACCAAAAGCTGAGTTGAAAAGCTTCAAATCACAAAAAGTTAGACTTGTGTATATACATTTGACATTGCAGAGATACAAATTGGGATTCGGGAGGCTGATAGATATACATTTCGTACTAACGTTTCTGATAAATTTATAAGTTGTTTCTTTATAATACATCTAGGAATGCTCTGTATTATCAACTTACATATCAATAATAAAGATGATTCATGATTCTCAAATAATATCTGATGTATTAGCAATAGAATGAAATAGGAAGATTTTATAAATTCTTTTTTCAAATTAAAGTTTGAAACTGTATAGCCGTATCGCCGTGTAAAATATGGCTTTTAGCGATACTTTTTTACGCAGACCCCCACACCAGGGCAGATTCTAGAACTGCAGATCGCATCACTTCCGGCTATTTCCTTTAAAATTTTCTAGTCTGAGATTCTCAATAACTATAGGTGGTTATAGATCCCCCGCCCCTTGTTCTTCTACCTATAGGAAATCGCGATCCATACCACCAGACATCATTCCAGTTTTAACTGTGATGCCATCTGTATTTGATTAAAGAACTGATGAATCTTCCCCTGTCTCATTCAATATGTGCCACCGAATCGTTGAATCGCGATCACATATGTATAAATATAGTGATACGATCTGATATTTCGGGAACAACGCTTTTTCAGTCGGATCGTTAAAGTAATCAGGAAGATAAATTTTTGATCAGATTTTAACAACGATACCACAAAAACACGAGCATCACATCCAAGAAGTGGCAGTTTTTCGTGCGTATACTCGTAGGAGATTACGACAATCTGTAATCTCTGTAGCGACTTCTAGCCTCTATACCTTTATCACCCACCTATTACTAAGTCTCCATAGGAAATGTATAGGGCACATGGAATTCGCTACCCAGAGATTCTGACAGAATCTGGCAGAATCTTCAGCAGGAGATTCTGGAAAAATAGTCCCTACAGATTTTGAGATAAACTGAAAAACAATGTCTGGAAGGTTCCTTTAGTGTTGATCAATCAAAATTAATAATATTGATCTCATTTATCATCATAAATCAAAGGTTTATATTGTTTTACATGCTTAAGACACAGAGTAACGGGGAACTATATACTATGTGTAGGTATACACCAAATTACTGTCATGTTTGATGGTGCTGTAGCTTTATATAATGTGTAGTCATCCTATGTGTTGATACATGTTCCATTCTTGTTATTGATTGTCTTGGTAGGTATTAAATGCAACAATAATGGGTTTTGTGTATGAGTGACCGTAATCTCCTCGTAGTTGACGACGTATTATCCTCGCTAATCGCTCGGATATTACTACGCGTCAACTACTCAGAGATTATAGCCACTCGTAAACAAAACCAGTCATTATTGTGTATTTATATTTTTAAAATTTATTTTTTATTTCTTTATTTTAAACTAGGCGAGTTTTTCAGTTACAAATCAATGACAAGCTGATATCAGGTGGAAAATAAATTTTGGGGAAAGCTTCATGCGAACATGCTGGATAATAAAAGTTATCAAATCGGGAAGGACGCTCTTGAATGTCAGACAAGCCATATTTGTATAACTGTTCATTTACATAACGAAGATAACATGCCAGAGTTTACTGACTGGGACATCAGACAATCCACACACCTTAAATCAAAATATATATGAACAGCGAACTCGCTGGCGAACTGTATTAAGACTGTTTTGTCCAATCAGAAAGGCACAGATTGTGGACACTGAGGGAATGGAATCTTTTCATCAGAAACATTTTGAATTCAGAATGAAATGGGGAATATATACTTCGCCGATGTATGTAAGTGTTTGCTGGGATTTGATGATAGGCGTTAATGATTTTGTTTAATATTCCTTTGCTGTCTGATATCCTGTGGATATGTCTGAGAGCGAAGGTTAATGTTTATCTATCTGTATACAGTAGGACCCTGTTTAAGGGACACCATGTGTGAGGATCACCCCGCATTAAGGGACAGTTTGTTTGGAATTCGCTTTCGCTCTATCAAGCATTCATTTGAACTCCGTGTAAAGGAACACCATGCGGAGGAAGACACCCTGCGTTACTATGGCACGGAATACCTCTTAACTAAACATCAGGGGAAACTTTGGAGAGGCACCTTATCAAATCGGGTGAGACAGTTTTGGGACAACAGTCCGGATTGCTTAATTAATAAATGGGCTTCAGGCGCCATTTAAATAATCTCGAGGATATATCCTGGCTTTATGATAAGATACTGTTACGATCCAAAATATCAGTTTGTGAAACACACAGATTCTATCCCTTGGCCCAACTGACCAAGCTGGCTGCGTGGCCTGCTGCTGGAGGCGACCTCCCCCCTTGGTTACGATCAACAGGTTCGCCTGCACGCGGTAAACACGGAGCTAGCATATAATCATGATCTCGATGTACTCTAGTCAGTCTGGTCAGCGTAGCGCATTGTAACACCATCAGCAATGAAGCTTGTAAGGCGACAAAGCCTTGGAGTTATTCATTCAGCTTACTATTCACAACCATAGTAACGATATAACTCACGATAAAGGAGAATGTGTACGACCTATTATACAATTTGTTTCATAAAGTTCGTCCTGGGTGGTGTGTCCGATCCTTGCTGAGATATTTGGAAGATTTGAAACGCATCATGCATTACAACCAGAGCAAGCTCAGTGGCTAAGTGGTAGTGGTGTTTGCCTCGAGCATGGGAGGTTCTGGGTTCAAATCCTGGCCGGGTCATACCAAAGACTTACACAAAAATGGTACTTACTGCCCATTCGGCTTAACACCTGCCATTAGGATGAGGAGAAGGGGTCTAGGGCTCAAATAGAAGAACGGCTGTATAGCTGAATTCGGTGATTGTGTAACAAAATATTCCCCTGATAAAAAATTGCCCCAGAAAAATGACATCAGGGACTCTTCCTTGGATTCCTACATGTTTCATGAACCTTTGATCACCTGGCTTATGGAAAATGTTCTTCCTGTCAACAAACCAATAATCAGCCATTTCTGATAAACCAAACCACCGAGTTTATCACTAAAAAGCTGCAATATTGGTACAGAATTGGACTTCCGAATAGAATAGAAAACACAAAGGCAGTTTGTATGGACATACCCGGCGCATACGGATATGTTGTATGCTCCGGGTGGCGCATACGGAAAGATAGTGCATAACCAAAACAAACTGATATCCACATGCCACTTGTCCAGAAAAGGTGGAAAATAAATACAATATAGACTGGTTTCAGATAAAAGCGGTTGTATGTTCCTCGGTGTTGCCTCGGCGCAATATCCTCGCATATGCTCGGATATTACTACGCGTCAACTCCTCGGAGCATACGGCCGCTTGTATCTGAAACCAGTCAATATTGTGTATATATTTGTGAATTTTCAAAAACTACGACAGCCATTTAGGTGTCCTAGGAAAGTTTCAGATGACTTAGGACAATTTGGAGGACAGAGGAGAGTGGTATGATAAATCTATACAAAGACATTTCAAAGTCTACATTAGATCGCACCGTTGAATTGTGCTATATCCTATAAGACCAAAAAGCTTAAAGACATTGGACCTAGGACGATCAGAAGACAATCTCTATAATATATCCTTGATTATTAAACAGCACCCTGGGGAGTTCTAGTTTGATTTAACGTCCAGTCAACCATTATAGGTCCTTTACCAGACTTTCTCAAGGTGTTTTTACACCACTAGGGTGGTGATTGAATCTATGTAATGAATTTAGGTAGAAATCTCACCCCTACACATTTACCGAGGTGAGAGTTCTTTTACTTCCCACACCACATATGTATGGTTTGAGAAGGATTGGCCTTTGATATAGCAGTAAATCTACCACTGCTGGGGGTGGGACTCAACCCACAAAGTCCTACAAACTGGGAGTTACAAGTCCGGTTCTCTTACCACTGAGCTAACTCCCCACCCACCCCTGGGCCCCATTGCTCCATGTTTATGACACAGCTGCGGATCGCAGAATAGCGATCCGAGGGCCAAAACGTTGCTCCTGAAATTTTGCGGATCGTATCGCAATCGCATAGGCGCATCGCCGCCTAAAATACGGCATTTAGCGATACTTTTTACACAGACCTCCACAGCACTGCGGATCGTATCGCTGTTGGTTAAAACCAGCCTTGTCTGATATTTCAAATAACGATCCATGGTGGCACCACCAACCCCTGCCCCTTGTTCTTTTACCTATAGGAAATAGCGATCCAAACCACCAGGTGTCAGATCAGTTTAAACTATGGTGCCATCTATATTTAATTAAAAAACTAATTAATTTTCCCCTGTCTCATTCAATATGTGCCCCTGAATTGTTGTATCATAATCGCATCGTAAAAATTAGCGATACCGCGGAAATATAGCGATACGATCCGATATTACTGGAGCAATGCTTTTTCAGTCGGATCGTTAAAGTAATCGTAAAAATAAAATTGCGATCCGATTATAGCTAGCGATACCACAAAAACAGGAGCAATGGGGCCCGGGAGTGATAGAAAACAATGTGTATAGGGACACCCCACGATAGCGGACAATTTGCTTGGAATGGAGGGAGTCCCTTAAGCGGGGTTTCACTGTATATAGGAAGGATAAGCTTCACATGAACATCAAATACTGTAATATGAGTTAGAACATGCCTCGCTCCAGTTTCCCGAGGTTAGATTAAAGTTATGTTTTGACTTGTCTGTGATATATTGATGTTCATGTCAATATGCAGCCATCATTTTGACAAGTGCAACATTTCAGTACAGGTAAGAATCCCAGTGATAAGGGCACCTTTTCTTATGATCCCTATTCGACTTCTTTATATAACTTTTTTTATAAGCCCTTTTCCATCAGCCGATTGTACAGCACCGAACTGAGATCGGAACAAGCTTTAAGAATGTTGCACTCGGTAAATCCTCGTTTCCATTGGCCGACAAAAACGCCGGAGATTTTTGTACCCTAAAAGTCTGTCGGTGGTGCCGCCAACTGTATGTCTGCGCCAATTCATCGGTGACTATGCACTGTATGAACAGGCAAAAATTACGACGTCAACCTCGAGTGGTTTACAGAGCCGTCTATCCAGAAAACCATAGTTTGTTGTATTTGTTATACATCTTTTCGAATAAATTAAACCCAGTAATTGCCATATTAAAGGGCATAACAATAGGGACTGTTTCTTTGCTCTATAGCAGAAAGGAACTATTTTTCCTCATACATTTTCAATGGGGGCTTTGTATAGATGGATGATAAACTTCTACTGTATAATCTACTGTATTCTCCAGGCACACACAGATTTTCTATGAGAAAGTGGTGGTCTTGTTGCATAATCTATACAAAATTAATCTGTGAGCATTCTCTGCAGATCACGTTTCCCTTCACTGATCGGAAGTAGATGTACCCGAGAAATCGATCAGATCGGTGCCGAATAATTGGCAAATGGAAGCGATGTTTTATATCGAAGAGAAAGCCCATTTCCATTGGCAGGCTAAAATGGCACCGATGACTTGAATCTCCCTGAAGATTTGTCGGTGATGCCATTGATTGATTTATTAAGGCTGTGCTCCATTGCACCAATCCACTGGAGATTGATGGTCGCCGACCAATCTCCTCCCCTTCTCCGATAGTTCTTGCCCCTTGGTTCTTCCTTGATCTTACCGCGATCGGCGTCGCTGCTCCACTTTGGCGACCGGCTTTATCAATGGAGCGGCTCTCAATCTCTGGTATGGAGCACTGCAGAAGATTGAGTGTCGGCCGTCGGTGGGTATCGGGACTCGAGCTCCACTACAGCTCCACTATAGCTCCGCTATGGGCGACTGAGAGCCGATAGGTCGGCGACCAAATCAATCTCCAGTGGATCGGCGCAATGGAGCACGGCCTTTAGGAATCTCAGAGTTAGGCCCGGCGTCCACCTACTTAGATATGGCTCCGATATGGTCTATGATGCACCTCCCGATAAAAAGTCAAAATCGTGTCGGAAGGTCACCTAATATCGGGGTAGTTGACCACGTTTCTGCGATTAGACACCGATAAAAACCCCATACAATGCGTAGTGGATTGGCATGTCTAGACATATGTCTAGGATTTTGCACCTTCCCGATATGGCACCGATTTTGACATTCTGTATCGGTGCCATATCGGGAGGTCTACGATTCAATCAAAAGTGGACGCCGGGCCTTATCAGCATTACGTAATTAATATTGCGAGAGCAACTACTGATGTAATCATCACGCCATGTTATATGCGTACAAAGAACCTACAAAGCAATTGTAAACGCAACGAATTATCATCATGTGGAGGAGCGACATTGTACATCGAACATGAATGCTTGAATTAAAACTTTTTTTTAACGTTGGTATCAAATGATCGGCGAGCTTCCTCAGGAGGGTGGTTGTGGCCCATTAGATTGTAGGTCAACTCTCGACTGTAGAACCGTCCCAAGGCGCAAGAAAATATCATGTAAGGAGGTCAGGGTGAAGGTCGGGGTTTGCTGCGAATGCAGTCATTGGTTACTCGGTCTACTCTATTCCTTATATGGAATTAAGGTAATGGGACAACTCCATGGTGTCAGACTGCCTTGTGGGTCCTGCAATTAACTGGTTTAATTGGTTTCATTTTCAGCCTCGTGAAATCGGAGTGCTTTGATTCTGTCAGTCTTTGACCAAGTCGGTGGTGGCTTCATTGTCGGGCTGTTTCCATTCACTGATCTTGTATTCAGTATTCTTAAATAATCAATTGGTGGTTCAAAAATTATTATTATTATTTTTTTTTTATATTGACAACAATTCGCCTTCATGGGCTTCCATCCATCACTACAAAATTTGTTTGATATGTTTAAAGAGAGTACACAAATATTGCAGATCAGTGGCGAATAATCGGCCGATAGAAAATGTACCCATAAACAGACTTTTAGAGTGACCAGAATTCTGTTGGTGATGGGACACCGGAACCCTGCGTTTACACTAGACGATTCTGGCAGCGATTCCAGCATTTTGCACCTCCTGACGATTTTCAGTGGTAGAAAGCTAGAAATCGTCTCATGAAAACGCCAAGACGTGGCAACTGTAGATCGTCTGATTATGTCTGATTACGCAATTTGGCACCACCTGACGACTTTCAGACCCGCCGCCGACTGTTTCAAGCCTGTTTGAAATGGTCGTCTAGATGGGCGGAGACTCTGTGTCATCAGTGTAAACGATCAGGGACATTCTGAGCTCGGCGACTTTTGCGGTGGACATTGCCACCACCCAACGATCTACAGTCGCCACATATTTAATTGTCTAATGTTAATGCTGGGTGAGACGGTATAAAATAATTGGTGCTGGTGCATTGTATTCTCCATTCACATACCGATTTATCTTTCACATTAAAACCTTCAGGATCACTGACAAAATGAAAGCGTTTTGATTATGTCAGTCTCGACTATAGATCAGTGTCGAACAATCAGCCAATGTCTTTTACTGCTTCTATGAAACCGATGCATAAAGCCTTTTTCCATTGGCCGACGAAAATGGCACCGATTATTTGAGTCCCTTTAAACGTTTGTCGTGGTGCCACGGACTGTATATCAGTATCAATTTATCGGGGAGGGTGCATTGTATGCATTGTATGCACTGTTTCTACTGTATTTTCTGGGTACAAACAGATTTATTTGGCATTGGTACATGACCTATGCAAAACTCATCTGTGAGCATTCTCTGCAAGTCTCGTTTCCATTCGCTGAACTAGCGTTAGTTTCCACAAAAAATTCTATCGGTGGTTCCCGACTTCATATCGGTGCCAAATAGTCGGGCTTTCACTCAATGTCATCACTGACAGACTTTAAAGGCACGCAGAGGCGCCACCTGGTTACTTTTAAATCTTATCAATCATCAGTCAAAACTGGTTTCTTGGGATTAATTCTGGTTCTAAATGAGTAAATTTAACATTTTTTGCCAGTTTATCCAATCTTAATATGTAAAATATGTCAATTTACAATTACTTGATTTACATTAGAAACATACTGAAAAATATGAGTTTTTTCAATTTATTAAAAAACAAGGACGGTGACCTATGAATTTTAAAACCTAAATAGGTAGTACTATACATATACTATATTCTGTGAAAGTTTGAGGAATAATATTTTTCTATGTAAAAACTACTTTTTTTGAATATATATTCTATTACAAAATTATCATATAATTCTATAAATAAAAAAAACTAGCACGGTGAACCGCGATTTTTAAGTTGGCTATGCGTTCTACAACATTGAGAGATTATCATATCAATTTTCAGGAAATTGACATGAGTTTTAATTTTCAAGGCAAATTGTCCGATATGCCTTTCATACGTCGGTGCCATTTTCGTCGGCTATGGAAACAAGCTTTAAGAATATTGAACTCGATTAATCAAAGACAAAGAATATTGATTGGCATTTCTCTCCTTAAGAAGAATACCTCTGCACAACAACATCTGACGGCCAAGACTTTTGAACTCTTCTAAATATAAGATCGCTTGATAAAGCAAATCCTGCTAAAAGATCTGAGAGGAATTCGCTACACACCTGGTTCTATACTTAGTTTTACCTCTTCTTTCAGATTAATAGGAACATGCGATCGCTGTACATATGTCATTGTCATTCTTCCTAGTTCCTTGTATTAAACAACTTCTGAACAAAGCAGACATCGAACATGGACAAATAAACAGTGATTATGATCCTTCAGACTTCTTGTGAATTATAGAGTAGGTCATTCCCCTGGCTACGGCAGCAAGATGCCTCCAGGCATTCCCTGGCTACAGCAGCATGATGTCTCCAGGCATTCCCCTGGTTATGGCAGCATGATGCCTCCAGGCATTCCCCTGGCTATGGCAGCATGATGCCTCCAGGCATTCCCTGGCTACGGCAGGAAGATGCCTCCAGGCATTCTCCTGGCTACGGCAGGAAGATGCCTCCAGGCATTCTCCTGGCTACGGCAGGAAGATGCCTCCAGGCATTCCCCTGGCTACGGCAGTAAGATGCCTCCAGGCATTCCCCTGGTTATGGCAGCATGATGCCTCCAGGTGTTCCCCTTGCTACGGCAGGAAGATGCCTCCAGGCATTCCCCTTGCTATGGCAGGAAGATGCCTCCAGGCATTCCCCTGGCTACGAAAGGAAGATGCCTCCAGGCATCTTAGAGGCATCATTGATGCTTGTATACAAAATTCATAATAGGTAAAAAAATAATTGTTTGATTTAAAAGAAATTTTGAAAATATATTAGAGCCATATTTACCTTCGATTTGGTATAAAATAATATGATCAGTCACCTAGGTAAATTACTTAAATCACGTGATACATCACATGACATTGCTATTTCCCCCAAAAGGTGCCTGCCGTAGCAGGGTCATTTGAGCAGGCAATGCCTGTCATGTAATGCTGAGCAGGGAAACTGGGTGCTGCAGGGAAAGGGTTAATTAATTAATTTAGATATGAGTTCAAAACTTGGTGTATATTACTGTTTGGCCAAAACAAGGTTACAAGACAGGACAGATGGTTGTTTGAGTCATACGATGACTATGCCACATAATCGGCCGTTGTGAAATAACTTATAGCTAAAGGAAACTAGTGATAAATGACTGTAATATGAGAAAATGGGGTTACTGAGCCCGTACGGATGGCCTTTTGAGGTCATTTGATGATGAAAATACGTATTTTTTCATCAAATGACCCAGAACGGACACTGTACATGCTTAGTCACTACGTTTTCTTATTACTATACACCTCCCAGTCATTTAAAACGCCCTTTTATTAACTTTACAAAGACCACAAAGACTACTGCAATTCACTACGGCCCGCTGTCACAGCGGGCGCGTACATTATTTATACTACACCCCTAGCAGCGGGCAGTATTTCATACATGTTCGGCCATAGGTGTATAGTAATAACCTATATTACCAGTGTAATGGTTATTGATCCTTTGACTGGTTTTTTTTTAACATTACGTGATAATTCGTTTGGCATTTTCAAACATTTTTCATTGTATCATTAAAACTGAGACTAGTTGCTAGATAACAACTGATGGCTGTATGCCTAGAAATGATATACATGTACATGCGTTCCCCTTTGCGGAGATATTTTGGTACTGAATGAATGTCTCCTTTACCTACTCATCCTAGGAATCAATTTAAATTGGATGTGTACAGAATTAAAATTCCCATAATAAGATAATGAACCGATGACTTTTTTTCAATCATTCCCTTTTCCTTTGTTGATGCATACAGGACATCCAGGGAAGTGTACCATGTGATGTCTATCGGCGCATGCGTGGTCATGCCCAGCGTTGATAATTTACATATTGAAGGGTCTTACAGACACGGTATTGTAGTGCGTAGATGGGGATGTATTGAGATGGTGAAGTTGTTGCCAGTGAAGGGGTCTATAAAGCCGAGGATACACCAAGCAAGTCAAGGCAGCGATCTCCAGAATCGCCAACACAAAATGGTATATATGTGAAATATTGCTTCATAGTAATATCTCCCACCAATAATTTAGCGTATCAGAAACAATAATCCGGTAATATATGAAATATTAGCTCACATACACGCCGTTTTGTGTCGACGATTCTGAAAATCGCTGCGTTTATCGCTTGGTGTGTCTCCGGTATGAGATCTACTGAAAAGGCTTCTCCATGAAGCCTGTTCCCACCTGCCGACTTTGCGCTTCCGATACATTTGGCACCGACCGATCTTTAAACCTTTAAGGGCGGATGATTCCTTAGGGCATCATTTGCTGGATATCCATATAATTGCTGGATATCTATATAATTTTTTTTCAAAAGGAGATATTTTAACAACTAACTTGAAATTTTCACAGAATGTAGGTGTAACATCATATTTTTTAATTCAAAATGATAGATATAAAAATATTAATAATAGCATATTATATCATATGATAAACCTTCGAATTCTGAGTTCAGAGGACAATGCCCCGTCCCCTAGAACTGCACATAGTCACTAGTAGCCGTCCCCAAGTGTATAGTTCAGCCATAGATAGCGTCCTTAAAGTGTTAATCATTTCTGTCAGAAATCTGCAAGTGGCAATGGGGCCATCCGTAAAGTATGGACGCATGAATTCCCTAAATTGTGATCCCCCACCTCCACACTCAATCTTCTACGCAATAGAACAAAGAAGGATCATACGCAAATTTTCCGAAAATTTTGACCCGAACCCCCCCCCCCCCCATTGCTGCGTACATACTATATAGAAAAATAATCGGCGAATGAAGTTCTATTAGATTTTTCGCTTTTTTTTTTGCGCCACTTCTCGACAAACGTGTTCCTTGTAGGCCGGCAGGTGGATACAGATGATAAGCGGATGTCTCGGCCCCTGCGACACCTCGGCCCCCGTTTCGCGGTGTCATCTCGGCCCCCTCGCGGCCGCGTTTCGCGCTCCCTTAGCAGGGTTACTGGAGAACTCGACCCGAAACGAACTCGACCCGTAGTTGTCAGGAGAACTAGACCCGTTTTGGAGGAATCGTTTGGAGAACTCGACCCGTTTCAGATACTTCAGATATAGAAGGAAAGGTCTGACTAGTTAGCGATAGGGTTAAGGGTAGGGTTAAGGTTAAGCGAAGAGTTAAGTATAGGGATAGGGTTAGGGATAGGGATAGGGTTAAGGATAGGGATATGGTTAGGGTTAAGGTTTGGGATAGGGTTAAGGCTGGGTTAGGGATAGGGAAAGGGTTAGGGATAGGGATATGGTTAGGGTTAAGGTTTGGGATAGGGTTAGGGCTGGGTTAGGGATAGGGTTAGGTTAGGGATAGGGTTAGGGATAGGGATATGGTTAGGTTTAAGGTTTGGGATAGGGTTAGGGCTGGGTTAGGGATAGGGAAAGGGGTAGGGTTAGGGATAGGGTTAGGGAATGGTTTTCTGTTTGTTTTCTTCCCCAGAGAAAACCAAATATGAAACCAAGATAGTACTGAGGTGCCGTATGGGGGCCGAGGTGCCAAAGGGGCCGAGACATCCAGGAATCGTACAAACCATCCAGAAAAAGAAGATCACTCACCTTTGGGCCCCTAAAAAAAACAACTTGTTTCTCATCACCAAACCATGAAAAATATGACGAGGGCGCTTTTTTTTTTTTTTGCTTTGCTATATCAAAGAGGGCAGACATACAGTAAAACCCCGCATAAGTGGACACCCTCCGATCCGGGCCAAAGTGGCTGCTTATGCAGGGTTTCCAGATTTTTACTGGCTCTACATTTAATGCATCCCTGACATCAGGAACTTTAATTTGATACTAAATACACATACCTTTCATAATTTCTAGGTTTTCAGTGCGTTAGACGAAGACTAACAGTAGTGAGGACAGATTTAACATCGCGTACGTGTATTCCTGGCGCAAGATAATGCGAAATGTCAGATAAGCTCGAGTAAAATTAAGTGTTAAAAGGTATGTCGGGGAACAGTTTACAAAAGTATTCCTTTTTTCAGTAAGTTATATTTAGCTAAACAGAGGTGGTTTCGTATGAGGATTTTACTAGGGTTTTTCAATAGTGGATCAACAATAGCGTGCCATCAATAGCTGGATATCAATATTGGGCCATCAATAGTGTTTCATCAATAGTGATGCATCAATAGTTGGTCATCAATAAGTGGTTATCAACAGTGGGCCATCTGTAATGAGTCGATACGAGGCAGCCTCTGAGGTCATCTGTTGAGATTCTGACACCCCGCCGATAATACCCAAAATATTAGAATTCTCTGACCTTTTTCCGATCGCATCGTCACCAGAGGTCACCACCAGTAAAAAATCGTTGCGGAATTTGGGTGTACTAGAATCGGCGCACTTCGGGATGATGGAACAGTGCAACAGATGGCGGCCGATGGTGGCCGATGGCGACCGACAGCACTGATCTCACTAGGCTATTACACCGATGGTACACGAATAGTAAATCAGAGCCTGTCAGAATCATACTTCGGCTGAGAATTCGGTCAGATGGAAGAGCCCCTTTAACTGGAGATGAATGAGCGGGTGGTGGGTGTGATACTCTCGGCCGACCTCTCCGCTCAACACCTTCTCGCCTGTCTCCATCGAATCATCTCCACACCCGACACACAGCTGGGGGTGTAACTCAATCAACTCGCGCCCAATCCGCTGGTGTGGCGGGCTTCTCTTTATTGATGTGTTTACCTTAAGGGGGGGCGTCCACCAACCACAACAAGGCTACGACAAGTGCCGACAAGAATGTTCCAATCACAGCCTTGTCGTGAGAAGGGGGGGCTCTGCGACAGCGTTATCGGGGCGTGTCCAGAAGTGCACGCTCCACCAAAATTTTCTATCGTGGGCCTCTGCGACACGCTCCCGACATGCCATGACACTCCACGACAAAGGTCCAGTAGTGGGGAAAATCGAACAAGTTCGATTTTGTCATAACCTTGTCGGAGGGCTCCCGACAAGCTTCCAGTCGTAGCCTTGTCGTGGCCACGACGACCCTTCCAGTCATAGACCTGTCGTGGACCTTGTCCAAAAGCCATTGTCGTAGCCTTGTCGTGGTTGGTGGATGCCTCCCTTTAGGAGCAATGGGTTCCTGACAAGGTCCACAATTGGCCTACGATTGGACAAGGCCACGACAAGGCCACGATTGGAAGCTTGTCTGGAGCTTCCAGACAAGGCCTTGGCAACATCGAGTATGTTCGATTTTTCTGTAGACTGGACCCTTGTTGTGAAGTGTCATGGCGTGTCGGGAGCATGTTGCAAGAGTCTATGATAGGAAATTTTGGTGGAGCATGCACTTCCCGACACGCCCCGACAATGCTGTCGTAAAGCCCCCTTTCTTACAACAAGGCTGTGACTAGCGCTGATTGGAACTTTCTTGTCAGCGCTTGTCGCCGCCTTGTCGTGGTTGGTGGATGCCACCCTTTACACTGCAGCTGAGTGGACTGTGCTTTGTTGTGGTGTAAAAGCGTGTGCATTGATCCACTTGTCATTTTACATATTAGACCCAGAATATTTTTTATTTCATGTGCAGTGTTTCTTTAGTCATGGATGCAGGTGTATATCTGTAAACCGCCTCGATAGATATAGATAGGTTTTTGACTACCACATTTATTAAAAATATGTTATATGAATCTCGATAGTTAATAATAAATAGAATAGTTAAATATGTTCGTTTAATAAGAGTAGCTAAATTTTCTTTCCAGTTTGGCTCCTATCCCCTTATCTATTTGAAACATCCATGGCCTTGCTGGAAAACGACGGTAACTAAAACTGAAACTATAACAAAACATACAATATATTCTATAAATATAATGAAATATACACATGTACAGTAGATTTTTGTAAGGAGTTCTGTTTATAATCGTCTCATGAGATACAATGATTCGTTGTCCTTGAGGAGTATGAATACTCAGAAAGTAGTACCAGCCGCCGTACCTACTTATAAACATGCACACGTCCACCCAGCGCACTAAATAGTTCCCAACGCTAAAAAACAAAATCTAAAACAATTTCAAATCACAGACCGATTTTGTATTGTATTAATGCCTATATTGTTTAAAATCGCAGTCTTTGAAAAAGAGATCAGGCAATTTTTTGTCACAGTCTTCATTTTACTCCCAGTGCTATGGTATCTCCTTTACGTTTTTATAAAGTATTGAATGGAAAATGGAGAACATTTGGTAAACATGTGGATAAACTACGCATGCGTCCCACCTAACGGCGTTGCAGCGAACGACAAACGAACGCATGTTTTCTACACAAGAGTGTTATTTGATATATCGAGGCATTGTCCGGACTTTTTCACTTTTAATTTTCGCTATTTGTTCTCTGATGGTCGAGCATGGCTGGTGGACGTGACGTCATATCACTGCGTCACTCGGATCAAATGTCGTCTGCTAAGATGATCAAACCGGAAGTGGTGTTGAGTGTTCCCCATCACTTCCGGGTACGTGAGCGGCACCTGGTGGGAGACAAAGAGAAAAGAAATACTTATTACCATGAGCAGGGTAGTCTTTTTAAAACTAAGAATGATATTGGCCGAACTTCGCCGTTGTATGGGTCTTAAATAGGGTAAATTAGACTTAGAAGGGTAGCTAACTTCCTGTCTCTGTTATCCAAAATCTTGAAGAGTTCTTAAGTAGGGTAGACTCAACTCGATAGGCATGGCCACAGCGACACGGTGACCTCACATCTCTGTGGCCCGAGACAAACAATGAAATATGATTTGGTAACTATAATATCCTGAGAAGCAATCCATTGATATGTTGTTATGTGGGTGCACTACAATTGTGCTCACTCAATATCATATTATGTTATATTTTAAGTCCACAGCAATCGTCACTCGTAAGTGTACAGACTAATAGTCAATGTCAATCTTCACACATTAGATATGATAGTTCAAACCAGATTAATCAATCATACTTAGTTATATCCATATCCCTGAATAGTTTTGTGCTATCGTTTCATCGTCCATGTTGTGTTCGTAGTCAATACCCAAGTACAAATATGACTTTCACGATTCACACCTATTTACTTCACACTTTCTTGATGTTAGTCCATTCAGTACTCTGTTCCATTGTGTCCAATATATCCTCTCTGTGCTCTCTCCATTGAGAGTTAGTTCCTTACACGTCGGTCTGTAAGTTACTCACAGAGATGATGATGTTCACGCGATAGTCGTTCACAGCAGGTGACTCCACTCCAGGCAGAGCGGAGCCTCCGGCGCCTAGAATCAAGCTCGTCCTCCAGTGAGGAGCGGCTTTCTCTCAGTTCTCTACTAGATCTTATCCTCGTACTTAAGTGCTGCTCTCTGCAGCGACCACAGAGGTATGCTCTGCCGTTGCTTACATTAGCAACTCATGTGATCGTTCACTTCCTTAATACAGACGATCTATTCTAACTCTTACTTCCAGCAACCGCCATCTCGCTTTGTATCTGCGGTTTCTACACACATGTTAAACCTTATTGCAATATCTAGTCAAAACCCTTATTATTGAAGTTATAACATAATCTCGGACGAGTGCGTAGTTCAGAACGATTACGATAAGGACTAACCTCAGGCGATAGTGACCACGATCGGAGTATCAGTGCGATTTCTAAATATGTTTATCTGGGACCTGTTTCACTAGTTTCGTGACATTTCTGTCACAAGTCTATGAAACCGGACACACCATCTAGACGCCATCAGACATGTCACGAAACTAGTGAAACAGGTCCCTGAATTCTATGGCATCTTTTGTAATTCTTATCAATTACCTTTTTCTTATCATAAGGGAAGACATTTTGTTATGAAGGATCAACCTTAACTAGCAACAGACCTGAAAAATGGTAAAAGCTTTTAAAAGAAATCAAAATAAAGATATTTTCCTGAACGTCTTGCAACTGTCTTACGTAACATTTATTTGGAAATTATAGCATTACATATTTAGAAACAGAGATGAAGGTGAAGATGAGTATTTATATACATAGTGGCCTGGTACAGTACAATTTGACATATCAGTTTAACCTTCATAGAATCTAGTACATTTACCTCCAATCATGAACTGACATTCGTTTCTTCACACATATTTCAACATTTATGTAACGGACCCCTGGACCCCTCTCCTCTTCCCATCACTCTCCCAGCTCGTGCCTGTGTGCCACGTATCTCCCGTGGAATGTCGATAATCAGAGGTAGATTCTCGTGAGATTCTCGCGTGTCCACGTGGGCCAACGAGACCAGGCGAGATATGAATTAATATCGACCGCTCTCCAAACGGAGGTTTTGTAAGTGTGGCACGTGCTCCAAGCTCGCTTCACGAGTATCGTTGTCAGAGCTCATCCTGGAGAGTGTTTGCTTGGAGGGAACCCGATATGACCCTCCAGGGCTGTAGCATGCCCGATACCACCCCGCCCCTCGTCCCCACCCCTCCCACAGCGGCCTGATTATCTTATAATACGGAAATCTCCCTCCAGTGACTCGCCCCGAGACGGCCATGATTAAAGAAAAGAATAAACACAACGACAAAAACCGGTGGGAAAAAAGGGCGGGAAAACGGGTCCAATTGTCGGCTGCTCCGGTGAGGGAATGACGGGGCAGAAAGTCAAACAGCGACAAGGTTGCGGGGTGAGTGGGGGCGGCCGGGGGGTGGGGGGGGGGGGGTGGGCAGAGTGGGAACAGGGAGCTGGTTGGGGCCATATGTTCATTAGCCTGGAAGCCTGGTCAATGTGCACTCAGATATTAGGCCAGGTAACTACAGTAGAACCCCGCCTAACTTACACCCTGCGTAAGCAAACACCCCACGTTAACGGACACCTTTACTTGGAATGGACCCTGAATTGGATGTTTATTCTAACCCCGTGTAAGTGGACACCCTGCGTAAGCAGACACTTTGGCCCAGAGCCGAGTGTGTCCGCTTACACAGGCTTCTACACATTTTTTTCTGATACATTGCAGGATTGCATTCAGCTGGCAAAATCTGTGAGTTTTTAGAGAAATATTATCTTTGATTTTTAGAAACATTTAAATGTTGTATTGTCATTCATTGTAAAGAAGCGTAAATAAGTCATTTGGGAATCTCCTGATGGAGAAAGGTTGTGCTGGTTCTTCCCTCTGCTGCAAATGACCGGGGAACCAGCGTTCTGCGTTACCTGTCCCATCATTGATTGGGGCAGGGAACCAGTCTATAAGTTCATCTAATCATCAATATTTCCTTGTATTTATCACATATCGATACAGTAACCCAAAGTGACCCCTTAAGCGGGACTAAGAAGCATCCTGAACCAAAGTAATTGTACCTTTTGGCGAGGTTCCCTTAAGCGGGGTTAAAATAAACTCTTGATATAGGGGAGAATTTCCGTCCCCAGAAGCGGGGTTTTACTGTACTATACAGTAAAACCAGGCTTCTGAGATACATTTCTCAAGTTTTACTGAGGGATCTGCGATACCAATGTGTAAATCAGACCAGAAAAAATACCAAACAGAAATTCGTATTCAGTTTATTTTAACCCCGCTTAAGGGTCACCCCGCTTAAGGGTCATCCCGCTTAAGGGGCCAGTTTGTTCGGAATGGAGGGTGGCTGTACTATATATATACGGGCTATGAGACGTAGGTGGGGTGGGGGGGAGGGGGGGGGGGGGTAGGACTCAGGGGCGTGGGAAGGAGGAGGGGGGGGGGCGGTACCGGAAGTAGAAAAATCGGTTTGGACAAAAAGGGCGGGAAAAGGGTTGCAATTGTCGTCTGGTACGGGGAGAGAATGACTGGGCGGAAAGTCAAACAGCGTCAAGGCTGCTTTACGGAGCGCGGTAAGTGGGGGGACAGTGGGGGGTCTCAGAGGGGAGGGGGGGGGGGGCTTAGGGGGGCAGGGGGGGTGGGGGGAGGGGGGCATCTGAAGGTACACAGGAGGATTGAGGATAAACACCGTGAGCCGTGATTAGTGACGGGGGAGTCATCAGACCATCAAAGCCGCCCGCCGCTCAGCCAATCAGCGCCCGCCGCCACCCTATCTGCCGAGCACCAACAGCGACCAGTGGCGACACACGGCGGCCAATCGGAGAACAAGGAAGTGGGCGCTCCTAGCGGCAAGAGACATAATTAACCCGTGTCCTCGGCCCCTGCACCCTCGCGGCACCTCCACCTGAACGACCGTCGAGGATCCAATAGATCCCAACCCCTGAGGCACTTAAAGGGCCATACCCGACATTGGGGAGGGGGAGGGGGACGCAGGGACACAAGGGGCAGTGCCCTTAACGGAAGTGACCCCCTAGCGGCCGAACCCTTCTCTGTGGGCTGATTGAGAGACGCTACTAAGGTGGGCATTGAACTTCCGGTCTTTCTGAGTACACTTCCTGTGTGAGTCATTGATCGCCCAAAAAACGCCTTAGTCTAAGCTGAGTGACGTCATTGTGACGTCATCACGTGTATTTCAGAGTAAGGCCCGACGTCCACCTACTACGATATGGCTCCGATATGGTCTACGATGCACCTCCCGATAAAAAATCAAATTCGCGTCGGAAGGTCACTTAATATCGGAGCAGTTGACCAGGTTTCTGCGATTAGACACCGATAAAATTCCTATATCGTAATTTCTATCGTAGTAGGTGGATGCTAAGGGCTGGCGTCCACCTACTACATAGAAGTTTAGACCTAACGATATGGCACCGATACAAAAAGCAAATATTGGAGTCAAATCGGGAAGTTGAAAAATCGTAGATTTATTCTATCGAGAGGTGCATCGTAGACCATATCAGAGCCATATCGTAGTAGGTGAACGCCGGACCTAACCAATAAGGGCTCTGCTTACCAAGGGAAAACGTGGTTACTGAGCCTGAAGAGATGGACGTTCGAGGTCTTTTATGCCATTTTGAAGGAGAAAAGGCCAAGAATGGCAACTCTACGGAGTCAGTTACCATGTTATCTTATTTTGTACAAAGATGATACAAGTAAAGAAAAAGCCATTTAATGTAATTAGAAAGTTGTCGATTGACTAACGCACAACCGTCGCGCTAACTGACGTTCGTCGCACTAACTGACGTTCGTCGCACTAACTGACGTTCGTCGCACTAAATGACGTTCGTCGCACTAACTGACGTTCGTCGCACTAAATGACGTTCGTCGCACTAACTGTACGTTCGTCGCACTAAATGATGTTCGTCGCACTTACTCACGTTCGTCGCACTTACTCAACATTCGTCATCATGACTATTGGCAAAGGTCGAAACAATGACACTGTAAGCGATATATATGGCATTTAAATAAGTATTTTCAGGAATATAAGTTACAAAGAAATTAGGGTGAGAATAAACAGATGGTTTTTATTTTTGTTTTTCCCGGTGTTTTCCAAGTGCATCAATTGGGGCCCTCAGGCTGTAAATAAAATCTGAAATGCACAGTGTTAAATGGTTTCAGACATAAGCGGCAGAAATTTGCGAGGACTAGATACGTAGTAATATCCGAGCGAAAGCTTTTAAAAGACTCATTTGACAAGAAATATTCATCACATATGTGCAGTGATCTTCAACTCAGTAAAGAAATCGCTACGTTTCTGTTTTGGTGTGTTCCCGGCTTTCCTCTCCGTGCGGATACTTAGTTATACAAGCAGAGAATTGCGTTAGGCCTGACGACTGGAGAATACTTCAAACGTTGAGGTTTCCCCTGTGGACGTGGTGTTCGTGGTGAGACAGGTGGGTGGAATGTGTTGTGAGATCTTTGAGGAGGAGGAAGGCATTTATAAAGCTTAACTCATCAGACCTGGTGCAGACATCAAAGTGTCTGATGGAATGGTAGACCTGGATGTCCACATTCAGCCTGGGCTCAGCGTAAAGCCTGGCGTCCACCTACTACGATAGAATTTTAGACCTACCGATATGGCACCGATACAAAATGTAAATATTGGAGACATATCGGGAAGGTGCAAAATCGTAGACATATGTCTAGACATGCCATTCCACCACACATCTTAATGGTAATAATCTTTTTCGGTGCCTAATCGCAGAAACGTGGTCAACTGCCCCGATACTAGGTGACCTTCCGACGCGATTTTGATTTTTTTATCGGGAGGTGCATCGTAGACCATACTGGTGCCATATCGTAGTAGGTGGACGCCAGGCCATATTATTATATAATTGTATATGTTTTAGTCCGTTTCATAACTATACTAAATATGGTGTTGACAAAAAATATCAGCATCGTAGAGCATATCGGAGCCGTATCGTAGCGTAAAGGCAGGCGTCCACCAACCATGACAAGGCTACGACAAGCGCAGACAGAAAGTTCCAATCGGCGCTTGTCGCAGCCTTGTCGTGAGAAGAGGGGCTTTACGACGGCGGTGTCGGGGCGTGTCGGGAAGTGCACACCCCACCAAAATTTCCTATCGTAGACCTCTGTGATATGCTCCCAACACGCCATGACACTTCACGACAAGGATCCAGTCATGGGAAAAATCGAACATGTTTGATGTGTCGTAGCCACATTCGTAATGCATTGGGCGTGTCTTTTGACCTTATTCTCCTGCTAATAGAAGGTATATTTTATCATAGACCCACATGTAGGTATTGAGCTACTCATACCTAACTACATTCCGTCTATACGTGGCCTGTCTTCACAGCGGTAGCAACTTCTCCCCACTGTGCACTGTATTCATCTATCAAATAGGACGCACACAAAAATCGTACGTTTATCAGATGAAGTAACCCTCTTATTCACCTGTTAGATACACGGACACCGCCCCTGTTATTGCACCACGGAATGTGCTAATGACTAAGTCCGTCCATTTGCCCATTATCTAGTGTAGGACTGTAGTGTGGAGGGAGAAGGTAAGGACTGGGTTTTCTGAGGTAATGGTTTTAGTCATATCTGGTTTGGGTATTTGGCTTGCTGTGGCAAAGTATCTACTGGCCGCCTTCAGCTTACAACCCTTTTTTTGGAATTGTATCTGCTTCTTAACATTAGGTATTCATAAAAAAAAGTTTTATTTCGTGAGTACAGGGTACAGAGTAATTGCTAGTTCTACCATCATCCACAAGGAGGTTGTAAGATAGCGCCACTGTAGTCGGAGGACAATCACTGTTATCAGTTGTTATAATGGATTGATAATCTTGAGGTTAGGCTAAAACCCTCTATGGCAAGCCGGAAAAAAGCACAACGAGAAAACAATCTATTGATAACTGCACTTGCGACTCTGTGTCTTTTGGGGCATCGACGGAAAGATGGCTGCCCCCATAATACAATGGCTATCTTTCCTATATGACGTGCATTGCATTACACGAATGCTTCCTAGTATTCATATTGTGTAGCCATTGGTTGGTAACACATCACATCTTTAAAATATGTAATGTCCTCTTTATCTTCATACTTGAGAAGTATTGTATACCCGAATACTACTTTTATCTATTTTTATTCATTAAACAAACATTTATAATCAGAATCATAGTTTTTTAGATATGGTAGGTAATCATCTAGTGTAAACGCTTGAGGAAATTCTGGGGTCGACGACTTTTGTGACAGAGATTGCCCATCAAGCACCACCTGATGACTATTGTCCTGATGATCTACAGTCGCCAATTACTGAGTCGTCTAGTGTAAACACCGGGTATGGTGTTAGCTCTGTTATCATGGACCCGTGCTTGTATCGCTGTCTATGGTGCTTGTTTCATTTTCAAAGGTGACCATGTGACACATTCTCAGCCAATCACAGACACTTTTATGGCAACCCATGGCATGTAGCATTCATAATGTAATGTGTTCAGCTATTGAAAACAATTGCTGGGATTATTTGTCAGCACGATGTTTAGTATAGTAATGAAACTAACTAAAACACAACAATGATATTATATACGGAAACTGGCTTACTGTCTTCGTACGTCAAAAATATGCGGTGAAATTTCTGATCACATACATCTCGATGCCGTAGGCAGAGGGATGTATGTGATCAACAATTTTACCAAGTATTTTGACGTACGAAGACAGTCAGCCAGTTTTCGTATCATCATATACCTAAAAATGGCGAAATTTTACCTGGTCACATGATCATATACCCCGTACGTCACAGTGTGACGTACGGGTATAAATACGCCATGGGTAGGGGCGGGCAGTATACCTAGTTCATACAACCACAGGTATATAATAATAGGGCCTGGCGTCCACCTACTGCGATATGGCTCCAATATGGTCTACGATGCACCTCCCGATAAAAAATTCAAAATCGCGTCGGAAGGTCACCTAATATCGGGGCAGTTGACCACGTTTCTGCGATTAGGCACCGAAAAAGATTATCACCATTAAGATGTGTGGTGGAACGGCATGTCTAGACATATGTCTACGATTTTGCACCTTCCTGATATGTCTCCAATATTTACATTTTGTATCGGTGCCATATCGGTAGGTCTAAAATTCTATCGTAGTAGGTGGACGCCAGGCGAAATAGTAAGGTTCACTAAGCTCATCATGATGATATTAGATGCGGCATGTAAAAATCTCGGCCTTTCTCAGATTTAGGCATTAAACACAGATTAAAGCTTATACAATTAAACCTGTGTAATTAGTGATCCCTGTTTGTCATCATACGATATAAGTCACTGTATACGGCAGATAGCTATTGTGTTATGGATGCAGCCACAGGTGTCGGTTGAAGTTATGATTGAATAAGGCCCGGCGTCCACCTACTACGATATGGCTCTGATATGGTCTACGATGCACCTCCCGATACAAAATCAAAATCGCGTCGGAAGGTCACCTAATATCAGGGCAGTTGACCACATTTCTGCAATTAGACACCGATAAAAAGCTCATACAATACATGGTGGATTGGCATATCTAGACATATTTCTACGATTTTGCACCTTCCTGATATGTCTACGATATTTGCTTTTTGTATCAGTGCCATATCGGGAGGTCTAAATTTCTATCGTAGTAGGTGAACGCCAGGCCTAACTCTACAAGACGTAATCAAAATGCATTAGTCTGGTCTCTTCAACGTCTAGTAATTTGATTCATACTTAATAAAAAATCACATGGGTATCTCTAATGCCATACTAACAGTGTTGTATTGATTATAACTTGCTAATCGATAAAGTACTATAGGAAAACAGACAAGCTATTTTATCTGTTGATGTTAATGCACTCTGGTGTGGTCAATTCCTGCTGTTAAGCGGGAGGCGCGTATTTACGGGGACGAGCGTAAGTAGACATTGACAGATACATACACAACACTCACTGGGTTCAAATACAAGTGGTCGTATACTACGAGGAGTTGACGCGTATCATTATCTCACCCCGGTTTTTTTCTCCATAGGCTTAACGTTAGGAACTCGTACTCCACGGCCGTGAAAGTATCGTACCTAATACTCTATGGCTAATTTGGTGAGTTATTCCAGCAATAAATGATGTTATACGGGTTTAGATAAAATCAGAAACCCACTCGATGAGAATAACTTGGTCTGTAGTCCACCTCGTTTGACCGCTACGTAATTCACTCAGCTTCGCTTCGTGGATTACTCCGCAGTCAAACACGGTGGAGTACAGACCAAGTTGTTCTCATCTCGTGGGTTTCCTTCTAATTATCTATTATCCACCTAATACATATCGTCCATAGAAAACACATGGTGAGTGTGTATCTACATACCCGGAGCATACAGATATGTTGTATGCTCTGGGGTTGCAAAAGCCGGCGCATACGGAAAATAGTGCGTATGAAAAAATAATGCGTACCCTAAATTAACTAATATCAGTACCCTACTTGTTAGGAAATGGTGGATAATAAAAACAATATAGACTGATTTCAGATAAAAGCGGTTGTATACTCCTTGGAGTTGCCTCTGCGCAATATCCTCGCATGGGCTCGGATATTACTACGCATCAACTCCTCGGAGCATACGACCGCTTGTATCTGAAACCAGTCAATATTGTGTATATACCTGTGGCTGTATGAACTACGTATACTATCTGCTCCTACCCATGGCATATTTATATCCGTACGTCACACTGTGACGTACGAGGTATGTGATCACGTGACTAGGTAAAATTTCGCCAATTGTAGGTATATAATAATACGAAAAACGGCTAACTGTCTTCGTACATCAAAATACTTGGTAGAATTATTGATCACGTACATCCCTCTGACTACGGCATCGGGATATATGTGATCAATAATTTCACCGCATATTTTTGACGTAGAAAGACAGAAAGAGGGTGGTTGTGGCCCCTAAGATTCGAGGTCAAATCTCGACCGTAGAACTGTCCCGAGGCGCTATAAATATCATGTAAGGAGGTCAGGGTCAAGGTCGGGGTTTGCTGCGAATGCAGTCATTGGCTACTCGGTCTACTCTATTCTTTATATGGACTTAGTGTAATGGGACAACGCCATGCTGGTAAGCCAGTTTCCGTATAGTGCTACCGAGGATATTGCGCAAAGGCAACTCCAAGGAGTATACAACGGCTTTTATCTGATGGCAGTCTGTATTGTATTTACATCAATTATCCGCCTTCACCTGACAAATGGGGTACCGATATTAGTTCATTTAGGTATGCACTTTTTTTAATAACCATGGCATACAGTCACACCATGTTAAGTCTATTGAGATTCATATGAGGGGTAGGATAATAACCGTGGCATACAGTCACACCATGTTAAGTCTATTGAGATTCATATGAGGGGTAGGATAATAACCATGGCATACAGTCACACTATGTTAAGTCTATTGAGATTCATATGAGGGGTAGGATAATGACCGTGGCATACAGTCACACCATGTTAAGTCTATGGAGATTTATATATGAGGGGTAAGGATAATAGCCGTGGCATACAGTCACACCATTTTAAGTCTATGGAGATTCATATGAATGGTAAAATAATAACCATGGCATTCAGTCACACCATGTAAAGTCTACGGAGATTCACATATGAGGGGTAGGATAATAACCGTGACATACAGTCACGCCATGTCAAGTCTATGGAGATTTATATGAGGTGTAGGATTATAACCGTGGCATAAAGTCACACCATGTCAAGTCTGGAGATTTATATGAGGTGTAGGATAATAACTATGGCATACAGTCACACCATGTTAAGTCTATTGAGATTCATATGAGGGGTAGGCTAATAACCGTGGCATACAGTCACACCATGTTAAGTCTATCGAGATTCATATGAGGGGTAGGATAATAACCATGGCATACAGTCACACCATGTTAAGTCTATGGAGATTTATATGAGGGGTAGGAAAATAACCATGGCATACAGTCACACCATGTTAAGTCTATCGAGATTCATATAAGGGGTAGGATAATAACCGAGGCATACAGTCACACCATGTTAAGTCTATTGAGATTTATATGAGGGGTAGGATAATAACCGTGGCATACAGTCACACCATGTAAAGTCTATCGAGATTTATATGAGGGGTAGGATAATAACCGTGGCATACAGTCACACCATGTTAAGTCTATGGAGATTCATATGAGGGGTAGGATAATAACTATGGCATACAGTCACACCATGTTAAGTCTATTGAGATTCATATGAGGGGTAGGATAATGACCGTGGCATACAGTCACACCATGTTAAGTCTATCGAGATTCATATGAGGGGTGGGATAATAACCGTGGCATACAGTCACACCATGTAAAGTCTATGGAGATTTATATGAGGGGTAGGATAATAACCGTGGCATACAGTCACACCATGTTAAGTCTATGGAGATTCATATGAGGGGTAGGATAATAACCGTGGCATACAGTCACACCATGTTAAGTCTATGGAGATTTATATGAGGGGTAGGATAATAACCGCGACATACAGTCACACCATGTTAAGTCTGTGGAGATTCATATGAGGGGTAGGATAATAACCGTGGCATACAGTCACAGTCACACCATATTAAGTCTATGGAGATTCTTATGAGGGGTAGGATAAAAAAGTTCTCCTTGATTCCATACATAGAACCGCCCAGCAGTTCCACCCTCCCTCCTCCTCCTCCTCCCTCCTCCTCCTCCTCCCCCTCCTCCCCCTCCTCCTCCTCCTCTTCCTCCATTCTATTCACACCGGCCAGTCTACCCACAATTCCCTATAATTGCCCCCTGGTTGTCGTAGCGCCCCCTCGTGACACCAATCACTGCGGCACTAGCCGCTAGGCGGCGTGGCGGCGGCTGTGGGGGCAGATTCGTCGTCACAGCCGTTGAAACAAAACCGTGTCTGAGGTAATGGATGGACAGTGGGTAAATGTTGGTTCTGTGCCAGCAGGCCCCCACATAGCCGCCCGCCTGGCTGGGAGGGAGGGGTGGGAGGGTGCAGGGTGTAGGGTGCGGCTATAGGGAATAACACCCTGTATTATCATACCCCTAATATAAAATACCATAGGCTTAATATTGAGATTCCGTATGCCACGCTGACCGGCATGCAGAGTTTATATGCCATTAGTGGGATACAGAATTGTTATCATGTAATATTCCAAAATCGAGGAGATGGGGTAGGATAAAATCAAAACCTGAATTGTCTTAATCTTGGCCATCGCATGCCATTCCTGGAGTTTTGGCTCAGGACTTCACTCGGCTTCGCCTCATGAAGTCACTATGCCAAACTCGAGTCGTGGCATACGGTGGCCAAGATTAAAACCTCTCCAGTTTTACGATGGAGTCCATCTTACCCCGATCACTCCAGAACCCATATCTGATCTGTCAGCGCCATGCCGGCAGCCAGAAGATTTATCTCACCCTGGGGCCTGTTTGATTTTACACCCCGACGATACTTGAAGGTCCGAGGAGAGGTCGTGGGAGGGTTTGGGTTTAATAATTCCATTTATCATGAGAAAGGACAGTTGTGGCCGACGATCCACGAAGTATCATCAAATTTGCGTTCAAAAATTTATCGTGGGACGCAGAATGATACCTCGTGAAAAGTCTCCTGCAACTCTCCTGACTGGTGACACTTCCTTGGGTATCCTAGGGGAATCAAATTAACAAGAACAGCTTAATCTGTCGATTTAAACCTACGGATATGTCTTTGTTATAGACTAAAAGGCAAACTGGCAGGGATAAATCGAGAATATCTCAAATATTTAGCTAGATTCATTAATAATCACAAATGAAGAAATTAGTTATTAAAAAGACCACTATAGGGCGCCACCTGCATTGTTTGCAAACTCTCACACAAGTCTCCTCAAGACTGTCTTGGGGGGTGTATTTTGTCCTGGGACATGCTCGGGGTCAATTCAAGGAGACTTTGACCTAGGATTTCACTCCCCATGGACGACAGGGATAATTAAACGCGTTTGACGAGCTCTCGCCGTAAATGTCGTCCATGGAGGTCTCCGTCGTCAGCACTATCCACCTCCAAGACACCTCGAAAGTAAACGACCCCCTGGTGTTTTTATCCCTTAGGTTTAACATTGGGATCTCCTTCTCCATGACCCTACAAGTATTGCAGTCCGTTCTCCATGGAAAAAAGTTTTCTCTATATGAAATGAATATCAACAACACCCCACGAGTTGTGAGATATGAATTTCTCGAAATACTAGAAAGAATAAACCCAAAATCTATAGATAGTGTCTTAAATTATGATGGATCTTGACTAAATACCACAGAGGAAACAAATAAGAGTGAATGACGGAAATCCCGACTGCGGACTGGCAACCACAAAGCGCAATACTTGTTTGATGCCATTGGTTGACTTTTGTTATTATATATTTCCACTGAGAGTTCAGTTCAAAAATCGGTCGGTGTTGGCGGGCAAATTTTTTGTAACCCAAAATCCAGAAGTGGAAAGAAGACTGATAGGTGAGTATTCATAACAAAAGTAGTCTAGTGGAATGTTAAGGTCCGGCCCCACTGGTGCGATCCGATTGATGCAAGTCCATAAAAAGCCATAAACGGCCGGCGAGGGTAAAAAAAAAACGGCGCCGCCCGTCGCATCGCTCAGAATCGCTCCAGTGGGGCCGGACTTGCGCGCGTATGCGATTTTATTACCCACCTGATACAGAGTCTCCATACTAAGCCTATGGAGATTACAGATCGCTACTGAGGAGGATACGGAGCTCCGTACCCTCCTAGGAAGATACGGATTTTTGAGATGAAAGTAGTCCCAAACATAACTTCTTAACTACGTTGAAAAGTTTTCTAACGATCATATTTATTGCTTAAATCTAAAAATAAGTGAGTAATAAATACAACATTACCATAATTTCGATCTGTGTGGCCGTATTCTCCTTGTAGTTGACGCTACGCAATACTCGTCAACTACGCGGAGAATACGGCCACTCAGATCGAAATCATGGTAATATTGTGTATGTGTGCGATACGACGGATCCATCGCATCGCACATCTTGAAATGCTCATGATGTGCGATGGATTCGTCGCACAGGTACATTGTTCTTCCTATCATAAGTACATAAAAACTGTACTACACTTCAGTGATTTCATTTAGTAACACAGGCTACCCTGACCAGTGGTACCTGAGGTCTACTCCAATGAATATCTGCCACACCTGACAGCATTCATTAGGATGCCAGGTCTCAGGAGGTGTGAAAGCTGTGAGAACAGCTCGCTGTGGCTGTCGTCTAGGTGTTGTTCTGATAACTTGTAAAGTATGAGGTTGAGAAGTGATATAGTTATAATTAGATGTGATTACTTCATAAATATTAGAAATTATAAGTACTATAACTAAGCTTATTATACATGTACATAGGTGGTGCCAGAAATAATAATGCGACGATTCCATCGCAATAACGGTCATAAAGCCCGCCGAGGGGGCGTTTATGGAGCCATAAAACATGTGCAACGATCGCATCGCGTCAGTGGGGCCGGGCCTTTAGTAATAGATAAGGAGGTAAATTCTCCACTTCGATCCGAAAAACGCCAACAAATCTGACCAAAGTTCTCTCACCGATTTTCTATTTCATGGTTCTACTTACAATTTGACGCCGACGACTATTTCAAGGCGGCTTGTCTAGAAAACTGACAATTCTGTACAAATTCAGTCATCGTACATTTTAGGCCAGGATAGGCCCAATTCGTAGGTATTCAGGCTGCAAGTAGTATAGTGGAATGTTACTTAGGGGGTGCGTCCACCAACCACGACAGGGCTGGGACACGTGCCGACAAGAAAGTTCCAATCGCAGCCTTGTCGCAGCCTTGTCGTGAGAAGGGGGGCTGTCGTGACCCCTTGTCGCAGCCTGTCGGGAAGTGCACGCTCCACCTAAATATTCTATCGTAGACCTCTGCAACAACCTCCCGACACGCCACGACACGCCACGACACGCCACCAAAATCGAACATGTTCGATTTTGTCGTAACCTTGTCGGAAGGCCCCCGACAGGCCCCCGACAAGCTTCATGTCGCAGCCTGTCGTGGCCTTGTCGTAGCCTCTTGTCGGGAACTGTGGTCCACCAACCACGACAAGGCTACGACAAGGCTTCTAATCGTAGAGCTGTCGTGGACCTTGTCGGGAAGCCATTGTCGTAGCCTTGTCGTGCTTGTGGACCCCAGTTCCCGACAAGAGGATACGACAAGGCCACGACAGGCTGCGACATTAAGCTTGTCGGGGGCCTTCCGACAAGGTTACGACAATGTCGAACATGTTCGATTTTTGCTACGCCTGGACCTTTTGTCGTGGAGTGTTGTGGTTTCCTCGATATCACTGTCGTAGTGTGTCGGAACCATGCGCGCCTTTTTTTACGGCAACCAGCAACGTCTACGACACACCCCGACACTGCTTTGCTCACGACAAGGCTGCAACAAGACTGTGATTGGAACTTTCATGTCGGCACTTGTCGTAGCCTTGTCGTGGTTGGTGGACGCCACCTTTTAACTAGGCATTTACACTAGTCTATTCTGGCTGGCGATGCTGGCTTTTTGCACCTCCTGGCGACTTTTAGCAGTAAAATGATAGAAATCGTCTAGTGTAAACGCCAAGCGCATGGCGACTGCAGTTTGTCTGGTTACATCAGATTATACAATTAGGCACCACCTGGCGACCATTGGACATGCTCTGATGCCCACGACTAATATAAGTGAGCTTGAATAAGTCGTCTACATGGGCGGCGATTCTGTGAAAACTCATAGTCAGCAGTATAAATGCTCGGGTACATTCTGAGGTCCACAACTTTTGCAGTGGACATTGCCAGCGTTGAGATTTAACAGGTGCCTTTTTTACCTATAAATGAGGAAAACTTAAATAAATGCTGTGTTCTACTCATCTGCCATTAGCATAAGTCACAAAGTATTTGACGTGTAGTAATACCCGAGAGCATGCGAGGATATTGCGCATAGTCAACTCAGTCAACCAATACTGAATTTCTCATCCACCTTTTCCTGACAAGTGGGGTACTGATATTAGTTTATTTAGGTATGCACTATTTTTTTATACTCACTATTTTCTGTAAACACCAGGTTTTGTTACCCGGAGCATACAACATATCTGTATCCTCCGGGTATGTAGATCCACACTACCCATGTGTTTTCTATGGACACTTTCTATTAGGTGGATGTATCTGTATGCTCCAGGTATGTAGATACACACTACCCATGTGTTTTCTATGGACACTTTGTATAAGGTGTATATATCTGTATGCTCCAGGTATGTAGATACACACTACCCATGTGTTTTCTATGGACACTTTGTATTAGGTGGATGTATCTGTATGCTCCAGGTATGTAGATACACACTACCCATGTGTTTTCTATGGACACTTTGTATTAGGTGGATGTATCTGTATGCTCCAGGTATGTAGATACACACTACCCATGTGTTTTCTGTGGACACTTTGTATTAGCTGGATCACCGATATGTGATAGGCCCGCTCCCGATAAAACACCAATATCGATTGTATCCCATCTCGGTTGTGTTGCATATCGGTGGGTACTGATACTTGAAAATCTGTTGTGCTGAAAGGTTGACTGACATGCAGATTGGCAGGTACTGTTGTAGATAAAGATGCTTTCTTGTTCATTCACATTTCTCACTCTAACATAGTGTCATTAATAGCTGACTAGCTTTTTTTATTTTGTTTTTTTTAAGAGAGCCGAACTCCGTTTATTAATCCAGAAAAAAAGCCGGTAAGTAGTAACTTGTCTAATCTGTACGAACATGTGAACAATCCATCGATGCACAATTGTATATCCAATAGACCACACTTGCTCACTCCAACGCTGAACAATAACTGGAAACATAAAACATACCAGAACCTCGCACCAGAGAAACAAATATAGAATGTTTGCACATAGTTCTTGCACTATCTTGAAAAACCCAGAAATAAATGCAGAACAGATGCAAAAAGTGCAGCACCAAAACATCTATCCACCTAAGCTGTTGTATTAAAGGGCTAACTGCAAATTTAAGGGCACAATCCACCAGGCCGATTTCTCACCCGATCAATTGTTCCTAGGCCCTTAAGAGGAAGCTCACGTATTGTAATTCATTTAATTCTGATAATAATAGTTTAATAAATGACCATTTTCAAAGATTTGAGAAATTGAAGGGCATCCGATAATAATCGGCGATTGTCTGGCTACGGAATCGGCTACCGTCGGTCCAGTGGAATTCTGCCTTTAAGTAGGCAGGATTCGGTGGAGATTATACTGCTGTCTCAGTGATTCCCTATCTTCACTCTCAAATGTTGATTCCATTTACCCAGATTATGTCCTGACCATGCTCGGGGCATGCTTTTTTTTGTTTTTTTGTTGTTTATCTTTATTGTATTCAATGTTGTACATCGTTCTTCCACACCATGTTGATCCAAATGCATAACCGAACACATGTACAGATAGAGGTAAATAATGGCTATGGGTATATACTAAAGAAGAAACCAACAAGTTTTGGTCAACGTCGTCGTTCTCCACGAGTTTGATGCGGAGTGATATGAACGAGGCGACAGCCGAGTGAATATCACAGAGCATTCAAATGAGTCAGAGAATAACTTCTTTGACCAAAACGAGTTGCTTTCTGTATTTATCTCACCCCTGTACACACTAAAAGAATGGATAACATACAGGGTATAGACCATGGAGAACGGACTGCAATACTCGTAGGGGCATGGAGAACGAGTTCCCAATGTTAAGCCTATGGACATTTATTCCAGGGGTGAGATAAAGTTGAAGATGACACTAGTTAGAATAACGATACATGGATAGGAGGTAAGTGGTGGTGATAATTGAGTGTTAGGACTCCTGGCCAGATAGACCCGGTGCACCTTACCATGACTGTGTGTTTAGTACAGAGGAACTCAGGTTCAATCAGTATAGGTTGTATAACCATCACATAACCATCATATCATACAATCTTTGCAACGTTAAATACACTGACATATGGAAGAAGAGCGAGAATTCCTTTTAGGTTTCAGTTTTTCTTTTCTAATTTTTGTCTAACATGCGATTTGAAATTATCCTTCGAATGTGTTGTTTGCGTTTCTTTGTCTAATGTATTCCAGCATTGGGCTGCCCTGTAGAAGGGTGATTTTTTTAATTTTTCACTTCTTGGCTTTGCGATATTCACATGTTACCATTCCAATAAGTGCCAAAGCAGCCTCATGAACAGGTAATCCCTACCAAGTTCAGCCAAAGAGTATCAGACCTTTTTTTAGCTGAATTTATTGATGGAAATCTGTTCCTTTAAAGGGTTAACTGGAGATTTAATTAGGCAAAGTAAGCCTGGTGCTTTCTCATTCATTGCCTTTCTTCATTCATACATAGCACAATGAACTAATGGTAACCTGTTGTGTTGAAGGGTCAATGAACAAAGTGTAATCAGTAACTGGCAATCTGTTCTGTTAGGCCTGGCGTCCACCTACTATGATAGAAATTTAGACCTACCGATATGGCATCATACAAAAAGCAAATATCAGAGACATATCGGGAAGGTGCAAAATCGTAGACAAAGGTCTAGACATGCCAATCCACCACACATCGTAAGGTTTTTTTTTATCGGTTTCTAATTGCAGAAATGTGGAAAACTGCCCTGATTCTAGGTGACCTTCCGACGTGATTTTGATTTTGTATCGGGAGGTGTATCGTAGACCATATCGGAGCCATTTCGTAGTAGGTGGACGCAGGGCCTAAGAGGGCTAACTGCAGATTTAAGTAGGCGGAGTATGTGGGAAATAGCGGTGCTGTTTCGGTGATTGACTTTCTTCATTCATACATAGCCCAGATAACTTATGGCAATCTGCTGTGTTAAAGGGTCAATGAACAGAGTGTAATCAGTAGCTGCTGATGTGTTCTGTTAAAGGGCTAACTGCAGATTTAAGTAGGCAAGACCTGTTTCCATTGGCCGATGAAAACGGTGTAGATCTTTTGAGTTACACAGAAAGTCTGTCGGTGGTGCCACTGACTGTACTTCCGTATAGAAGGGTAGTAGTGACCAAGCTGTCACTCAGTGGTGGGTGGTGCCACATTGCATAATCTAAGCATAAAAAGTCGTGGGTCATTTCACGAGCTGGGTCGTTTCCATTGACGGATTTTGGGTCAGCTGTGCCAAAAGTCCGTCAGTGGTTCCTGACTGTAGATCGGTGACGGGAAATCACCCAATGGAAACAGGCCTTCAGTGGGAAATAGTGGTGCTGTCTCAGTCATTGCCTTCCTTCATTTATACATAGCATTGTGTTGAAGGGTCAATGAACATAGTGTAATTAGTAGCTGGCAATCTGTTCTGTTAAAGGGCTAACTGCAGACTTAAGTAGATGGAGTATGTGGGAAATAGTGGTGCTGTATCAGTCATTGCCTTCCTTCATTTATACATAGCGTTGTGTTGAAGGGTCAGTGAACATAGTGTAATTAGTAGCTGGCAATCTGTTCTGTTAAAGGGCTAACTGCAGACTTAAGTAGATGGAGTATGTGGGAAATAGTGGTGCTGTCTCGGTGATTGACTTTCTTCATTCATATATAGCACAGATAACTAATGGCAATCTGCCTTGTTAAAGGGTCAATGAACAGAGTGTAATCAGTAGCTGGCAATCTGTTCTGTTAAAGGGCTAACTGCAGATTTAAGTAGACGGTGTATGTGGGAAATAACGGTGCTGTCTCGGTGATTGACTTTCTTCATTCATATATAGCACAGATAACTAATGGCAATCTGCTGTGTTAAAGGATCAATGAACATAATGTAATCAGTAGCTGCCGATCCATTCTGTTAAAGGGCTAACTGCAGATCTAAGTAGGCGGAGTATGTGGGAAATAGCGTTGCTGTCTCGGTCGTTGCCCTTCTTCTCTCTTACATAGCGTTATGAGGAACGACTACTTAGACGTCAGCATTAAGTCTCATGTCACAGGCGTTACTCTTCCCACAACAAGGCTCTGCTGGCACAGCCTGACACTCAGCAGTCTGATAGTGAGTGGTGACCTCATCCTGCCATGCCGAGAAGGGTGTCTATCAAAACCACAGTGAAACCTCAATTTTTCCGTATGCGCCCCGAGGCATACAACATATCTAAATGCCCCGGGTATGTCCATACACACTCCGTATGTCAATGGGCACTTTGTGTTAGTTGGATGATAAAGTAATACAACAGATACTATTTCTATGTAAACGTATATATATATTTACATGTACGTGAAATACGAGGCTTAATTTTTTCCAACCTCGGAGCCTAAATACAGGCCCCTACGGAACGAAAAGACGAAACAATATATTTAAATGTACATGTTTAGTATTATATGTGCACGTGCACAAATGTATGTCTGTGTGTGTGTCTCTTTGTAGAAATTATAGTGTGTGGTATAAAAGTGTGTACCAGGAAAATGAATAAATCTTTGGTTCGTCTTCGGTTTGGCAGGATTGCTGCTAGAATCCTACACAAAAATAGAATTGGTAAAATCTGTTGTGTTGTACGGAAGTACAATTTATCGGTTGTTAAAATATGAATGAGGATATTTGTAAACTTGATGGCAAAAATATTCTCAGACACAGTCTCTGTGGATAACTTGACCTTGAGGCCCTGACCTTGAGAACCTGACCTTGACCTTGTGACTGGGTACATAAGCTGACCACCAGAGGGCTCTGGTCATTAAGACACGCTGGTCACATGTGGTGCGCGCGCAATGAGAGGCAGGAGAGCTGGAGTAAGCCGCTCACGAGAGACGAGAGGAGCAACTCAGAGCGACTCGGCACCAGAGAGACGGGGTACGGGGTGGGGAGGGATGGGGGCAGGGTGAGGGAGGCAGAGAGACAGGGTACGGGGCGGGGTGCGGGATAGGGGCAGGGTGAGGGAGGCAGAGAGATGGTGTACGGGGTGGGGTGCGGGATAGGGGCAGGGTGATTGAGGCAGAGAGATGGGGTACGGGGTGGGGGCAGGGTAAGGGAGGCAGAGAGACAGGGTATGGGGCGGGGGCAGGGTGAGGGAGGCAGAGAGACAGGGTACGGGCAGGGTACAGGGTGAAGGCAGGGTGAGGGAGGCAGAGAGACAGGGTACGGGCAGGGTACAGGGTGAAGGCAGGGTGAGGGAGGCAGAGACGGGGTACGGGGTGGGGTGCGGGATGGGGGCAGGGTGAGGGAGGCAGAGAGACGGGGTACGGGGCGGGGGCAGGGGCAGGGTGAGGGAGGCAGAGATGGGGTGCGGGGTGGGGGTAGAGTGAGGGAGGCAGAGTGAGGGAGGCAGAGAGACAGGGTACGGGGCAGGGGCAGGGTGGGGGAGGCAGAGACGGGGTACGGGGTGGGGGCAGGGTAAGGGAGGCAGAGTGAGGGAGGCAGAGAGACAGGGTACAGGGCGGGGGTAGGGTGGGGGAGGCAGAGAGACGGGATACAGGGGGGGGGCAGGGTGAGGGAGGCAGAGAGACGGGATACAGGGGGGGGGGCAGGGTGAGGGAGGGGAAGAGACGGGGTACGGGGTGGGGTGCGGGATGGGGGCAGGGTGAGGGAGGCAGAGAGACAGGGTACGGGGAAGGCCAATATGAGGTAGATATATATCTACAGACTCTACACTACTACATCTCTGAAGTTAGATCTATTTGTTGCATCTGTAGTGGGACGGAAATCCAGCAGTGTTCGTTTGTTTCACGGAAGGTGGCGCGATATGCCGATCCTTACTGTGCAGTGATTCCGGACAACAGGAACTTCCTCGGAAGATACCCTTAAGGTACACGAGGGTACGAGAGTGGCGCGGTGGAGACCGGGATTACGTAACGCTTAGTATATATACTCAGCGTTCACAGTAGGTCGACAGGCTGTCCTCGCGGGTCCCTTCTACGGAACGGATCCTTGGGCCCTCACTTTGCAGGCGGGTTCTTGTAACCTTCCTGGTGGTTAGGCTGATCCTCCGGATTGGCCTATCCAGCGTTACCTAGCACCTATGTGCTAGGGTACTGTACTTGTAGGGAAGATCTTCCAGATCTTTCCGGGAAGTAAGTGATTAATAAACACCCTTGTTTATTAAGTGACGTTGTTGTGTTATGTGTGAATAGGTCTGTGCAAACTAACCGAAAACCGAACCAACCTACGTAAGTGCGTAGGGTGGGATCCTGCCTGGAACTAGCGTTCCGGATTGGGGTCATCCAACCTGCTAGACAGGCGGCGACCACCACACTAGTGCCGTGACCAGGATCCCAGGTTGCTTGCACAACCCGGGATTCTCGGTAAATGCACGGATCTGGAATAAAAACCAGATCTAAGGCTGAACAGGAGAGTGAAGATGGGGAGGTAACTTCTCAACAAACTCTTCCGGCCCGGAATGATGACAAGTCTCCAAAACCAGAGGGAGGGGGTGAAACCCAGAAGTCTGGCAAGGAGAAATCTCGGAAGAGAACCGCCGCTCAGAATCTGAGTTCGACGGTCCTGAAGAGTTTCAGTCCGGCGGCCGACAGCCGACATGGCCCCGCAAGGGATCTGGAGGGACTCAGTAAAATTGGGTCTCAGACAGATAGTCCCGGAGAGTCTAGTACTCCCCGGAATAGGTCGGAAAATACCTTAAGGGTATCTTCCGAGGAAGTTCCTGTAGGTTTCCTTGGACCCGAACTCTTAGCCGAGTTTGATAGGGAAAGGGAAGCCAGAGACATGTGTCGGGAACTAGAAGCTCGAAACCGTGAGATCGCCGAGAAGGTAGCCCAAAGGCACCATAACTTGGAAGAACTCTCGGTTCGCGAGATTGAGACTCTAGAAAAAATCGAGCGTTTGGACCAACATGTACAATACATGAAGGACCAAGTTCGACTAGCAGAGACAGACTCATCCCAACGGATGCCTATGTCCCAAGCTGGCTGGAGTAATGTGAGAGACCATCTATATTCCCCACCAGGGAGAGTAGATGATCCAGAGAAGACCCCTAACAGATTCATATCTGGAACAAAGGGTGTAAAGACTCCTTTGGTTAGCTTCCGGCTACCCTCTGAGTCAAGAATGGGTTCTCCGAGTTCCGAACGTACTAGTAAAGCTATAGCTGAACTAGGGTTCAACTCGTTCAACCAAGTCCGGGAACAGGATCGGATCTTTAACTTGTCAATGGCGAGAGCTGACAAGGTTCCGATGATGCGCCCAGAAAACGCAGCCAGAAAAAACGCTGTCATTCCAAAACCTTGCGGGAAAGAAATGGAGTGGGAACACTGGTTCGCGGGATTTTGTGAGGACATACAATGTAATGGCTGGAATAAAGTCGATGCATTGCCATACCTCAAAAGAGCGTTGCGAGATGGACCCGGGGAAGCTGCACTTCGCGCTTTTCGCCGTTCCGGTGGTACGGAATGGGATGAGTTAGTGGAGGTAGCCTCATACTACTGTGGTCAGTTGGTAACGCTGAACCCCCGTTCCACTTTTTTAAAGAGGATCCAGGGTAAAGAGGAGACAACTCGCGCTTATGGGCTAGCTTTGCAACAAATGTTGTTAGAGGTTTACCCAGGGACGGGATTAGATTCTCCTGCGCTGCATGAAGATCTACAAACTCAGTTTGTAAAAGGACTTCGAGATGATGACGTGAGAGCGGAAGTCATCTCTAAATGGGAGCCCGGTATGAACTTCATGCAGGTATTGCGAATAGTAGATGCCTATGAACAACGGTGTATACTATTCGGAAAATATGCTAATCCAGGGAAAACTTCTCGGGTTAACATAGTGGGTTCTACTTGGTCACAAGTAGAGGAAGATACCTACGAGTGTCAGGAAGCGGAAATAGAGGATATACTCTCTAATGTCCGCTCGATGGTACTCGGAAGAGGAGGCTTCAATAGACGGGGACGTGGAAGAGGTCGAACCCCTAGCTTTGGAAGGAACAGTGATGTACCTTCTGTGGCAGAGGCAAAACCAATAACCACTGATCCTGAAGGAAATTCCTCAGAGGTTATGAAGTTGTTGACCAAAATCAATGAAAGACTGAATCAGGTGGAGAAAAACCAGCTGGATGTCCGACGTTGGCGGTGCAACAAAATGGGACATATCTCTCCAGATTGTCCAGAAATGTTACTACGGTGGAAACATCTCGTAGTCTGCCTGCGTTGATGGTTGCCTCTCAGAGTGAACCGGAAAACAAAGGATGACTGTAGCGAGTGGCAACACTGCGGTTACGGGAAGGAAAGTGCCAGGAGACACAAACCTGTGAGATGTATAAGGAGGAAAATATTTCCAACTTACCAGAAAAGGGGAAGATACAAAATACGGTCGCAACGATCTGTAGTAAGTATCTTTCACCCGGGCATCCTTGTCTGCAATGGCTTTGTCAACGCGGATGGGATCTTGGAACCTTGGATGGAATCTCACGGTTTATAAGACAACCGTCCCCTTTGGGAGGACGACGTTGGTATGTGCCGGCTAGAATTCAAGGAAGAAAGGTGGATCTATTGTTGGATACTGGGGCTAGTCGCTCTGTGTTAAACAACGGACTCTATCAGTCTCTTGGATTTGCGCAGGAATGTCATGTTCCTGGAGCCTCGGCAAAAGCTGCCAATGGTACTCATATGAGGTGCTATGGTAGTGTGATTATTCCAGTCTCAATAGGTAACACTGAATTCGTATGGGGTCCCATACTCAGTGATATCGAAGAAAGTGGAATATTAGGCGTAGATTTTCTCACCCTCTATGGAGGCTCTGTAGATCTACCCGATGGCACTCTCCGACTCAAATTTCCTGAGTTAATGGAGGTGGAATGTAGTTGTCGACGGATCTCTTCATTGATTTCTGTCCGACAAGATGTGGGCATCCCCCCCAGCAGATGGTTAATGTCCTGATAGCTGGGGAAGGCGACTTACCACGTGGAGATGCACTTTTCGAGCCAGACCCAGAACTGTTTTCTAAAAAAGGAATACAGGCCGGGGATACCCTGATCGGAAGTGCCAGAGAAGGATCAATTCCTATAAGTAATCATACCTCCGGGTTGATTAAATTAAGGAAGGGTGATACATTGGGCTGGGTAACTCTAGCTCATGTGGATGGCCTAGTGGACTCCAGTCCACAGGGAATCACACCTATTCCTGTTTCCGAAATAACCAGGGAAGATGGACAATCTAAACTGGAAAGGTCGGACTTGATAGGAATCGATTATGAAGAAGTGCGGGTTAGTGCTATCGATACAGGAACGGGATCCCTTCCAGTTCCGAGTCCATTGCACGAAACTCTGGAAACTTTAGTTCAGACGACAGACACACTAAACAGTGGGGAACGACATGAACTAAGGATTCTTTTGAAAAAGATGGAGTCAATCTTTACTCGACCTGGAGATCCCTTGGGGAGAACGGATCGAGTAGAACACACGATTGACACTGAAGGTCATCAACCTTTCCGCCTTCCTTATCGACGGCTACCTCCGGTAAAACGGGAAGCTTTAGAAGAGGAGGTAGGGAAAATGATGGACCAGAAAGTAATCATCCCCAGTGCAAGTCCTTGGGCTAGCCCAGTGGTAATGGTTACTAAAAAGGATGGTACTTGCCGATTCTGTATTGATTACAGAAAATTGAATGGTATCACCCGGAAGAATGCCTACCCAATACCCCGGATCGATGAGAGTCTCGACTCTCTGGGAGGGAACCAGTGGTTTTGTACTCTGGATCTCCAGTCTGGATATTGGCAGGTAAAGATGAACAGTGGCGATCAGTCTAAAACGGCGTTCACCACTCATCAAGGGCTTTACGAGTTCACAGTAATGCCATTTGGCCTCTGTAACGCTCCTGCAACTTTCGAATCCATGATGGATCAGATGTTGCGGGGTCTACAGTGGAAAAAGTGTTTGGTTTATCTAGATGACATAATCATCTTCGGAAAGAATTATGTTGAATGTTTAGAAAACCTGAGAGAGGTATTTGAGCGTATTCAATCTTATGGGTTGAAACTCAAACCTCAAAAATGTAAGCTGTTTCGCAAATCTGTGGAATACTTAGGACGGATAGTTTCCGGAAATGGAATCCGGGCAGATCCTTCTAAGTTGGAGGTAGTGGCTAATTGGCCACGCCCCCAGAATATAAAAAAAATAAGGTCTTTCCTAGGATTTTGTTCGTATTACCGCGACTTTATCCCGGGTTTTTCTGAAATTGCACACCCTATGCAACAGTATGTAGTACTAGATAAGCCAGGGAAGCAAAAAGATATCCAATGGACTCCGGAAGCTGAACACGCTTTTCTGGGACTAAAAAGAAAGTTTACGGAGACCCCCGTATTGAAATACCCTCTAGCCCAGGGTCGGTTCATTCTCGACACTGACGCTAGTAATGAGAGTATTGGAGCGGCTTTGTCTCAGATACAAGATGGTATAGAAGTTCCAATAGCTTTTGCCAGCAACAGCTTAAGTAAAAGTCAGCGGAACTACTGTACTACTAAGAGGGAACTCTTAGCGGTTGTGGTGTATGTAAGAAAATATCGACACTTCTTAGCAGGTGGAGATTTCATCCTACGTACTGACCATTCTTCTCTCAAATGGCTCTTTAACTTTAAAGACGCAGAGGGAATGATTGGAAGATGGCTGGCAGCTCTCTCCGAATTCGGGTTGACTAACTGCCAGATTGAACACCGGGCTGGAAAGTCACACATTAATGCGGATTGTCTCTCAAGGAGACCAGTGCGGAAATGTGGACGACCAGATTGCCGGGATTGTGGCGAGCATAGAGCAGTCATAGCTACTCTACGTTCCCAGAAAGTGAAGCCGCCATTAAACTATCAGTGGACACTAGAACAGATTAAAGAAAGTCAACAGGCTGACCCAGATTTGTTCCGGTTAACTAAACTGATAGCTAATGGACTCCATAGGCCTACAGGACCCGAGATCTCGCCTGAAAACCGAGAATTTCGGAATCTATGTGGTCAATGGAAAGAGCTAGAGGTCCGTGATGGAGTATTATATCGATGGAGAACCACATTGCAACCACTTAAACGTGCTCTACAACTAGTGGTCCCTCGAGAATTACGATCCGGACTAATGACCCTATGTCATGAACATAGGAGTGCAGCTCATCTAGGACGGAAAAGAACGGTAGCCAGAATAAGGCGTCGTTACTACTGGCCTGGAATGGGTGCAGATATTTGAAGATGGATATCTGGATGTTCCATATGTAGCAAAGTCAAACCCGGGGTAGGACTCGGAAAGATGCCGTTAAGACAGGAACTGTTTGGTGTCAGGTTTGCCAGAATCGCTCTAGATATCATATCTGGTATCGACGAGTCAGAGGAAGGAAATACCTGTATGATGGTGGTGATGGATTATTACACAAAATATGTGCAGATCTATCCCATGAAAAATCACAAAGCTGCCACGTGTGCGGAAGCTTTAGTGAAAAACTGGATGTTGCCTTTTGGAACTTCGAGCATACTACATTCCGACCAAGGAAGGGAATTTGAATCCCAGATCTGGAAAGAAATGTGTAGGATACTCGAGATTAAAAAGACACATACGAATCCATATCGTCCCCAATCAGATGGTATGGTAGAGAGATTCAACCGGACATTGATCCAGTGTCTTCGGACCCTGGTAGATGAAAATCGGAAGAATTGGGATGAATTAGCACCATTTATAGCTCACGCATATAATGGGACCATTCATTCAAGCACGGGGTGTTCACCTAATTTACTCGTCTTTGGCGAGGAAATAGTAATGCCCGCGGACATAGTTTATGGGGTTCCTGGAATGTCTACGGATGATCCTTGTCCCATAGGATTTGTCGAAAAACTCAGAGAACGTTTTGTAGAGGGATATTACCTTGCGAGACGGAATCTGACGAAAGCAGCAGAGTGGCAAAAGACTGGACATGACGTCAATCTTAAACCACGTAAGTTCCGAGTGGGAGACCAGGTTGTACGATACCACACTCCGTTGGTAAATGTAAAACTCGCTCCTAACTGGGACGGACCATTCAGAATTGTTCAATTATTGTCAGAAATGACAGTAGTGATAGAAGACGAATGGTCAAGAAGGCGTTATAAATCCCATGTAGCTTGTTTACGACTATGGGAAGGAAAGCGTGAATGTTCCGACTTTGAAGTTTCACACCCTGCTACAAAGCGAGATGTGTCACTGAACACGGGTCCTACTGGGAAACCAGGGAGGTCCCGGGTTCAAAGAGCCGGGAAGCCGGGTGTCAAACCCCCGTCAACACGGCGGAGGCAGACCCCGATAGGGAAGTCCCGGTCAAAGGTTACCGGGGTTCCGAGTGGGTGCTCGCCTACACGGCGAAAACCGGGACGACCGCGGAAGGTGATTCCTACTTACGCTAACCTAAAAAGGGAAGTGTGGGTAGAAGAAAAACCTGACACGGAAAAGTCTAAATTTGCTACAAATCGAGCCGTGTATAATAAACATGGTTCGAGATGTAGAATGGAGTCTAAAATAGACTCAAAACCCCGCCGCAGCTCTCGACTAAAATCGAAGGCTGTGGTTAGCTACAAAGAGTAGTGGTGCCGGGGTTGTCGAAAACACAACGAGAAGCAATGGTACGAAATGTAGATCGTTGGTAGTCAGTGACATGTCGATTATACATGAATGTTGATCAAATAGTTACCTTAAAATCAGTCGTTATGTGCCGCAGCCCAGACGTTGCTCTAAGGGACCCTGTCGAGGACCCTCTAGAGGCTGCAGAATTGCCGAACGCTCTGAAAGGTCTGATCCATTTACATGGAAATTAGACAAGTCTCCCATACTATCAGCGAGATACACGACGCCGATAAGAATTCCCACACTACAGAGAACTCGGGGTGGAGCTCGAAAAGGGGTTTCCCCGGGTTCCGGAACCTGTGCTGGGTGATTGAAGGTGTGAACGAATCAAGTCGAGCGTAACGCTGACCTTTGGTTTCTTCACGCATGCGGTGTTGAGACGCTCAAGATGAGCCAGTCTCGACACGGTTGATTGGTTCGCGACAGTGAATCTAGGTCACTTAGGAGTATATAAGACCCTGTTTTTTCAGTAGTCTTCACTCTGTGATCGGAGTGGTGCCTAGCACCACAGGAGTCGGGCGGTAGCAGCATGGCTGACCGTGCCCCGTCTACGGAGGGTGAGCGCGAGCTCCCCTCATCCCTGCCCGGATCCTCAGCTTCGGCTGAGCGGGGGGCAGATCTGGACGATGATGCTTTGCTCATCGGGTCAGATGATGGTGATTTTGACCTGGAAGGGTATGAGTCTGCGGACTCTGTTCTTCTTGGGGAAACCCGAGATGAACGACCCGGAAAGGGAAAAAGTCACACCCGGCCGCTAAGGGCTCTTCTGGTGCCCGTCCGAAGACGAGCTCAGTGAAAACTGAGGCCTCTGACTCGGATGTGTTTAAGGCCGAAGGTTCCGAATCGGAGCGTGATACGCCGAGGCGAGGCCGAGCCCGCCCGCGTCGTCACTCTCCGAGGAAGTCCTCCGAAGAGATGGGTTCCAGGCATGAGGTTTCAACCCAGAGCCTGGAACAAATGTTAGCTGGGATCCCAGATCCCAAAACGCGTGCCATAGTACAGTCAATGTACCAAAATTGGACTCCACCCGGAGTGGAGCTGGCGGAAGCCGGGACCTTTTTGGCCCCGGGTCCGGTAGCAAAACCCGGAAAGTCTGAGGCTGGGACAGAGACGGCTATGGAGACTGATTCGTCAGTTGGGGACGACTCTGTAAAAGGGTCGTCCAGCAAAGGTGAGAAACCGGTGTCAACACCGGCTAAACCCGCGCCGGGGAAGTCTGTCAGTAAGACTGAGGTGTCAAAACCTCGGGAAGCTGACAAGACTGAGCCGCAGCTTTCGAAACAGAACCGGAAGCGACTCCGTCGTGCAGCCCGGAAACGGGCTGAGGCGGAGCTAGAAAGGACAGGAGGTCAGCCGGAATCGCGTGACTCGGAGAAAGGGAAACCTCTAACCGGGAAGCGTGAGGAGTCGAAGGGGGCTGAGTCGAAAGGCTCGGACAAACCCGCGGCGCAGGCTGGACCTGGTGCGGCTGACACTACACCGAGTACCTCAACAGGTGCCACGGGTGGCGGAGAGGTCAAGTGTTGGGGAACGGAGATGGACAAGGCTAAACCCCTAGTCCCATCCAACCCCGACAATGATGACGGTGATTTCCAACCTGGCGTAAAGCGGGCTGGGAAGAGAACGGTAGCTAGACAGATACCCGCCTCTTTGATGGGCAAGACTTACACTTGCCTAGAAGAACTCCGTCATGGGAACCGACATTACATCCCCGATGGTGTCGGTTTAGATGGAACCTCAGATGATGAGGAGTGGCTAGTTGACGAGGGTTCTCCCAAAGGAGTTTCCCGAGTTAGCCGGCTGAAGTACGAGGATCAGGTCAAAGACCGGATCGCGTACGCATGGCACAAGTTTGGGAACGGCAATCATTGTGTCTTCTTGAGTTGCCATGGGAGGGACAAGAAATTGTCACCGACCTACGCGACTGAAGGTCGTTACGCTAGGCACCTCGTAGAGGTACACTTAGCCGAACGACCATGGCTACAGTGCCTTGGCAAGAAGGGTGGTTCTTGTCAGGCTGGGTGTGCCAGTTCCAGGCGATCGTGTCTAGTCAGACACATTGCCCGGGAACACCGGACTGCTGGTGCTGCTGCTCGGGAACGGGTCATGAATCTGTGGCAGAGATTCGTTGACTTAGGTTCCGAGACTCAGAGAGGCAAACCGGAACCCGAGACTTGTGTGACAGACGGTCGACTGTTTAAGATCGGATGGAAGAAGAATCCTGGCTGGTTCGGGAGTCTGATGCTATCCGCTTCAAAACATCGACAAATGTCAAAAGAGTCGAGGAAGAAACGGTCCCTTAGCAGGGAACCGTCTCAAAAGTCCTCGAAGGCTAAACGACGGGTCAAGAAGCTGTCATCGTCCTCGTCCAGCGAGACTGACACTTCTGAGCGATCCAGTCGGAAGCCCAGGAAGAAATTGGCTCCGGGTAAGCACACCATCGCTGACGTGGTGGAAGCTGCTTACCAGGTAGGGCCAAAGTTGTCTGGGGGATTGAAAGTCCTCTCAGACCTGAGTGATGGAAACGTTCCAATGGCTTCAAAAGCCCGCGGACCCGTAGAAAAACCAGCTGGGACTTGTCCTAGCTCAAGTCTCTCGGGAGTTTCCCCGCTCAACAGAGGTGTTACCCAAGCACCCGGGAAAGTTGAGGAAGAAGAGGCCTTTCCGGCACTCCCTCTACCAGCCAACCCGGTTGTTGAGGTAAAGAAGAAACTAACGACACAACCACCCGTTGCGTCGAAGGTGACTTCTTCTCCCTGTGCGATGTCGGTTGAATACGTCCAACGGGCGGATCAGCTAGAGTCGCATATAGGTGGCACCTTGGAGGGCCGTGTCCGAACGGGCGCGCAGTCTCTCCATGAAGGCCTCGTTAAGGAGCTAGTGAACCTAGCCTGATTCGAGGTAAGAGAAGCCACGAAAGGCCTGGCTAAACAATACGCGTTGGACTTAGAGGACGCGCGTATTGCGAAAACCACGGCCCAGTCGAGGTTTGCCCGGGCGGAAGTCCAGACCCATCGCCAAGATGAACGTTGTCTTCGGCACTTGGGTATGTCGCTCTATGACATCGGTGACGACCCGCAAGCCCTTGAGGAAGCGTGGTTGGCCCGTCAAAGGAGCCGGGGAAGATTTCTTCAGTTCACCGCGGAAGAATCAAACTCGACACGTCAGCAACTCGCTGGCATGTTGGGATGGTCACCCGTGGAAGAAACTTCCCACCAGGACACTACATCCATAGCGGCTCAGCCCATGGATGTCAGTGTAGATACTCCGCTGTCAGGACCCGGTCAGACCCCACAGGATCAGACTGAAGTCCTACAGCCGAGGAGGCCTCCTGCCGTGACACGGGCTGAAAAATCAGCAAAGCCTTCCAGGGCTAAGCCGGTAGATCAGCCCGAGGAACCAAGTGGGGCACTGGGGGTGAATGCCAACATCATCCCATTGGAGTCTGGAATCTTTTTAGATACCGGACCAACCTCTCTACAGCAGTTGATGTCTCAGTTGCAGCCTACGTCTGCGCTGAGTCCACTGCGACCAGAGAGGACCGCCCTGGCAACGTCGGTTCCACCGACGGCTAGCGCACCAAGCCAGTCGGACCTTCTCGACCTCAGGATATCCTCCGACGAGGATATTTAGGGGTTGACAATGACCAACTCGGCTGGTGCCTAACAAGCCGGGAAGACGCCGTCTAAACTCGGAACCGGCAGAGCCAACAACTCTCCTGGATCCGAAGTCAGACGGGTATGGGAAGTCCCGGGGAGGAAAATTTTTTTTCCGACCTAGCTACTTCCAGAATGTGGCCTCCTAGCCAGAATTCTGCACTTTCTCGGCGAACCGCAAGGATCGCTGGGAGGGGTAGAGGGAAAGTTAGGAGTAACCAATAATAAGCGATCCTGGGTTGGGGCTGGGGAAAGTCAGTAAAATGACTTCCCTAAGGCACAACCCTGGTTTCAGACGGCTGAAGGTTCTCTCGATGGTCAGGCCCGTAATAGGCCCCCATCACGAAAACCTCCGGCCTGTGGTGTGGTACCAGGTAAGGAAGATTGTGCCTTTCGGGTATAGATCTGACTTACCGGGTCTGTGTCGGAACTGAGTTCATCGACTCGATAGTGAGATAGTAGGCGTAACCCCTGATCTCATGGATTACGCCGGCTTTTTCTACCTTGGGTCGGCGATCGTAAGTTCTGAATCCGGCTTAGAATTGGGGCCTTGATTGGTACTCGATTCGAGCCGAGAAAAAAAAAAAATATGCCAGTATAGCTGGAGTCAAAATGAAAGAACACTGATACCACACACTCTTACCAGGTGGATGGAGAATTGTTTTGCCTTTTTGGCCGTTATTTCCGTATTCGGAAACTTTCAACTCGGAAGGTGTTTAGCGAGGCTAACCCTTCTCTACATATGGATGTCTTCCAACTTGAAGAACAGTGGGAAGCCCAGCACCCGTCGGCATCGGGCTGAATGTAGTAGGTCTGCTACGCCGATGGGCCAGCTGGGCTCGATACTTTAAGATGAGAAAGAGAACGACACTTCACTCGCCGGGAGCTAACAGAGGACTTCAACAAGATCCGGAACAGCTGGAGGCAGAGTGCTCGACAGGCCGGGCTGACCACCTGTAGGTCCGCGACTGTCGAGTCTTCCCTGCCCAACGCTCAAGAACCCGCCTTCCGGCTCAAGATGGGTGAATATCACATTTATTCAAGGTGCTAGCGAGGCTAGTCCTTCATTCTTCAAATGTCGTTTCCTCTTTCCTAAATGTCATATCTTCCATATTTTTAATAATTTCTCCATCTTACAATTCCACCTTTTTCACTTATACGTTGGTATCAGTGAATTCTTGTGAACACCTAGAGAGTAGACCAAGAACTGCTGGATATATGTTGTAATTTTTAATTGGGTAGTCCCTTAGCAGCAAAATGGCTGCCTTGGTTCCCCCCTTAGTAAAAACTGGGAGGGGTAATGTAGTGGGACGGGAATCCAGCAGTGTTCGTTTGTTTCACGGAAGGTGGCACGATATGCCGATCCTTACTGTGCAGTGATTCCGGACAACGCCGCACACGAGAGTGGCGCGGTGGAGACCGGGATTACGTAACGCTTAGTATATATACTCAGCGTTCACAGTAGGTCGACAGGCTGTCCTCGCGCGTCCCTTCTACGGAACGGATCCTTGGGCCCTCACTTTGCAGGCGGGTTCTTGTAACCTTCCTGGTGGTTAGGCTGATCCTCCGGATTGGCCTATCCAGCGTTACCTAGCACCTATGTGCTAGGGTACTGTACTTGTAGGGAAGATCTTCCAGATCTTTCCGGGAAGTAAGTGATTAAAAAACACCCTTGTTTATTAAGTGACGTTGTTGTGTTATGTGTGAATAGGTCTGTGCAAACTAACCGAAAACCGAGCCAACCTACGTAAGTGCGTAGGGTGGGATCCTGCCTGGAACTAGCGTTCCGGATTGGGGTCATCCAACCTGCTAGACAGGCGGCGACCACCACACATCAATAGAATATCTTCTCTAAGATCTAACATAGTCATCAAGCCCTTAAGGGCAGGGTGACTGTGAGTTTGTATATCTCTAACTCCTTTTCAGCTTTGATATTCTATGAAAAGATGAAAAAAGAATCAGCTTCGTATTGTGATATCACTTCCTAGAATGAGGCAAACTGAAAAAAGGATATTAGCCACATTTGATGTGTTTTCTACTATGAGGACAAAACTTTTCATCATTCAGTATGCAGCAATTGATATCAGAAGGTGTTTATTTTCTTTTTTTAATGCTGGATCTTCTATCTAAGTAATGATATATCACCCACACAGATAATTCCTGTTCGGATCGTCAGAAAAATAACCTTATAGATCAAAGGAATGTACCTGAGAAATTGGCAGTCATTGTGGCCCAATCACACTGGCGTAAATTTGGACTTTTTTTCTACGTATTTGAAAGGACGCGTGTTCCACGTATTTTTATTTTAGTATGCAATCCAGTCACACTGACGTAAATTCTGACGTTTTTACTTCGTATTTGAGACCGTACGCATCACATATAGGCTGCGGATTGGGAGCGTATCTGTTTGCTTAGCTTTAACGTTTTAGTACGTTTCTCAACATTGATCAACGCTTATTTACGCTTCTGTACGTATTGTGGCGTTTTTCTGTGTTCATTCATGCATTCTAAATGCGTAGAGATAAGTTTAAAATTCTAAAGCAAATTCTAAGAATTTCTATATATTCTATTGAAAATTATCATAATATTGATCTCTAAATCAAAATTAGCATGGTGATCCATGATTTGAAAGTGAAATATGTGTACTACAACACATAGAGATCATCATATTCAAATCAAAGAAAATGACATGAGTTTTCATTTTCAAGCGAAATCGTCCGATATGCCTTTAACCTGGGAGGTGGTACACTACAACACCCTTATATGCGAGCCTTCGCAAAATAAAAAAAGTTTGGTGATGTAAATATCGTGACAGGAATCTACCACACACAATACAAAATAAATAAAAGACCCTCTCCTTCCTTTTTTATGACCTGGATTTTGTAAGATGTTCACCTCCACCATCAACCATCGACCGATGGGTACCGGCTAATGCTTTCATTGCGTGACGCCAGGTACCAGACGCCGTCTGTTCCCGGCAGGTGACGGGAGTTTCACGTCAGCAGGATGGGTACCAGCAGAGTAGTTTGTCCCCGCACCACCAGGGGAGGTGTGAAAGGGCAGCCAGAGCCGCCTGGTGGTAGTAGGGAGATGGGCAGAGGTCGCCATGATGTTTTGAGTGAATGGATTTTGTTTCAGTTTTTTAAAGTTTTGTTTTGATTTATTTTTATGATTGGGGATTACCGAGGAAAACAATAAAAATTAACCCTTGAGGTATCATTCTCGGTCAGCATGGTTTTGGCCCGTAACATCACTTTTTCTAGATTTATGAAATTATTGGTTATTGATGAAAAAATACGAAATAACGGTAGTTATATAGAACGACCTGACCATGTATGCTACAAAACCAGATGGGGAATTTTATTTTTACGGAACGAGCCACATTCGTTAGAATGCTACGCGATATTCACTCAGCTGTCGCCTCGTTCATATCTTTCCACATCAAACTCATGGAGAACAGTAAATTTTACCAAAACTTGTTGGTTTCTTCTCTAGTATAACAAGGACGTTTGGTTCCTCCAATTTGCCGGAGATCTCGGGAAACATGCCTGGTGAAAACTGGGGTAGGGGGAGCCTGCAGCGCCTGGTAGCACGTCTCCACTGCCCTGCACTACATGCACTCTAGACTTGCTCAAGTCCTTGATTATATACATTCATCAAATGATTAAACACAATCAGAATACATTTCATTATAGTGGGTATCCTTCTCTGACTAGCCCATGACTCAAAGACTTGTCCACTATGAACCAAGTCTCCTGTTTATGGCCCAAAGCCGCTCTCTGTAACCCTATACCTCCTCCTACCCCTTCCCCCTCCCCTCCTCCAGTTCCCTGGCTGCCTGTGTTGTCATAGCAATTGAATTTTGCCTGCTCCTGACTGTGCCTGATTGAGATCAAAGTGAGAGGGTATCAATCTCCCAGCAGATATCCTGACCAGTGGCCAGGATATCTGTATGGAGAGAATACAGCACCAGAAATCTTACACTATTACCGATTGTACCAGTCCCTGTATCCCAACGAGGAGGGTATCCATAGGATGCAGGGACTGCAGCCAGTCTGTATCCCAGCGAGGAGGGTAGCCATAGGATGCAGGGACTGGAGCCAGTCTGTATCCCAGTGAGGAGGGTAGCCATAGGATGCAGGGACTGGAGCCAGTCTGTATCCCAGTGAGGAGGGTAGCCATAGGGTACAGGGTCTGGAGCCAGTCTGTATCCCAGTGAGGAGGGTAGCCATAGGGTGCAGGGACTTGAGCCAGTCCGGTATCCCGATGGGGAGGGTAGCCATAGGGTGCAGGGACTGGAGCCAGTATCCCAGCGAGGAGGGTAGCCATAGGGTGCAGGGACTGGAGCCAGTATCCCAGCGAGGAGGGTAGCCATAGGGTGCAGGGACTGGAGCCAGTCCTGTATCCCGATGGGGAGGGTAGCCATAGGGTGCAGGGACTGGAGCCAGTATCCCAGCGAGGAGGGTAGCCATAGGGTGCAGGGACTGGAGCCAGTATCCCAGTGAGGAGGGTAGCCATAGGGTGCAGGGACTGGAGCCAGTATCCCAGCGATGAGGGTAGCCATAGGGTGCAGGGACTGTAGCCAGTCCTGTATCCCGATGGGGAGGGTAGCCATAGGATGCAGGGACTGGAGCCAGTCCTGTATCCCAGTGAGGAGGGTAGCCATAGGATGCAGGGACTGGAGCCAGTCCTGTATCCCAGTGAGGAGGGTAGCCATAGGGTGCAGGGACTGCAGTCAGTCTACATGCACTCCAGCATTGAAGCTGCCCTCAGCAGGAAAGTCAAGTTAAAAACAGGGAAGAGGAGAAGTGGGTTCAGGAAGGTCAAGAGCTTCCTCCCTTGTTCACAAAACATGAGACACATGAAACATTTAACACTTTCCTGATGGTAGCGATAACAAAGCACGAGTGCAGAAAGGTTATCGTTTTCATAATGCCTGGAATCGTACTGTGGTAGTCATTTGAAGGCAACGTTATGGTTAATCTAGGTGTGCAAGGAAACAGTAGCCACAGGAATACCTGGAGGCATCATGTTTTGGTGGCCTTGAAATGCCTGAAACATCATGCTGAGGAAGTGCCTAGAGGCATCGTGCTGCAGTAGCCACAGGAATACCTGGAGGCATCATGCTGCAGTAGACACAGGAATACCTGGAGGCATCAACCTGCAGTAGTCACAGGAATACCTCGAGGCATCTTGCTGCAGTAACCAAAGGAATACCTCGAGGCATCATGCTGCAGTACCCAAAGGAATACCTCGAGGCATCATGCTGCAGTACCCAAAGGAATACCTCGAGGCATCATGCTGCAGTGGACAGAGTAATGCCTGGAGGCATCATGCTGGAGTACTCAAAGGAATACCTGGAGGCATCATGCTGCAGTAGCCACGGGAATACATGGAGGCATCATGCTGCAGTAGACACAGGAATACCTGGAGGCATCATGCTGCAGTAGAGACAGGGATGTTTGAGATATTATGTTGCAGTAGCCACAGCAATATCTACAAGCATTATGCTGCAGTAGACAGAGGAACACCTGGAGGCATCATGCTGCAGTAGCCACAGGAATACCTGGAGGCATCATGCTGCAGTAGTCACAGGAATACCTGGAGGCATCATGCTGCAGTAGCCACAGGAATGTTTGAGATATCATGCTGCAGTAGCCACACAAGCATCATGCTGCATCATGCTGCTGTAGCCCCAGACATGCCTTGAACATGCTGCAGTCCTCCCAGGAATGTCAAAATGTCAGAAAGCATCAGACTGCAGTAGCCACAGGAATGGTTGTGGGCATCTTGCCGCAGTAGTCTTTTCTCCTATTGCAGCCACTGTTTTGGGAACATCTGCCCAGTCTTGTACATTTACACAACTCCAGAGACAATTCCGTCAAACAGATTTTGAACATTGCTCCTCTGCCTTCGTTTGCCGACCACTTTTGTTTAACACCTCTGACTCCATGACTAATTTGTTAAAAAGTAGTGCAACAAGAAGTGGAGTATCGTCAATTTTTGATTCTATATTTCTTCTTATAGACCTATGAGAAAAGAATTTATAACAACAGTGGCTGGTGTCCGAGATTTCTCGGGAACCAAAAATCCACATGTGGAAACATGCCTTAGCACACATTTTTGGTTCTTCAAAAATATAAGTCCGCGATGAAGGGGTTATCAAGGTCATCTTTGAGTCGTGAGCCTCATGTGCGGCGGCGGTATCCCATGGTTTGGCGGCATGTGGACAATTCACAGTGTATGGGAGCTCAAGGTAGTCACGTATGGATCAATACTCCACACTAAAAGACCCATTCTCTGTATTCCATACGCTTTAACCTTCACCTTCTGACCACTAACAGCAATACGTTTTGGAACTACTTTTCTTCTCGTACTTGGCAAGGTTGGTGATAGGGCGGTTTGGCAGCTGTGGAAGGGTCAAAGGTCATCTCGACGCTCTCTACTGTATGGAAGACGGGTGAGTCGTGCTTGATGCTAGAACAGACGCGCCAAATGCTAACAGCCTGATACTAAATAGCTTTTTGTGTCTGTATCATTTGGCTCAGCTATTGGCAGGTAAGGATTGTTAGTTCACAAGTTTGTCGAGTGATCACTGACTGAATACCAACTAGAGTAAAACCCCGCTAAAGGAGCACCTCGTGGTGCAGACCGGATATGCTTGCACGCAAGCATAACAAAAGCGACCAGGGTGGGGAGTTAGCTCAGTGGTCAAGAGCACTGGACTTGTAATGTCAAGGTTGTCAGACTTTGTTGATTCGGGTCCCACTGCAGCCACTTTCCTCCTTCACCCCCAGCAGTGGGCGATTTACTGCTATATCAAAGGCCAATCCTTCTCATACCATGTCTATGTGGTGTGGGAAGTAAAAGAACTCTCACCTCGGTAAATGTGTAGGGGTGAGGTTTCCACCTAATTTCATTTTATAGATTCAATCACCACCCTTGTGGTGTAAAAGAACCTTGTGAGAACCTGCAATGGTTAACTGGATGTTAAATTAAACCAACCAACCCACAAAGTGGGATGTCTCCTTCAGCGGGGTGACCCCTTAAGCGGGGTGCCCCAGAAGCGGGGTTTCACTGTACTTATATAAAACGACCTGACCATGCTGCACAAGATACAAACTCGGCGTTGTACAAGCATAGTGGATCGTCTTGTATTTACTATATACCCAAAATCAATAAAATTGATTGCCTGAAGATTCATAAATTATTTTGCAACGTTTCAATAGGGACGAAACGTTGCAAAATAATTTATGAATCTTCCCTCCCCATTTCGATGTCAAATTAATCCCACAATAAAGTTTTAACACCAAAGCAGCTTGCCTGTTTTTTTGTGGAACCATCAACCAATAAAATAATTACTCTAATTTAGCTAATATCTAAAATTCTAACTAATATTTCAAATGACGTGTACAGAACAGTGTTCCGTATTCATAGCCAAATTTACAGTTTGTACGGAACTCGGCGTAGACGCCTCGGTCCGTACTGTGAATTGTACAGCATGGTCAGGACGTTTTATATAACTACATTGGATGGTAGTAGACAATTGGTTCCAAAGCAACTGACCCCTATAGATAGGGCTATGTTGGTAGTGGCAGCAGTTTATTCTTTCAGTTTTAAATTGAACTCGCGAATCATGTTTGATGATATATAAATATTTCTATAAAAGAAAACGACATGACAAAAGTAAAGATGAGTAATCACAGAGTCTCCAAGTGCATGATACGGTGGAAGAGCGTTGTAAACATGTACGGATCTATCACCTGAAAAAAGCAGGGTTCGTACAGAGCCTGGAAAACCTGGAAAAGCCTGGAATTATGCTTTTGGGTTTTCCAGGCCTGGAAAAGCCTGGAATTCTCACAGAGAGCCTGGAAAAACCTGGAAGAGCCGGCAAAATTTAGTTTTGCATAATAACATTTTTTTGGTCTATGAAATTCTGAACATTATTAGCGTTCCTTAACTATGGTACCTGACTGCTTATGAAATTTCAGTGACTTGGGTTAAATAATTCCTAAAATCCTTTTTGCTAATAATATAGCATAGTTTTGATTATTTGTCTTCGTATTTCATTCACTAGCAAGATGGTATTGATTCACATTGTTATGTGCCTGGAATCTTAATATTAGAGCCTGGAAAAGCCTGGAAAAAGCCTGGAATTTTATTAGGCTGTCTATGTACGAACCCTGTAAAAGACACAAAACAGCTCTCACACGAGTCAGCCGGCAGTGGGATGGTGACTTGGAGGAGGGGTGAGTTCAGGTATAAAGGTGGCGAGCTGTATGTATGAGTACAATCAGAATCAATTACGGAGAAAAAGACAGACGTCCACGTATGTATTCACAGTACTGTGTTTTTTACTTTGCAGAAAGGATACAAATAATACAAAATAAGCTGCTCTGTAGCTGTAGCTTTATAGAGTCGTCCCTGTCCAGCATTTTTTTTTTTTTTTTTTGGTCCAGTATATACACGGGAAAATATGATATGTTGATGCCCGTTCGTGTTACAATGAACACAGTTAAAGCAGGATTGCAATAAGGACATTCAAAATAAGACCATCTTGAAGCAATGGTTGCTAGTGTGTGCCTCCACTAAAACGTCAATACCATGAGGAAACGTTTATACCATGGGCGTATTTATCTGGTTTGTGGTCTTTCGGTAGAGTTAAGGCCCTAAAGCTTCGATAGATAAATAATTTTTCCAGTCCTTACCTCGTAACTTTGATTTTATTTCACCGGGACATAGTTTCCCTCTATCAATTATTATATCCCTGTGGTCGAACGTCCATCAAAAACAAACTACTGCTATGGGTGCAGTAAAAATAATGTTCACGCCTACTGTGAAATCTATACGTCGCACTAACAGAAGGTTGACATGCTGTAAATCGGCCACTTCGAAGATGCTCAAATGTTTATTTTAATCATCTTCAGGTACATGATAAAAAGCAAACGTTTGACTGTGGATGAAACAGTTCTTGCACTCGTTCAGTCAGTAAGTTCTTGTGGCCTTTCCCCGCAGCGTCAGTCCGTATGAACTTGACCACTGACCCGCAAACAAGAACCATTTCGCCCATAGTAAGGACGTTTCATAATGTTACGTCAAGTATTTTTGCAAAATAATACTATATATAATGCCTGTTTTGTTTCTCGCTTAAAATAAAAATAATCTTTATATGACAGGAAAATATGAAAACAATAAGTTTCCATTTATACTGATGATTTTTAAAACAAAATTCAATAACAACATTGAATTAATAGATAATTTATATATTTTCTCAGAATATTGTGCAGAAGTGGTGTCTAGAAACATCCCCTCATCATGTTGTTGTTCTGTTTTTCTTTAAGTCACGTGACATATTGTACTATGGGCAACATAGAGGGGCTTTTAGTGTTAAAAGGTCATACGGGATCTATATGGCCCTCTGGGAGATAAAACACTTCTCTCTGGACACATACACAGACTAAATCTACTGAAATCACCAGCATGACTGCCAAACACCAAGGGGATAGGCATACCAGTGTTGTGTAGGGTACAGAGTGGTTGCTAGTTCTGCTATCATCCACATGAAATAGGGAAAGTTTCCACATAGCCAACGTACTACATCCGGTAAGTGACGTCAACGGCCATGAAAACATCACAAAATCTGTGCGCAGTAGATTAACACTGGGAATGAGAACGGTGCTACAAATAATGATAAAACACTCTGGACACTTCATGTTTTATCTCCAAGTGACTGCGGCACAAAATGAACATCACTTAAATAACATGATTAGGTAAAGTGGAAACTGAGACATTGTGAGATCAGGGAACAACCGCAGTTCATATTATCCATTTATAATCGTAAGATAATACACCCTTCTTTGGCAAGCTGAGAAAAACTAAAAAGACTAAGGTCTGGCATCCACCTACTCCGATAGAAATTTAGACCTACCGATATGGCAAATATCTTAGACATATCAGGAAAGTGCAAAATCGTAGAAATATGTCTAGATATGCCAATCCACCACGCATTTTATGGGCTTTTTGTCGGTGTCTAATTGGAGAAACGTGGTCAACTGCCCCGATATTAGGTGACCTTCCGATGCGATTTTGATTTTTTATCGGGAGGTGCATCGTAGACCATATCGGAACTATATCGTAGTAGGTGGACGCCGGGCCTTATTCAATCATAACTTCAACCGACACCTGTGGCTGCATCCATAACACAATAGCTACCTGCCGTATACAGTGACTTATATCGTATGATGACAGACAGGGATCACTAATTACACAGGTTTAGTTGTATAAGCTTTAATCTGTGTTTAATGCCTAAATCTGAGAAAGGCCGAGATTTTTACATGCCACATCTAAGATCGTCATGATGAACTTAGTGAACCTTATTATTTCGCCATTGACTTTTCTACAAGTCAATGTTTGAGGGACAATAATCATATTTAAATACTTTTTAATTGGGGCGATTTTTAATTTATGGCGATTTTCCTAAAAAGCCACTGGTTGAAAGCTAGGTTCACTCTTATCTGCTTAATTCAACTTGTATGTCTTCTTCGTTCATTCAAACTTCGTCCTGATTGGTCTAGACTGCGTCACGTGGTCAACATTGATATCTAAAAGTCAGCCTAGGTCTGGAAAGTCATTCTTGGTATGACAACTGTAGCTACTACACCCCAAGCAGCGATATGTAACTAAAGAAAGTTCATCTACATATAAGAACATACTTCTCGAGGATTGGAGCCAGATGGAACCAGCCCCACTCAAGTCATCTCTCCGACGGATCAATGTCCATCATTGCATAAAAAAAATCGAGATTATTGTACAGACGAAGCATATTCCCCACTTAGCATCCATCTAGTTCAATAGGCACCTTTGTGTCCAGGTGACAAAGACGGAGACTGGGGGTAAGGGGGAGGGTAATAGGCACCAGCTGTCCCAGGGCCACGTCGCCAAGGGGTGCCACTGATAAGGTTCTGATTAGATTAGCCGGGCTGGCCGCGAGGAGGTCTGGAAATCAATGCAGGACAGCGGCAGTTGTCTGGTCGCGTCCACCAGCCACCGACGAGGCTTGTTATTCCAGGCCCCGACACCTGTGTAAGCAAGCACTTTATTATACATCGTTTACAGAGTCCCTATTAGAACTGTAAGGGGCCGCTTTATTATCCATCTCTTACCAAGTCCTCATTGAAAAATGTATGGGAATCTAGTTTTTTTTTTCTTTTGTTGTGAGTTTTATTTGGATGCTGACAGGCCGCCGTCCTTAATTGGTGAACATTTTATAAAGTTGAATGTGATGTAAAGAAAGTAGCTTTATCATATCGGACCAATAAGGAGGTCTTGACAAAAAAAAGAAGAAATTTTAAACGATAATGGCCAATTCGGCATGTAGTAAGAGAAAACGTGGTTACTGAGCCGGAAGGGTTGGCCGTTCGAGGTCTTTTCATGCCATACAAACGTATTTATGGCATCAAAAGGCCAAGAATGGCATCCCTACGGACTCAGTTATTATGTTTTCTTATTATTACATACCTAAATATTTGAAAAAATGTCATTTTACATATTCTCTTTATGTAGCTATTGACCTGATACCTTCACTTTGGCACAGTGCCCCCAACAGCACCCGGGACAGACCCCTGGTATTTTTGTCTCATAGGCTTAACATTGGAATCTCGTTCTCCATGCCAATACGAGTATTGCAGTCCGTTCTCCATGGTCTGTATCCTGTGTGTTGTTCCTGTCCTTTTAGTGTGTACAGGAGTGAGATAAATACAGAAAGCAACTCGTTATGATCAAAGAAGTCGTTATCAAACTCATTTGAATGCTACGTGATATTCACTCAGCTGTCGCCTCGTTCATATCACTCCGCATCAAACTCATGGAGAATGACAACTTTGACCAAAACTTATTGGTTTCTTCTTTAGTCGTTCTGAAGGATTGAGGTCAGGAGAAGGACAATGAGATATGGACAGCACATATTTATCACGATGACTCTCCCGTCCTGGTCATTGTCCTACAAAGAGTTCTCCTGTCATTGTCCTTATCCATCCCACTGTCTCCAAATATTAAACAGCCCCCTGGATGGCAGTTAGTCACTAAGATCTAGAGCTCATTCAGAATATAATAAGATATTAAGTTGGCACATGGTGAGACAGCCTCATGTATAAAACACTCTGATAAGTGATTCGCTGCAGGGTAGCGACTTTTCATCGGCCAGCACTGTATTAGCGAACAAGCTTGGATATTATTAAACGATAACCCTTGTAAGAGGTCTCCCAATACCCTGTACTTTCATAGGCTTAGGTCATTCAAAAGGAACTGGATGGCAGCATCTCATAGAGATCTAGATCTGATTCAGAATATGATAAGATATTACGTTGGCACACGGTGAGACAGCCTCATGTATAAAACACTCTGATACGTGCCTCTTGTTCGCTGCAGGGTAGCACGGCGAATGCAGATTAAATACCTGTATCTTTACATCTCCTTTACTTTGATATCAAATCCAAAGACTCACTCGTATCATTGAAGGAACACATCACAGTCCCTCTCAATGTGCGTACATGTGTAACCCCTGGAACTCCATTGACGGCTGAGTCCGGGCCATTGGGAATGTATGGGGACTCAATTCTACTCTATGGGGTAAACTACCACCCGTTGTTTGTATGTTGTCAGAAACGTAAGACCGGGCACCCACCAATGCTGATACACAGTGATACAAACTGACCAAATCGTAGCCTATTGGGAGGCATATCGTGGTGTATCAGTGTGCATCGTAACCTCTTGGGAGGATACATGAAAAAGGTACCATGGTCCTGATACACCCCAATATAGCTCACCACGCAACCAGTATAATCAACCATATTTCATTTTTATTTCCAGAAATAATATTATGATTGATATTTTACCTGTAGATACAACCAATATCATTTTATATTTCATAATAATATCTAATGAAAAACCAGTTCCAAGTTAAAGTATAGAATGATCGATTTAAGAACTTTATCTATTGTCATATTTCACCATATTTGCAGAGCGGCATTGTCATCATATATTCTAGGCATCCTGAAAATTTCATAATTTTCCGTCGATTATTTCATATGATTTTTTGTTGAAAGCCTCGCCGATACACACCGACGCGCACCGACACGCTACGACAATCGATACATGATCGATCCCCTCTAGATACGGGATTTTTATCGTAGCGCGTGGGTGCGCGTCGGTAGCGTTATCGTAGAAACCTGACCAACTGCCCTGATATGCACTACGATTTCGCTACGATATGGATTTTGTATCGGGAGGTCAATATCGGGGTGTATCGTTGCGCGTCGGGAGCCCGGGGGACACCCCCACCCACCTAAATGTTGAATACAGATGTTTATCTCAGCCCGGTATTTTTCTCCATAGGCTAAACATTAGGAACTCGTACTCCACGGCCGTGAGGTTCGTGTATCCAATACTCAATGGCTAATTGGGTGATTCATTGCATCAATAATTGATGTTATACAGGGTGAGATAAAATCAGAAACCCACTCGATGAAAATAACTTGGTCTGCACTCGACCTCATTTGACCACAGAGTAATTCCCTCAGCTTTGCTTCGTGAATTACTCTGCTGTCAAACTCGGTGGAGTACGGACCAAACTATTTTCATCTCGTGGGTTTTCCTTCTACGGCCTCAAATCCATTGATTACGGGAAAATAGTCTCTTTATGCTGGAAAGCAAAAACATATTGATATCAAATCCAAATACTTGATAGGGTTACCTGCGTTTAATTCATTTGAATTTGATACTCTCTGATATGGCCTATGATGTTTTTCCGAAACGTTTTTTCAAAAGCTAGAAGCCTAGTGCTCTCATGGGCATACGGTTACATATAACGTATGCGTTTTCCAAGAAATTCACCCAATATAATAACACTCACATCTGGATCACTTCTAATCCTCAAGATACAGCGAGGGTGGGCAGTTAGCTGAGTGGTTAGAGCACCGGACTTGTAACCTCAAGGTTGCAGGACTTTGTGGGTTTGAGTCACACCCCCAGCGTTGGTAGATTTACTGCTATATCAAATGCCAATCCTTCTCATACCATATCTATGTGGTATGGTGTACAGCCAACTTTCTCCTTCATCCCCAGCAGTGGTAGATTTACTGCTATATCAAAGGCCAGTCCTTCTCATACCATGTCTATCTGGTGTGGGAAGTAAAAGAACTTTCACCTCAGTAAATATGTAGGGGTGAGATTTCTACCTGAATTCATCACATAAATTCGATCACCACCCTTGTAGTGTAAAAGAACCTTGAGAAAGTCTGGTAAGGACCTATAATGGTTAACTGGATGTTAAATCAAACCAAACAAACAAAGAAAAATCAAGATACAGCAGAAACCTCCATCGACCATTGTGTCATATTGAGAACGACTGAGGCTGCAGGATGGATTGGTCCTGTCAGACTTTGTACCTCGGCTTGCTGATGTGGAGGACGAGTGGTGTAATCCCAGGGAGGTCAAATTGTGAAAGGTCATTGAGGTCAAAGGATTCACGGGGTGACAGATGCATCTAACAGTTTCTGTTCAGAGTTCCTTCTACAGAGTATTAGGCCTGGCGTCTACCTACTACGAAAGAAATTTAGACCTACCGATATGGCACAGATACAAAAAGTCAACATCGGAGACATATTGGGAAGGTGCAAAATCGTAGACATATGACTGAAAATCTACCACGCATCGGAAGGGTTTTCTTTTGGCGCCTAATCGTAGAAACGTGGTCAACTGTCCCGATATTAGTTGACCTTCCGACGCGATTTTGATTTTCTAACGGGAGGTGCATCGTAGACCATATCGGTGCCATATCGTATTAGGTGGATGCCGGGCCTTAGTATAATGCATTAGTGAGCATGAATCGCGTTCTGAAATTTGATGTGGTCGTATTCTTCTGGATTTTTTTTCCTTTATTAAATAGGACTATGAATGCATAAGAAAAGATAAGCTTATCAAAATCTTTCTTGAAAACTCACACTTGCAGAAAAATCTCCTTGCAAGTTCAACTCCAATCTTATAATAACCAAGACAATATTTGTATCACAGAATTTAGTAAGGAAAGTCCGTGATAACATAAAAAACCCGTTCGGTGTGGAATAAAACCATTGAGAAAAAACACTAGAAGTCTGGAAAGGATATGTAATGCAGGAACGGATAGACCTTTGTCTCACCCCTGGTACAAGTGTAGCCATAGAAATAACATTAGAAAAAAATACTCAACGATCACCCCCGTAAAATATCAATACTACGCCACGGCCGTGGCATAGTGAATTTGCTAAGTATATTCTGATTATTGTGAAGTTGTGATGATATTTAATGTCATAGAAAGAGGTAAGATAAATCCAGAACCGCTCTTGAATCGTAAAATAGACAATGCTCAACTCGTTTGGCTGCGCCGTAATCGTCACTCTTCTTCGCCTCGATGATGATTGCGGCCCATCCAAACTCGTTGAGTATTGTCTATTTATACGATTCTCGATGCAGTTCTATATAGATAAACAAGACAGAGCACGACTCTAGGGGTTAAAAGGGTGCAAGGCCAGAGTAAAGCAGGAAAATATCCGCGAATATGCAATAAATAGAAGAATAATGGAATTTAGGGGCTTTTCAGGCAGCACACGAGATATATCAAGATTTGCTACAATCTGGTTGACTTGCCAAGTCATGCTAGGTTTTGACTAATTGGGTGTACTTTTGCTGCGAACCATTGGTCCAATTAAGCACCTTTGCTGTGTTCTTGCTGCGATAGATCACAATATGCCACAATATGTTGGCAATAGATCATGAGGCTTCGCACCAAAATGTACACATATCATCTAGAAGAAATACACATATCATTGCATGCAATGTGTTGCGGCAAAAGATGTAAGGCTGCGACACTGTAATATATTATAGAGGAAACCTATGAAAGTTTAGGTTCAGAGCTCATATCCCATCGTGTTTGAATCGTGTAGTTATCCACAAAGTGAAGACACATGAACTATGTAGCAATTGAAACGAGATTGGATCGAGCTCTGACCCTGAACTTGAATAGGTTTGTGGATTTATCTCATCCATCGCATTGACAAATGGGGTAACATTTGTGACATAATCCCCCATTGGATATTTTCCCTAAATATCTCATGGGCATTGGATACGAGTTCCCAATGTTGAGGCTATGGAGAAATAAACCCAGGAGTGAGATAGAATAAGTTATCTCACCCTGGTATTTTTCTCCATAGGCTTAACACGAGGAACTTGTACTCCACGGCCGTGAGGTTCGTGTACCCAATACTCAATGGCTAATTGGGCTAATTGGGTGATTCTCCCTCGATTTACAACGTAACATTCAAAGTCATTAGCAAATATGCAGTTGTGTCGTTGACCATTTTTCTACACAGTAATACAATATACTGTGTTCATTTGCATTTCACATTTGTATGACATACATGGTTGATATTTAGGTGAGATGGAATGAAATGAGGTGATTTCAAATCTGACATAATAGAAAATCAATAGTGACATCAACAGTCAAAACATTACATATATATATACACACATATACTCAATGGCCAGTGGCCAAGGACCAAGTAATAATAAGACATAAATACTTCATGGAGCATTCATAGTAATATAGGGTATCCCTTTTGTAGTTGCAACGCAAGCTACTAGTTTAAATAATTTATATTTTTTCTTCTTTTTTTTAGATTGTAGTGGTTTAGGGTAGGGGAGTATCTGTACACACATGTTTATACTTAATTACTTAGAGAATAATTACTGGTTTGTCAGTTGTAACACAATCTGACTAGTCCATGAAACAAGTTAAGTGGTTCTTTTTTATCAGTAATTTAAATTTATTCTTGTCTTCAATAGTAGTGTATATTTCCTTAAGTTTATTCCAAGCTTGTATACTTCGTTCATTTCATCAATAATTAATGTTATACAGGGTGAGATAAAATCAGAAACCCACTCAATGAAATAACTTGGTCTGCACTCGACCTCATTTGACCACAGAGTAATTCCCTCAGCTTTGCTTTGTGAATTACTCTGCTGCCAAACTCGGTGGAGTATGGACCAAGCTATTTTCATCTCATGGGTTTCCTTCTAAAGCCGGATGCCCATCTACCGATTTAGGGTTGAACGATTAGTTCCCAAATCGTATAGGAGTCGGTCACTTTGTCGCAGGCAAATTATGTAACCCCTCGCTCGACCCGCACTCTGATAAAGTCGGTGTATGGTCCACTAATCGCTGGGGGAGAGCAAAAACCAAAGAAACCAAGTGTTCACTAATCGGTGGGTAGCCTTGCCTAGCTGTCCTACATCTACCGACTCCAGCCGACTCCATTAGGACGCCTTAGCTGAGACAAATTACCGTCCGTTTGTCGCCGACAAAGGTACATAAGTGTACCGAAATCGGTAGATGGGCATTGGACTTAAGTGTACCACGATATAACATTGTAAATCCATTGTGTGGATGGAAGCAGCTTTTTACGAGTACAGTCATCAGGAGTGAATCCAGGTGCAGAACATTAGACACAGGCTGGCAGCAGCAATTCAAGTACAGCTCAAGGGCACCTTGGCATTTAAGTAGGTTACCTCTACTGCGCTTAGCTGAGAGATATTACTGCGTGCTCCAATCTCATGGCGAACGGGGACAAAGACCAAACACTCATCAATTTCCTTCTTAGTACACTGAGCTCTGTAGAATATACTGGGGACTAGTTTCGTTTTCGATGGAAGAGTGCATTTCACAAGGAATTCTTATCTTTCCTCATTTTAAGTGATATCGCAGAGCATGAGTGTCACAAGTCATATCAAGTCTAGTCTAACTCCAGATACCTTATTCTGTATTACCCTGCTACCTCCCACCTGATCACGTAAAGTGGTATTCTCTTGTATACTATGTGGTGTGGGAAGTAAAAGAACTCACACCTCGGTAAATGTGTAGGGATGAGAATTCTACCTGGATTCATCACATAGATTCGATCACCACCCTAGTGGTGTAAAAGAACCTTGAGAAAGTCTGGAAAGGACCTATAATGGTTTACTGGACGTAAAATCAAAACCAAACAAACAAACAATCTCTTGTATACTGTTATACTTCATGTATGCTATTATATACATTGGTTTCCTGATTCACCTTTTCTTTTTTCTTTTCTTGTTAAAACATGATGTCAAATATCTAATCTCTGACTTTTTATGGCTTGGCCATTAAAACCAGCCTCATAATTAGGCTGAGGCCTTGTGCCACTTTGTTGGGTTTAAATGTCAAAGGAAGTGAACTGACGAAACTCGTGTATATTACTTATTCGTCAATAACGAAATTTAAAAAAAAACAAAACAAACTTGATGTAGTAATACTGTAGAGCGTATCATACTAGTAATTTCATATAGCATGGTCAGCTAGGTGCCATGTGTGATATCATGCTAGGTATTATAAGCGATTTTGTAAAGTTCGCTTGCTAGATACCCTAAGTGATACTATCGACAATACCAGTCACATGACATAAAAATCAATCATAGAAGATTCAAGCTGACATGAATTTACTCAAATGGGTCCATCATTATATCTCATTGAAAAGTGTTTTTTTTATCATAAAAGGGTTTAGCCTCGTCTCACGATTATCATTAGAATATAACAGCAGATAATAGACTACATTGACACTCTCTTACAATAACCTGGTGGATGATGGCAGAACCAGCACTCACTCTGTGCCCTATATGCCTACCTGTTGCTTAGGACGTATATTTTCTATATTAGCATGTATTTATTGTATTTTTGATAACTATCAAATACAAGAGCGACTCTAACTTGCACTAAACTTGTAAATATACATTTATGATGTAGATTCACGAGGAACAACTTATGTCAACTCCGGTAGTTTGTACAAAAGGGGAACTTGTCCACCATGACCAAAATGAATATGCATGAAATGAAAACACGCTGTGAGGTAGATTTTGAAGTAAAGGAAATGTGAAAAAAAATATAAGAACTTGTCGTGCGCCACAAACCGATTTATGCGGACACGTAAAGGCCTCAGATTCAGCCGATAAAAACGGGTCGATCGAAGGAGCCTATTATGGATATCTTTATCTTGGTGCAGGTGTGTTGATGGGTTGTCGGCGGTTATTTGTGTCCTTGTCTTGACATAACAATGTAGGTTTTTTTTATTGAGAATCTCACGCACACAGGAATACATACCTCTGTACCATGAAGAAACAGCCACACACACCCACACCCTTCACCATCTACACAGAAACAGCCACACACACCCACACCCTTCACCATCTACACAGAAACAGCCACACACACTCACACCCTTCACCATCTACACAGAAACAGCCACAAACACCCACACCCTTCACCATCTACACAGAAACAGCCACACACACTCACACCCTTCACCATCTACACAGAAACAGCCACACACACCCACACCCTTCACCATCTACACAGAAACAGCCACACACCTCACACCCTTCACCATCTACACAGAAACAGCCACACACACCCACACCCTTCACCATCCACACAGAAACAGCCACATACACCCACACCCTTCACCATCTACACAGAAACACCCACACACACCCACACCTTCACCATCCACACAGAAACAGCCACACACACCCACACCCTTCACCATCTACACAGAAACAGCCACACACACCCACACCCTTCACCATCTACACAGAAACAGCCACACACCTCACACCCTTCACCATCTACACAGAAACAGCCACACACACCCACACCCTTCACCATCTACACAGAAACAGCCACACACACCCACACCCTTCACCATCCACACAGAAACAGCCACACACACCCACACCCTTCACCATCTACACAGAAACAGCCACACACACCCACACCCTTCGCCATCTACACAGAAACAGCCACACACCCACACCCTTCACCATATACACAGAAACACCCACACACACCCACACCCTTCACCATCTACACAGAAACAGCCACACACCTCACACCCTTCACCATCTACACAGAAGCAGCCACACACACCCACACCCTTCACCATCTACACAGAAACAGCCACACACACCCACACCCTTCACCATCCACACAGAAACAGCCACACACACCCACACCCTTCACCATCTACACAGAAACAGCCACACACACCCACACCCTTCACCATCTACACAGAAACAGCCACACACCCACACCCTTCACCATCTACACAGAAACAGCCACACACCCACACCCTTCACCATCTACACAGAAACAGCCACACACACCCACACCCTTCACCATCTACACAGAAACAGCCACACACACCCACACAGAGATACCAAGATCCCCCCATACCCACACAGAAACACCCACACACCTCAACACCCACACAAAGATACCTAGGCCTCCTCCATACCCACACAGAAACACCCACACACCTTAACACTCATACAAAAACACCCAGATACCTCCACACCTACAGAGAAACACCCACACTTCTCACCCAAAGAGAAACACCCACACCCCAGCACACCCACACAGAAAGAATCACACCCTTCCACACCCACAGAGAATCACACATACCCCTCTCACATAAACTCTCTCCCCCAACCCACATATACTCTCACTCACACCCATATTCACATAAACTCCCACCCCTGCCCACACAAGCATAACCTCTCTCCCACACCCACACCCACATACACTCTCTCTCACCCACACCCACATAAACTCTCTCACACCCACACCCACACATACTCTCACCCACACCCACATCCACATATACTCTCTCTCTCACCCACACCCGCATTAACTCCCACCACACCCACACCCACATACACTCTCTCTCACCCACACCCACATAAACTCTCTCACTCCCACACATACTCTCACCCACACCCACATCCACATATACTCTCTCTCACCCACACCCGCATTAACTCCCACCACACCCACACCCACATAAACTCTCTCTCACACCCACACCCACATATACTCTCTCACCCACACCCACATAAACTCTCATTCACACCCACACCCACATGAACTCCCTCACCCTGGCTCTATTCCCACAATCGATGTCCCTGCCATACGAGAATTCATCCCGTATAAATCCAACAAAAGTCCGTCCTGCCCTAACCCCCTCCCACCACTCTCCACCGCAGCCTGTCACCTGGTAAGTTTGCCCTCTCCCGCAAAGCCACACCGTCAGCAACCAGTGCTGGTGATTGGTGTCTGAGAAACAACGGCCAATCTTCACCGCAGTCCTCTGTGGTTGACACGGATCAACAGTGTTGGGTGGGGGAGAGTGTGGGGGCTGGGAAGGATGCCATCTGGTGGAGAAGTTTAAACGCACTGTGGTTCATGTGGCTTCTCCACCACAGGACTTCCGCCGAGAAGCCATCCCACTGCAGGAATTCGCAGGGTATAAAGAAATGTGTTTGGAGAGTGAAACCAAATTGACCGCACTGGGAATCCTCGACTCCTTTACAAGCTTACTCTAACAGATAAGCCCCGTTTCCATTGGCCGACGAAAACGGTGTAGATTTATTTAGTTCTAAAAGCCCATTTCCATTGGCCATCATCGATCTACAGTCAGGAACCACCGACGGACCTTTAGCACTGCTGACGCAAAATGTAAACTAAAAATATATCTAAACTGTTTTCGTCGGCCAATGGAAACGGGCCTATACGGCATATAGCCTATGATCTATGGGCGCCGCCATGACGCCCCCCGAGTAGGTGTTCTTCACTAATGGAGGTGAAAAAGTAGGTGATCTTGGAAATTGGAAAAGAAGTGGGTGATATATGGGAAATGTCACAACTCTAGCTTCGCTCACATATGTATATAAAGTGTTCCATGTGGAAAATATAATTCTTGGGTTTATTCGTTATGTCATCCTGCTCTGGGATGGGTGTAGAGAGTCAAGGGAACCATGGTAAAACATTGATAAGCAGTTGAATTTTGTAAGAACAAAGATCCCAAATACAGGTTTTGTCCTACAACCAGCTAGTGACTGCTTCATGAACTAACAATGGCTCTGTCCCCTATATAATCAGCATAGGCCACTTCACATCACAAAATTGATGTTTTTCTTGTTTTTAATTACATGAGCTTTTATTTCCATATGCCATTATACAATGTTAGAAACTCTGAAGGATACTTTTCTAGCATGTACATTGAATATAAAGTGATTAGCTACTAACACCAGAAAAGACACCTATTGTCTTACCAAAAAGACAGATTTCAGGATCGAGGTGGGGAGAATGATAAGTTTATTAAACAGAGATGTCAGTTTTCCACTTTTCCGTGGAAATCCACTTTTCCATATTCGGTATCATGTAATAACTTGTCCTTGCATCAAACAAAGATGATATTGATTTAGCCTCATTCACGCCAATAAAACAGTGGTATGAAACTCCCGACAGACCCTCAGCCCCATCGCATGGCTGACAGAGACATATTATCCAATTCTTTCTGGTCTCTCTGTGGCAGGAAAATCCACATGAAAAATATTTCCACTTTTTTCTCTGACTGTAACTGACATCCCTGATTAAAGGGTCTGGAAGGACATTTCTAGTCTCCTTCCCCCTCCCTGTCCTTGGCAAGGACACTCCATAATAATGTGGATCATCCCATGGTAATTCTAGGACTAGCATGACAGTGCTAGGGGAATGGAATTCTGACAGATATTAGACAGGCCCCTGTTTCGTTCTAATCAACAGGTGGTAACTCCCTGACAAAGACCACGAAATATACGCAGTTCTTTGCTCAGTTCGATTTCTTTTATCACAACCTAACGAAAACCAATCTGATTGGTTCCTGCCATTCCCGCAGTCTCTTGATGAAAATTAGAAGAACAAAATAAAACAAAATTAAACATATCAGTGACCAAATTTCAGTAAGAATGAAAATATCTAAAAACTTCCCTGGGTTATATGAATGCAAGGGAAGCATTTCATATATATTCCAGGTATAAAACTTCGGTAAATGAATTGAATATCAGTGCCGCAAAGGACTACTTTATATTCCAGCAATTGAAAATAAATCTTACACTTGAGAATAAGAAGACTAATGGATCAGTCCGCTAGGGGCCGCTAGTGAATAGAGCCTCGGTCTGGTAGACCGGATGTGGAGCGCCCTCTATGAGCAAACACTGGGAACGTAACCTATACCTCCTCCACTCTCAGGGGTATAATTGCGCGCGCACCGCAGTAAATCCCATCAGCCAATAGCAAGCCTCGACACTGACCCAGGCCACGCGGTCATTCTACACAGGTCCTGGTTCCTAAAGCAAGCCGCCAGATTTCTGCATTCTCTCTGTCTCCAACACTGCACGAAAACCACCATTTTACAGATGAATGCGCCCAGCGTATATTAGTATGACTTTTGCGTATATTATCGTAAAACTGGATGAGTTTTAATCTTAGCCACCGTATGCCACGACTGGAGTTTGGCAAAGTGACTTCATGAGGCAAAGCCGAGTGAAGTCCGGAGCCATACTCCAGGAGTGGCATGTGGTGGCCAAGATTAAAACGAATCAGGTTTTGATTTTATCCTACCCTGTCCCCTCGATTTTGGAATATTACGTGATAATAATTCTGTATGCCACTAGTGGCATATAAAACTCCATATGCCAGTCAGCGTGGCATACGGAATCTCAATGTTAAGCCTATGGGATTTTATATTAGGGGTGGGATAAAAGGTCATCCTATTCCCTGTGTATATATACACGCCTCATTTGTAGGCGTATATAAGCGAGCAGGCAGCTGGAGGTGGCGGGGGTTATGGGGGAGTGGCGGGGGTGGCGGGGGAGGATTTCCTATACTTCTACCAACACAAACGGGAGGGTGGCAGTTGGGGGGAGAGGATATTTTCTCTCATATACGCCGGGTGTGAAATACAGCCAAGACGCATCCGTATATAAACCCTGGGCGTATATTTATGAAAGCAAGTCAATATTCAGCCAGTACAGTAATAAAACGATGTTCCTGTAAACGTACAAATTTCGATCCGAACTCTGGCCTTGGCATGTTTACAACGAGGTGTTTACACCGAGTTGTAAACATGCCAAAGGCCAGAGTGAGGATCGAAATTTGTACGATTACAGGCACAACGTTTTATCTTTACTATATGCCTCCAAAACATTCATATAGTTACCTTTATTAAGTTGTAAGAGCCACTTTCAGTCCGATTTGGGTACAGAACGATTAACATGAACCCTAGCTTTCGCTTAGATCGTGGAATGCGGATGTGATATTGTCGCATAGCAACACACATAGCAACCTGCATAGCAACAATTGTTGTCACTTGCAAACCAGCGGGGAACCAGCGGGAAAACGTCGGGAAGAAAACATAGCAGTTGTTCTCTCATTGCACTCCTGTTTTTAAGGTGCTTGCCATGTTTATTCAGGTTTTTATTACAATACTTCAAAGTTTTTCTGTAATTCATATATATTTTTGATTTTACAGTATTTCAGTAAGTCTTCTTTATGTACTCCAACGTTAACGTTACTGATGTCGAAGCGGAGACACTGGCGGCCATTTTTAAATATTGACCTCGTAATCATATCCGTTACGACCGTGAAATGAACCCTGATATACTGCACAGCTGTGCAGTACATCATGGGGAGTAGCGTGTAGTAATTACGTCACTTACGGGAGTAGGTATATAGTCAATGCACTTCCGCGATGGCGTATATATAAATAAAATGGTGGTTTTCTTGCAGTGCAACTAGACTCGAATCTAAATCTTCCATGAAAAACAAATAAAATACAGTTGAATCCTGTTACAGCAGAGACTGTGGAACTCGCATTTTATTATCATAATTTTAAATCTTTTATTTATTTCTTCATTGATTAGATATACGTATATTAAGTTGTGCTTTTTTAATATGAAATATTCCTCTTAGTCAATAACGTGGCTGCTGCTTTTTCATCTGCTTCTTATTGCTTTTGACCCGAAAGTGGGCCCCCTTCTTGATGCATATTTTAGCCCATTAAGCAAGCACTCTTTTATCAAGCATTATGTTCGGAAACATGCGTTTTTGTGTGTGTTTTTTTAATAACTTCTTTCTATTGTCACATATAAGTTTGCACATATTGTAGAAAAGTAATTCTCCTCAGGTTCGGTCATTCATTGGCAACAACTCAGTAGGAAAATACCGTGACCAATTTAGACAGACATGAAAAGCTGCACCAACAGTGCAAGCAAGAACGGACAAAACAAAGTCTAATGTCTAATTCTTATGAAACCAGTTACACCGTGTTTGGGGTCTGTCTTGTCCTAAGGGCAGCTACTTGTATTTTCACGAAACTAGTCGACCCCAATCTGTTTGTATGGTGTCACAGACGCCATCTAGACATGTCACGAAACTAGTGAAACAGGTCCCATGTCCCCGGAACCAGGGACCTGTTTCACTAGTTTCGTGACATGTCTAGATGGCGTGTCCGGTTCGTCCGGTTTCATAAGAACTAGACATTAGACTTCGTTTTGTCCGTTGTTGCTTGCACTGTTGGTGCCACTTTTGTCACGAAACTAGTGAAACAGGTCCATGATGTGTAGATTTGTCTAATTCTTATGTTTGGGGTCTGTCTTTACCTTAGGGCTGCTACTTGTGTTGTCACGAAACTAGACAACCCCAATGTCTGTATGGTGTCACAGACATGTCACGAAACTAGTGAAACAGGTCCATGATGTGTAGATTTGTCTAATTCTTATGTTTGGGGTCTGTCTTTACCTTAGGGCTGCTACTTGTGTTGTCACGAAACTAGACTACCCCAATGTCTGTATGGTGTCACAGACATGTCACGAAACTAGTGAAACAGGTCCATGACGTGTAGATTTGTCTAATTCTTATATTTGGGGTCTGTTTTTCCTAAGGGCAGCTACTTGTGTTGTCACGAAACTAGACAACCTCAATGTCTGTATGGTGTCACAGACATGTCACGAAACTAATGAAACAGGTCCCAGGTGGTATTACCAGGCGACTTAAGGTGAGCCGGTGAGGTTTGTATCCAACACAGGTGAGATATTGACACTACACGTGACGTAATAGCTCGTTCGGCACAGTGAGCAGGACATGGATTAACTGATAATCTCCACTAAGACCAGGACTCTGCGCCTGCTGCCACCTGTGGGATTATCCCCATCAGCTCAACACCTCTCCCCGCAAGGCCAGGCTTTCCCTTCATATTCGCAAAACTGTGTGTGATATGGAATGGATTGAGGCTACTCCATAATCCAGCGTTTATATTACACGACTAAATACGTGACGACTGTAGATCGTCAAGCCAATAGTCATCAGGTGGTGCCCTAACCCAGCGTTTACACTAAACGACTAAATACATGACGACTGTAGATCGTCAAGCCAATAGTCATCAGGTGGTGCCCTAACCCAGCGTTTACACTAGACGACTAAATACATGACGACTGTAGATCGTCAGCCAATAGTCATCAGGTGGTGCCCTAATCCAGCGTTTACATAAGACAACTAAATACATGACGACTGTAGATCGTCAAGCCAATAGTCATCAGGTGGTGCCCTAACCCAGCGTTTACACTAGACGACTAAATACATGACGACTGTAGATCGTCAGCCAATAGTCGTCAGGTGGTGCCCTAATCCAGCGTTTACATTAGACAACTAAATACATGACGACTGTAGATCGTCAAGCCAATAGTCATCAGGTGGTGCCCTAACCCAGCGTTTACACTAGACAACTAAATACATGACAACTGTAGATTGTCAGCCAATAGTCGTCAGGTGGTGGCAATGTCCACTGCACAAGTCATTAACCTCAGAATGTACTCGAGTGTTTACACTGATGACTAAGTTTTCACCGAATCGCAGCCCATGTAGACAACTAACCCCGGGTTTTGACTAGACGATTAACTATGTGACGACTGTAGATCAGCCAGCCAGTAGTTGTCAGGTGGTGGCAATGTCCACTGCAAAAGTCATCAACCTCAGAATGTACCCAAGCGTTTACACTGACTAAGTTACGACTAAGTTTTCACAGAATCGCCGCCCGTCTAGAAGACAAATTCAAACCAGCTGGAAATAGTTGCTGGCGTTAGAGCATGTCCAATAGTCGTCAGGTGGTGCTGCATCGAGTAATCTGATATAATCAGATGATTCGCAGTCGCCATACACTTGGCGTTTACACTAGACGATTTCTAGCTCTTTACGACTGAGAGTCATCAGGAGCTGCGAAATACCAGAATCGCCGGCCAGAATCGTCTAGTGTAAACGCCGGATAAAGGTGGACATGGCTACTCCACCACTTAATTGGTTGATCTGATCATCAATTTTGCAGGGTATTTATCACATGCTGATACAGTAAGACTCGATGGGGGATTATATCACAAACTTAGTGCACCAATGAATGTTAAAGGTGAGATGAATTGAGAAACCCATTCAAGTTTACGGTCAGAGCTCGATCCCATCTCCTTTGAACCGCGTAGTAGTAGTTCACGCGGCTTTGCGTAAATTACTACACGATTCAAACTTGATGGGATACGAACTCTGACCCTAAACTTCCCTAGGTTTCCATTATAGAGAGGTACGTGTATTTTTATCTCCGACGAAACCCCCAGAAATCCAGAGGGAACAACTGAACAACAATCAGATTTTAGTCTGAACTTGGTTTTCTGATATCAGTTGACTTTCAGGGATATTCTTTTCACCTACTTACATAGAACCCCACCTACTGTCCGATTGTGCAAAAAAGCGAAAGAAAAAACCCGTTATTAGTTTGATATCCTCTTTGCCTTAATTTATTCTCACAGTACATCTCATTGTACTGACGAGATCTTTAATTGGATATTAAGTTAGAAAGTTACTTGTTAACATTATTAGACATGTTAGCTGAGGAAACTTCTCAGATGAAAATGTCAGGTCAGAGACCTTAGAGATGAACTAAATCAATTAAGTTCTGTTAAGTGTAATCCCCCCTGCCCTATACGCCCATGAGCATGCGCAGAGCGGGACTTGTGTGGCATTTCCACCTGCCGATTATGACGACCGATTATGACGACCGATTATGACGACCGATTGTGACGACCGATTATGAGCACCGATTATGACCACCGATTATGAACACCTATTATGAACACCTATTATGAACACCTATTATGACAGGGTTCGTACAGAGCCTGGAAAACCTGGAAAAGCCTGGAATTATGCTTTGGGTTTTCCAGGCCTGGAAAAGCCTGGAATTCTCACTGAGAACCTGGAAAAGGTTGGAAAATTTAGTTTTGCATAAAAACATTTCTTTAGTCTATGAAATTCTGGTCATTATTAGCTTTCCTTTACTATGGTACCTGACTGCCTTTGAAATTTCAGAGACTTGGATTAAATATTTCCAAAAATCAATGAGCATGTATAGCAACTAGCTAATAACATAGCATGGATTTGACTATTTATCTATCCCAAACCACTGGAATTCCACCACAGGTAGTAGTAAAGATAAAGAAAATCCGAACTAAATTTGGTGATGAATCAGACATGGTTTTAAAAACAGTGACCAGATGTGCCTGGAAAAAAAAATATTAGAGCCTGGAAAAGCCTGGAAAAAGCCTGGAATTTTATTGGGCTGTCTTTGTACGAACCCTGTTATGAACACCGATTATGACCACCGATTATGCCATTTAGCACCGCCGACCGACTATGTGATACTATTTCAGCAATAATCGTCAGGAGGAAACAATCATTAGTAGAAACTGAACGAGAGTGAGTAGTGTTAGTGTTTATCACACGACGGGCAGGTCGCGTTACTGCACGAGGCGTTAGCCAAGCGCAGTGAGTAGCCGACCTGACCGGAGTTCAGTTTAGTAATTATCCTACACCACCTCCAATAATCCATTTGTTATCCGCGTGCAATAAATAACATTTTACTGCATGCCCGCCCGAATATACTTTGACCCAATGTTAAACATATGGCGTTTTTTTACTAGGGGTAGGATAAGGTTCAACGATTTTTCTCTTCAACATTACTTAATATGGCACCACCGACTGACACTTCAAATAGCGTTTTTCCTCAACGTCTCTGATTTTTATGTTAATCTATTGGGCGGGTAAGGCCCGGCGTCCGCCTACTACGATATGGCTCCGATATGGTCTATGATGCACCTTCCGATACAAAATCAAAATCGCGTCGGAATGTCACCTTATATCGGGGCAGTTGACCATTTTTCTGCGATTAGGCACAGAAAAAAAACCCTTCTGATGCATGGTGGATTGGCATGTCTAGACATATGTCTACGATTTTGCACCTTCCCGATATGTCTCCGATAAATTGACTTTTTGTATCGGTGCCATATCGGTAGGTCTAAATTTCTATCGTAGTAGGTGGACGCCAGGCCTTAGTCTTCAGGCGTCTCAGGTACTGTATTATACATGGTGTTGGCTTAATGACCGCTGGCCTTGAGAAATCTTATATAAGGATATTTTGGTGTTTATTAAAGTGTACATGTAATTTGGAGAGGTAATTTCTATTTTCATAGAGGGAAAGTCACATGTTGCCACATGGATATACAATTGTTCGGCGGTGGAATGGAGATGTGTAAATATATTCATCTCAGAACTAGGATTAATAAAAAAAGAAGAAAAAAACCACAACATGATTTACTACAGGGGATACTGAGTCCTCTAAATACCACATCTAATAGAATGGGATTTTCTTAAGTCAAGTTCAGGAAGCTTAAAGCATTAGCTCAGGGAAATCCATTCACTTATTCAATAATCCAATATAGTTCTAGACCGTTAATAACTAGATGGCGTTGAAATAAGATAATGTTCATATAGATATGTAAATTAATACTTGAATGCTTTTTCTTTGTCGTATAAAGTAAGGATGTATTTCAGAGCTGCTTGGAACAAAGAAACCTAAGAATCTTAGGATATGTCTGGGGATAAATTGTAAAAATACAAAGGTATACAGGCAGTAATACACATTTTTCTTATGGATATGAAGATGAAAATACCTAAATACGAAATCATATTGCAAAAGATATATTGATTGAACACCCTTTTGAAATATGATCGAAAACGAGGCGCTGTGGTCCAAGATGGCCGCCTCCATAAACATGCGTGGATTCTGGGATATTATGTCACTAGATGTCGCTTTATGTGATGGATCAGGGTATGACAGGGCAGTATCCGTGAGTTCATCCCCTCCGTGAACTATAAAGTCACCTGGTCTGACCTCGGCCCGAAGCGAAACGGCGAATACTCCCGACTTTATTTCACATATCAGTCTCTACCACAAGGAGTCGCCACCGGCAATATGTGCCCCCACAAAGCCCTCTGGTGGCGCTTGGATGAACCACGCGGGAGTGATAGCTGTCCTGGGAGCATGCGCACGGGACACTATTGCCTTTCCTCGGGAAAGCCTAAATGAAAGCTTAAATTACTCCGACAAGATGGAGTATGGGCCTCGACAAAAATGTAGGCGAGTAATTTCGAGGGTAAAGGTATTGTTGCGGGCTGGGGGGAGGGGCCTGGGGTGGAGTGGGGTTTTGTGTGAGGGAATATCCGCGTGGAGACGTTGGGAACGGAGTCATAACCGCCGGATATAAACCTCCTCATCGAGAACATACTTTCCGCTTTTCTGTCTGACACTGCAAGTTTGCTCTCAGTATAGGTCTGTTTCCATTGGCCGACGAAAAATGTGTAGATTTTTTGAGTTACCCAGAAAGTCTGTCGGTGGTGCCACTTACTGTGCATCGTATAGAAGGGTAGTAGATTTCACTCAGTGACCAAGCTTTCACTCAGTGGTGGGTGGTGCCACATTGCATAATCTAAGCAGAAAAAAGTTGCAGGTCATTTCACAAGCTGGTTCGTTTCCATTGACCGATATTGGGTCAGCAGTGCCAAAAGTCTGTCGGTGGTTCCTGATTGTAGATCGGTGACGGGAAATGGGCCAATGGAAATGGGCCTTATAGCGCCCCATTCTCCTCCCTCCTCCATCCCCACTCGCCGGACTATCCACACTCCCATCTAAAGGCCCGTTTACATTGGACGATTATTCCGCACCCATCTTTTTTATTTCTTTTTTGCAATTTTTAAGGGAATATTGTGTCACACAATCACCGAATTCGGCTATATGGCCGTTCTTCCACTTGGGCCCTAGACCCCTACTCCTTATTCTTATGGCGGGTGTTAAGCCGAATTGGCAGTGGGTACCATTTTTGTGTAAGTCTTTGGTATGACCCGGCCGGGGTTTGAACCCATGATCTCCCATGCTCGAGGCGAACACCCCTACCACTTGGCCACCGAGCTTGGTAAATAATTCTTAACGAACTAGGCTTAGAGCCTTGAGAATCCACTAGCACACAGTATTCCCGCTAGGCGGCATCATTGAGATTATAGGAATCTTTGGTTGCATTGATGTACGTCTTTAGCACGGGATGCAGGCCAGTGGATTCTCAAGGCTCTAAGCCTAGTTCGTTAAGAATTCTTCTCCATAGAGCGTAGTGAGAACCTTGTACAGATTACGACTTAGAGAGTGTGAGATCATATGAGGGGGGTGCACCACTGGCATGACGATCTACAGTCGCCATGTATTTAGTCGTCTAGTGTAAACCCCCGGGTTCGCCTCCTGAAAGCCTCTGAATGAAGCCATTTCCGAGCTACGCGCTGCATCGGAGTAAATATTTATTGCCATATATAAATCCGATCAAAATATCAAGGAACAGATGGAATTCAGGTGCACTCACTATGTCTCCTTATCATTATATATCTGGAAATCGTTTAAAACGCCATTTTAGTATTTTATAAAAGTGGTCACCTAGTACGGAGGGACGTATGAATATTCTTTCGTCACACAGTGACGATCGGGATTTGTACTCCTGGTCAGTCTAAACGAGACATTCGCCCACAGGTATATAATGATAATCGGTTGGAGGTGCCAGATTCTATAATCTATGGTCCGAATCGAAAGGTGTAAACTAGGCCTAAGATACTAAGGTATTTTGTCTAAAGCCCAATCGAATCTACCGAGTTCTGAACATGGATGTACCTTTGTCAGCAACAACAAAATGGTAATTTGTCTCAGGCGAGCCATCCTAACGTAGTCGGACCCCGTCGGTAGATGTAGGACAGCTAGGCAAAGGTCAGGCAACGATTAGTGAGCCACCTCCTTCAGATGTTATTTTGTCGCTGACGAGTTGTCGTTCAATGTTCCTAAATCGCTCGCCAAAGGTTTATTAATATGTTGATAAATCCAGTCGGCGACAAAAGAACAGGGGCCGACAGAGTACCTGCACTAATCGCTCAGTGATACAGTTTTGGGTGTTGATTGCTCTTCCCCAGCGATTAATTGCCTGTAGTGGTTCCTTTATCGGTGCCTTCTGTCACTCAGAAATCGTATTTCAGTCATTTGGTGTACATAATCGTATCTCTGTCGGTTAGTGTAGAACGATTTGCTTAGGACTAATACCAACCACCCCCTCTCCTTAATGTCCGCGGGTCGAGCGAAGGGTTACGTAATTTGCCTGCGATAAGTTTAGTGACTCCTATACGATTTGGGAACTAATCGTTCAACGATTAATCGGTAGATGGGTCTCCTTCCCCTTTCTGATATCCTGGGACACGAAATTTGCCCGAGACAAGTTCACCGACTCCTATGCGATTTGGGAATTAATCGTTCAACGCAGAATCGGTAGATGTGCATTGGACTCAAGGTGTAAATTGGACCTTATGCCTACTGAAGCCTCTCAACGAAGCCATTTCCGCGCTAGGCGCTGCAGCGGAGTAAAGATTGATTGCCATCGGAATGCAACCCTTTGTCTCGCAGCAGCCGACATTTGGGACTGCACCTGGCCTCTCCTCTTTTCCCGCGCTTTCTGAAGGAAGTGATTGAGTGTCTCCAATGTCGTCTGCTTATTAGTTAATCGGACGAATCAGAGGCTCGCACCTCTCCATTGGACACGGGCTAATATTAGACTGACAGGAAGGATAATCGCACTCAACGTCCACTAACTCGTATTTCAAAGTCGTCTGACAATGCGCGGCGGGAAGAAAAGGGCGGGAAAAAAGGGCGGGAAAACTGCAACAACAGAGCGATTATTTAAACAACTTTGAAGAAGCCCCTTAGAATGTCAAGTCTTGGCACTAGCGGGAAAAGAAACGGACACCCGATCGGGGGATTTCCATTTCGATTAAATGGAATTATAATCGAATTATGACGGATTTAAGTGGGTTTTTTTCTTGGTTACGATCGACTTTGATGTGTGGGATTAAAGCCTGTCGTGGATCCCATCCTGTTTTGAAGCTGGGTTCTTTCTATTTGTTCACACTTATCAAAGGAGCCATTACGTTTGAACGTGGGTATGTTTAATGCTGATATAAGGAATTTTCCAGTTTTATCTTTCTGTTCCTCACAAGGAGGTAGGTGATAAAAGAGGTTTGGTAATCAAAATGAAACATGATATTTTTTGTTAATATATTGTATGAAATAAAACGTGGTATTTCTGTAATGATAGTAGGCGTTAACTAAAACATTGCATTTCTGTGATGATCGTAAAGCCAGGCGTCCACCAAGTGGTCGGTTCTATTTATATAGAACGACCTGACCATGCTGTACATGCTACAAAAAGAGATTACTATTTTTATCTCACCCCTGATATTTTTTCTCCATGGACTTTCGGAACTCATATCTAACGCCCATTAGATATTTAGGAAAAATATCTAATGGGGGATTATGTCACAAATGTTTGCCCATTAGTCAATGTTAAGGGTGAGATAAATTCAGAAACCCATTAAAGTTTCATGTCAGAGCTTGATCCCATCTTGTTTGAATCGCTACGTAATTCACGAGGCTTCGTACTTTGTGATTCAAACTCGATGGGATACGGGCTCAGACCCTAAAGGTTTCCTCTATAGTACTGCGCAGGGTGCAGGATATAATTTATACTGCATAGGGAACAAGTAAAATCATTTACTTTACTGTTATCCGTCTGGATGGACGCTTACTCATCCAGTGTGTTCGGGAGTTTAGCGTACCTCAGTTTAATATTTACGACTTTTTGTACCCTGCCGAAATAATTGGTATTTCACCGGCAGGTGGGAAGGACACATAAGGAGGTTTTCAGGCATTCCGGTACTCGGTTCAATATCAACTGTTGGTTTGGTTGATCGCTCGGTGAAGATTAATAATGCATAATCCAATTATTGACATAGCTTTGTAAGATTATCGTAAAACCGGATGAGTTTTAATCTGGGCTCCCGTATGCGACGACTGGAGTTTGGCGTAGTGATATCACTACGCCAAACTCCAGTCGTCGCATACGGGAGCCCAGATTAAAACGAATAAGGTTTTGATTTTATCCTACCCCCTGTGAACGATATTTTTATGTGAGGATAATAACAAAAAACACGATAAAAACTTTCTGAAGTCCTCCATATAGCTCTCCTTGCTGCTCTGAAGGCGCTTGGAACTAATTTCAGCTGCTGATCTCTGATTGGTCCATTTTTTGTACGCTCCTAGGAGCGATTTTTTATCCGTATGCGACATACGGGCGCATACGGAAAGTCAATGTTAAGCCTATGGGATTTTATATTAGGGGTAGGATAAAGACAGAGACCATCGCAATTAGGACTATGGCATAGAGACTTAGGCCTGGCGTCCACCTACTACGATATGGCTCCGATATGGTCTACGATGTACCTCCCAATAAAAAATCCAAATCGCGTCGGAAGGTCACCTAATATCGGGCCAGTTGACCACGTTTCTGCGATTAAACACCGATAAAAACCCATTAAGATGCGTGGTGGATTGGTATCTCTAGACATATGTCTACGATTTTGCACCTTCCTGATATTTATTACCCACATGATACGGAGTCTCCATACTAAGCCTATGGAGATGACAGATCGCTACTGAGGAGGATACGGAGCTCCGTACCCTCCTAGGAGGATACGGATTTTTGAGATGAAAGTAGTCCCAAACATAACTTCTTAATTACGTTGAAAAGTTTTCTAACGATCATATTTATTGCTTAAATCTAAAAATAAGTGAGTAATAAATACAACATTACCATAATTTCGATCTGTGTGGCCGTATTCTCCTTGCAGTTGACGCTACGCAATACTCCTCGCTATCATTCGGAGTATTACTACGCGTCAACTTCGTGGAGAATACGGCCACTCAGATCGAAATCATGGTAATATTGTGTATGTCTCCGATATTTGCTTTTTGTATCGAAGCCATATCGGGAGGTCTAAATTTCTATCGTAGTAGGTGGACGCCGGGCCTTATATAGAACTGCATCGAGATTCGTATAAACAGACAATACTACACGAGCTTGGATGTGCCCGATTCTTCATTGAAGCAAAGCCGAGTGACGATTATTGCACATCCAAACGAGCAGTTGCCTGGTGTCTGATTATCTAGACATCCGTCTACCCACGTCACACACACACCATAAACAAGCAATCAAGATTATCCGGAGTCTTTTCCCCACACCAGGGTACCCCGTTAAACGGGTTTAAGAAGTATACTATACCGAAATAAATATCCCTTTATGCGGGGTGTCTCCCTATACGAGGTGCCCCCTTAATCGGAGTTGTCCCTAATAGGAGCAAATTGTCCATTAACGCGGGGTGACCCCTTCAAGAAGAAACAAACAAGTTTTGGTCAAAGTCGTCATTCTCCATGAGTTTGATGTGGAGTGATATGAACAAGGCGACAGCCTAGTGAATATCATAAAGTGTTCAAACGAGTTGGAGAACATCGACTTTGACCAAATCGAGTTGCTTTCTGTATTTATCTCACCCCTGTACACACTAAAAAAATGGATGACATACTGGATATAGACCATGGAGAATGGACTGCAATACTCATAGGGGCATGGTGAACGACTTCTTTGACCAAATCGAGTTGCTTTCTGTATTTATCTCACCCATTGTACACACTAAAACAAAGGATGACACACAGGATATAGGTCATGGAGAACGGACTGTAATACTCATAGGAGCATGGAGAACGAGTTCCCAATATTAAGCCTATAGGACAAAAATACTAGCGTTGAGAAAATAAGCAGGTTGGCCCGGAAGAAGGGTTTAAATGTATTTTGTGAATTATATAAAAGTCAATACCACAAGAAGACTTAATTCAAGAAACTAAGCGAAAAGAAAGCTTTGATTGGTACCATGACGTCCTAGACCTCATCTGACGTCACCTACGACACCCTCTGACGTCATCATCTCCGATCTAGCTGACAGTTCCCACAATCCCCTCCCCACCCGAAAACTCGACCATCGCGGTGACCCCAAAAAGCACACCTCACATGGCTTCCCGTCCCACGTGACCCGCCACGTGACAGACCACGTGACCGGATGTCAGCCGCTCAGGGGCCGCTGATTCACTAATCCGCCACGGGTGGCGCTGATAGTGGTTGAAGCCCGTGGTGGACAGAGTGGGGCATGGAGGGAGGTGGTGGAGGATTAGAGCGCCAACTGATACGCGGCTTATTGGGTTGTGAGATATAGACAGGCCCCGTCAACTCAACTGGCCACTCCGGGGCAGTGTCCATGCTCCATGACTAGATTCAGAGATCAATATGTAGTGATTTTTACGCATAGGATATTATCTTCATGAATGGCCTGAAGCAGGGATAGTGATGTTATGTATAGTATATTAGAGTAATGACTAGTCTGAACCGGAGGGCTTCTGTTTTTGTGATGTCTTTTCCGATAATCAACTTGCAAATTAATTTTTTACGATTACGTTGACGATCCGACTGAAAAACCGTTGCTCCCATAATATCGGATTGTATCCTTATAATCATGCGGTATCGCTAATTTTTAAGATGTGGTAGCGATATAACAATTCAGTGGCACATATTGGGTGAGCACCAACTGATACGCGGCTTATTGGGTTGTGAGATATAGACAGGCCCCGTCAACTCAACTGGCCACTCCGGGGCAGGGTCCATGCTCCATGACTAGATTCAGAGATCAATATGTAGTGATTTTTACGCATAGGATATTATCTTCATGAATGGCCTGAAGCAGGGATAGTGATGTTATGTATAGTATATTAGAGTAATGACTAGTCTGAACCGGAGGGCTTCTGTTTTTGTGATGTCTTTTCTGATAATCAAATTGCAAATTTATTTTTTATGATTACTTTAATGATCCGACTGAAAAACCGTTGCTCCCATAATATCGGATTGTATCCTTATAATCATGCGGTATCGCTAATTTTTACGATGTGGTAGCGATATAACAATTCAGTGGCACATATTGGGTGAGCACCAACTGATACGCGGCTTATTGGGTTGTGAGATATAGACAGGCCCCGTCATCTCAACTGGCCACTCTGGGGCAGTGTCAATGCTTTGTGCCTGTGACCAAAATTAGATTCAGAGATCAATATGTAGTGATTTTTGCGCATAGGATATTCATGACTGGCCTGAAGCAGGGATAGTGAGTTTACGTAAAGGATGTTATCTTAACCCTTTAATGACAGGACAATGCCTTAAGGCATTGCTATGCAACAGTAGGACAATGCCTTAACGCATCGCCTCGCTTAGGCAGGAGAAAGCCTAGACAGGCCTAAGTCCCTGTGTCCTCCTAGCCTTCGCCTCTGCCTCACTCTTTGCCTCCCTTACCCCCTCCCCCTACATCCTCCCTAAATCACTGGATTCCTGGACAGGGAGGGTTCGCACTTTACCTTAATCTTGCTTAATCATTTAATGAATGTTAATAATCAAAGACTTGAGTAAGTTAAGACAATCTCATAAAGCATTGCTAGGCTAGGACCAGTCCGTGGTTATGAATGAATGGGTTATATTATGTTGTGAAATAAGATGATTTTAAATAGAATGTCACCATAATACAATTGACATTGAACCAACGGTAATTCTTTTTATCACCTTAATGCCTGAACTATGGTAGTGATTCAAGGTAATTATCTTAATAACTGTTCTGTACCAGGGGTAGTAATAACAAAGTCAGTCTCTGAAAATGGATTTCTGAATGTTGTCTCATGTTGAGGCTAATCTAAGGACTGCATTAAGTGGAATGCACACGGTGGGGTTCATGTACCTCACAGGGTTCAAAATCTCATGCGATTCTGTACCTTTTCATGGGAAAACGTCTTAAACAATTACCGGGGGAACATGTCTCAGGGAAATGAAACCCTAAAATCTAGATGAAGAAATTGGGTTCGAGTACAGAATCTCAGCAGGATTTGTCTCAGAAAAACACCCTGTAAGTTACATGAATCCCATCGTGTGAATCCCACTTTACACTGCTGCAATGTCTCCACACTCTCCCCCCATTGGTGACCTGAACACTGCTATGACTATGCTGGGAGAATATTTCAAAGGCACATTGATTTTTCATACCTGTTAATGTCCTTGAACACCAAAAAAGCCTCCTAATTGAAAGACTCCGTATTGTAGTGTGTCTTTTATAAATCGTGTTGGAGAGTCTACAGTAGCTGGAATGTAGGATCTGTCACAGACCGATTCGTGACTTGTGTGTTCGTATCGCATGCTAGGTACGAGTTGCATGATCGGAGGCAGTTGGATATGAGAGGACTGTAGCATTGTACAAGTATCTGGTTATTCTTCCACTTGTATTGTAATTTAAATTCAAACGAGGTTACATGATGTCTGTAAAACTTTACTATTAAATACCTGTGCAGGGACTTCTATAAGCCATTTTCCACTGGCCGACTATTCGCCACCGATCTGCAGTCAGGAACCACTGACGCGAGATCGGAGAATGGAAACAGGCATGCAGAGAAGTGTTCACCGATTAATTGTGCGTAATAAAATAGAAAGTCCTGACCATGCTGTACAAGCCACAAAACGAGATGATAATTTACAGTTCATACGGAACGTTTTTCTTGACATTTCTTAAGAGGACGTTATTTCTGTTATAGTATACAATCGGGTAGTTTTACACTTACATTTATGTTATACTATCTACCGTGGTCATTTTTCGGCCCTGCCCCTGATTTTTGTTGTTGTTGTTGTTGTTGTTGTTGTATAAATAAGGATAGAAAAGCTACCACCTGAATGTCTATGCTCTAGTTTGATTGCCACTTCCTTACAAGTCTGTCTGCATATCATACTTTGTATATCAACTATTATCCTACCCCTAATTAAAAAAAAACCGGCACGGGTGTGACATAAAGTGTGGTTTACGGGGTAGGATAAAATCTAGACGACACTGGTTTGAGTCTGAGTTTACTTATGTCACTCATTTTGTTGGTTCCGTAATATCACTCGTCTTCGACTCGTGAAATTATAGAGCCAACAAAATGCGTGACATAAATAAACTCAGACTCAAACTCGTGACATCTCTTGATATTACACTTTTCATAACATTTAGGGATATTCTGATTAACAATTTTACCGAGTATCTTCTATGTACAAATACAAACAACCTGTTCTTAATTTGTATTATCAGAAACCTCTAAATAGTATAATTTCATGTTTCTATTGATGTCAATTGCAAAAATGTCAAGAAAAAAGAATATCAATCTGCCTTCAGCATCGGGACAATTAAATTAATAAGTACAAAGCGTAATTTTGGCGTCGTGACGTATTTTAAGTAATACAAAAGACCTCGAACAGCCATCCATACGGAATCAGTAACCACCTTTTCTCTTAATACAAATGAATCTCGGAATATTAACCCTTTAAGGACGCATGATGCCTGGAGGCATCACCACACTAAATACGCATGATGCCTGGAGGCATCACCGCTCTAAAGACGCATGATGCCTTGAGGCATCATTGTCCCAATATTAACAAAATTGTTTTAACAATGAAATAATAGAGCAATATTCATGAAATCTTCAGAAAATGTAGATAGAACATCATATATAGTATTTTCTATCAAAAAGAAATAAAATATTTTTGATTATGTATCATATTTCATGATTACAACCTTGTATATCAGTTTTAACCATAATGTGGCCATCCTCTAGTTAGACAGACTGCCACCAGCACTCGTCCTTATGGCACTAGCTGGGCCCCAGGCAGCCGTCCTTAAAGGGTAAAGGACAGTATAGTGATCTATCTACTCTGTTATAATTGACTCATTTGGATGTTTCCCTGACAATTAGAACTAGATGTACACAAATTCATTTTTCAAAATGCTAAATGTTAATACTATTATTCGTTCCCTTTTCCATGGCAAGGGGATAGGGCAACTATATACAGTGCAGAATAGTATCTGATCGCACAAAGATGCAAATATGATCACATACCCATGCATAAGAATAACCTTTACTGTAGGTAGTGGGGCCGAGATACATAGATTATATTGGAAATGTATGTAAGAAAAGTTTGATGAAAATGAAATACACCTCAGTCTGTGTCCATATAACCCTATAGAAAGGAAATTCCTCAAGGCTCCATCATGGAAATCATAATAGAATTCATTTTTCTATAAGTCGATAGCTTAGGGTTTATGCTTATTGTCTCATTTGTAAATGTCAAATAAAGCCCGGCGTCCACCTACTACGATATGGCTCCGATATGATCTACGATTCACCTTCCGATAAACAAATCAAAATCGCGTCAGAAGGTCACCTAATATCGGGGCAGTTGACCACGTTTCTGCGATTAGACACCGATATAAACCCCATACAATGCGTGGTGGATTGGCATGTCTAGGCATATATCTACGATTTTGCACCTTCCCGATATGTCCCCGATATTTGCTTTTTGTATCGGTGCCATATCAGTAGGTCTAAATTTCCATCGTAGTAGGTGGACGCCAGGCCTATCTCTTATACAAGTAGGTATGTATACGTACATATATTAGGAAACGCAGAGATATTTCCCATTATAATTAGACTTGTCTGGATATATATCTTATATAAGTATATATACGATATATCAGCCGCATATGCTCAGAGGAGTTGACGCGTAGTAATATTTAAGCGCATGCGAGGATATTGCGCAGATACAACTCCAAGCAGTATACAACCGCTTTTATCTGAAACCAGTCGATATTTATCATCCACCTTTTCCTGACAAGTCGTGCTCAGATATAAGCTCAATTATTTATGCAATATCTTTTCATAAGCACTATTTTTCCGTATGCACCGGCTTTTGCAACCCTGAGCATATACATCTTCCTATGCTCCGGGTATGTAGAAACACGCTGCCCATGTGTACGAGTAGCTGAAATCTCCGAGTAGTTGACGCGTAGTAATATCCGATTAGCGAGGATATTACGTGGTCAACTACGAGGAGATTACAGCAACTCGTACACAAAACCAGTCTTTACTGTATTTATTACCCACCTACACAATTGATAATAATTATATTGGAAGAAAATGTTTATTGCAAGCCATGTATGTCCAGATCACGCCATAATGCTACACACTATCAAGCATGGTGGTAATTCGGTGTATGCTTATACCAGTATATAGTTCCCTCTTTTCCCGTGTTTTTGGCATGCAAAATCTTTTATGACAGTGAATTCTGATGGTAAATGTGATTATCATAACTGATTATAAATAATTGATATTGAATGAATATTAGATGAACTTATTTTGAAGTATTACTATTTTCCCGGAATCTCCTACAGGAGATTCTGACATGCCAGAATCTCCGGGTAGCTAATTCCAGGTGCCCTATACGTTTCCTATGGAGACTCCGTAATAGGTGGGTAATAAACAAATGCTACTCCTTACTCGACCTGTGTAACTCTTCGTATGCATTTTGAATAGCGTAGACTTTTAAAAGGTGAAGCAACGTGAATTACGTAGCGATTCAAACGAGATGGGATCGAGCTCTGACAGTAAACCTAAATAGGTTTCTGAATTAATCTCACCCCTCACCCTATAAATATATATATGTATATATACACACACATTTCCCCATCGCCCTGTAAATGATAAATAGCCTATCAGACTTCAATCTTCAGAAGAAATTGTCAAACAACTGTCTTGCTGTTGCGTGCCCTATTAGGTTCTACCTCACAGTAAAAGTAGATTTCTGTCCTCATGTCAAATTCATCTTCCGTCAACTAACATTTCTGTAAGTTTGAGTGCTGTGACTAACTCACGTATTCCTCCCGAGCTGTGCAGTGTGACCGTCACCTCTATGGAGAGGTGCAGTGTCTGAGGAATGCTATACGGAAACTGGCTTGCCGTTTTTGAATGTCAAAAATCAGCCTGTTTTGTACCTAAATATGGCGACATTTTACCTGGTCACGTGATCACATCCCCCTTCCTGTTATGTACGGTCCTAAATGCGACATAAGGCCTATTTTCATTGGCCGACGCAACGGATGTAGATATTTTGAGTTGCCCAGAAAATCTGTCGGTGGTGCCACTCACTGTACGTCTATATAGAAGGATAGTAGATTTCACTCAGTGACCAAAATTTCACTCAGTGGTGGGTGGTGCCACATTGCATTGAGAAATGGAGCTTGGATTGAATAGGCAGCGTATAAAAAAAAATCTTGGTTTTTTATATTGTATTAGCAGGAGATACCAAAGTGGGGGCCTAAAGAAGAAACCAACAAATCTTGGTCAGTCATCTTCTCAATGGGTTTGATGCCGAGTGAACATCACATAGCATTCAAACGAGTTGGAGAACAACGACTTTGACCAAAACGAGTTGCTTTCTGTATTTATCTCACCCCTGTACACACTAAAAGAATGGACGACACACAGGGTATAGACCATAGATATGGTCTACGATGCACCTCCCGATAAAAAAATCAAAATCGCGTCAGAAGGTCATTTAATATTGGGGCAGTTGACTACGTTTCTGCGATTAGACACTGATAAAAACCCCATACAATGCGTGGTGGATTGGCATGTCTAGACATATGTCTACGATTTTGCACCCTCCCGATATGTCTCCGATATTGACTTTTTGTATCGGAGCCATATCGGTAGGTCTAAATTTCTATCGTAGTAGGTGGACGCCGGCCTACGCTGTGGAACAGGAAACAGAATGAGAGTGCCTGAATGAAACATATTATCGTAAAACTGGATGAGGTTTAATCTTGGCCACCGTGTTCCACGACTGGAGTTTGGCAAAGTGACTTCATGAGGCGAAGCTGAGTGAAGTCCGGAGCCAAAACTTCAGGAGTGGAATGCGGTGGCCAAGATTAAAGCGAATCAGGTTTTGATTTTATCCTACCCTATCTCCTCGATTTTGGAATATTACGTGATAACAATGCTGTATGCCACTAGTGGCATATAAAACTCTGTATGCCAGTCAGCGTGGCATATGGAAACCCAATGTTAAGCCTATGGGATTTTATATTAGGGGTAGGATAATCCTTATTATTCTGCTGTGTTTAAAATGTACCTCGTTCTTTGAACTCGGGATGCCTTAACACACACAAACAACTCGGGACAGATTTCATGCAGACACCACCATTTCTTTATAAAACATGGAGATGGGGTTTCTCACAAAGACCGTTGGTTACAAACGTGATCGGGGAACTTACACCTATCTCCTTTTTGTGATGGATAAGGTTCCTGAAACTGAGCCCAGTTTTTTAACCACTCTCAGGAATGACTTATCGTTCTTTGAGACGTGCTGAGAAATGCGACACGGCGACATGAATGCCACATTTTACTAGAGCTCTCAGAACTGTAGGTGTACTACACGTGTGTCATACACTTTTGACAAAAACACTTACTACGATTTTGCTCTCGAGAAGCTACCGTTGACGCGTCGGTAAGCTATGCAACAATCAAATCAAGATTGTGGAGCAATCGCAGAGCTCAGTGTCAATTAGTCGGCTCTCATAACTTAAAGCGGGCGTCCACCAACCACGACAAGGCTACGACAATGGCTTTCCGACGCTTTCCACGACAGGCCTACGATTGGAAAGCGTGTCGTAGCCACGACAGGCTGCGACTGGAAGCTTGTCGAGCGCTTGTCGGGGGCCTTCCGACAAGGCTACGACAATATCGGACATGTTCAATTTTTGCTACGACTAGACCTTTGTCGTGGAGTGTTGTGGTTTCCTCGATATCACTGTCGTAGTGTGTCGGGACCATGGACGCCCAATGACCTTTCATAGGGACCTCATAATGACCTTTCATAGGGACCTCTCAAGGACCTTACATAGGGATCTCAATCACCTTTCATAGGGACCTCAGAGATATTTTCTTGGGACCTTTCAATGACTTTTCATAGGGACCCCTCAATGACCTTTCATGGGCACCTCTCAATGACCTTTCATAGGGACCCCTCATTGACCTTTCATAAGGACCTCTCAATGCCCTTCCCTAGGGACCTCTCAATGACCTTTCATAGGGCCCTCTATACCTCTGAGTGACCTCTAATCTACCTGGCAGTCACCTGCCCACCACCACGTGATGTAGAATCTCTACTCGTGGATTGACCACCTCTATTTTGTCACGCCCTCTATCGGCCCGTGTAGAACTACCCCTAATCTCAGGCGGGATTATCTGGGGGCGGATTGTCACTGCGACACCGACTCATCCGCCGCTGATCCCCAGTGTGTACGTGGGATGATCTGATAAATCAGGGCGCGGTATTGACCGCACGGCGGGACACCAGCGAAACACCATTACGTTTCCTCAGCTTTCCCGTTTTCCCGCCTTACAATTTGTCGTCTGGTTTTCTAATACCCGCAGCGTATGAGGATTATACGGAGACATGGTTAGTGTGCCTGAATGAAATCTGTACTGAGGTGTATCAGAAATATCAGAAATATTCAACGTATTCGAAGAGCCATGTGAATATTTCCGACAAAAAACAATACGAATAAATATAATTCAGACACACTCACAATGTCTCCATATTGATATATAGATATATATAGAAATGATTACAAATGCTTGTTTGTAATTTACGTAGTGTGAAGTGCACGAATTTTCGGTTCTATAAGGCGTCTGGGAAGGAATTTGACCAATGAAAAAAAGAAAAACACAGATGTTTGCCTTGACAGATGAACAACAATGGGTTGACTTATAATTTCCTCTTGAGATGCCTAAATGTAAAAGAGGTAGGAGAGGTTGCATGGACTATGAGCTTGCTGCAAAAAACTAACCCTTCATTAGCTACGTGTCAACTCTGCGACATTGTTACGGTGCTGGGAACAAGTATCTTAGTCTTAGAGGTGTGTCCAGCTGACCATGACCAATCATCAGAGACCGAAATACCTCATTGACCCACATTAGTAACTGTTGTCTTTCGCAGTTGTAGAAATGGCAGGTCGGTTCGGTGCCAAGTTGATTACAGAAAATTATCCATGAACTCTACGAAATATCCTCGCATACGCTCGGATATGACTATGCATCAACTCCTTGGAGCATACAGCCGTTATCTTTAACCATAGACTGGCTCCAGTCCCTGCATTCAATGGCTACCCTCCTCGTTGGGATACATTCATGGGCCAGTCGGAGAAGGATACATACTATACGGAACTTTATTCTGATTCTGATTAATCATTTAATGAATGCTCATAATCAAAGACTTTAGCAAGTCTACTTTAACCAGTGAAAAGTGCATCAAGATTCTTCTCTAAGCCATGTCCTAAAATCAGTCACCACTAAATCGGGGTGCAACTACAGTATTTACCACTTGCCTTGTCCTCTTTCTCACTGGCCATAAATAACAAGAAATACCACCGCTTAGAGACGCGTGAGATCCGTTATAGAACTAGAGCTTAGAGCCGGGGTGAGTTATGAGAGAGACAGAGATTAATCTCCTGAAGAAGCTTCCAGGTTTGTACGAGGATTTAGCTTGGTAACAACAAAAAATGCTACAGACATGACAGAAGGGTGTTTTTTTAATCTAAGATAGATAAAAGAATTTATCTTACTGTGGTCTTTGTTGCAATTTTCGTTTTTGTGGAGGACGGTCTTACTGAAAAAATCGCAAATCTGAGTTTTTGAAATTGCAAAAACTTTTACTTTACTTTTTCGATCTGTTGCTTTGTAAAATTGATCATACATAAAAAAATGTCTTTCAATATGAAAGGAGAAGTAATAAGATGAAAACTTAAAATGTAATGAAATGTTAAGAAGTAATAAGATGAAAAAATGTCTTGGATTTCTGACCACCACGTTTGAAATACGGACTATGAATATCCTAGTTGGTATAGCTGTGGTCTTATCGAATCGTGGTCTTACAGTCATTACCGTTCTCAGTTTTAAAAACACCTCCCTGAACAATTTACAGTTAAATCTAATGTCTGTCGAATCGATACTATCTCTACACGAAAGCCAAGTTGCAGACGAGTTATACTAATATTTTAGTCAACGTGTATGGGAAGGTGTTCCGTATTCTCCCGTACGGAACACTGTTCCGTACAGCTTTTTCCACGTTGTGTGGCGAAACGATGCGTATTTACAGTAAATATAGCAATTTACAAAACAAAACTTTGAGTTTCCTCCTACAGCAAAATCCCCATTCCGGTACAGCCCGCCTAAGGGAGAAACCCGCGTTAATGGGCAATTCATTTGGAAGGTCTCGCCGTTTTCGTCGGCCAATGAAAACAGGCCTTCACTGTGACAGGTCTCCTGTGGGAGGTTTGATTGGCGTTTTAAACGAGGTCGTTTTGTGAATAAATTTACGATAAACGGTTCCGAAAAAAGATTGAATAAAAGGAGTGTCTACTTTAATTACATCTCCCTCTTCTAGACTTCAATCCAGTCTCCTGAAGAGGGGGTCTACGTTAGACATGGATAGACAGACACTAATTCAATCTGCATATTCTCCAAGAAGCGTTTAGATTTGCTGTGATGGGTCCATGTCTTCATTCAAAGTCCCATGTTCCAGTCAATTCACCCGCTCCTCACTGCATGACAGTCTGGCTGTACAACTCTTGTCGTTTTTCGAGCGTGCTCGTACGCTCTATATGCGTTGCCTATGAAAGGTTATTCCTATATACCCATTTCCGAACACTCTATACTTACATACCGCTGCTGGGGGTGCAGTAATTATGAGTTATGTAGTGAGGGTGATGTTTTCGTCCCGGGCTGATGTTTTCGTCCCGGGCTGACCACGTGATATAAAGAGTGCCAGGATGAAAACATAGCTGTTGCAGTTCCTCGATAAGGGTAGCCATTGTTCATGGGGCTAGCATAGTTAATTAAAGATTTTTATCGATATTTGAAGGTATATAGGAATAGGGAAAACAAGTACCGGTAAGCAAAAGTCAAAGTTATACTCGGTGAGGACCTCAGCTCGTAACTTTGAACTTTTGCTCACCGGAACATAGTTTCCCTCTAGAGTGGTCACATACACTTCAGCATGGTGAAAAAAATCCATCCCTTCACTATCTCTGTGCTATTCACTGTGTTATAGGAAAAGGAGCAGGGTGCCAGTGTCTGAGGGTCTTAGAGGCATGCCCAGCTTACCATGACCAATCACTCAAGACCAAAATACCTCATTGACCCACTGTTGTTTGATATGTTTTCAATCATAGTCATAGGCAGTTAGAGAAATGGCAAGTTGACTGGGTGCAAGTGAGTTACAGAAAACGATCCATAGACTGAATCTTACCCAAATCTTTTAGTTGTTATAATAAATTGGTCCACACTCCACCTCTTTTGACCACAAAGTAATTCACTTCACTTCGTGAATTACTCCGCGGTCAAACTCAGTGGAGTACGGACCAAGTTATTTCCATCTCGTGAGTTTCCTTCGAGATATTCCACTCATTACATGGACCATAACTGGTCACAAACTGCTAAATACACGTTCACAGTAATGACTGCTCGTCACCAGCGAATTCATTTTTCTGGTACCTGGCAAGCACAGTTAGTATTTATTGTCAGGCTGGTACCGGCCTGTCAGACGCCTTACTGATAGTCAGGAACCAGCGAATGAGGCGGCACAAATGTGTCTCCGGCGTACAAAACCCGCGACACTCCTTTACCATATATGGGCATGCTGGAGATTGGCGTGTCATTAGTGCGCAGCCGCAGAGGATATTTTGTAGCGTCTCGGCATGTCGTAATTTGTTAATTCTGTCAGTCGAATTTGAAGTATTCCGCAGGCGTAGAGCAGATAACCATATCCAAATGTTGTGGACTCCTTACGATAACCTTTTTCGTCGAGAACAAAATTGTAGACTGCAAGTCAGGGGGCTGTTGAATAAACTACGAACGAGGAAAAATATCTCAGAACTGTCTTTGGGACCATAGTGTTATATAAAATAATGTGTCTTAAGCATAAGATATTTTGACGATAAGAGTAAAGCGCCAAATCCACTGAGGCGATTTTTCATGCGAATTAGTGGTCGCCGACGTTCGCAGAAGTTCGCACAAAGTTCGCTCAGTCGCCTGAAATTCGCATGAAAAATCGCTTCAGTGAATCCGGCAGTCCCATGCAATTCGCTTGGTACTCAGATGGCTCATGCAAACTCGCATGGCCATGCAATGGCATTGAAAAAATATTAAAAGTATTGAATAATTTCGCATGAGATTCGCATGGGATTCGCATGTGAACCTAATGCCGAGGACACACCATGCGAGTCAAGGCAGCGATCTCTTGATTCGCCAACACAAAATAGCATATATCTGAGATATTTTTTCATGGTAATATCTCACAACGATAATTTAGTGTATCAGAAGCAATAATCAAGGGAAATATGAAATAATAGCTCACATACACGCCATTTTGTTTTGGCGATTCCAGAAATCGCTGCCTTTTTCGCTTGGTGTGTCTCCGGCTTTAAGGTCTTACAAAGTGTTGTATACAAATAATTTCATTTAGAAAATATCTTCTGTTATGTCATACAACAATGAATGATAAACATTGTCCAGGATGTCGTGTATCGCCGGAATCATCGTATCGTCCAGCACCAGAAACGAACGAATTGTATTCAACAGCTCGCTCATCGTAGGGTTATTGTAGAAACGTGATCAACTGCCACAATTTCCGCTTTCATTCCGAGCGATATTCATTTTTAATCGGGAGGTTCATTTTAAGGCCTGTCGTAGACGATTTGAAACATTGTGGGCGCCGGATTTTATTCGTCACTCACTTGGAATTCGAATAATTCGACGGATTTGTCCGTATTTGAAAATCAATAGGTGGCGCCACTGTATAAAGTAGGACATGCCTTTAACCCTTTAAGGGAGAATTATGCCTTAAGGCAACAACCGCCCAGGGTGGATGATGCATTAAGGCATAGTTTGCTGGCTATTCATATTTGATGAATATCTATTTTCAAAATGGAAATCATTTATCGAAAAAATTGAAATTTGCACAGAATGTAGGTCTATCAAACTACCTTTGATTTATAGATAAAAGAATATATCATATGACATATTTTATCACATGATGAACCTTGGAATTCTGAGTTCAGAGAACAATGCCTCCACTCCATAAGGCCTGTTTCCATTGGCCAATTTCCCGTCACCGATCTACAGTCAGGAACCATTGACAGACCTTTGTCACTGCTGACCCAAAATCGGTCAATGGAAACGACCCAGCTCGTGAAATGACCCATGACTTTTTCAGCTTAGATTATGCAATGTGGCACCACCAACCACTGAGAGAAAGCTTGGTCACTGATTGAAATCTACTACCCTTCTATATAGACACACAGTGAGTGGCACCACCGACAGACTTTCTGGGTAACTCAAAAAATCTACACCCTTTTTAGTCTGCCAATGGAAATTGGCCTGTAGATGTAGACACAGACACAAGAAGTCGTCCCTAAGATCGTAGTTGTAATGCTTACTTTAATTAGTAGTGAATAGTTTTGATAAATTTACTAATAGGACTATGTGTCAGTGCAAAAGATAAGTATGTTATATTTTCCTACCCCTAATATAAAATCCCATAGGCTGAACATTGAGTTTCCGTATGTCACGCTCACTGGCATACAGAGTTTTATATGCCATTAATGGCATACAGAATTGTTATCATGTAATATTCTAAAATCGAGGAGATAGGGTAGGATAAAATCAAAACCTGATTCATTTTAATCTTGGCCACTGTATGCCACTCCTGGAGTTTTGGCTCCGGACTTGGCTTCGCCTTGTGAAGTCACTTTGCCAAACTCCAGTCGTGGCATACGGTGGCCAAGATTAAAACTCATCCAGTTTTACGATATGACCAAACTTGTGTCCTATTCCCATTGGTGTCCTTTATGCCGGGTGTTCCATTCAGGGAAAGAGAAGTACGAGGTTTCTGACGGGGAAATGGTGTCAGAGGCTGACAAAATGAATATTCATGAAGGTCTTTTTAGTGGCTTGAGTGACCACATAAATACAGATTTTCAGTCCAATTGGTTCACTCATATCGTTTCGAATTACTTTAGACTACAAAAGATTGAAATATGTTATACAGCGCAGTTATGGACTTGTCAATTCAACGTCATGGAGGGACGTATTTGTTAAGTTAGGCCGTATTTTTCATATAAGGACGTAATTGTAACATAAGGACGTATTTGTCACGTAAGGACGAATTTTCTACGCAGGGACGTAATTGTTACGTACATAGGGACGTATTTTTCATGTGTATGCACCGTGTGTGACATGTATAGACATTCATGAACGAGTGTTTATCCTGCGAGGATATGCCACGGATATGCCATATAATATTTATATGCCACAGGTGACATATGAAGTTAAAAACATGTGACGGGGTAGGATAAAATCTAAACGTCACGAAATTTCATACAATTGTTTATATGGCATGAGTTGTTTTCGCGGAATGATATCACGAAGCAGAGCTGAGTGATATCTGTAGCAGAAGACAACAATGTGTCGGAGGGTTGATAATATACAATGATGAACAGTACTACGAATAAACGTAGTTACTGAGTCCGTAAGGATGGACGTTCGGGGACTTTTGTTCCATAAAATACGTCCCTGGGCCTACAGCCTCGGGATAGAATGAAAATAAGGTGAATACGGTGAACTATCCTGCACTTTGGATGGTTGGTTGTCCAGCAGCTTTGATATGACGAACAATGTGATCAAAGACGATAGAGTAATTTACATTATTAAGCCGGGCACCCACTGCTTGCGATTTGGCTCCAACATGGCTACGACATGGATATAAATCGAAACTCTCGTATCATAACCTTGTCAGAATGTTGAAAAATTCAGTTTTTTAGAATGTCAGTGTACGAAACTAAATTGTATCATCACTGAGTCGGAGGGTTGAAGAATTTGGTGTTTCATTGTGTCGTAACGCTAGTCGTAGTGTGTCAGGAGCTAAGTGGGCTCTTGACCTTAGGGCCTTGACCTCCTGAGCTCCTGACACTCTCCGACACAGGTCACGACACGGGTCATGACACGGGTCATGATAAGGGTCAAGTCGCTTCTGACACACCACAACACAGAATTGTTCAACATTCCGACAAGGCTAGAATAAGTGAATTTTGTGTTGCACTCTGACACACTACAACAGAATTTTCCAACCTTCCGATACTGCGACGATACTGGAATTTGTTTCGAATCCATATCGTAACCGTGTCGGAGAGTGACACAAACAGCGGGTGAGGACCCTGAAAGCCCAGTACACATCTACCGATTCAGGGTTGAACGATTAGTTCCTAAATCGTATAACAGTTGGTGAACTTGTTGCAGGCAAATTACGTAACCCCTCGGTCCGTGTCGTAATCAGGGTGCCATTTACCAACATTCCGTTGTCGGTGACTGGTTTTATCAACATGTTGATAAACTTTTGGCAACCAATTTAGGAACATAGAACAACAACTTGTCTGCGATAAAAGAACATCTCAAGCGGATGGTTTCACTAATCGTTGGCTGACCCTTGCCTAGCTGTCCTACATCTACCGACTAAGGCTGCTCCGTAAAGGCGGGCGTCCACCAACCACGACAAGGCTACGACAATGGCTTCCCGACAAGGTCCATGATTGGACTACAACTGGAGGCCCTGTTGTAGTTGGTGGATCCCAGTTCCCGACAAGAGTCTACAACAAGGCCACAATAAGGCCACGATTGGAAGCTTGTTGGGAGCTTTCTGACAAGGCTACGGCTACATCGAGCATGTTCGATTTTTCCCACGATTGGACCCTTGTCGTGGAGTGTCATGGCATGTCGTGAGCGTGTCGCAGAGGTCTACGATAGGTGGAGCGTGCAGTTCCCAACATGCCCCAACAACGCTGTCGTAAAGAACCTCCCCCCTTCTTAGGACAAGGCTGCGACAAGCGCCGATTGGAACTTTCTTGTCGGCGCTTGTCGTAGCCTTGTCGTGGTTGGTGGATGCCACCCTCTAGGGATGCTCACCTGAGACAATTTATTTTTCCTTTGTCGCCGATAAAGGTACATCAATTTTTCGAAATCGGTAGATATGTATTGGGCTTAAGTGTCCAATCTTTGGTTCATTGATTCAATTATGGGTTAGTCCCCCGACCCCACCCAAGCCGAGACAACCTGTTCTGGACTCCATCTCTGAGTATAGAACTAAATTCATAACTCTAAAACCAAGAAACAAGTACTTGTGTAAAAACTCGGAACAGATACAACGAAACTGATTTGAAAAACGGACCGACAAGCAGCCTTTCCAAATATTTATTATATGTCCTCCTTGATCAGAAGTTCGCACTCCTCCAACACCAAATCACTGAGTCCTCCCTTAGAGTCAGCTGTATGTAAATCTCAAAGGAGTATTCGTCATGGATTCATTGTATAGATAGCGTAGCTTTAACGAACGATCGACAGTATGGACACAGGCAATGCATCAGTTGTTCTAGTTAGTTATCATACAGTGCATCGGTAGCTGCATTTACTAGTATCAGTGCATTGTTGTAGTTGGTTCATGTATACAGTGCATCAGTTGTTGTAGTTAAGGATTATGTATATATACAAGTCTGCAGGGGCCTGTGGTGGGAAATTCAAACCCAGGGACCATTGGATTATCCCTCGTAGTGTCCCGGATTGCCTCGGAATGTATTCAAACTATGGAGTCATGCGAGGCCAATTGCGTAAGAAAATATGGCGCGTCAGCGAGGGAATAATACTAAATGACCATAAGTTGGGTTAGCATAACTTTGGTCGCGCCTGTAGATTGCATGACAGGGAGGCGTCAATATTGATGAATATAGAGGATAATGACGGTTGCATTACTCCATGATCGAACACAGTGTCAGTCGATGATTTATTGGGAAGTGATGGGTAGGCTCAGAAGATGGTAAGTCAGGTTTATACTCCTCAAAGTTCAAGTACACTTCTTTGGGCAGCTGCACTTAGCTGCCCTACAGTGCTGCCCCTCCCACCTGTCCATCAGCAGGAAAGGGGCGTGGCCTATGGCCGTGATTGGCAGCTCCACGCGGCTTTTACCGTAAAACCTACTGGATTTGTTTTTTAGTCAGTCGAGGAGCGGCAGCAGTAGGTGACAACAGTAAAGATAGACCACCTACCTTAGTGGCTTTACGGTTGGGCTTCGGCTCATCAAATGACCAGGCTATGTTTCTGATTCAGCCTCAGCTGCTGGTGCCATTCCCACCTCCGTGCTACGCTTATTTATATGCGCATGCGCGATAGAATCATCAGTTTGTTGTTCGTCGGCCACAGATCGCCCAATGCGAACAAAACTACTGGCACGCTTGGCGTTTTCTTCTTCATCAGCAAGACTCTTACCGATTCGCACGAATGAAGACGCCTTCTTGCCTATCCTCACAAAATGGCTGGCCCTTTTCGCAGCCGCCTCCTCCGCATCATTCGGGATGTATGCATCACTCTCATCCACATCCGATTTCTTCCCGATTCGTACGAATGAGCTGACCCTCTTGTACTCCGGATCTTGCATTTCCGATTTGCCGATTCGCACAAAGGCACTGGCTCTCTTCTCGTAGTCATCATCATCGGCATTTTTCTTGCCGATTCTCACAAAGCTGCTTGCGCGCTTGGCATCATCACTGTCCCATTTCTTGCCGATTCTCACAAATGCACTCTTACGTTTCTCCATGTCATCGTTGCTCTTTCCGATTCGCACAAAATGACTTGCTTTACCGATGCGTACAAAATGGCTTGCACGTTTGTTCTGTTCAGGTTCTTCATCAACATAAAGATCATTGTCCGATTTCTTCCCGATTCTCACAAAATGACTGGCACGCTTGTCGTAGGGCTCCTCGGCTCTTGCATAACCCTCATCATCTTTCTTACCAATGCGCACAAAACTACTGGCTTTCCCGATTCTCACAAAATGGCTGGCGCGTTTGTCTTCTTCTGCAGGACCCATATCAACAAAGTCTCCCGGTTGGTCCTTCTTTCCAATACGCACAAAACTACTAGCCTTGCCGATTCTCACAAAGTGGCTGGCTCTTTTCTCTGCCTCGTCCATATCATCAGAACTCTTGCCAATGCGTACAAATGCACTTTTACGCTTGTTGTAATCTAAAGGGCTCTTTCCGATACGCACAAAAGCACTTTTTCTCTTCTCCGGAAGTCCTTCTCCATCTTGGCCGCTCTTTCCGATTCGGACGAAGTGACTTGCTCTTTTGTCGCCTGGGATCTCTTCGGCTTGTTCGGCGAGGGCGTTCAAGACCTCGGCCTGTGGATCGCTCTTCTTGCCGATTCGCACGAATGAACTAGCCCGCTTTTCGGCAGGCGATCGCCCGATTCGCACAAACGACGAACGACCTCTGCCTATCCGAACGAAGGAGCTCATCTGTCGTTTGTAAGGGTCTCGTCCGATCCGAACGAAAGACGATCGCTGGCGTTTCTCTTCTTCGGGCATGTCGTAGGGCATGGCAAGGTCTTCGCCATTCTGGAGGTCATCGAAGAGGTTGTTGGAGTCGAGTTTGGCCTGGCGTTGGGCGTCCATCCGACTGTTGATGACTCGGATGCAGTAAACGACACAGTCGTCGTGCTTGCCCTCGTACTCGAGGACGTCACAGAAGTTGGAGCATGCCACGGTGACGTCAGCCTCGATCGATGACGTCAGCGTCAGGACCGGAAGTAACATGATCAGGAGCAAGGAGTTCCTGAGACTGGTGGACGTTTCTCGAGCCATGGTGGAGCTGCAAAGAGAAGAGAAGAACTTAGTGTTAGTCTCAGTAGAATGGGAATGTTCAATAGAAACAGGTTTAGTAGATTTAGTCTCAATACATATTCGATTTTTCAATTTTAGTTTCAATACAAAACGATTTCTCAATTTTCGTCTCAATACAAAAAGAAATCTCACTTTTAGTCTCAATACATGAGGGTTTTACAGTTTAAGTCTCAATAGAATTATCTCAAATTAAACCATTTCTCAAATTGCCTCGTGAAATCACTATGCCAAACTCCAGTCGTGGCATACGGTGGCCAAGATTAAACTCATCCAGTCTTACGATAGTAGTATGTGTATGTTCTCAAATACGATTATATCTAATGAGGAAAATTATATCTGGGTACATATATGTCAATTCTGCCAAGGGCGTAGTCAGGCTACAATAACAACTCTTAAAGTCAATTAATGGGAACAATAATAGCAAAAAATGATGAAAGACGTGGTGACTCTGTAGTATGTGTGTATTCTCAAATGATATTCTCATTGAAAAAAAAGACGATTTCTGGATACATTTGTTAGTTCTTCTAATGGCGTCGCTTTCAAGCTTAAAAGATCAGGATACAACATGAGCTCCCAAATTAAATTAAAAGGAAGAATAACTTAAAAAAAAATCGTCATCCAAAGGCGGATTTAGATGGTAAAACCATAATGTAAGGCCATCTCGTCGAGATGAATTATGTGCGCAATAACAAAAAAAAGAGAGAAATATCCAGATTGAGATATCATATTAGTGAGCCCTCATATATCTTGTAAATAGTCGAGATTTAATCATTATATACCCTAAAATGTCAGCTATAGCCGTACATTGAAATAAATACCACCTAACGTTGATCCTAATTAATGCAATGATGGTGGGGAACTACTTTAAGTTAATCACAGTGGGATAGTGTTTGACGGAATGAGGATTATGATTCCTCACTCTGAATTGACGCAATCACATCCGTACATCATACCCCCCGCTCAAACAACAGATCTCACTGTGACAACTTAATATTGTGAGTGAGCTCTGGGCCTTGTTTCATCTCGCCATCTCTCGCGTGTGCAATCCCCAAGTCTCGCGGCGACGAGAGTTGTACGAAATCCCTACGAACATTAAAGCGAGCGATAAAAAGGAACTAACAGCAATTTCCGCTGTCGTAAGGCAATCCATGGCGTACTTGAAGGAGGGTTGTGGAATTTGCATTGCTATACCTCACTATGTCTGGGGAAATGTACGACTGGGGCTGCTGGGGTGGGACAGGGTTAGAATCTACAGTCCCTAGATAAACAGTGGTTACTGGAGTGTACTGTGAGTATTCTCAGTTTGACATCTATAAGGAGGTCTGGGACCTTAGAGCAATCGCTCTAATCCACATTCAGATATATATCTAAGGCCCTGGGTGTATGTCAAAGACTTTAATGTGAATTTCTGGGAAAATATCGAATATATTTTACTCGAAAGAAGGACTTATATGAAAATACAGCTAGAGAAGATCAATATATGAACCATCAAACTCAAAATAAAAAAGTAAAAAATCCATCAATGAATGATTTTATGGCTTAGTTGTCTCCTCTAATGAGAATATTCTTAAGTCAGGTTAAACTCCTTTTAAGGTATACAACTTTCCCAAACTGAGTCTTTGGGGCTTCCTCGTGTATAATACAGCTGAAAATGGAAACGATTTCTATCTGAAAGTCATCAAGTTGGGCTAAATTCAAGAATCGCTGCCTATAATCTTCTAATGTAAATAATGGGTTAGGCCTACTACGATATGGCTATGATATGGTCTAAGATGCACCTCCTGATAAAAAATCAAAATCGTGTCGGTAGGTCACCTAATATTTGGGCAGTTGACTACGTTTCTGCGATTAGACACGGATAAAAAAAACCCCATACATTGCATGGTGGATTGGCATATTTAACCAGACATATGTCTACGATTTTGCACCTTCCCGATATGTCTCCGATATTTGCGTTTTTGTATCGGTGTCATATCGGTAGGTCTACATTTCTATCGTAGTAGATGGACCTTACATGAGATTCCACGTAGGACGTTTAGAGCAGACAAAATACCCCTATGGGACAATCATCACGGTTAGAGAGGAATTCAAAAAGAGGAAAAACCCCTCAGAACCCCACCACCGGGGCCCTATTGGACAGCGCCTGGGGGATTACGGGTACACAAGGCCACATGCCCACGGGGCGAGCTACGACATGCCTCCTGCTATCGTACAGAATTAGAAATAGGTCTAAGATAAGGAGGTACTATAGAGAAACTGTCTTACTGACACAGCCTGACACAGCCTCAAACTTCTCACACTCTAATGCTCCTGGATTCAGAGATTTACGAGTAAAAACACTATGTTTCTGTCTTACGGTGGTTTTCTGACTCAGCTATGGCACTTAGCAGTTGCCTTCCGGATAAAAAAAAACAACATTAAAAAAACCTTCACATTTAGCGCGTTGCATCTTGGGACTTTTCTTTTCTCAACCACCGAAGATCAGAGACCCAAAGACAGTGTTTATGTCTGGGAACCCCCTCTGTATGCACCATAGATAAAACTTCAAATACTCTGTATGGTAAATGCGTGAATAATTGGTTTGTAATTGTGGCGGCTTTCTATTAATTATTCACTCACATATAAAACAATAACAGCCATGTTTATTTTAAACACTCATAAATCCATCAAAGGGTACGGAAATGCGCTTGATATTAGATCTAATTGTTGATGCATCTCCACTGTTCCCTTCTTCCTCTATGTTAATGCCAGCGATTTCTGTCTAAATGCAGTGTAAGGCCTGGCGTCCACCTACTACGATAGAAATTTAGACCTGCCGATATGGCACTGATACAATAACCAAATATCGGAGAAAAATCGGAAAGGTGCAAAATCGTAGCCATATGTCTACACAATCCACCATGCATTGTATGGGGTTTTTATTGGTGTATAATCGCTGAAACGTGGTCAACTGTCCCGATATTAGGTGACCTTCCGACGCGATTTTGATTTTTTTATCGGGAGGTTCATCGTAGACCATATCGGAGCCATATCGTAGTAGGTGGACGCCACGTTCCCAATTATACACATCAGTATGCTCAGTATATTGTAATCGATTCAAATTTTATACTGGTACATAAATATGATGTATTGACCAGTTTGAAATACCCTAACTGCCCTGTGTGAAGGGAGTCTTCTGATTGGCTGTTTTAAAATGACGTGATAGGACAGGAATGTGTATTTGCGAATGTTGAAAAAAAAAAATTCACAAATTATGTTAAATCGGATAAAACGATATATAGAAATGAGACAATATTTTTGGTAATAAGATTAGAGTAAAAACAGATTTTAACATAAAGAAATTCGAAATACGAAACCGTGACTTATAAGGTGTTAGCTATGCAACCTGTCATATAGATCATCTCACTCTCCTCCCAGATCTTTCATGGCGCTTGCGCTTACAAAACTTTGCTTCAACCCAGTGACATCACATAGAACTAGGAGCAAATGGTACATTCATCATTGATGAATGGGCGTGCAACTGTCTGAGTCTAGGATCCAAACATGTCAAGCACAGTGAATAGCACACAGAAGGTGATGGTTTTCTCAGCACGCTGGAAGTCTATATGTGACCACTCTAACCCTGAGGCAATGTATATAGGGCATACGAGCACGCTCTAAAACCATATTTTGGGATTCAGATGTAACTGTCAAAAGTTCTGAAAGTGTTAAATCAGCTTCGCAGACGATTCGGCAGTTTCTCTCTCAGCACTAGACAGTGATTGGACTGCTCCTTCAAAGGAGCACATGTGTCATGCTGACAAACCTTTTTCTTGGTATGTATCAACTTTCTACTCACAAGACCAGCAATACTCGGAGACAGAGCAGATAGATATCATAAGAAAAACACACAAGTATCAGAGGAGAAACACTTACATTAGGCCACTCAAAGAAAAATAGTTTCTCATCACCGTGCATCAGCAAAAACGATTTTAGATTTTTTTCTTTTTTTCAAACAAGATGAACCTTGATAGAAATTATGAAAGGTATATGTATTTAGTATCAAATTAAAGCTCCTGATGTCAGCGATGCAGTCAATGTATAACCAGTGTAAGTCTGAAAACCCCGCATAAGCGGGCACCCCGCATATGCGGACACTTTGGCCCGGAAGGGAGGGTGTTCGATTATGCAGGGTTTTACTGTATGTCTGAAGCCCATTTTATGACACTTCAAAAGCCATCTTTGATCCTGCAAAAAAGAAAAAAAGCGCCCTCGTCATATTTTTCATGGCTTGGTGATGAGAAACTAGTTTTTCTTTTTGAGTGGCCTTAAAGTACATTTTGGGGAAAGAAATATATGGTATGGTTGGTTTTGTTAAGACATCGCTCTTTCCATGAAAACAGATGAGATCTCTATGATGGGTAGTCGAACAGTAACTCAGTCACTCATAGGGAGTTTCAGCGGATACTAACAATGCACAGGTCACGTGACCAAAGACCGTACCAAAGGTCGCAGCTGTCAATTATCCTGCTTCTTCTAAGTGGGGTTAAGGGCAATGACCTAGTGCTGGTTGATTTATGGACGAGTGTGTGTATGTTAACTAGGCTTTGATTTCTTACACGAAATGATCTATGAAGTTTTGACATTCTTGGACAACAATAGTTCTCGTAGCAATCTCAAGACGAATCTCATTTAATATGCTTTTTGTGAATAGTATGATAAACACGCAAATACTCAAAGAAAGGGTGTGGTTTTCACAGATGGACTATTTTACCCCTTTGGCATCAATTTTGTCAGGTCTTTCATATGTAATCCTACTGAGTTTATCCTGCACGGGATCATTTTGATAATCTAGGATCATACATTGAAGCCCCTTTCCTTCTTACGGGTTATCGTTTGGAAGTCTGTTCGCTAAGACAGTATTAGCCACCCATAAGGTCATCCATAACTGTTCAATAAAATTGACCCACATCGTCACTTGGTCCCTGACATACAGAAAGGAGTCTACATGTATGATCCAAGATTATCAAATGGGCCCCAGTTTAGTTCATCACTGGTGAAAACACTTTTTATGAATGGTCTGTCCTTAATTTTATTGATATCTAGTTCTTCCTATAGGCATCCAATTGCGGTGCCTTTTGGGAGGGTGCTTTAGCCCTGATTTGAAGTGGAGCCGAACATGGCCCAGGCAGGATGGGGACGTGATTTGGGAGATGGAATCAAACATTAATGCGGACAAATTGTCTTCTACTATAAAAAGCATCAAAGAATGTAGTAAGTAATAGTTCTGGTAATCAATCCTTACAGATTATTCCACCACAAGGAACGTAGTCTTGACGTTTTTTCTGTATCTTGATTTCAATGTTAAAAACCCAGCCTAACATAACAATTACAGAGAATACAAGGTGCTGTAATAACGTATGTTAGATGGATAAATATGAGGCATTGAGACATTTCCTGATTGGTCATATTTGGGGATAAACACAAAACACGACAAGCATTGCAAATGATTGAAAAACCCAGAGTTATTTCATAGAAAGTGCGTTTAAGGCCATATTTTAAAGTTTCTACCAGAATGTTTATAATGAATATTGCAATCCCAGTGTCCCATCATTGGGCTGTCAATCAACCTGTCAATCACCTCGCGGTGGGATCTGATTGGCTGCACCACTGGGCAGTCATACACGAGGCCACTCCCCTCCACACTCAGGTATCCTGGGTAAGGGTCCCCTTTCCAGCTTCCCATTAACCCTAAACCCTCTAAATGCCCATCAGACTATAAATGTCCCTCTATTGCATGTGTCATCAAGGTCTAAGTGTGTGCACAGACTGGCACTGCTCATGGGTGACTAATCAGTTCGCTAATTGATAACCTCCACAGTCACGGATAGAGCCAGCCAGCCCCCTCAGTTACATGTGCACATCTCTATGTTACTTCACCCCTAGCAGTGTTATGTAACTAAAGAGTATTTGGCCATAGGTATATAAGAGAAAACGGATACTGAGCCCATATAGTTAGGGATATGATCCTAAAAAGAGGCCTAAAAATGCACTTTCGTGGCAAACTCTTGTAAACACCCTGGAATGTGGCTATTGAGGAGTAATTTGGGCCGATTTCTGATATTACCGTTGCTCTAAAAGTGGACGAAACTCAATTTTTGGCTTGCCATATCCCTGACTAATAGGAATGGTCGTTCGAGGTCTTATAACTCATAAAATACCTTCCGATGCTGGAAGTGGAGGACTACTTAATGGGACAAAAAACTGCATCCCTACGGGCTAAGTTTTTTTAATTATCATTAACCTGAATAACATTTTGAAAAATACGTCATTGTATAACTTACGAGGTACACTGTGCGCACATTGCACCCGAACGTTATCAATACCACACCCTTAGCAGCGGATAGCATTTAATATTCCTATATACCCATTTCCGAACACTCTTTAGTTACATACCGCTGCTGGGGGTGCAGCAATTATGAGTTATGTAGTGAGGGTGATGTTTTCGTCCTAGGCTGACGTTTTCGTCCCGGGCTGACCATGTGATATAAAGAGTGCCGGACGAAAACATGACCTGTTGCAGTTACTGATAAGGGTGGCCGTTTTTCTTGAGGCTATCATAGCTAAAGAAATAACCATTTTTATCGATATTTGAAGGTATATAGGAATAGGGAAACCAAGTACCGGTCAGCAAAAGTCAAAGTTACTCGGTGAGGACCGGAAAAATTTCTGCCTGCGGCTGACGCCTTGAGAAGTAATTTTTCCGATCCTCACCTCGTAACTTTGAACTTTTGCTCACCGGAACACAGTTTCCCTCTATTGTTGATGTTCGGGCATAGGTATATGATGATTATATTAGGAAACCTCCTTACTGTGGACGAAACGATTCATGTTTGAGGTCAGTTGCCGATTTCGTACTGCCTGACGCCATAGGCGGAAGGCAGTATGAAATAGATGACTGACCGAGAACGAGAATCGTTTCGTCCACAGTAAGGACGTTTGCTTATTATTATATCTTAAATCTATGAAAAATACCATTTTAATGACTTAATAAGTCACACTCACAGCGGCACGAACAATATTATTACTGCACCCCTAGCAGCGGGCAGTATTTCATAGACATTCGCACACAGGTATATAATAATAGAAACTGACTGAAGTACTACAATAACAGGAACTCATGTCTAGTCCTATATCCACAGACAGTGAAGCTCCCTAATTGCGGCACTCAAACCATGGCCATGGTTGACTCATAGCCGCTGTACTTTGGTCAGGGGTCACATTTAGTGGCCAGGGTCAAGAGGTAATAATAAATGGGGCATGTTGATAGCGGTTAAAGTGCCGGTCACGTGATCGATTGCTTCTTGCGTCAGTGTGTAATAACGACATTACTGTCACAGGTTCAAGCCTCGTTTCCACCGCCAACAGCCTCGTCCTCGTACTCAGTATCAACGTGGGACTTCCTGGTCCTCTGAGCCTCGTGGGAAAAGATGTGCAGGTTTTGGGGGTGTTCTTGTGGTTCATAATCAAACTTCAACTGGAAGGTTCTCCAAAATAAGGTTATTTTGAATAACTAATCGAAATTATCAAAACAGGCTTTTTGTAAGCTAAATTTATTTTGAGAAATAAATGGGGGGGGGGGGGGGGGTGAGGGAGGAGGTGGTAAAGTGCCATAATAAGTCTTGGAAAGAGGGTGTTTTCTATTTCTAGAGCTAGCCCGTGCCCGTGCCATATCCTCTATTACTATTTTGTTTGAAAGCAGATTTATTTCAGGAAAGTCATTAGCATCAGTATTGGAGCAGTACATCAAGATACAACATTTTTCGTTTAGCTATCTGTCATTCTTGGTGGTATAATTGTCACGTCTTTTTTTCTTTTACATATAAATATCAGTAGTGTGTAGAATTAAGTGAAACCAATAGGTTAGGTGGACGGAGTTGGAAAGGGGCCACCCATAAAGTATGTACGCATCATTTCTGAAATACCCTGCCAATCTTCTAGGCTAAAGAACGAAGAGACCAGAGAGATATAAGTAAACATTGAACCATCGAAAGCTTAAACACCTAAAATAGGCATTTTTAAATTCTTTTCTTCTACACATGTGCGCATCAGTGTCTGGTGTTTCTATTTCCTTTCTTTCAATTCGCCAACTCGATGTGCTGTTCAAACTATTGTGTTACGTTCCATAATGCCACATGATATTCGCAATATCATAAATATTCCTTTAAAAACGCGGAATGTGGATATTCATTCGTTTATGAAAAACAAAAAAAATTCCAATGCTTTCTCTTACGCCTTCCTACAATGTTACCATTGTGATTCTGGAAAGCTAAATATTTATAAATATAAAGCTCGCCAAGCAGAAATACTGCCCCAGGAAGGATTCTGATTTTGATTATGTTACTGATCGTGTTTTCTTCATCTTCATTTCTTTTGATCTGCAATCTTCCATACAGTTGTCGCGCTTGTGGAACAAGAAGTGAAAGAAATATATCGACAACATAAAATGGAATTCACACGGTGGTTCAAAATCTCGTGAGACTCTGTTCCTTTTTAGGGGAAAATGTCGCTAACAGTTGCAGGGGAAAACATGTCTCAGGGAAATGCAGCCTTACAATTTAGATAAAGAAGGTATGTTCAAGTACAGAATCTCAATGGGATTTGTCTCAGACAGACACCCTGTGAGGAACATGAATCTCAGCAGGATTTGTCTCAGACAGACACCCTGTCAGGTACATGAATCTCAGTAGGATTTGTCTCAGACAAACACCCTGTGAGGTACATGAATCTCAGCAGGATTTGTCTGACAGACACCCTGTGCAGGGATGCCAGTTTGTAGGATTTTGCCTACATGTAGGATTTTCATTTCAGTCTCAAAGAGATGAAAATTTAAAGAAATTGTATGTTTTGAGAACATTATAGACTCCAGGTTCCCTAATATCTAAATCATAGATAAACTTGTTCTGTTACCTTTCAAAATTCTGAATTCTGATACCCCCAGCACACTCAGTCAAAGAGCCTATGGATCCCAGTGCTCCAACCTTCAGCTGTAGGATGGTAGGATTCCTGTGGGAAATGCTCCTACGGATAAGGGCAAACATAAATACTGACATCTGATTGGCTTAAAATATGTCAGGTGAGAATAGAGTTATTAAAGCATTACAAAGTCTAAAAGAACATATCAGAGGAATGCCTAATGAACTTGTAAAGGTATTCTGCAGAATATAGAACTGATAGTGTGTGGTAATCTTTCTTAAATGATTTTCTTTGAAGAGTACCCCATTTAGTGCAGAACTACACATAACCCACTCTCATAGCAGATATCTAGATATCCTATACTGCCAGTCCATGCCCAAGGATCTGTTAGGAGAGTGATGGGAATTCCCCTACACCATGTGCGTTTTAGGTGATACATAGACTGGCCTCAGTCCCCATGTAGGAATTTTTCCTGGCCCCAACTGGCATCCCTGCCTGTGAGGTACATGAATCTCAGCAGGATTTGTCTGACAGACACCCTGTGAGGTACATGAATCTCAGTAGGATTTGTCTCAGACAGACACCCTGTGAGGTACATGAATCTCAGCAGGATCTGTCTCAGACAAACACCCTGTGAGGTACATGAATCTCAGCAGGATTTGTCTCAGACAGACACCCTGTGAGGTACATGGATCTCAGCAGGATTTGTCTCAGACAGACACCCTGTGAGGTACATGAATCTCAGCAGGATTTGTCTCAGACAAACAGCCTGTGAGGTACATGAATCTCAGTAGGATTTGTCTCAGACAGACACCCTGTGAGGTACATGAATCTCAGCAGGATTTGTCTCAGACAAACAGCCTGTGAGGTACATGAATCTCAGTAGGATTTGTCTCAGACAGACACCCTGTGAGGTACATGAATCTCAGCAGGATTTGTCTCAGACAAACAGCCTGTGAGGTACATGAATCTCAGCAGGATTTGTCTCAGACAGACACCCTGTGAGGTACATGGATCTCAGCAGGATTTGTCTCAGACAGACACCCTGTGAGGTACGTGAATCTCAGCAGGATTTGTCTCAGACAGACACCCTGTGAGGTACATGGATCTCACTGTGTGAATCCTGCTTTCGCCTTATTTCTAACTGCCGACAGAATCATCTCACTTCACGCCCTACGTTATCTCCACCTATGTCACTTGTTCTGCTGTAAGTGCTTATATAGAACTGCATTGGGAATCGTAGAAATAGACAATTCTCCACTTGTTGGGATGGGCCGCAATTGTCATCGATGCGAAGCCGAGTGATGATTATGGCCCATTCAAACGAGTGGTGTTTTGTGTATTTTACGATTTGAGTGCGGTTCTGGATTTATCTCACACATTTCTATGACATTAAATATCATCATAATTTCAGAATAATTAGAATCTACTTAGCGAATCCATATGACGTCATCTCAAATTCACAACCGTGGCGTAGTATTGTCACTTTACGGGGGTGATCGTTGAGTATTTTCTTTCTAATGTTATTTCTATGGCTAAACTTGTACCAGGGGTGAGATATAGGGAAGAACACCCTAACATAGGGCGATTTTATTTGTATCTTTTTCTTTACCTGAATAAAAAAAAAAAATAACTATCGGCGATTTTTATCAGCCACAGAATCCAATATGCAAATATGGGGATGGTGGTGTGAACACCAATATTAAAGAGAAGGTAAAAGTTCGGCGATATTGTTTATCATTGTCCAACTTGATATCCAAACTTACAATTCCCGAAAAAACAATCAAAGTGGTGTCGAAATATGCCAAAAATTGAAGACTTCACACAAAAATGATAAAAAATCTGAATTCATCGGAGGTCAAAATATGGCAAAGATGGAAACACGGCCGAAGGTAGATTGATAAGGAAAATATATAAAACCATTCCCATGGTCCTTCGCGCAACGTTAGTAACGTCAATTAGCACTGGAGGTTCAGCAGGCGACGTTTACCGACGTTTACCGACTCCTCCAGACGTTTTTCGTCACGTGACTGACACCACTGGTTCTGTTTACACGCACCTGCAAGGCCGAGAACCAGCGAACGGCCATAATTTACACGTATAGGGCACAGAGTGATTGCTAGTTCTGACATCATCCGCCAGGAAATTATAAGATAGCGCTACTGTAGTGGGGGGTAAAGTGTTCTTCTCCCGTTATCGGAAAAGATTTGAACAGAGTGATCTTTGCCTGCATGGAGTTGTCCCATTACACTAACTGCCATATAAGGAATAGAGTAGACCCAGTAGCCAATGACTGCATTCGCAGCAAACCCCGACCTTCACCCTGACCTCCTTACATGATATTTATATCGCCTTGTGGGGTTCTACAGTCGAGAGTTGACCTACAATCTAGTGGGCCACAACCACCCTCTTGCTGCCCACCCCAGCAGGCCGGTCGATTTGACATTCCACTGTTCTTGAGCCTGACTGTAGTTTCTTCTTTATCAACAAACGGTGACCATGGTCCCGATATGCCCCACGATACTACCAGTGCACAAGTCCCGTTATCGGAAAAAATTTGAACAGAGTGAGACTGACTGTAGTTTGAGTTTTCGTTCCGCTATATCACTTAGCCGGGTTGGAGGAGAGATAACTGCAGGGAGCAGAGGTAACTGCTGGGGAAGTGATGTGATCAATGAATGAGGCAACCCAGAAGGATGCAGATCAAATCCTAAATTCTCCTTTGCCACGCACCAACATGCACTGAGAGCAGGATTTAGGTGTCTGTATATCTAATGATGGGATAATGTGGTCGCATAATCTAAATGGATCAAATGAGGCACGATTAGTGAGGGACAGGTCAGAGGTAACGATCATGGGTTAGGGAGCCCTAATCCTTTTTAGAGACCAGTGTGGGCGGTCTGTAAGTAAAGTAATGGCTAAGTTTAGATGTCTGGTGTGCAGGTTAGGTAGCACCATTAACAAACGGACGGCTCTGTAGAGTGGAGTAAAAGGGTCTTGTTGAAAGAGGGCAGAATAGGTCCCCACCCCTCAGAGGAGTTTTAAGGAGGGTGGGGGTCAGGTATATGGAGGAAGCATAGTCTCAAATATGGTTTGAGTGGGGTGCTAAAGCTATACAACAATACAGAGAGAGGTTATCGTATGAGGCTTATGTTTTGACTGTGAAATGTAAAGAAACACTCTTATAAAGAGGGATAAAAAGCCAGGTCAATCTGAGCTTTATCTACATGTATTGCCTCTTGTTATTGTGTGTCTCTATGCTTCCTTCCTACATCTGTGGTCTCACAGAAAGTTGACCTTTTCAATTACATGCTTTACCATTGGAAAATACTATTGGAACTCCTTCTCCATACCCCTACGAGTATAGCAGTCCGTTCTCCATGGTCTATATTCTGTGTGTCGTCCATTCTGTTAGTGCATGTGTACATGGGTGAGATAAAAACAGAAAGCAACTCGTTTTGGTCAAAGTCGTTGTTCTCTTACTTATTTATATGCTATGTGATATTCACTCGGCCATCGTCTCGTTCATATCACTCTGCATTGAAATCATCATCTTGCCCCATGACACCATCCAAAACATCTGGTGGCAGGACCAACTATCAATGGATTCTATCAAAGATATTTTGGGGGGCTTGCCGAGAAGACATTTTAACCTTGTCTTAATTCATGTATAGATTATAACAACTGATGATAGTGGGTGCCCCCCGACTGCAGTGGCGCTATCTTACAAGTTCCTGGCGGATGATGGCAGAACTAGCAATCACTCTGTGCCCTATAGGTGTGGGAGAATGCTGAGTCAGATTCAATCCGCTGTTCATACATGGAGTTTGCCAATTAGAGACCACCTTGAGGTCACTCTATACTCCAACGGGGTTACACATGTGGGAGGGGTCATTGACTACGTTAACTTAGACTGCTGGAGGCTGTAGAATGAGCATTAATCACAGTGGTTTGAGTTTCCAGTAAGTGATTTCATTCACTGAAGTGGTAGTTTAATGTATCAAAGAAACACACATTATCTTAGCCTGGCATAAATGTCCATAGGCTTAACATTAGGAACCCATTCTCAACAGGCTTGTGAGTATGGTAACTCATACTGAAGAGGTAATAAACAGATGAATATTTCCAGGCTAAGATAAAATCAGAAACATATTTGTGCTTGGTCTGAGTCCCCGTTCACCATCTTGTTTGGAGTGCTTCAGAATATTCACCTGGCTATCGCCTCGTTCATATCACTGCACCCTCCAGACTCAGTGGCGAATGAGGACACAGACCAATCAATTTCTCTCTTATTATCTCACCACTGGCATTTTTCCCCATGGTGTATATCGTATGTGTCATCCATTCTTTTAATGTGGACAGGCTTGAGATAAATACAGAAAGCAACAAGTTTTGGTCAAAGTCGTCATTCTCCACAAGTTTAATGCGGAGTGTTGTGAACAAGGTGACAGCCAAGTGACTATCACAAACTTTGTCTGAACGCTATTCATAATGTGTCGGAGCTCAGTGGGTTCCCAGCCTTAAGGCAGGCGTCCACCAACCATGACAAGTGCCGACATGAGAGTTCCTATCTTCGCTTGTCGCAGCCTTGTCCTAAGAAAGGGGGCTTTACGACAGCGTTGTCGGGGTGTGTTGGGAAGTGCATGCTCCACCAAAACTTCCTATCGTAGACCTCTGCGACATGCTCCCAACACGCCATGACACTCCACGACAAGGGTACATTTGCGGGAAAAATCAAACATGTTCGACATTGTCAGACCCTTGTCGGAAGGTTCCGGACAAGCTTCCAATCGTGGCCTTGTCGTGGCCTTGTTGTAGAACTGGGGTCCACCAACCACAACAAGGCCTCCTGTGGACCTTGTCGGGAACTCATTGTCGCAGCCTCGTCATGGTTTGTGGACGCCCACCTTTAAGCACCCACATGGCTACGACATGGGTATCAACCGAAATTCCCACATCATAACCTTGTCGAAATGTTGAAAAATTCGATTTTAAAGAATGTCAGAGTATGAAACTAAATTACTTCTCTGTGTCGGAAGGTTGAATACTTCTGTGTCGCAGTGTGTCGGAACGCGTATCGCAGTGTGTCGTGAACTCAGTGGGTTCCCAGAATAATCGATTTTTAGGAACTTCGTAAGGCATTTCATGGACGATTTGGAGCTCAGTGGGCGCCGGGCTTAAAGCACGACGTTAGTAGACATTAGGGGCGAAACCATGTTACCATCACTAGGACTGACCACTTTGTTACGATATCAGTGTGGCGTAACGGTTACAACATACATAACTCTATTATCGCCCACTTGGACAGCGTTCTCATCACGTGGTCAGTGACATGCGCACGCACCCATTCTATTTACGGAATGAAGCCGTAAGGCCACATTTCCGTAAATAATATCAACCACGTCGGGTACGATTGCAGGACGTTATGGCCCACTAGACAAAAGTCAGGACGTTAGGGCCCAGCGTACACTGGGTTGTGAAAGCCTCAGTTGTACCTCGATCGCACCCCAATGCTGTGGTCACACCTGTGGTGCTGCGAGGGAAAAATAGCATAATTGGACATAACCGGCCGCCTATTATTTTAGAAATTAATGTTCAATATCAGTTATCTCTAAAAACTGCATAAATAACGCGGAAATGATACGGTTTCCGTAAATAATCTGAAATGTAAGAAATGATTTTATGCATATTTCAACGATATATATGTCGATGTTATGATAAGTGGGCCCTAACGTCCTAACTTTCGGGTGGTGGGCCCTAACGTCTGCATACCGTCTGTTCGATCATGGTATGTTGTTCTATTTGCATTATATCTGACCAGATGTTGGCATAGAAATCATGAAAATCTCTCGATGTTTCAAGGTGTTCCGTACAATATTTCATTTTATCCCTCATATAAATCTCCATAGACTTGACGTAGCATGACCGTATGCCACGGTTATACCATAAAATGTTAATATGCCACGCATGACATATTTAATTAAAAATACGTGACAGGGTAGGATAAAATCTAAACGTCACTCAATTTCATAGAATTGTTTACATAATATTCATTGTCTTCCGGTACAGATATCACTCAGCTCCGCTTCATGATATCATTCTGTGAAGACAACTCCCGCCATATATACATATTCATATGGAATATCGTGACGTTTCTTTATCGTACGGCACAATATATACGGTACAGGGAGCAGCAGTATGTAACCGTTAGAAGTCTGAGCACTATATGATAAATACAGCTACATCGCTGTAGGTAGTAGTATAGGATTGTCGGTCTGCCCCAGGACATTAGAGCTACTGGGGTCCGTTTTATAATCTAGGATCCTACATGTAGATCATTTCGACAACTCACGCCATATAACAATTACACGAAATGTCGTGACGTTTCCTGATAGTATTAGCTGGATACTGAAATAGAATACGGAACAGGATGCAGTACTATCGTAAAACTGGATGAGTTTTAGTCTTGGCCACTGTATGCCACGACTGGAGTTTGGCAAAGTGATTTCATGAGGTGAAGCCGAGTGAAGTCCGGGGCCCAAACTCCAGGGGTGGCATGCGGTGGCCAAGATTAAAACGAATCAGGTTCTAATTTTATCCTACCCTTTCTCCTTACTTTTGGAATATTACGTGATAACACTTCCGTATGCCATTAGTGGCATATAAAACTCCGTATGCTAGTCAGCGTGGAATACGAAAACTCAATGTTAAGCCTATGGGATTTTATATTAGGGGTAGGATAAAGAATTCATATTGTATAAAGAGCAGCAGTAAAGAAGTATTAAAAGTATTACACAGGTATTTAATTATCACGAATAACACGATGCGCCGTTCACAGAGACACTGTCTCTTCTCTCTATTAAAGGCCTCACTCCCAACTTAAAATCAGCCAAAGATCTGTAAGCGCGCCTAAAACTTTAGGAGCACGCCTTCTCGATCCTTTGATCTCTTGAGTTCGGGGCCTTTGAAGAAACTAAAACCAATCTGAGAGGGCTACGCTTTGAAATGTAGACCTGCTGATACGTTTTCACTTATTAGAAGCTGGAGGATTATGTTCGTTTTCCCCTCAGTTGGCAGGGTGGGTAGCGGCGGACGTACAGAAATGCAGTAACCTGAGAATAGAGGCAATATGATGGTCATGATGACCAGAGACACCTAGCGGCCTCTGATACGTGGCGGAGGGAGGGAGTGATACGGCCACAGGATTAGGCGGGTGATATGAGGGTCGGTACTGACCAGGCAGTGCAAGACAAGGGGGATACGATATGGATTTTATTATATACCTGTGGTAGTATATCCTACACATACGGCCCGCTCCTACCCATGTCGTATTTATATCCGTACGGCACCTAGGTGACGTACGGGGAATGTATGTGGTGTACGGGGCATGTACGGCGGCGAAATCCAAAATCTCACCCAGAAGAAAAGTTAAAACTTGGATATTTCAAGGTATATAATAACACGAAAACATGTATATATATAGTGTCTGTACGTGATAAATACTTGGTAAAATTGACGACAAAACGAACCTCTGCCTTCGGCATCGGTTCGTTTTATTGTAAATTTTACCGCGTATTTATCACGTACAGCCACAGTAACCCTGTTTCCGTTTATTATACAAAATATAGATTCCATTATACATATCATTATAAAGCCACTGCTACTCTTTATCCTAAACCTCACATGAATCTCCATAGACTTGACATTGTATGCCACGCTTATGCCATAAGATATTCATATGCCATGCGTGGCATATGAAGTTTAAAACGCATGCTTGGGTAGGATACAATCTGAACGTCACTCAATTTAATATATATGGTATTCGTTGTCATTCGCTACAGATATCACTCAGCTCCGCTTCGTGACAACTCATGCCATATAAACAATTATATGCAATTTAGTGACGTCTCTTAATAGTATGTTAAAATGTATCAGAGTTGGCAGCATGGGAATACTGTTCAAGATATAGGTTGAATTCAATGTATCAATATGGAAATAAAGGTTGCTTAAACAAAATAAATATAGTTTATTATGAAAAGAAGGCAACCCCAAGGTAATATTAGGAAACGTCCTTATTGTGGACGAAACGGTTCCTGTTCAAGGTCAGTCTTTGATTTCATACTGCCTGATACCATAGGCGGAAGGCAGTATGAAATCAAAGACCAAGAACGAGAAAGGTTTCGCCCACAGTAAGGACGTTTGCTTATTATTATATACCTTAAATCGATGAAAAAACAACATTTTGATGACTTATTAAGTCACACTCACAGCGGGCATGAACATTATTATTACTGCACCCTTAGCAGCGGGCAGTATCTCATAGACATTCGCACACAGGTATATTATAATATTTGCTAGTATCGCCCATGAAAATTGTCATTGTAGTCATAGATTCAGTATCGCTTTTTCCTTTATAAAGTCACGCTCCTTATTTTTAAATGTAAGTAAAACATTCTGAAGAGAAAGTGACGCTCAGTCAATCTAACAGTAAACATACGACATTTGTGAAGCACATCGTGGCAACATTTTACCTCTTTCATATTGAGTTCTGTTTGTTAGTATGGTTTTTATCGTTCTGCGCTACAGCTGAAAATCACGTACATGTACTTTGAAATTGTTTGTCGCTCAATAAAACACGTTCACCGAAACGGATGTGTCAGGCTGCCTTACTGTATGCGGAAGGATTCAGTGCTATTCATGATCAAATGGGGTGTTTATCATCCACCTAATATGAAGCCCCCATAGAAAATGGAAAAGGGAATGTGGAATTTACTGAGCGGAGATTCCGGGGTGGTCGTAATCTACACTGCTAACCACCTTTTGTTTGTTTGTTTTGTTTTGTTTTGTGAAATGTACTGTCCGGTATGTCCTTTGATGTCCTGTCTTAGTCTACGATATATATTAGTCTTGTTCATAAAATTATCCACGAATAATCACTACAGGTCCCAGCCTGGTAGAACTATAATATAAAGGATACTCATTTCTTGTTTGTTTGTATGGACATACATTTAAAAGCACCTACCTAAGGTGAACTGTATTGTCTGTTTTCCTGAATAAAAAAGAAATCTACGGCAAGCACAAAGCATAGATTATGGAGAAAAAAAAAGTTCCTTGCGTGCAAGATAGTGCGTGAGAAGATCGTTGGGGATTTTGTCTTTTTTCTGATAACTTAGAATTAGAGTAATGAATAATAAATAAATACAATATTGAATGGGTTCGGATACTTGTAGTAGTATTATTCTCGAGGTTGACACTGTGGAATATCCTCGTATTCGCTCGGATATTACTACGCGCTAACTCCTCGGAGAATACGGCCGCTTGTACCGCACCCAGTTAATATGGTGCATCCACTCTTTGCCCTGTGTATTTATCATCCACCTAATGTCCAAGCTGTCCAATGTGAACCTATGAGAACTCCGTATAAACATGACTGGAGAAGACAGATATGTTGTAAGCTCCGGGCTGCGAAAACTGGCGCTTATGAATACGGGGAAAACATATGCGTATGAAAAAATAGTGCACAACTAAGGTGAACTAAAATCAGCATGCCACCAGTTGAATAAAGGTGGATAATAAATACAATAAAGACTAAAAGCGGTTGTTTTCTCCTCGGAGCTGACCCTTGACCCGTAGGGTTCCGTAATCGGCTATAAAAGAACAATCGTAAGCTCAGGCAATGCCTCGAAATAGAATCGGTTAGAGTGGCATCCCCCTCCACAAGGATGTCAGAGTTCAGGGAAATCCCTGAAATCAGGGTTTTTCTAAATCACAGAAATATTGTCCTCACTACTCAAAAACATCAATAGAACCTGTGTATGTCAACCCCATATTGTTTCAGGCACCCCATACACCCGATTTCCCTTTAAATATGTGCATTATTACTTTTATGGTTTTCAGGGTTTTCCCTAAGAAGCTTCCCATTGATAATGCATGGATGGATATCCCGGAAATCCCTGAAACCCTGGCACTGTTACCATACAAACCACTTTGAATGCATAGCTAACACCAGGAACCAGCTTGATACTACAATCTCCCATGCACATATTTGTTTTAAAATCAAGGACATAGATGGTAGGGCTCTGCTTGGAGATCACAGACTGTAGTACCAGTCCTAATCACCAAGGGATACAGTTTTCATCGTTTTTGAGTTCCCAGTATTGTAGTCGGGGGGGGGGGGGGGGGAGTTTGTCCCAGCAAATAATTTCAGGGATTTTCCTCAAGGGCTGCTGACATCCCTGCCTCCAGAAATTTGCCTAAGATTGGAGAATGCCCCCCCCCCCTCCAATAGACATGTACCTTGTTGCCAATGAATTGCAGTTGGATAAATCAAGGAACCAGTTCCTTCCCAAAGTCAGCGACAACAGAGTAATACCCTCCATTGTGCGTACCGATATCGGCCCGTAATTAGCATATCTAATCACTGGGTGAGGAGTTATTTGTGGTGCCACACACAGATAATATCAAGAGACGTCACGAGTTTGAGTCTGAGTTTATTTATGCCACGCATTTTGTTGGCTCGTAATGTCACTCGTCTTCGACTCGTGAAATTATGGAGCCAACAAAATGCGTGGCATAAACAAGCTCAAACTCAAACGAGTGGCGTCTAGATTTTATCCTACCCCGTTTCCATATTTTTTCAGTATCAGAAAGTAGTGGCATAAACAACACTTTATGTCACTACCCATCACATAAACAAATCCCATGTTAAGCCTATGGCGTTTTTTATTAGGGGTAGGATAAGTGGTCAGATGCTGTCCCTCGCTGGTTAGTGCCCCCAATTTGACCAACGACTAGACTTGTAACACAGTCGGTTGGGAAGGGAATCATGATAATATCGCACAGTGTGACCAGAGGTCCTTAGGATTAAGTCCCTCCACCCCCTTTCTGGTATCACGCTGTGATGGTCGACGCCTTGTGCAAATTGAGAGACACGTTGAGACTAGTTAAGGGAGTTCATCGGTGGGAATGAAATCGTACAGTGTGTTTTCGACTAAGCGTTACGCGTCCGCACGTCAACACCTCGGGGAATACGGCCGCTTGTGAAACCAGTCAATATTTTGCATGTAACTTCTTGCCGTAATACAGGGATGCCAGTTTGTAGGATTTTGCCTACATGTAGGATTTTCATTTCAGTCTAAAAAAATATGAAAATTTCAAGATGATGTATGTTTTGAGAACAATATAAACTCCAGGTTCCCTAAAATCTAGATCTTACATAAACTTGTTCTGTAATCTTTCAAAATTCTGAATTCAGCTACCCACAGCGCACTCAGCTAGAGGGCCTATGGATCCCAGTGCTCTAACCTACGGCTGTAGGATGGTAGGATTCCTGTAGGAAATGCTCCGACGGATAAGGGCAAACTAAAATACTGACATCTGATTGGCTTAAAATGTCTCATGTGAGAATAGAGTTAATAAATCAGTACCAAGTCTAAAAGAAAATATCAGGATTGCCTAATGAACTTGAAAAGCTATTCTGCAGAATATAGAACGGATAGTGTGTGGTAATCTTTCTTAAATTATTTTCTTTGAAGAATACCCCATTTAGTGCAGAATGATACATATACCCACTCTCATGGCAGATATCTAGCTCTCCTATACTGCCAGTCCATGCCAAAGGATCTGCTAGGAGAGTGATGGGGATTCCCTATACACCATACCATGTGCGTTTTAGGTGATACATAGACTGGCCTCAGTCCCCATGTAGGAATTTTTCTTGACCCCAACTGGCATCCCTGTAGTAATAGTGCCTATAATCCATTGATTGTATGAAGTGTGTACACGAGGCGTATAGCGTCCAGAACCCACTGCTTACGACCACTACATTTTCCATTGGCCGCTTTTAGCCGGAGATACACCAAGCGAGCCAAGGTGGCGATCTCTGGAATCTCAAAATAGGACCTTGAGATATTTTTACATAGTAATCTCTCCCACCGATAAGTTAATCCGGCTTAATCGTCACCGATCTACAGTCAGGCACCACCGATGAATGGAAACGAGACTTGTAGAGAATTCTCACCGATTAGTTTGGCATAGTTCATGTAATAAGGTCACTGACGAAGACTTTCTCACGAGGAACGAGGAACCTCAACTTCATTGGCCGACGAAAACGGCGGAGATATTTTTAGGCCCGGGGTCCATCTACTACGATGGGAATTTAGACTAACCGATATGGCTCCGATACAAAAAGCAAATATCGGAGACATATCGGGAAGGCGCAAATAGACGGAATGTACTCAGACACAATCACTATAGTGAGTGTTTCTGAATGACATTGTTCCTCGTTTTCATTCAGATTTCATTCAGTCACAATAACAATGTCTCCATATACTACTACGTGTCACCTCCTCGGAGCATTCGATCACATGTATCTGAAACCAGTCAATATCAAAGAAGGAACCAACAAGTTTTGGTCAAAGTTGGTGTTCTCCATGAGTTTGATGCGGTTGATATGAAAGAGGAGATAGCGAAGTGTATTTCCCGTAGTGTCCAAGCAAGTTGAAGAACGACGACTTTGACCAAAACAAGTTGCTTTCTGTATTTATTTCACCCCTCTACACACTAGCAGAATACACAGGATTATAGACCATGGAGAATAGACAGCAATACTCATAGGGGCATTGAGAACGAGCTCCCAATGTTAAGCCCATGGGGAAAATGCCAGGGGTTAGATAATAAGAGAGAAATTTATTGGTCTGTGTCCTCATTCGCCACACTGTGTTTGGAGTGTGCAGTGATATGAACAGGTGATAGCCAGATGAATATTCTGAAGCGCTCAAAACGAGATGGTGAATGGGGACTCAGACCAAACACGAATATGTTTCTGATTTTCTCTTAGCCTGGAAATATTCATCTGTTCATTGCCCATTGGGTATGAGTTACCATACTCACAAACCCATTAAGAATGTGTTCCTAATGTTAAGCCTATGGACGTGTATACCAGGCTAAGATAATGTGTATTTCTTTGATAAGTTAACTTACACTTCAGTGATTGATATCGCTTACTGGAAACTCAAGCCACTATGATTAATGCTCGCTCCATAGCCTCCAGCAGTCTAAGTTAACGTAGTCACTGACCCCGCCCACATGTGTAACCCCGTTGGAGTATACAGTGACCTCAAGGTGGTCTCTAATTGGCAAACTCCATGTATTAACAGCGGATTGAATCTGACTCAGCATTCTCCCACGTGCTAACTAGCAATAGAGTGATTGCTAGTTCTACCATCATCCGCCCAGAAATTGTTAGATAGTGTCACTGCAGTAGGGGTGCAACCACTGTTATCATTATCAGTTGTTATAATATATAGATGAATTAAGACGTGGCTAAAATGTCTTCTCGGCAAGCCCCAACAAATATCTTTGATAAGATCCATTGATGATTGGTCCTGCCACCTGATGTTTTGGATGGCGTCGGGGGGCAAGATGTGAGTTGTCTTTACGTAATGAAGCAGAGCTGAGCGATATTCGTAACAGAAGAAAACAAATGCCAGATTAACAGTGGTTTTCCCCCGACTACAGTGGCACTATCTAACAAAATCCTAGTGGATGATGGTGAAACTAGCAATCACTCTGTGCTCTATAGCTAGGTTTTCATGGGGAGTAAAGGTCAATAGGGATGTCCATCTACTACGATAATAGCCTTGGGAGCTAACAATAAGAGTATTGGAAGCATATTGTACTGCATCGTAGGGCACGTTAGGCCCGGCGTCCACCTACTACGATAGAAATTTAGACCTACCGATATGGCGCCGCTACTAAAAGTCAATATTGGAGACATATCAGGAAGGTGCAAAATCGTAGACATGTGTCTAGACATGCCAATCCACCACGCATTGTATGGGGTTTTTATCGGTGTCTAATCGCAGAAACGTGGTCAACTGCCCCGATATTAGGTGACCTTCTGACGCGATTTAGATTTTTTATCGGGAGGTGCATCGTAGACCATATCGGAGCCAGATCGTAGTAGGTGGACGCTGGGCCTTAGGATGTCAACTTGCATCATAGTGCTCAGTGGATCAGTACGATGCTCTACGATACCATGCTCTACAATACGCTCCTGAAATAATTTGCTTTAGTAGAGTTGCGGGGTGTATCGTGGTGCATCGGCGCCGTATAGTAGGCTGCTACGATGCAAATATCGAAGTGACTATGCATTCTTCCGTTTGTGCGGTGGGATGAGGGGCTGGTTGGTGATCCAGTCTGAAAGGGATTGGATATCAATAACACGTGATGCGTTTCTTCCTCGTTGATTGGTTAGCCCATCTCATTACCCCATGGCGAGAAATGTTTGTCATCCAATCAGAAGGCTTCTTCTGTGGGTACTTTACACAAGTTGGTGAGTAGTTTTCCTTGAGAATGTGTCCCCACAATAATCGGTGAACACCAATTCACACATACCGTTTCCATCTGATGACTCATTATTACCGATTAAGCCCAATATACATCTACCGATTCCAGAACATTGATGTACCTTTGTTGGTGACAAAGGAACGGTAATTTGTCTCAGGCGAGGCATCCTAACGGAGTTGGCCCCAGTCGGTAGATGTAGGACAGCAGGCAAGGGTCAGCCAACGATTAGTGAGATGTTCTTTTGTCGCTGACGAGTTGTCATTCTATGTTCCTAAATAGCCTGCCAAAATTTATCAACACGTTGATAAATCCAGTCGCCGACCACGGAGCGTTGGGAAATGGCCCCTGATTGGGTGGCCGACACAGGCCGAGGGGTTACGTAATTTGCCTGCGACAAGTTCACCGACTCCTATATGATTTGGGAACTAGACAAACCTGAATCGGTAGATGTGTATTTGGCCTTTACGGGCTCTAGGCCAATTTCTTTCTGGCACCGATTATTTGTACCTTACAATATTTCATGCTTATCTAAAGAGTCGCTAGGTGGTGTTTTATTGCCTAATATCGTTGACCTATAATTCATATCCCATTTTCATGTGAAGATTATTTGACCAAAGATAGCAAATAGTCGGTGCTTAATGCCTTAATCTTTGGCAATAATGGTCAGGTGGAAAGCCCGGATATCGTTTGATTACCCTTACCTGCAGATCATTTCCCTCTTCCCCCCTTTACGAGTAATAAAATACCAGCTGTTACAAAAACATGACATCTGCCCACCATCCAGGGGCCTGTTTAATAATCTAGCCTCGTACATGAAAATCCTTTTCTATAGGCCCGTTTCCATTTACCGATTTCCCGTCACCGATCTACAGTCAGGAACCACCGACGTACTTTTGGCACTGTGGACCCAATATCGGTCATTGGAAACGACCAAGGTCGTTAAATGTCTCAAGACTTTTTCTGCTTATATTATGCAATGTGGCACCACCCACCACTGAGTGAAAGCTTGGTCACTGATTGAAATCTACTACCCTCAGCGATTTTTCTTTACCGATGCACAGTCAGTGGCACCACCGACAGACTTTCTGTGCAACTCAAAAAGTCTAAGCAGTCTTCGTCGGCCAATGAAAACGGGCCTTATGCGCCAACGAGACCCAGGGACGCTTTGGCTAAGGTTCATTGAACACGAAAGCCCAATGCCCATCTACCGATTTCGGAACATTTATGTACGTTTGTCGGTGACAAACGGAGGATAATTTGTCACAGCCAAGCCATCCTAACGGAGTCGGTAGATGTAGGACAGCTAGGCAAGGCTACCCAGCGATTAGTGAACACTCGGTTTCTTTGGTTTTTGCTCTCCCCCAGCGATTAGTGGACCATACACCGATTTTATCAGTGTGCGGGTCGAGCGAGGGGTTACGTAAATTGCCTGCGACAAAGTGACCGACTCCTATACGATTTGGGAACTAATCGTTCAACCTTAAATCGATAGATGGGCATCCGGCTTTATGGACTACCTTTGGTCAGGTAGAACAGTCTTAGCTGAAAGAGCTTGGTTATTATTAAAAGAAAACCCTTTTACGAGGTCTCCTTGGCTTTTGCTATTTAATTTCTTTTCTAGCAAACAATAAGAAAAGCTATACACAATGTCATAAAGGGACCCCTGCACAGAGGGATTTCGACTTGTTCTTATTTCTATCATCTTATCTGTAAAGGTCTGTTTGAAGATGAGAACTTAAAACAGGTCAGCCTTGATTGGGGTAAGAAACCTGAACGGTTGATCGCTGAAACTGTTTTATGAGTTGTAAATCATGCCTAGTACCTGAAGCGTACAGCAGGCAGCCTGATGGGTGGTGACGTTTGTACCACAGGTCTACATGTGTTGTTGACAACTTTGGAAATATCTGTAAATAAAGTTCAATAATTAACTGGCATCAGTAGATAAGATATATTGCATTTCTCAACTTAATATGATCCCACATGGACCATGAGAAATCACGGAAATATACATCTGTAGTATTTGTTGCACCTCCTGTTGCACCTTAAGGCCTGGTGTCCACCTACTGCGATAGAAACTTAGATATGGAACCGATACAGAAAGAAAATATCGGAGACATATCGGAAAGGTGCAAAATCGTAGACATATGTCTAGACATGCCAATCCACCTTGCATTGTATGGGTTTTTTTTGGTGCCTAATCGCAGAAACGTGGTCAACTGCCCCGATATTAGGTGACCTTCCAATCGCTATTTTGAATCTTTTTTATCGGAAGGTGCATTGTAGACCATATCTGAGCCATATCGTAGTAGGTGGACGGCTTATTATTAGGAGTAAATGGTATGATCATCATTGATGAATAAGCGTGGAATTCTGAATAAATAACAATTAAAAGGTTTGGGTTACATTCGGTCTATGGATCGTTTTAAACCCACTTGCACCCAGTCAACTTGCCATTTCTTTAACTGCCTGAGTCTATAATCCGAACATACCAAGCGGCAGTTGGTCTTGAGGTATTCCGGTCTTAAGTGATTGGTCATGGCCAGCTGGGCACATCTCTAAGACCCTGAGACACTGGCACCCTGCTCTGTTCTCACTATCACAGTGAATAGCACACACATAGTGAAGGGATACTCTTTTTCAGAGTTCCGCAAGTCTATATATAAATGTGGCCACGCTAACCTTTAGGCAACGTATTAAAGAAGAAACCAACAAGTGTTGGTCAAAGTCGTCTTTCTCCATGAGTTTGATGCGGGGTGATATGAACGAGGCAAAGCCGTTTGAATATTACAAAGCTATCAAACGAGTTAGAGAACAACAACTTTGACCAAAATGAGTTGCTTTCTGGATTTATCTCATCCCTGTACAACCTAAAAGAATGGAGGTTGCACAGAAATAGACCATGGAGAGGGGCATGGAGAACACGTTCCTAATATTAAACCAATGGGGAAAAAATACCAGGGGTGATATGAATAGCGTATGGGCACGCTCTGAAAAGAAAATCACAAAAACCGGCTAGGGAAGTAGTCAAGTTGTTCTTATATTTTAAAATACTAGAAAAAGAAGCATTATCAAAGCCACAAAAATACCATATGGCATTGTCCTGCCACGGCCACGGGTATGCCATATGGTATGCTCCTGCCTTAAATGGTTAAAGAAATGCTCCTTACTTCCTTACAAGGGTTTGTATTTATAACTGTAAAGAGACTAGGACAGATAAAAAGTAAATGATTTTCACTTTTCTAAAGAGGGAGTATTCTAGAGGAAACCTATGAGAGTTTAGGGTCTGAGCTCATATCGCATCGAGTTTGAATCACGCAGTAATTCACAAGGCGAAGCTACGCGAATTACGTAGTGATTTCAAATGAGATGGGATCGAGCTCTAACCATAAACTTAAATAGGTTTCTGAATTTACCTCACTCTTAACATAGACTAATGGGCTCAAATTTGTGACATAATCCCCCAATTGGATATTTTTCCTAAATATCTCATGGGCGTTGGATACGAGTTCCCAATGTTAAGTCTATGGAGAAAAAATACCAGGGGTGAGATAAAAAGTTATCTTCGGCCAACCGTATCCTGGGTAAGTAACTAGTTATTCACGAAAGCCAAACAAGGTAGCGATAAAAGTCGAAGCATCTCCGCATTGCCCTGGAATTTGTTTCAAATACAGCATCGTTTCCTCAGGATGTTCATGCTTTTTAAGTCACTGCCTCCCACTCAAATTTCACAAAACGATTCCGACAATGTGTTCTTGTTATCCAAACGTGTCATCCGATGACTGTCTTTTTATTTCTCTTTCAAATAATCCAATAAGAACCGAACCCGCCCTGTAATTTATAAAATCAATTATCTTTCACAAGCAGACGACAATGAAACAGGAAACAATACCAGTTGTTTAATTGCGGCATTTGTGAAGCAGTTAGGATACATTCAACGTAAGCGGAAAATAAACACTTGTTAATCTCAGTGGAGAGAAAAAAAGACAAAAAAGATTTTACGCAAAGTGTAATGGTAAGGCTATAAGCAGAACTCCCATTGAGTTTGTTTTTCCAATCACGGATACAATCTATTTGGTTGAGGCAATACCTATGTAGCCATAGCATCTCCCAGGAGACTACCCAACCTCCATTACCTAGTAGGAGTACATTTAGTAACGCCAACGCATCTTTCTCATCCAATCTGATTCAGCGAATGTAAATCGGGCCGTCAATAGCGTCCGTCCAGCGTTCCAAACTGACCACTCAGTGACCAGCTCCAGTTATTGTAGAGTCTCAACCTAGCGGACACTTTAGGCAGCCTTTTATCGGGCTGGCCGTTGACAAACGATCGACCAAATTGAAAGCTAACTGGGGGAATGTGGAAAGGCCAGCGTCCACTCCGCCTCCCAGGATTGCTCGATTGTCGTCTGCGCAAATTGTCGCCTGCCGGAATTTCCGCGCGCGGGAAACTGGATTTTCCCGCCACACATTGACGGCAAGACGAAATGGACTTCTCTTCTACAGTTCTGTATACATTCAGAACGTCCTTACTAGAGTTTTGTATACATTCCGAACATCCTATCTAGAGTTTTGTATACATTCGGGAAATCTCTTCTATAGTTTTGTATACATTCCGAACATCCTTTCTATAGTTGTGCATACATTCCGAACATCCTTTCTATAGTTGTGTATACATTCCGAACATCCTATCTAGAGTTTTGTATACATTCGGGAAATCTCTTCTATAGTTGTGTATACATTCCGAACATCCTTTCTATAGTTGTGTATACATTCCGAACATCCTTTCTATAGTTGTGTATACATTCCGAACATCCTATCTAGAGTTTTGTATACATTCTGAAGACCCTTTCAATAGTTTTGTATACATTCTGGACATCCTTTCTAGAGTTTTGTAAACAGTAGAACCCCATGTAAGCGGACACCTTCTGTTCTGGGCCAGAATGTCTGCTTACGCGGGGTGTCCACTTACATAGGGTTACAGCAAACATCTAATAGAGGGATCCGTTCGGAGCAAAGGTGTCTGTTAATGTGGGGTGTCTGCTTACAAGGGTTGTCCGCATCTTTTCTATAAGATTGTATACACTCTGGACATCTCTTCTATAGTTTTGTATAGATTTCGGACATTTCAGTTTTGTATACAAACTACACATCCTTTCTATAGTTTTGTATACATTCTGAACATCCTATCTAGAGTTTTGTATACATTCCGAGCATCCTATCTAGAGTTTTGCATACATTCCGAGCATCCTATCTAGAGTTTTGTATACATTCCGAACATCCTATCTAGAGTTTTGTAAACATTCCGAACATCCTATCTAAAGTTTTGTATACATTCCGAACATCCTATCTAAAGTTTTGTATACATTGTGGAACCTCTTCTATAGTTCTATAGTTCTCCACATCCTTTCTATGAATTTGTATACATTCTGCAGATCCTTTCTATAGTTTTCTATACAATCTGGAACTCTCTCTGCAGTTTTCTATACATTCTGGACATTCTTTCTATCGATATCGCTCTGGGGAATTCCAGATACTGCAGCCATACATGATGCGGTAGGATGAGAATGTAAAATACTGATAGCGGCTTCAAACAACACAAATCTTACCTTGTTTTCAGCGAGTGTTCCGCGGGCCTACTGGGTGCTGCGACCCGGCGTGTCACACGGCGCTTAGTGTAGGGAACTCAGTGTGTACGGCGTTATTTCGCTGGTTACCGTCGTACAGGGGGTCTAAATGTCGTCTGCTTGCCTCCGCCCCTTGTTCCCGGCGTCCTCAGTCACTCCCAGTCAACACCAACTTTGCTTGTCATATAAAGCACCCTCCCGCCACCGCCCTAACTTCGCCCGCCAATCACAGCGCGCTACACACCCTGACGTCATGCATACATAATGAGCCACCCGCGCGTCTAAGCCACGCCCCTCGCGGGCAGCGCTTCCGGCGGGGATTGGTTCCTTGGGTGGCAGTGTGATCAAAACGAGCTATTGACACTAGATCAAACAGTGCGGAAAGGTAAGGTGGAAGGAGGGGGACAAAATGCAAGTCAACAATTTTTTGGTTGAAGGAGCCAGAAACTTCCCTGAGGGTGGGAGTGCGGAAGGGCAACAAAGGTCACAAGGGGCTTTCAGAGTGAGTTAGTTGGAGGGGGCGTGGATAATGAATGAGGTCTAAGGGAGGAGAGTGGAGTGTGCATATCAATTGAACGCCCACACATACTGCTACACTTTCCACACAGAAACTGTGCACCCATACTTCTGACACTACGATCTCCAAACAGAGATTCTCAGCACACGAACTGCTGATAATACACTCTCCAAACAGAGATTCTATGCAGACAAACTGCTGACACTACACTCTCCAAACAGAGAGTCTGTGCACTAACACTGGTGATACTACCCTCTCCAAACAGAGTCTGTGCATTTATACTGCTGACAGTACACTCTCCACACACAGATTCTGTGCACTCATTCTGCTGACGATACACTCTCCAAACAGAGAGTCTGTGCATACATACTGCTGACACTACACTCTCCACAAAGAGATTCTGTGCACTCATACTGCTGAAAATGCACTCTCCAAGCAAAGGTTCTGTGCATTCATACTACTAACACTAGCTCTCCACAGAATCTTCAAAGCGATAGTCTGTACACAAATACTGCTGAGAATACACTCTCCACACAGAACGTCTGTGCACTCATATTGCTGACAATACACTCTCCAAACAGAGAGTCTGTACATACATACTGCTGACAATACACTCTCCACACAGAACGTCTGTGCACTCATATTGCTGACTATAAAATCTCCACACAGATATTTTATACTTGCATATAGTGCATACACTCATACATACTGTACACAAGACATACATTATACACACCAATTGGCTATGAAATATTCCTGCTGCTAGGGGTGCAGTATGAATAATGTTCGGGCTCACTGTGACTGAACCTGCTATGAATCCATGACTCAGTATGCGAATAACATGGCGTTTTATCATATTAGCCATATGATAAGAAGAAAACGTAGTAGTTGATTCTGTAGAGATGCAATTCTCGGACTTTCGTGATGTATTTTATATGGTACAAAATACCTCGGACTACTATCCTTACAGGCTCAGTGACTACGTTTTTTCATAGTACACCGACACACCCCTCCTCACACTCACCTCACTACACATACTCATATAGAACGTCCTGACCATGCTTTATCCTACCCCTAATATAAAATCCCGTAGGCTTAACATTGAGTTTCCGTATGCCACGCTGACTGGCATACGTAGTCTTATATGCCACTAGTGGCATACAGAATAACATTCCAAAATTGAGGAGACAGGGTAGGATAAAATCAAAACTTGATTTGTTTTAATCTTGGCCACCGCATTCCACTCCTGTTTTGGCTCCGGACCTGACTCGGCTTCGCCTCATGAAGTCACTATGCCAAACTCCAGTCGTGGCATACGGTGGCCAAGATTAAAACTCATCCAGTTTTACGATAGTACAAGCCACGGAACAAGATAATAATTTATGGTTCATCCAAAACGAGGCGTTTACGCTGAGTTCCATACAAACGTAAATTACATCGAGTTTTGTGACTTGTACAAGCATGGTAGGACGTTATATATTTACTACATACCCGAAATTAGGAAAACTTATTAATTCATTTTGGCCTAACAACTAATATTTTAGTCAACGTGTATTGGAAGGGGTTCCGTATTTTCCCTTACAGAACACTGTTCCGTACAGTATTTTTTACGTTATGTGGCGAAACGGTGCGTATTTACAGTAAATACGGCATGGGTATATATAGTAATCATCCGCACCCCTCCCAATACACGCAGGCCCCATGAAGGTATGGCACGTGAAATGCACGCTGTGATTGCACGTGTGTGCTTCACGTGCATCTTGTAATCAATCCTCTGTCACTCTCCTAGCAGAGCTTTAGACTACTGCTCACATCTCTGCACCATGTTTTTTTTTCTTATTCGGGAAAGACATACATTCACCCGGAGCAGGGCGTTCTTCCATGTAGCCATAGGGAACATTAAGCAAATATATATATATAGCAATAAAACGATGTTCCTGTAAACGTACAAATTTCGATCAGGACTCTGGCCCTCGGACGTTTACAACGAGGTGTTTACACAGTTAATCCCATGTAGATACACCTTTGTAGAGTGGCGAATTCCTATATTTCTCGGTTTGTGGCGGGTCTCTTTTGATTATTACCTTGGTTTGCCTTCTCCTGCTTATGTCACTCTTACCCGGCGTTTACACTAGACGATTATAGGCGGCGATTCTAGAACCTGACGACTTTCAGCCATAAAAGTCTAGAAATCGTCTAATGTAAACGCCAAGAGCGTGGCGATTGCAGATCATCTGATTACGTCCGATTACGCAATAAAGCACCACCTTTCAACTATAAAACACATTCTGACACCGGCGACTATTTCAAGCCGGTTTGAATTAGTCGTCTACATAGGCGGCGATTCTGTGAAAACTCATAGTCGTCAGTGTAAACGCTTGGGTAAATTCTGACGTCGACGTCTTTTGCTGTGGACATCACCGCAAAAGCATCATGAAGCCTGATGCCCATCTACCGATTCAGGGTTGAGCGATTAGTTCCCAAATCATATAGGAGTCGGTCGACTTGTCGCAGGCAAATTACGTAACCCTTCGCTCGACCGGCGGACATTGAGGAGATGGGGTGGTGGATATTAGTCCTAAGCAAATCAGTCTACTAATCAGGGGCTCACCCTTGCCTAGCAGTCCTACATCTACCGACTACGGCCGACTCCGTTAGGATGCCTTGGCTGAGACAGATTACCGTCCGTTTGTCGCCAACAAAGGTACATGAATGTACCAGAATCGGTAAACGCTCAAGGATATTCTAAGCTCAATTACTTTTGCGGTGGACATTGCCACCACCTGACGACTATTGGACTGACGATCTACAGTCGCCACGTATTTAGTTGTCTCGTGTAAACGCTGGCTTTCCGACATTTGCGCAGTTTCGCTGCCTGGATCCTGATCCACAATAAAAGATGATGGCCTGAGGCAGAGACAAGGCTGTGAGGGAAACACTCAGTTGACAGTTGACAGTTGACATATAATGGACTTCGCTTTTATAAACGATACAAACTGGAAACGTATAACCTGTCAATTGAGTATCTGGTTTCTTTTGTCTGCCCTAATTATACACAATGACGTATATTATCACATACCTATGACAGTATCATCTGCGTATACAGCCGTGTTATATTTATGTTGTACGCCAACAGATGAATTAGCGAGTAATTACATGACTAGATACAATTTCGCCAATTTGAGGAAAAGAGGGAAACTATGTTCCAGTGAGAGAAAGTCTAAGTTACGAGGTAAGGCACGGAAAAATTACTTCCCAAGGCCTCGGCCATGGGCATAAATTTTTCAAAGCCTTGCCTTATTCCTACATACCTTCAAAAGTGGTTTAATAACGATAATTAGTGTTATTTGATCACCCATCGTCAAACCCAAAGCCAGATCCAACCTTATCGGTTAACTTAACACTCTATGTTTTCTCCCCACTGCGCATATCATATTTATTTTGTAAGAGACGATCTGATTAGTCTAAATATCAACCTTGGGTGGTATGCCACAACATTATGTAGTATACAGCAACCTGGGAGGCATCATTTCTCCAATATGAATTTACAAAATTAGATAAAAATATATCACTTGCTCTGCGAGCTCGTGGAATATTTTTATCGAAAGAAACGCGGTATGTGAGTGTGTACCAGTAGGGTATATACATTTTATCTTAATACCACTTAGAGAGTGTGAGATCTTATGAGAGGGGTGCACCCGATATCGATGTGTTGAGGCATCATTTCTCCAATATGAATTTACAAAATTGCACTTACAAAGGTATAAGAGCAATATCTATTAATTCTTCGCAGAATGTACGTATGACATCGTATTTACTTTTTTTATTTAAAAGAAATAAAATATTTAAGATCTTATCATATACCCATGCAGTATATTTCATAATTACTGCTGCTCCAAATACATTATAAATTATGTACTGAATCCGGTGCAGTACACTATTATACTGAACACGTTGAAACATCAGCAGTGTGTGGGCTTTCACATTGACATGTCTCCTTTACCAATATAGGGTAAGATTTTATTATTTTTGGGTATATAACAAATATATAACAACCCACCATGCTTATACATTCTACAACACTCAATGGGAATTGATTTTATTTACAGAACTTGGCCTGAGGCCGAGTTCCGTAAAAACTGCTTTGCAGCATGTACAGCATGGTCAAATCGTTCTATGTACACTGCCACCAGCACCCGTCCTTACAGGGGATAGCTCAGCCAGAGGCACTCGTCTTTAACCCTTTAACTACGCTGTGATGCCTGGAGGCATTCCCGGGCATAGTACACTGTGATGCCTGGAGGCATTCCTGGGCCTAGTACACTGTGATGCCTGGAGGCATTCCCGCGCCTAGTACACTGTGATGCCTGGAGGCATTCCCGGGCATAGTACACTGTGATGCCTGGAGGCATTCCCGGGCCTAGTACACTATGATGCCTGGAGGCATTCCTGGGCATAGTACACTGTGATACCTGGAGGCATTCCCGGGCATAGTATGCTGGGATGCCTGGAGGCATTCCTGGGCCTAGTACACTATGATGCCTGGAGGTATTCCCGGGCATAGTACGCTGTGATGCCTAGAGGCATTCCCGGGCGTAGTACGCTGTGATGCCTGAAGGCATTCCCGGGCCTAGTACACTATGATGCCTGGAGGCATTCCCGGGCATAGTACGCTGTGATGCCTAGAGGCATTCCCGGGCATAGTATGCTGGGATGCCTGGAGGCATTCCCGGGCCTAGTACACTATGATGCCTGGAGGTATTCCCGGGCATAGTACGCTGTGATGCCTGGAGGCATTCCCGGGCATAGTACGCTGTGATGCCTAGAGGCATTCCCGGGCGTAGTACGCTGTGATGCCTGAAGGCTTTCCCGGGCCTAGTACACTATGATGCCTGGAGGCATTCCCGGGCATAGTACGCTGTGATGCCTAGAGGCATTCCCGGGCATAGTATGCTGGGATGCCTGGAGGCATTCCTGGGCCTAGTACACTATGATGCCTGGAGGTATTCCCGGGCATAGTACGCTGTGATGCCTGGAGGCATTTCCGGGCCTACTACACTATGATACCTGGAGGCATTCCTGGGCATAGTACGCTGTGATGCCTGGAGGCATTCCTGGGCCTACTACACTATGATACCTGGAGGCATTCCCGGGCATAGTACGCTGTGATGCCTGGAGGCATTCATGGGCCTACTACACTATGATACCTGGAGGCATTCCCAGGCATAGTACGCTGTGATGCCTGGAGGCATTCCTGGGCCTACTACACTATGATACCTGGAGGCATTCCTGGGCATAGTACACTGTGATGCCTGGAGGCATTCCTGGGCCTACTACACTATGATACCTGGAGGCATTCCCGGGCATAGTACGCTGTGATGCCTGGAGGCATTCCTGGGCCTACTACACTATGATACCTGGAGGCATTCCCAGGCATAGTACGCTGTGATGCCTGGAGGCATTCCTGGGCCTACTACACTATGATACCTGGAGGCATTCCCAGGCATAGTACGCTGTGATGCCTGGAGGCATTCCCAGGCATAGTACGCTGTGATGCCTGGAGGCATTGGCGGGCGTAGAAGGCTATGGTGCCTTGAGGCATCATTTCCGAAATATAAGTTATTGCTATTTTCTAATGAAATAATGCGAGTATTCTGATAAAGTTTCTCAAACCTATGTAAAACTATATCATAATTAATATCATAACTGATATATAACATTCTAATATTTTTGGATTTCCATATAAGTGTGATGTAATGACGACACTGTGGATATTGTGAAAAGTGCCAGCGTACTACAGGGGTGAAAATGGTACTGCAGCATGTATTTCGGGATGTGTATTTGGTGCTATGCAGCGTAGTGAAAGGGTTAATGGGTTAAATGAGCTAATGTAAGGCCCGGCGTCCACCTACTTCATAGAATCGTAGACCTCCCGATATGGCACCGATACTAAATGTCAAAATCGGTGCCATATCGGGAAGGTGCAAAATCGTAGACATATGTCTAGACAAGCCAATCCACCACGCATTGTATGGGTTTTTAATCGGTGTCTAATCGCAGAAACGTGGTCAACTGCCCCGATATTAGGTGACCTTCCAAAGCGATTTTGATTTTTCATCGGGAGGTGCATGGTAGACCATATCGGAGCCATATCGTAGTAGTTGGACGCTGGACCTATCTCTACACTTATTCCCTACACTCATGCGGCAATCTAGTAATCACCTTGTTATTATTCATTATTCAGGATATGAATTGTATCACTCCTAGGAATGATGCAAATTACTGACGAGGACAATTTTGCTAACCCAGCCTCGTCATAAAGCTCAGGAACATGGCTTTATGACACAGAATTCCTGCATCGTAGCCATGTCTTCGTGTAGTACACATTCATAGCGTGTCGGAATGCGTTGGAATGGGTTTTACTTTAAAAGCGGTCGTCCACCAACCACGACAAGGCTACGACAAGCGCCGACAAGAAAGTTCCAATCGGCGCCTTGTTGCAGCCTTGTCATAAGAAGGGGGGAGGGTCTTTACGACAGCGTTGTCAGGGCGTGTTGTAGACGTCACTGGTTCCCGTAAAAAAGACGCCCATGGTACCGACACACTACGACAGTGATATCGAGTAAGGGGGTGCGTCCACCAACCACGACAAGGCTGCGACAACGGCTTTCCGACAAGGTCCACGACAGCTCTACGATTGGAAGCCTTGTCGTAGCCTTGTCGTGGTTGGTGGACCACAGTTCCCGACAAGAGGCTACGACAAGGCCACGACAGGCTGCGACATGAAGCTTGTCGGGGGCCTGTCGGGGGCCTTCCGACAAGGTTACGACAAAATCGAACATGTTCGATTTTGGAGCCGTGTCGTGGCGTGTCGCAGTGGTCTACCATAGAATATTTAGGTGGAGCGTGCACTTCCCGACAGGCTGCGACAAGGGCTCACGACAGCTCCCTTCCTCACGACAAGGCTGCGACAAGGAACCGATAGGAACTTTCTTGTCGGCGCGTGTCGCAGCCTTGTCGTGTTTGGTGGACGCAAGACACTCTACCACAAGAGGCTAGTCGTGAGAAGAATTGAACATGTTCGATGTTGTCGTAGCCTTGTCGGAAGGCTCCCGACACGCTTCCAATCGCAGCCCAATCATGGCCTTGTCGTGGTCTTGTCATAGACTCTTGTCGGGAACTGGGGTCCACCAAGCAAGACAAGGCCTCCAATCGTAGGCCAATCGTGGACCTTGTCGTGAACCCATTATCTTAATTGATGGACCCCCCCCCCATGATAGATACAGAAGGCGACACATATTGTAAATAAATCCATTTTCCACTGGCCGATGAGAATTACACCGATTTATTGAGTCCTCCCAATTCTACAAGTTAATGTCTATATTTTGGTTAAGGCCCGTTTCCATTGGCCGACAAAAACGGTGTATATTTTCTGTGTTCTCCTAATAGCCTATTTCCATTGGCCATCACCGAAATACAGTCAGGAACCACCGACGGACCTTGCACTGCTGATGCAAAATAAAAATGGCCTCAAAATGAACTAAAAAAATCTACACCATTTTCGTTGGCCAATGGAAACAAGTCTTATTTCCATGTGCATGGGACTCCGAACGCCTCGTCCCATACACATCTTATTTCCATTGGCCGTCACCGATACACAGTCAGGAAGAACCGACAGACCTTTAGTATTGCTGACGCAAAATTGAGATAGTTTGTAAAATTCGCCCCACCGGTTGGGATTCCTTGCCTCAACTCGCATTGGCGGTGTTTAGGGTAGGCGTCATTCCGTTGGATTTTTTTTTACTCGTTAGTCGCGTCGTAGCCACGTTGATGCAAAATGAGGAGAACTAAAAAAACCTACACCCTTTTGGTAGGCCAATGGAAACGGGCCTAATGAGTGCAGTGTATGTATACAGTGTCTACTGCATCTGACCGGTTCATACCGGCTTAAATCGTTCAGTGGTGACCTCATTGTATAATCTATGCACAATTTATCAGCAAAACTGCTCTGTGACGTCTACGACACGCCCCGACAACGCTATCGCAGAACCCCCTTCTTACAACAAGGCTGCGACAAGGCGCCGATTGGAACTTTCATGTCAATCTTGAGATTTCGAGCGCTGTAAGGTACATGAATCTTACAGTGTAAATTCCACTTTAGGCATTTTGGAACATCTGATCTACTACTGCTACACAGCCTGTGCTTCTGACATTGAATCGGAATTTGTGTTTGAAGCATGTCATAGCGGTAGTCGGAATGCGTCGGTAGCTCGGGACTTGAAAGGAAAGTGTGGCTATTTAAAGGAACCGGCGTATTTATATTTAATATCCATGGTATACAAAGACCCCATTGAAAATGTATGGGGACTCAGTAAACCACAACCCATTATGTATAACCGGTCAGATACCATAACTGTGGTATACGGATTCAAATCTTCGGTATACGGCCTCAAAACCATGGTATACAGGAAAAATCTTGCTATAGAGTAAAGAAAAAAGTCCCTATTGTTATACCTTTTGATATGGCAATTACTGGGTTTAATTTCTTCGAAAAGATGGATAATAACTAAAACAAACGATGATTTTGTCGACAGGCGGCTCTGTAATCCACTCGAGGTTGACGTCGTAATACACTCGCTAATGCTCCTGTATTGATACACGTCAATATCTCGTGGTTTATGGCCGCACGTCCACAAAACCATCGATTATTGTCTATATATTTTGCGGATATACAATCACACCACTTGTCAGTCCCTTGTCCAATCAAATTACTGTGTTACGTCACTTAGATAATCTTGGTATAAAGACGCCAACCTTGGTATGAAAACTTCAGCAGCCTTGGTATGAAAATCCCAGTAGCCTTGGTATGAAAACTGGGAGGTGTTTTATAGTAGTGAGATCGTTTATATTGACCGTTTCCGTTGCATTGCTGAATTACCATAACTGCGCATGTGTGGCACAGCATTATACAAATAGGTCTTGGTGCACCCCTCTCATAAGATCTCACACTCTCTAAGTCATATTCTGTACTCTCACTACATTCTATGGGAGAAGAATTCTTAACGAACTAGGCCTAGAGCTTTGAGAATCCACTGGCCTGCCTCCCATGCTAAAGACGCACATCAATGCAACCCAAAGATTCCTATAATCTCAATGATGCCACCTAGCGGGAATACTGTGTGTCAGTGTTCTCAAGGCTCTAAGCCTAGTTCGTGAAGAATTCTTTTCCCATAGAGCATAGTGAGCACCTTATACAGAATACCACTTAGAGACTATGAGATATGATGAGAGGGGTTCTTTTAGACCATCAGTGATTGTGTCAATCCAACAGGTCTATGCCACACCTTGTCTATGAAGCACCTCCCTTGAGTTGTCACATACGCAGTAGCGGTATGTAACTATGGAGTGTTCTGTCATACGTATATAACAATAAACCCTCCGACTAGCGAGGAAATCCCCGCAGTTAATGATGCTTTATATGCCACATACACACACATATAAATACGGCCAGGTAATAAACAAATCCCCATACGCCCTAGATAGTCTCCGGTAACGAACCCACCCCTCAGTGTTTACAATATAAGCCCGTATCTATAGCCCCAAACACTCGTCTATCCCGTAGACACACACCTACGTCCCTCTATTATTCATACATCTCACACCCATTACCTGAAGGCTTCGTTCACAACAGGTGGGCTTAGTCTTTCTCGGTAATCATGATTATTCACATAGGAATATAGAGGCCTTCATCAAGTGGTTCTCTAATATTGACTCAGTATGGTGGTGATTTCTAGCTGCTGGGATTGGCATCGATACGACTGTGGGCGGGCACTCTCCCAGCAGATCTTTCGTGGTGCTAGCGCTTAAGCCGGAGACACACCGAGGGAGAAACGCAGCGAGTTCTGTAATCGCCAACATAAACTGGCGTATATGTGAGCTATTATTTCATATTTCACCTGATTATTGCTTCCGAGGCACTACATTATGAGTGGGAGATATTAATATGAAATAATATCTCACATATATGCCATTTCGTGATTCCGGAGATCGCCGCCTTGACTAGCTTGGTGTGTCCCCGGTATTAAGCCGGAGACACACCAAGCGAGAAACGCAGCGAGTTCTGTAATCGCCAACATAAAATGGCGTGTATGTGAGCTATTATTTCATATTTCATCTGATTATTGCGTCAGAGATGCTAAATTATTGGTGGGAGATATTACTATGAAATAATATCGCACATATACGCAAATTTTTGTTGGCGATTCTGGAGATCGCTACCGTTACTCGCTTGGTGTGTCTCCGTTATTATGTCTGGGACACACCAAGCGAGTAACGACAGCGATCTCAAGAATTGCCAACGCAGAATGGCGTATATGTGAGATATTATTCCAGAGTAATATCTCCCATCAATAATTTAGTGTCTCAGAAGCAATAATCAGGTGAAATATGAGATAAAAGCTCACATCCACGCCATTTTGTGGTGGCGATTCCATAAATCGGTGAATTTTCTCGCTTGTTATGTCTTCGGCTTCACTAACCTCTGACCCGACACAAAGCTGGTTCCCCAGGTATCCACTGAAGACAGGGAGGACCAGCGAACATTTCAGATTCAAAGCAAAGCAACTATCCAAGGTTATAAAAGTCAAACAACTCATATCAAGTGTTGGGAAATATGAGAATCGTAAAAGGAGCCTCACAGACAATCCAGCGGTTTATTTTTCATCTTTAAACCACTTTATAATTTGAATCCACAGTTGATTAGACTGTCCCTTCGAGTGAGCACATGTGTCACGTTGACAAATGAAAACCTGCAACACACGAGGTGCTTCCCACTGAAGAAAGTAATCCCTAATACTATGTCTAATTTGACTTAACAAATAATAGAAATGAGTGTAAATCATTTACCGTGCAATACATACATCTTTATATACACGTAGAACACAAACTACTGCCCAAAGCGCTAAGAATTTCGGAAAAATTGGCGGATGGGGCAGATTTTGTCCCAAACAGGCAGGTTAGTGCAGAGATACAAACAGCCGCAGGAAGTAGAGCGCTGGATCTCTGCTCGGAGAGTGGTGGGCGGTTAGACCACACCGCTGCGAGCGCCACCACTCAATATTAACATCATGCTTTACAAGTCTTCTCAATCCCCCATCAGCTTCTTGGGTTTTATTATCCATCCATCCCTCGGTCTACAGCATAGGGACATACAATGATGAAAAAATAGAATGAATTGAAAACGATTTCATTTACCCCATCCCAACCCAGTTTCCGGGTGTTACTTCAGAGATTATTTTGAATGGTGTATTCAATTCGTACCGCGATAATAGCCTACGACATTATACATCGATTATACAAAGTCCCCATTAAAAATGTATATGACCTTAAACCGCTAGACATTATTTCTAAACTTTCAGAATTCGTAACCATTGATTGGTTGTTGGAAATACATCAATTATGTGCCTCAAAGCCTTTGTTTACTGGAAATTATTATCCACTAATTATGTAGGCACAATTGAAATATGTATGGGGTAAAAATGGGTATCCAATGGGTATCCTGGTGCCTCTATGGGGACCTTTTCTCGTTGTGTATACACTGGGCGAAACTAACCATTTTACATATGTATACGCCCAGCGTATATAGGTATGCTTTTGCGTATAGAAAGTTGACCTTTTTTCCGTTGTGTATATGCCTTATCTATTGACATATATACGTGTCCATGATGCGGTCATATATACATCATATATATATATACCCCTTATTCTGATTGCTGCCACTTGGCGACACCATCTTTTTAAGCAGTGAATGGCATAATGAAACACTTCCGCTGGAGTGGCTGGAAGATAGGACTATATCTTTTACCTAATCCTAACTCTATGTCAGAAACCATAACCATTGATTACCTATGCTCGGGAGGTAAAAATGCTGGTATTTATAAATACACAGGCTGACGTGAAGTGTAAACAAGCGTAGATATCGTTCTCTATCGAATCAACATGTTTTAAAATGAAAAATAACATATGTTTTTTTTCTCAATAATTTTAGGTATATAATTGTGAAAACCCCAGATCTATACAGGTGGAGAATTCTTGAATTCCTTGGTGAGAATCACAGACATTTTTTTGGTTCCCTCAGCTCGGAACTCTGGTATTCAACCACCCGTAACCAGTTTCCCTCTACTCTGCTCTTTATTGAAAAAGGTGAATGAATTGCTCCCTTAAAGACAAATGCGGGTAGGTATGCGGGTTTAACACTGGTTCTGCCATCTGGGGCCATGAAAATATAGCAGTTTCTCATAGACACCAATAGATAAGCACTTACCTTCTTCAGATGGCCTTCCCATAGAAATTAGCATGGTGACATAGTATTCTTTTAGCATTTCTCATTTGTACATATTCCCAGCTATCATAATCCAGAATTATTTGAAGATAGCAATAGAACATCAGTGTCATTTAGCAACAAAGTAAAAATCTAGTATTTTCCCATAGACACCAATAGTTAAGCACTTACATTTTCAGATGGCCCTCCCATAGAAGTTAGCATTGTGACATGCCATTTCTTTTGCATTTTCTATCTACCAATTTCGAAACATTGATGTACCTTTGTCTGCGACGAATGGGCGCTAATTTGTCTCAGGTGAGGCATCCTGACGGAGTCGGCCCTGGCCGGTGGTTATAGCACAGCTCGCCAAGGGTCAGGCAACAATTAGTGAACCACCTCCTTCAGATGTTATTTTGTCGCTGACAAGTTGTGGTTTCTATGTTCCGAAATCGGTGGCAAAAAGTTTATCAACATGTTGTAGCCGACAACGGACCATTGGTAAATGGCGCTTGATGGGGTGGCCGACATGGGCCAAGGTATTACGTAATTTGCCTGGGACAAGTCCACCGACTCCTATACGATTTGGGAACTAATCGTTCAACCCTTAATCGGTAGATGGGTATTGGGCTTAAACGAGTAATTGGGAGGAGAATTCCTTTAAGCCTGATGCCCATCTACCGATTCAGGGTTGAGTGATTAGTTTGCAAATCGTATAGGAGTCGGTGAACTTGTCGTAGGCAAATTACGTAACTCGGCGGACATTGAGGAGATGGGGTGGTGGATATTAGTCCTAAGCAAATCTGTCTACTAATCGGTGGCTCACCCTTGCCTAGCTGTCCTACATCTACCGACTACGGCCGACTCCGTTAGGATGCCTTGGCTGAGACAAATTAGTGTCCGTTTGTCGCCGACAAAGGTACATGAATGTTCCGAAATCGGTAAATGGGCATTGGGCTTTACGGAAAGGTCCGACATCCCGTCAGCTGTAGTGTCTGCCTTGAATGCAATCTAGACTGCAGTCCTCATTTACAGATTGAGTATGAAAGCGAGGAGAGGTAAAGGGAGGAGTAAGATACTTAAGAGGACATAAAAATAGACTGACAGAAAGTGAATAAGAGGTGGGGGAAATTTAACACAAATGTCCCTGCTTTGCCAGTCTTGTGTTAATATTGTGAGTTAGGCAATACGTAGATGAATATGGAGGTGTTGTGTAGGATATTAAAGAAGAAACCAACAAGTTTCAGTCAAAGTCACCGTTCTCCACGAGTTTCATGCGGAGTGATGTGAACGAGGTGACAGCCGAGTGAATATTCTGTAGCATTCAAACGAGTTGGAGAACAACGACTTTGACCAGAACAAGTTGCTTTCTGTATTTATCTCACCCTTAAAAGAATGTATGGTACGCAGGCTATAGACCATGGAGAACAGATTGCAATACTCGTATGGGTATGGAGAACGAGTTCCCAATGTTAAACCTATGAAAGATATACATGCTGTGAAACACACAGGATACAAAACATAGTTACAGATCATTTCTTCTATTGTAGGTACCATATTTGGTAATATTTTGGTAATATTTTCCACCATAGAACCCTGCTAGCCGATCCATGTGCCTCACAGAGTGTTTCTCTGAGACCAATCCTGCTGAGATTCTATACTCGAACACAATCTCTTCATCTAAATTGCAGGTTTCCATTTACCTGAGATATGTTTTTTCCCCTGCAATCATTGGCGATATTTATTCCTACAAAGGAACAGAATCTCATAAGATTTTGAACCCTTGAGGTGCATGAATTCCACCATTTAATTCAAGTAATTGCTTTTTTTTATGAAATAATGGAGGTGTCATATAATGACGACACTGGATATTATGAGAAGTGCCAGCGTACTACAGGGGTGAAAATGGTACTGCAGCGGAGTATTTCAGGGTGTGTATTTGGTACTATGTCGCGAAGCAGAGGGGTTAAACAGTGAAGCCTTGTTTTCAGTTGTCTAAAGAGTCCCTTTCTTGTAACTGGGTATCTGGTGTTTCACTTTACCAAGTGGATGTCAAAGTAGTATTATGTGCCCAAACGGAATCTGTTGCTTGCTGTTTTATGTAAATATTGACTGACCAGGAACAGATGGAATTCAGCCCCACTCAGTATCATAAGAGAGGTATTACCTGTATGTTGTAGTATAGGAACGTGGTACCACCCATATGTAGTAGTATAGGAGTGTCATATTACCTGTATGTAGTAGTATAGGAGTGTCATATCACCTGTGGTTAGTAGTATAGAAGGGCAGTATAACCTATATGTAGTAGTATAGGAGTGTTGTATAACCTGTTTCTAGTGTATAGGAGTGTAGTTCAAGTTATATGTAGTAGTATACGGCATATAACCTATGATCCATGGGCGCCGCCATGACGCCCCCCGAGTAGGTGTTCTTCACTAATGGAGGGGAAAAAGTAGGTGTTCTTCAATAAAGGAGGTGGAAAAGAAGTGAGTGATAATTGGGAAATGTCACAACTTCAGCCTTGCTCACATATTTATATAAAGTGTTCCATATGGAAAATATCATGTCTTGGGTTTAATTATTATGTCATCCTACTTTGGGATGGGTGTAGAGAGTCAAGGGAACCATGGTAAAATATTGAAAGGCAGTTGAATTTTGTAAGAACAAAGAGCCAGAATACAGGTTTGTCCCCCGACCACCTAGTGACTGCTTTGTGAACTAACAATGGCTCTGTCCCGTATAGAGGTGTGGTATAAGCTGTATGAAGTAGTATAGAGGTGCAGTTCAAGCTGTATGTAGTAGTATAGAAGTCTCGTATAAGCTGTATGTAGTAGTATAGAGGTGTAGTTCAAGCTGTGTGTAGTAGTATAGAGGTGTGGTATAAGCTGTGTGTAGTAGTATAGAGGTGTGGTATAAGCTGTGTGTAGTAGTATAGAGGTGTGGTATAAGCTGTATGTAGTAGTATAGAGGTGTGGTATAAGCTGTATGTAGCAGTATCGAGGTGTAGTTCAAGCTGTATGTAGTAGTATAGAGGTGTGGTATAAGCTGTATGTAGTAGTATAGAGGTGTGGTATAAGCTGTATGTAGTAGTATAGAGGTGTGGTATAAGCTGTATGTAGTAGTATAGAGGTGTGGTATAAGATGTATGTAGTAGTATAGAAGTGTGGTATAAGCTGTATGTAGTAGTATAGAGGTGCGGTATAAGCTGTATGTAGTAGTATAGAGGTGTGGTATAAGATGTATGTAGTAGTATAGAAGTGCTGCTTTGCCACAGGGTATCATCACTTGAACCAGCATGTTTTATTCGTCCAATCAATGATTTCACAGATAACACTTCCCGACCCAAAGACCTGGTTATGCCACTAGGCAATAATCATATTCTGAATTCTTTAGATCAATATATATGTTTATGTTTAGGGGTACGCTTTTCGATGTGTCTGCGCTGCTCTAGTGCCGTCTGGTTCAGCATTTCCCCATTGTCCAAAATATAGACAAAGCATAATAAAAGCTAAGGGAGAGGGGATATTTTAGATGAGTGAAAAAGAAAGGGGGAAAGATGAGGGAAAGGGGATTTAAAAAAAGTTAAATAAATCAACTTCCTTGGAATAAGTGTTCCAGACACATCATAAAAGTCATTTCTCTTCAAAATTAGTTCAGATTGACAGAGAAAACTGACTTTGTTCAGTATCAGATCGTGCACATTTCTTTAAGGTCTTTGGGATCTTTGATGGATTTTCTTGTACTCCTTCGTCACCTGTCTATATCATACACGACTGTTCGTATGTAGTATGGGGGATCGTATCGCCAGTACTTATACTTTTGGATTTCTTAATAAAAACTTCTTGATAAAAAAACACCAAAAAACAACATTTTGATTGAATTCTATTGATTGTACACTTTTAGATAAAAAGATATCTAGTCGTTTAATGATGGAGAGGTCACACGTACATTTCTGTAGCCTATCTGATCAAAAAAAGAGCAAAGCTCGTTTAGAAAAAAAGGAATAGACTAGTGATATAACTCTTACCTCAGTAAATGTGTATGGCAGAATGATCTGCCAGGAAAGGAGGAGTGATGCCGAGAGAAGGGTGTGGTTACTTGGTTACACATATCAGAACTTATAGTTAACTTTTTATATATTTTTTTAATCTCAGCTCTCGGATTTATGTTAAGGATCATATATCACTGAACCAAAGTTGAATACAGGACTACTGTACCTTCTATTCGTGAGAAAATAAAGGTGCTTTCGAACTTGAGAAAAAAGACAATGTAAGGATTCTAGACAGGATAGATTACCGTATACCACACTCGGTGCACTAACGCCTTTTTGGGTGTTGCCAATAGTCACCGTACTTGATTGCTGAGAATTTTCTTCACAAGAGTAAAGTTGAAGTCTGGTCGTCATTGTTGCTGCACTATAGATGGACTTCTGGCACCCCTCTCATAAGATCTCACACTCTCTAAGTCGTATTCTGTACAAGATTCTCACTGCGCTCTATGGGAGAAGAATTCTTAACGAACTAGGCTTAGAGCCTTGAGATTCTACTGGCACACCGTATGGATACGAATTATCAATGTTAAGTCTACGGAGAAAAAATACTAGGGTGAGATGAGATAAGAAAACCATATACCTGTGTTTGATTTATTAATCCTTCTTCTTTCTTCAGATACATGTGTACTTCAAGCTAGAGTATTTCCTTAACAATTAAATTGCAATCTGGTTTCATTTTTACCAGAATACGATACATTATACTTCAATAAGTGCACGGAAATTTCACCGATTGTGACTTTATGAAAAGATATTAAGCTGCCAAAGCACTTCTTCCATTCGCTGCAGTGTGACGGGAATGTGAGATGTTTGATAGGTAGAAGTATCTTTATCATTCCATGCCTATTTTATGAGTTCTGTGCTCAGGGATTTGGGGAAGATACTGTCACCGATCTAATTGGGTGGAGTATGAGACTATGTGAGGGTCATACGAACGGGCGTATGCCCCGACCTTCGGGTATGAGAGTTGTAGCAGAGACATACATTATTACGATATTCCCATAGTGAATAAGAAAGAGAGAGTGTGGATGAAATGGAAATTTAGTTTTTGATGAAGGCCAATGCCCATATACATTTATGTACGTTTGTCGGCGACAAACGGAGGGTAATTTGTCTTAGGTGAGGTATCCTAACGGAGTCGGTAGATGTAGGACAGCTAGGCAAGGCTACCCAACGATTAGTGAACCACCTTCTTCAGACGTCCTTTTGTCGCCGACAAGTTGTGGTTTTTACCCTCCCCCAACGATAAGTGGACCATACACCGATTTTATCAGTGTGGGTATATACTTCGGTAGGTGTAGACTGATTTCCTTAGGACTAATACCCACCAGGCCATCTCCTCGAGGGCCGAGGGTCGAGCGAGGTGTTACATAATTTGCCTGCGACAAGGTGACCGACTCCTATACGATTTGGGAACTAATCGTTCAACACTAAATCGGTAGATGGGCATCTGGCTTAAGACTTGTATTGACGTACCTTTTAGAGTATGCTCTCAAGCACTATGTATATGATGCATAGTCATGCCTTTAATAGGTAAAGCCCAATGCCCATCTACCGATTTCGGAACATTCATGTACCTTTGTCGGGGACAAACGGACGGTTATTTGTCTCAGCCAAGGCATCCTAACGGAGTCGGCCGTAGTCGGTAGATGTAGGACAGCTAGGCAAGGGTGAGCCACCGATTAGTAGACTGATTTGCTTAGGACTAATACCCAGCAACCCCTCTCCTCAATGTCTGCCTATCGAGCAAAGGGTTATGTAATTTGCCTGTGACAAGTTCACCGACTCCTATACGATTTGCGAGCTAATCGTTCAACCCTTAATCGGTAGATGGGCATTGGGCTTAAGGCCCGGTGCCCACCAACACTGATACACCCAGATAGACCTCCCGATACCTAGAAGGAAACCCACAAGATGAAAATAGCTTGGTCCATACTTGACAGAGTTTGACTGCAGAGTAACTCACGAACCGAAGCTGTGTGAAATACTCAAATAAGGTGGAGTGCGGACCAAGTTATTTTCATTGCGTGGGTTTCTGATTTTGTCTCACCCTGTAAAACATTATTTATTGATATAATGAATCACCGAATTAGCCATTGAGTATTGAGTACACTACCTTCACGGTCATGGAGTACGAGTTCCTAATGTTAAGCCTATGGAGAAAAATACCGGAGTGAGATAAACACTGATACAAATGACCAAATCGTAGCCTATCGGGAGGTCCATACCGCCGACGTCATCAATTAGAAATAACAAGCAAGGGTTGACCAGTAAGTGTCAAGTGGCAGTTTGGGTGTGAGTGTAGGGACCCTTAATAGTCTCACCCACATGCATGCTCATTCCATTGAAAAATGGACATTGCACTTGCTCCTAATTATATTTGTATCTGGTTGATTCATATAGGTAATATGATGAATGTTGTGCGTTTGTTAAAATAATACAATCTAGATCAGAAAATATCATATTTCAATAACATCAACATTGATTCAATAATTGTGAAATCCTTACAGAATATTCATACACATAACTGTAAATATCAATGTCATTAAAATAGGCACTATTATCATAGCAAGAATTTCAGGTTCCAGGGGTTACACATGTATATGCACGTTGAGAGGGACTGTGATGTGTTCCTTCAATGATACGAGTGAGTCTTTGGATTTTTTTTTTTTTTTATTCAAGTTTATTTACAGACGGTACATACGTTCATCTGTTGCCAGACGATCTTCCACGCTGGCGTCTACATATAATATACAAATACAGGACAGACAATTTTAATGACATTCATTCACCATTCACACTACATTTACATAACTATATACCTTTTCATACTTTCTGTTCTACAATGAATGTCTACTGACATTTTTCATATTTTTATTATCATCCAGAGTCTTCTGACTTCTTTCTAGTAATCTGTATTCTCGAATCCCTTTTCCTTTCCCATTATTTAGCCATTTCATAATTGATTTTTAGTCTATTACATTACATATTTCTTCTTTAACTTTCATCTTAAAGTTATCGCCTTCTATTCTTTGTGTTCCTTGTGTTAACCTGTCCCAGTATATAGATCCGACATATAGAGGCGAGTACCTATACTTTTCTAAGTTTGGTTTTCTTATCTTGATCCTGATCTTTTGTTCTGCCCTTGTTCTCAATATATCTGTCTCATATATATGATTTTTATCCCTTGTCCACCATTTTATTAAGGTCAGCAGATGTCCGGCTCGTCTATGCTCAAGAGATCTTATTTTACAAGTGTCATATATTTGTTTTGTATTCATTTCTCTTGCTTTGTTAAATCCTATTGCTGTTCTTAATGTCTTATTTACCAAGGTTTGAATCTGTCTTCTATTTCGTTCTGATGTACTATAATAAATAAAATCTGCATATTCTATTACCGGTATTATCATTTGTTTCGCTAGTTTTATACTTGATGCCCTATTTAATAAATATCTCATTTTTCTAAGTCTAAACAGTTTAATATTCACTTCATTTACCACTTTAGTTACTTGATCATTAAAATTTATTTTCCTATCTATCCATACACCCAAGTACTTGTATTTATTTACTGCTGCAGTATCTGTATCTCCCATTTTTACTTTAAGCATCTCATTTAATCCTTTTTTATTTCCCACCCACATTACTTTTGTTTTCCCATAGTTTATTCTAATTTTGTTCATCTTTGTCCAGTTATCAACTGATAAAAGGTCTGCTTCTAGTTTATTTTGAACTTCCTGTTGATTTTTTCCACTAATAAGTAATACACAGTCATCTGCGTACATAATCATTTTACCATAGTTCAATTCTTTATGCAAATTATTTATAAAAATTATGAACAGCAGGGGCCCTAACACCGACCCCTGCGGCACTCCACACTCCACTTCTAATTCTCTTGATAAATTTTTCAGTAGTTTAGTCTTACATGTTCTTCCTTTTAAATAATCTATTAAAACATTTATTAATTTACTATTTATACCTATTTCATATAATTTATTTATCAGTATTCTGTGATCCACGCTATCAAAGGCTTTTTGATAATCTAAATATACTACCCCTACAATATTTTTATTGTTTAACTGCATATGTAAGTCTTCTAAGAGGGTAAAAATTGCCTGTGCCGTTGATTTCTTTGGTAAAAATCCGAATTGTTCTAAAGCTATCCAGTTTTTCTCATTAATTTCTGTAAATAAAATTTTGTGAATTATTTTTTCATAAATTTTCGAAATCATTGATAGGACCGTAATAGGCCTCCAGTTATTATAAAGTTCTAGGTTCCCTTCCTTCGGTAGTGGTGTTATTATACCGTGTTTTAAGATGTTGGGGAAGTACTCTTGTTTTAGACTATGGTTTATCAGTTCTACTAATACCTTTGGTTTTTGAAGTATTATTGCCTTTAAGTATTCCGAGTGCACAAAGTTAAATCCTGTCGATTTGCCATTTTCTAAGGATTTCACTATCTTTGTAACTTCATTTACATTTGTACATATTTCTTCATCAGATTTCATTCCATTTATATTATAACTTTCTACGTATTCACTTTCCACCTGATATTGGTTACACTGATCTTCTTTATCATATTTACCTATAGTGGCGAAGTGCTTATTCATTTCATTTAATATAGTTATTTCATTATCACCTTTCTTTAGCGGATAGTCTTTGTTCTTACCTTTTCCTCCAGTCCAGATGTTATTCAATGTCCTCCAGAATTTTTTTGGATTTTTTTTATTTTCATTTAGACTCTTCTGAATCTTCTCTGATTCGAATCTTCTGATTCCTTTCGTTATTTCATTCCGTAGCGTTCTTATTTCGGACAACATATTGTTCCTTGCTGCATCATTAATGTCTAATTTTATGTACTTTTTTAATAAAATTCTTCTCTTTTCTATTTTAACTGTCACCTTTTTCGGTAAACAAACATCATCTTTCATTCGTATTCCTCTAGTTTTTATAGGACATTCCTTATTTAATTCCTTTTCTAAATACTTTATAAAACATTCACATGGTTCATAATTATTATCTAGTTCTTCAAATTTGAAATCTTTCATGATTCTATCCCTGGTTTCTTTGTTCATTTTTTTCATTTCTCTATATTCTATAATCTTTCTTTCCTTTTTTATCTTCTTCATTTTACGTATCGCATAAATCATTATATGATCGGATAAATAATAATTGATATTTCCAGAAGAATCTACATATTTGCTATTAGTATAAATGTGATCTATTTTACTAGCCCCTTCCTTATAGATAAAGGTATTATTAGTCTCTACAACTTCCAATTGATGTTCTAGGAGAAAATTTTTCATTACTCTATACTTGGTACATTTTTTTGTGTTTAGATTTATGTTCATATCCCCCATTATCCATACTTCATGTTTCTTAAATTTCTTATTTTGTAACATATTTCCTAAAAAGTTATAGCATCCCTCTACATTGTCCCCCGGCGGTCTGTACATTGATATTACTAACTTCTTCTTTCGGTTCGGTTCAAGTATTTCTATCGGTAAACATTCTATCTCCTTACTAGATATACTATACTCGTCTAGTACTTTCGCATGAGTACTAATTTCATTTGCTATATACATGCACACCCCTCCCCCTATATTTGTCCTTGTATAATTCCTGTCTATTCTAAATAATGTCATATCTGGCAAATCTAACATATTAGGTGCATATTTCTCACTTAACCACGTCTCACTTAGCGCTATAAAGTCAACTCCTACAAAATTATATTTAAAATCTCCTAGTTTTGAATATAAACTTCTTACATTGGCAGTAATAAATTTCATTCCCTTTGTCTTACATAATCTTTCAGGTGTTATATACATTATTAATTATAATAACCAGCTTACTACTATCACAATCACTCATACATTCATACATACCCATCATGGCGGGAGGTGCGACAACACTGTTGGATAATTCTAATTTCGATTTCCAACAGAGCCAGTTTAGAGTCATATACTCTTTTCCTGGCATAATTACTGTGATAGCTGAAGTCACAAATTTTGTAATATTTTTGTACTTTAGTATAATATATACCATAAGCATTTTAGACATCCTTTCGTTTTGGAACTTCAGAACTTGAACGAACATAGAAAATATATATTGAGGCTTATAAAGTGTAAAAAGTAGTAAGGCAGCAGACCAGTTTTTTAAACCATACCTTTAGTTCATTGTAGTATCTGGTAGATTTACAATCATTTTCTATATTTATTATAACACTAGTACAAGTACAAAATTACATCTTCAATGATCATGTTTCTCATCAATTTTACACACGTATCCCTGGTCTTCTGACCACATTTTTCTCATTGGGCTTCTACCCACTCTAATACATATATATATCATTTCGATCAAGCCTTTTCTTTCATTTGATCGCAGTATTTCAGTTTAAGTCTTCTGACTCTATACTGTATATATTTTTCTCAATAATTGGGTTTCTACCCATGCATACCTCGTGCCACATTTTTATCAATGCATTGACTTAGCAACTTCATTATCTTATACTGTGTATCAATGTTCGGGTGGATACCGTCTACCAGTTTGGTTTATTATGTACGGTAGGTCCACCAACAATGTTCTTGTGGATCACTCTTCCCAGGTACGGTGTAAGTACGTTGTTGGTCATGTTGAGAAACGAAATTTCCTCATTTATCTCTTTGATAGATACATCTAGTTTTGTCTGTAGTTTATGATCACCAGTGTATATCCTATTTGCCACGTTTAGATGAAGTCCAAACACTGATCCAAAGACCACATTACAGTCCTTATCCATAGCCTTGACTGCTAAATACATATCATTGAAGCCGTCAGTCACCCTCTTGACCAAGTCGCTCACATTGCCTTCAATTAACCCTATTTTCACTGGGTTATAGTCCTTGACCATTATAGAGTTGGTTCTGCCCACCGTGTAGATTGCTTGAAATCGATGACCCATTCCTAGCGCTCTCTTCATTTCATTCAATGCGATGACTGTCATCTGATCAATGGTCGCTCCGCCTTGATAGCGAACCCAGCAGTCGTAATTTCGGATTTCGTCCAGTATCCATTGTGCATCTCTGCCTCGTGAATCTCCCACTATGAGATATTTTGGCCAAGGCATCGCCATTTTTTCGTACTTCACTATTATCTTCTTAACACCTTATTTTGGTGAACATAAAACACAGTAATTACTATCATAACAAGTAATGTACATTTTTATACAGATTTTACAATCCTAACAATGTTTCATTTTCTCTTTTCCAAGTTCTTCTATTTTAATCTTACCAGATTCTTTTAGTTTTTTACATTATTATTGCGTAGTCGTTCCTCTTCTTTTAATATTTCTGTTTGCATTTCTCTCCTCAACTCTTCCCTTAACCTCATAAGTATTTTGCCTAATCGGTTATGCCCTGGCATTGTCTGGATCGGGTACTCATCCGCTGCAATATCTATTCCTCCTCCCCATTGTCTATCTCTAGTCCCCTCGATCAGTTGTAGTGGGTGACTGTGTACCAGTTCTCTGAGTAAACTCTGATTTTGCCTGTACTTCTCTTCGACTACGAAAGTCATTACCTCGTATTTCCTTTTCTCCCAGTCAAACCCTACCTCACATGTATCCCCAATTCTTTTGGCTGCATATCCATTTCTGGCTTTCAGTATTTCTATTACTAAGTCCGGTCTACCGTTTAGCCTGCACTTCTCTGACTGATATACATGTTCAGCAGTTTTGTAGATCAACCCATTGTACGATATTTCTACCGGAAAAAAATTACTTAAATATGCGCCTTCACCCTTGAAGACTATTGCTTTATTTAGTCTTCGCAGCCCATACACAGTTGTAGTTTCTGGCTCTGAATTAGCGTGATCTGTTGTACCACTTTGACCTATATGCTTATTTATAGTGTCATCAACTAACCGTTCTGGTTCTTGATTTACCGCTATTTCTGGTTCAACCTCATTTCGCTTCATTTCCTCAGTGCCCACCGCTTGGATTGGTACTATTGGCTGCTTGTACGTATGATTTGTATTTACAGTATCTTCACTTTTGTTCTTTGTTTGAATTAGTGTTTGTGATATGTCCGCATTTACTTGGTCTCCTGACCTGTAATACCCATATCTTTGTTTTTGTTGTACGTGGACTGAATTACCTTGGTTTTTCCATGGAATGTATGTGTCTGGAATGTTTTCAAGGTAGTTACTATTGTACCATGTGCCTGCAATGCATACTTCATCACCTCTGAGTTGCGTAGATAAGCCTTGCTTTCTGCAGTATATAGCTATAGCTCTAGCTCTTGCTTTAGCCTGTCGCACTTCTGGAATTTCATCAGCATTTATAAAAATGTAACGATATCCATCTATGCCTTTTAGTTGCCTTTTAGCTCTCATAACACTGTCCCTCATTCTTATTGACGTGAAACACACCAAAAGGGGGGGATACTCTTGTCCTTTGTTTTCTCTGCTTTTACTACGTTGGACAAAATTTAGATCACTGAGTGTTATTTCTGGAACTATGTTTTGTAGGACTCCAAGCGCAGCTTTGTATGGGTTCTCATTAAATTGATCTGGTATACCTTCAATATATACATTTAATAGTCTATGTGAAGCATATCTATTCTCAGTAGTATCTTTTGGTGTCATCGTTTTAAGTTCTTCAATGTCTCTACCATGTTGTATTGCATTTTCTGCTACACTTATCAAGTCAGCCTGTGCTACATTAAGTGCCCTTTTCATCTTTTCCCTGAGTTCCTCGATATCTTTCTCGACTTTTACTTCTCTCTCTTGTGAGGTTTGTTGTAGTTTTTCTACTTTCCCTTGTAGTTCTTCTATGCCCTTTTTCATGTCTATTTGTGCTTCGTGCAATTCTACATGTTTACTCTCCATGTCTCCTTTCACTTCCGTCATCACTTTATCTACCTTTTTTAACCTTTTCTCTAGCGTTTCTAAGGTATTGTCTAGATTATCATTCACATCGCCTAGTGATTTGTTTTGCGTATTACTCAGTTTTTCTACTCTTCCTAACCTCTGTTCAATTGAGTCACATTTTTGCTTTAGGCTTTTTTCAACATTACCAATCGTTTCTCTAACACCTTCGTTAACATCCCCTATTTTCTTTGTTAACTTTGTGCTGTTGTTTTCGACCTTACTTAGTCTTTTATCAATAGTATCACAGTTTTTTTTCATACTCTGTTGTACTCCTGCGATGGACTCCTTTAAATGTACACTAGCTCTCTCAAAGCCTTCATCCATTTTCGTTGTCAAACTTTCCATTGAGTTATTGAGTTTACCTAACAATTCATCAATCAAATTTTGCGAAATGTTAACCTGTTCACATTTCTTCTTACTCACTGTTTTCCTCTTATTGGCTACTTTCTTTGGTGGTTCCTCACCCGGTGATGTTATTCCTTTGTTTACACTTTGCTCAGTACTATACGACCTTGTGCGTTTGGCTCTACGAAGCCGGCAGTTGTTAACAGCTGTAGGTTTTACTTTGTCATTGTTCCCTATTATCGCCTCTGCTGGTTCCTCTACCTGTTGGGATACATCATCTACTGGTTCCTCGTTCATGTCAATACCGGCACTAGCATTCTCCTGACCTTGTGTTTGTACTATTTCTATACTATTATCAACATTTCCTGAATCTTCATTTGCCTCATTTTGTTCTGGTATAGAATCGTTCACCGAATTTCTACCACCTGTATCATTTTCGTTTACCTTCTCCATACTTTTGTTTTGCTTTCAAGATGGCGATCTCGCTCCCGCTGCAGACCTTGCAGTTCACAAGCTTGTTTTCACCAATACACCAGTTTATACAAGTATACGTCTACAATATTGACCACAATCTGATCACAGACCATTCACACGTAAGTACACAATTCAGAATTTTTTCATTCCCTATCAAGACTTAGTTATTTACAATGTATCTGCTGCCTTACTTACACTACCTCCTACCTTACTCCTGCCATGACACGGATTTGATATCAAAGTAAAGGAGATGTAAAGATACAGGTATTTAATCTGCATTCGCGGTGCTACCCTGCAGCGAACAAGAGGCACGTATCAGAGTATTTTATACATGAGGCTGTCTCACTGTGTGCCAACGTAATATCTTATTATATTCTGAATCAGATCTAGATCTCTATGAGATGCAGCCATCCAGTTCCTTTTGAATAAGCTAAGCCTATGAAAGTACAGGGTATTGGGAGACCTCTTACAAGGGTTATCGTTTAATAATATCCAAGCTTGTTCGCCAATACAGTACTGGCCAATGAAAGGTCATTCTTAAGTGTTGAATAAAGTTGCCATCATCCCTGGGTCTCGTTGGCGTACAGAAAAGGGTCTTCATGTAGTTGCCTAAATTAGTCAACAGGCTCTAAAGAGTATAACAAATCTATCATATAACTGTGCTGCTATAACCATTTCTACTGTGTTCATACACAACAATCAATGGTTTTATGGAATTTCAGTCAAGAGAGGTTGGCCCATAGTAATTAGGAGAAACCAAACGAGTGTTAGTCGTGTTGTTTTTTATTGCACGATGGCAATGTTGCGTTTACTGCGCGAGGCGAAGCCGAGTGCAGTGATACGCGACATTGCCGGAGTGCAATAAACAACATGACTAACTCGAGTTTGGTTTAGAATTTATCCTACCCCATAACAATAAATAAGAAATAACATAAAACTCACTGATAATCAGTAATAATCATTGGTCGCTTTTCAAATGACGTCATTTGACAACTGTATCCCACTAGAGCGATAAATTTCATTTTCCTGCACCGAAGGCCAAATACAGTCTGCTAATGTTAAGCCTATGGAGTTTTTTATTAGGGGTAGGATAATACTCTCGCTAACGCTTGTGTATCATTGTGTAGCGTGAACCTTGAGTGGTTTATAGAATTGCCTACCTATACAACCATCGTTCATTGTATTCATTATCCATGTTCTCCTATGAAAGAACCCGCAGGTATTGCCATATTATAAGTACAGTAGAACCGAGGTTCTGGGACACCCTGCTTAAGGGGACACTCCGCTTTAGGGGTCAATTTGCTCGGAACGGAAGTTTTTCTCTCTATTCAGAGTTTATTTTAACCCCGCTTAAGGGGTCTCCTCGCTTAAGGGGGCACCTCGCTTAACGGGACACCTCGCTTAAGAGGACACCTCGCTTAAGGGGACAACCTGCTTTAGGGACAGTTTTTCGCTACAGAAATGCTTCAAAACCCCGCTTAAGGGGCCAGTCTCAAGGGACATCTTATCAAAAACATCCCAGATAGTATGAAAATCCGTGTTTATGGTGCCCGTTTTTGCAGGACAGACAGTTGTCGCAACAAGAACAATAGACTAAGCATTCCCGGGCGGGCGCGGGCGGCCGGAGTGTGTTGTTTGAATGGTAATTCCTACATCAAAAGCGGCTCTGAGCGGGCCACAGTGAGTGGATATTAGTACCAGTGAGTTTCGCGCCTGCTAAAGGTGCTAAGAGGCTCCCTTACAGGTTAGCGGTGGGCGGTTCAGGGCCGAGTGGGAGCTTTGAAGGTGCGGTATTCAGCAGGCTGTTGCCTTTTAACCTAATAACCAGTGTTTCCTTTTCTATTCTATTCTGTATTCTCTATTGTATAACCACTGGCAGACTGAAAACCCCGCTTCAGGGGACACCCCGCTTAAGGGGACAGCAAGTACTTAAGCTATTGGTGTCTATGGGAAACTGCAATATTTTGACTTTGTAGCTAAATGACATTGATGTTCTATTGCTATCTTCAAATAATTCTGGATTATGATAGTTGGAAACATGTACAAAAGAGAAATGCTAAAATATACTACAGTAAAACCCCTCTTTAGGGGACACCCTCCGTTCCGGGCCAAGTGTCCCCTTAAGCGGGGTGTCCCCTTAAGCGGGGTTTTCAGTCTCTCAATGGTTATACAATAGAGAATTCCTACATAAATGAAGGAAACGATGGTTAGAAGGTTAAAATGTTTATCAATAACACATAATTAAATAAATAAATATAAATCATATATGATTTATATTTATTTACTTGAAATAATTTATATAATATAAATGATTTTAAATATACAAAAAAAAAAAAAAAAGATAATAGAGGTTAAAGGTGGATATGCCTTCCTTGTGAAATTCGCTCCTTTTTATACCCCCGGTCAATGCCCCCCACCCCCCTCCCCTGTAACTTCTGAGAGAAATCAGCAGCCCTAAAAGGACTCATCGTGAGCCGCCCAGAGCCGCGACGGCTCACTGAATACCGCACCTTCAAAGCCCCCAGCCCTCCCTGTGTCGCCCACAGCTAACCTGTAAGCGGGCCTCTCACGGAAAATCACTGGTACTGATATTCACTCACTGTGGCCCGCCCAGAGCCGCTAGAGATGTGGTTATAACCATGAAAAAACACACTCTGGCCGCCCGGGCCCGCCCGGGAATGATCAGTCTGTCTGTCCCGTAAAAACGGGCACCATAAACTTGGATTTTCAGTGTTTTTGATATGATGTCCTTCCAAACTGTCCCCTTAAGCGGGGTTTTTAAGCATTTCTGTACCGAAAAACTGACCCCTAAAGCGGGGTGTCCCCTTAAGCGGGGTGTCCCTTTAAGCGGGGTTAAAATAAACTCTTAATAGTGGGAACAATTTCCGTTCCGAGCAAATTGTCCCCTTAAGCGGGGTGACCCCTTAAGCGGGGTGTCCCGGAAGAGGGGTTTTACTGTATGTCACCATACTAACTTCTATGGGAAGGCCATCTGGAGAAGCTAAGTGCTTAAGTAGTGGTGTCTATGTGAAACTGCTATATTTTCATGAAACCAGGGGCCCGTTTAATAATGTAGGATCGTACATGCAGACCTTTTTCTGCACATCAAGCTGGCCAAGGGACGATGTAGGTCAACATTATTCAACACTTATGGACGCATGGGTTACTCATGGGCTTTGCTCAGGGGTAGTCATTGCTTCCCCCGGTGTCCCCCTCTACCGCGCCTCACGGGCGCCCCTCCTGCCCCCTCGCGGCTTTCACACTTACTACGCAGTCACGTGGTACAGCCCGGTCCAGACCCCGGCCTCACTTCTCCTTCACCCGCCCTGCAGTACGCACGTACTACAGTACCAATTTTCGTTCTTGGCCACGTGCTTCGCCTCATACTCCCCGAGTAAAGGCTAGCACCCCCATACACGCGATACGGTATAGTGAACGGAGAAATGGGTCCCACGACGAGGAGTACCCCGATGCCTAGCACATCGAAGCCGACGGAATCCACGGCGGAGTCGGAGGCCACTCTCCAGGAAACGGCCGAGTCCGCCAACGAGAACATCGAGTCGGTCTCGGACAGCGGGCGCACGGTAAAGACGGCTAGGATATCGAAGCTCGAGTCCAACATGGAGAAAATGGGTAGGACGATGGATAGCATGTTTCAGACGATGCAGGCCATGGCACGCCAACGGTCGCCGACGAGGGCTACACAGCCGACGGTACGAGAGGCACGCTCCACGGCCGAGGATCGGACAAGAGACTGGGCCCAGGACCAGACATCGAGGCTACCCGCACCCAGACAACTCAGGGAACGCTACCTGAGCGAGGACCTGCTCCAGCGAGAGATCGACCGCGAGGGCATTCGTCATGACCGCACGGCCGGTAGGTTCTCATCTGATTTGACCGTACATAAACTGATATCTAAGCCGTATATGTATGTGGAACGTGAGGGCCTGTATACCATGTCCCAAAAGCTCGAGGTTAGGGGAAGCCTGGCCCCCATGGAGTACGTGAGCGCGTTCTTACTGATGATGGAGGACGAGCGGGCGATTCCCGAGGGCGACCGCCGGGATATGTACAGGCACCTATCTCAGGTTACTGTGGATGCCCAGACACGGCCGTGGCCCGCGGTTAGGATGTGGTCCAACTACATCTTCGACCAGGTCGAGGCCGGCCGCGTGTACTGGTCGGACCACGTGCGCATTCAAGACGAGCGCGTACGGATAGCCATGACGGCCGCCACCAGTGCCCCTAACGGTCAAGACGGAGGAAGGGACGGGGCCCGAGAACTCCCCTGCCGGGCCTACAACTCGGAGCGAGGTTGTCGCCTACGGAACGGACATCAGGACGGGCAGATCAAATGGGTCCATGTTTGTTCGTTCTGCGATTCGGTGGGGCGGATGTGCACGCACTCTATACACGCGTGCAACAGGAAACTCGTGTACGGTGCGGGTTATGACAACGCTGCACCAACATCCGCACCCGCCCCACGGAGGACGCCGCACGCCGGACACACGGTCCGCCCCACCGAACTAGGAGTGCAGAAACAACACGCAACGGCTTCAAAAAACGGGCCGGACGCGCCCCGCGAGTGAGCGTGGCGCGAGACGCACCCCTCGGCCTCGGTACGAGTGCACTGGGCGAGGGGTACACGATCAAAGAGTGCAGGAGTGATGACGTCACCCCCCACGTGACAACAACACCGCGTGCCGCGCACGTGGGGGGAAGCACAGAGCGGGCGGCCCCGCCCACCGAGGAATACACTCCTGCCTGTGGTAGTGTTAGCGGGGAGACGGAGCAATTGGCTCGGCAATTGCCCCGGGAGGACGGCCGCGAATCCACTCCCATCGACTTCGCTGCCGTGAGAAAATTCTGCGAGACCGGGATCCCGGTCCCCGGGGTCCGGACCGACCCCGAGGCGTTCGCCGGACATAGGAGGGATAACTGGCCGCAGTTCGCGGCCCACGGGCCCCCGGACCACGCCCACATCTACGATGTTGTGAGGCACACGGGCCTACCCAACGCCCTCGGGGCCCGTATCGAGATCCCCACGGACCTCAACATCCCGGTCTGGATACGATACCTCGCCGGGATACCCGGCAAGGGGGAGTTGACCGACTTCATCAGGTTCGGCTTCCCACTGGGTTACGCCGGGCCGGTCAGCGATACCTGCGGGGTACCCAACCACCCCAGTGCAACGGGGTACCCGGAGCAGGTCGATAAATTCATCAGGAAGGAGAAGGGGTACAGCAACCTCATGGGGCCGTTCGAGGCCCCCCCTTTCCTACCCTGGTGTCACGTGTCGCCTCTAATGACACGTGAGAAGAGAGGCACCACCGATCGCCGAGTGATAACCGATATGACGTACCCCAAGGAGGACAGTGTCAACGGTTATATCGTGAAGAACTCGGTCTACGGCGAGGAACGGGAGCATGGCCTCCCGACCGTGGATGGGTTCGTCGGCCGCCTGGTGGCCTCGGGGCCCGGGAGTTTCATGTCCACCATCGATATCTCCCGGGCGTACAAGAACTTCCGGTGCGACCCCCTCGACTGGCCGTTGCTCTGTTTTGCGTGGGGGGAGGCATACTACTGTGATACGGCGATGCCCTTTGGTGCCCGTGCCTCCTCCTACCACATGCAGTGTGTAGCAGATGCAATAGTTAAGATCCTCAGCCAGAAGGGGGTCGAGGCCGCCATGTACCTGGACGACCTCATCATCCTCTCGCCCGACGAGGAAAAGGCGGCCTCGGACTTCGCCATAGCCCGAGGGCTCTTTGAGGAACTGGGCCTCCCTGAGGCCCGAGAAAAGGCTCAGCCCCCCAGCCAGGTGGTCACGTGGCTCGGCATAGTGATCAACTCAATGGACATGTCGCTCTCCGTCCCCGAGGACAAGCTACACGAGGTCCGGGAGCACGTGAGGGCGGTCGCCCAGAAACGATCGCTGACCAAACGCCAGCTGCAATCCATACTGGGGCGCGTGTTACATGTAGCCAAGTGTATCCGGCCGGCACGCCCCTTTGTGAGTAAACTGCTCGAGGCCCTCCGGGGGATGGGCGGGTACTATATCAACATAAACTCCGAGATGCGGCAGGACCTCGAGTGGTTCCTGCGCTTTGCCGACGGTTGGAACGGCCACGCCCTCATCCCGCGAGGCCCCCCGACCAAGTGCCTGATCGTGGATGCGTGCCTGTCCGGCGTCGGGGGCACAGACGGTACCTACTCGTACTCCGGCCGGGTCTGTCCAGTGAACGACCCTGTTACCTGCATCGCGGAGCTCGAGGCCCTCAACACGGTATACGCGATGTGCACGTTCTTAACCGACCGTGACCGCGGCACCCGGGTCGAAGTCTACTGCGATAATATTGGCACCGTCCAGGCACTCCGGTCGGGACGCGCCCGGAACCCCGTCCTGGCTGAGTGTGCCCGTCAAGCCTGGATGGTGCAGGCCAGACTACAGGTAGACTTCGTGTACACACACGTCCCGGGTGCCCTCAATACCGTGGCCGACGCGCTCAGCCGGGCACACCTAACCTCGAGGGACTTTGATACGGCCTCTAGGTACATAAAATTCCATTCCCTAGTCGAGGTCATGCCATGTACTCACGTATCGTTCAACCCTGTGTTACGTCTCACCTGCAGATCCGGCGCTACGATCGCTCCAGACGAGGGCATCTGCTCGGCAATGCGAGGCGCGTGCCCCCGGAACGGTCGCGAACCAGCGCAGCGCCGTCGCGACCTACCTCGCATTCTGCCGCCGGATGGGCGCCGACCCCCAGAAACCTACCGTCAGCTTTACCACGGCGTTCCTCGAATACGTCGCGGACCACGCCCCCTCGCCGGCGACGGTCGCGAACCAGCTGTCCCACGTGCGGTCGCACCTACGGCTGACGGGGGGCGACGTCGCGCCGACGGAGGATTTCAGGGTGAGACGTGCACTCGAGGCCATGAGACGCAACAAAACATACCAACCGAACGTCAAGCCGGCGGTGCCGATGGACGTCCTCAGGGCTGCCCTCGAGGCCCTCGACGAATCACCTCTACACATCATTCTGCGGGCCGCTATCCTGGTGATATTTTACGCGGCGCTGCGACAAAGCGAGGTCGCCCCTCCATCTGCGACCAAGTTCGATCCGACGCGACACCTGTCACGCCGAGACGTCGTGGTCACGCCCAGACAGGTCTCGATACGCGTCAAGGCGGCCAAGAACATGCAGATGGTGGGGGAGGAAAAGACAGTCACCCTGCAGGCGTCCTCCGACCCGTCCTCGTGTCCGGTGCGGGCGGTCAGGAAGATGATCGCGGCCGCCCCCACGGCCAGCCCCGAGGACCCGTTCTTACTCCTGGCAGACGGCCAAGTAATAACGACCAGAACTTTGAGCAAGGAGTGGAAAGCGCTGCTACTCACCGCTAATCAGCCTACCGACTACACCCTCCACAGCCTCCGGAAGGCTGCCGCCACTCAGGCATACCAGGCGGGTATGCCAGAGCTTTCCATCCAGCGCTATGGCGGCTGGAGGTCTAATTCTCACCGAGATTACATCAAGGACACTGATGCCAAGGCCGTTAACCTTGCTCTAATCCGGTCCCTAAACAAACATTCATAATTTTCCCCCACCCCCCCTCACCTTTTACTGGCCTTTTTGGCACTTTTTCATTATCTTATACAATTACATTGTATTATCTATACAACTCCATTGTATATCTTATTTCAATATTTTAATAATTGACATCCATTCTACCGTCAATTATCATTTATCTACTTTTACTTACCTTCATATCCACATTACATTTTAATATGCCATCCAGTAAGGTCGCCATAAATATTTTACTGCATTTTACTACATAAAATTAAATAAAATTTTATACTCCCAGCTACTGCTTCTCTACTTTCATCCGGGGATAAGGGTAATGGGTTACTCATGGGCTTTGCTCAGGGGTAGTCATTGCTTCCCCTGGTGTCTCCCTCTACCGCGCCTCACGGGCGCCCCTCCTGCCCCCTCGCGGCTTTCACACTTACTACGCAGTCACGTGGTACAGCCCGGTCCAGACCCCGGCCTCACTTCTCCTTCACCCGCCCTGCAGTACGCACGTACTACAGTACCAATTTTCGTCCCACCCACCCACAACCTCTCTTCTTCACCTACTCACGTAGGGCACTTTTTCATTATCTTATACAATTACATTGTATTATCTATACAACTCCATTGTATATCTTATTTCAATATTTTAATAATTGACATCCATTCTACCGTCAATTATCATTTATCTACTTTTACTTACCTTCATATCCACATTACATTTTAATATGCCGTCCAGTAAGGTCGCCATAAATATTTTACTGCATTTTACTACATAAAATTAAATAAAATTTTATACTCCCAGCTACTGCTTCTCTACTTTCATCCGGGGATAAGGGTAATGATGCCTGGAGGCATCACCGGACTAAAGACGCATGATGCCTTGAGGCATCATTGTTCCAATATTAACAAAAGTGTTTTAACAAAGAAATAATAGAGCAATAGTCATGAAATCTTCGGAAAATGTAGATATAACATCATATTTAATATAAATATTCAAAAGAAATAAAATATTTATGATTATGTATGATATTGCATGGTTACAAACTTGAATTGTGAGTTTCAACCATCATGAGCCCGTCCTCTAGCGAACAGACTTAACTATCATTAAACGAATACCCTTGTACGAGGAAGGACAAATGGTCCTCATGTACGATCTTAGATTATTAAACGGGTCCCAGATGGCAGCACCAGTGTCTACACAGGGGGCAGTGCGATATCTAGCCGCATTTGGTTTTAACACGGGCAATGGGAGCAATGATACACCTGATTTAGAGCTCAATAGACTGCATACATTTAGCATGGGCAAAAAATGTACGTCAAGGTCATATTCCAGAGAGAACTATGATCTAATAATAGCAGAAGGTCATGGTGAATCTGATAATCCTCCTCCTAGTCAGGTAAAAACCGTGCAGATCAAGGGCAGGTATTGTAGGTGGGTGGTATATCGATGCGCGTGACAAAATACAGAAAGCTTGCATCATGTAACATGCCACGTACGTTATCAAAGAACAGACAGCCTGTGATTGGTCGAGACATGTCACATGGTACAACACTACTAGGACCAAATAGTCTGTCCATCATTGATGAATGAGCCTGCAATTATAAATGAATAGCAATGAAAAGATTTGGGTTGCATTCAGTCAGTGGATAGTTTTCTATAACCCACTTGCACCCAGTAAACCTGCAGTTTCTGCAACTGCCTATCTTGGATCCAAGCAGATCAAGCACGAGTGGGTCTTGAGGTATTTTGGAATTGAGTGATTTGTTATGGTCAGCTGGGCATGCCTCTAAGACACTGGCTCCCTGCTCTGTTCTCAATATCACAGTGAATAGCATGCAGATAGTCAAGGGATAGTTTTCTGGAAGCATGCTGGAAGTTCAATGTGACCACTCTAACCTCTAGGCGATGTATATAGCGCGTGAAAGCACGCTCTAATAAAAGTTTATGAAAGTTTCAAATTTTGACCCGTTCCATGGTTGCTGCAATACAGTACACGTCTTCCTTTGATTTCACTCTTGTAAATATATGTTACTATAAAAGGGACGTATAGCTATGAGCCATTGCTCCTTGAATGATCTAAAGAAAATCAGGTAATTTCCGGTATGTATGTATCCAGAAAAGTTTTTTATGAGACTGTATAGACACATTTCCTTATGACCCTGAGGGTTCAGACCTTAAAGCCGGGAACCCAACGGGCCTCTAATGTACACCGACGCGCCTCAAGCCCAATACACATCTACCGATTTAGGGTTGAACGATTAGTTCCCAAATCGTATAGGAGTCGGTGAACTTTGTGCAGGCAAATTATGTAACCCCTGGGCTCTTGTCGGCCACCCAATCAAGGGCCATTTTCCAACGTTCCGTTGTCGGAGACATGTTGATAAACTTTTGGCGACTGATTTAGGAACATCGAACCACAACTCGTCGGTGACAAAAGACCATCTCAGGGAGGTGGGGCTGGTGGGGTCACTAATCGTTGGCTGACCCTTGCCTAGCTGTGCTACATCTACTGACTTCGGCCGACTCTGTTAGGATGCCTCGCCTGACACAAATTACCACTCCTTTGTCGCCGACAAAGATACATCAATGTTCCGAAATCGGTAGATGTGTATTGGGCTCAAGGGCCAGCATCCACTGAGCTCCCAATACGTTCAGATATGCCCTATGATGCACCTCCCGATAAAAAGTCAAAATCGCGTTGGAAGGTGACCTCTCATCGGGGCAGTTGATCATCTCTCTGCCATTAGGCCCTGATTAGAAATGGGGGTTTACAACTTGGTCCCAATGAAAAACCAATATCGTAAGGTCTCTGCGACATCCAATCATGATTAAATGGCGTTGAGTAAAGCCCAATACACATCTACCGATTCAGGGTTGAACGATTAGTTCCCAAATCCTATAGGAGTCGGTGAACTTGTCGCAGGCGAATAATATAACACCTCGGCGACACAGGCCGAGGGGTCAAGTCCAATGCCCATTGACCGATTCTGGGTTGAACGATTAGCTCGCTAATCGTATAGGAGTCGGTGAACTTGTCGCAGGCAAATCACGTAACCCTTCGCTCGGTCGGCGGATATTGAGGAGAGTGGTTAGTGGGTATCAGTCCTAAGCAAATGAGTCTACTAATCGGTGGCTCACCCTTGCCTAGCTGTCCTACATCTACCGACTACGGCCGACTCCATTAGGATGCCTTGGCTGAGACAGATTACCATCTGTTTGTCGCCGACAAAGGTACATAAATGTTCCGAAATCGGCAGATGGGCATTGGGCTTTATATAAGGAAAATACAAACTCAGAGAAATATTTAAAAAAGACATCTGTGATACAGGTGGAAGGTCGGCATTAGTTTCACAGTTTCATATTTACTGTACCTTTGAACCAACGAAAAGAGGTCATTTGTTGGTTTACAATGTCGTATAGGGTCTGCTATTTATCCTGTGTACTACCGTTGTATTTAAAGTGGAATTCACACAGTGGGATTCATGTACCTCACAGGGTTCAAAATCTCCTGAGATTCTGTTCCTTGTTAAGTGGAATTCACACGGTGGGATTTATGTACATGTACCTCACAGGGTTCCAAATCTCATGAGATTATGTTGCTTGTTAAGTGGAATTCACACGGTGAGATTCATGTACCTCACAGGATTTAGAATCTCATGAGATTCTGTTCCTTTTTAAGGGTAAATATTGCCAACAATTACAGGGAAAAAAACATGTTCCATACAATTCAGACGAAGAGATTGTTTTCGAGTATATAATCTCAGCAGGATTTGTGTCAGACAAACACCCTGTGAGGTACTTGAATCCACCGAGTGAATCCCACTTTAGGAGAATCGCCCACCTATGCTGCTATACGAGCCGTGGACAGCCGTGAGAAACACACTCACTTGGTCCGATTTACAGAACCTGGCTTTGAACCAGACAGTCAGAAGGTTATTCCGTCCAAGTCTCCTGATTCATCGCCTCTGCTTGCCCTACACAACCCTCCTTGGTATACGGTAGAACCCCACAAAGCGGCAGGCATTCAAAAGGGCTTTAGAAGGTTTAGTTCAGGGTCAAATTTTCTTTAGTTTTTTCAATCCATTTATTTGTCCTGACAGATACATCAGTAACTACAGACTGGTTTCCGTGTATAGCCAGCTCAAAGTTAGCTTTGTCACAAACCCATAATACAAATCATCTGCTGTAACACAGCTTAACATATGTACATACGGCAGTATAATAAAGTGCATTGATCTAAGAATACATCTTGTCCACACAGCATACAGACTTAGGTCGGTAACATGGCAACTCGTCTCTACATCCGATCACTTATCATGGTATAGATTGTCTGAGAATAATTTTCAGGGCAGTTTTGAAGGAACCCAGCGAGTCAATATTTCTAAGTTGTGGCGATAAGTCATTCCAAAGCATCGCACCATAGTAGCGAAGATTTCTCTTATAACTTTCCGATTTTGGTAATATTGTTCTGAAGACAGGAGCCTGATGCAGCCTCCTGGATCGTACATATATACCAGTACATGATTTTTTTTTTTTTTTTTTTTTTTATTCAGGAAAAAAAGTAGACGATACAGTTCACCTTAGATAGGCGTTTTTAAATGTATGTCTATACAAGCAGACAACAAAATGAGCGCTCTTCGATCTTTTAACAAAGGCAATTGCACACTTCTATGAATTATTACAGTACTAGTGCGGGGATGAGCTCTTAGTGCAATTTTCAGACACTGATTCTGAAGAGTCTGCAGTCTAGACAAGCCATATTTGTAAGAATTTGTAAACAGAATATCCCCATAATCAATGTATGGTAACACCATTGATTTAAACATCTGAATTATTGCCCCTTCAGTGACATATCTCCTAATTTTACTCAACAAAAAAACTTTTGCCATTAGAACATTTTCTTGTTGAACCAAATACCACAATCTTCGTCTTCCTAGTGTTAATCGTAAGAACATTTTTATCGCACAATCCTGACAAATTATCCAGGTCCCTCTGGAGAATGTCAGTGGCAGCTTCAACAGAATAACCCTCAGCATACAGAATGGTATCGTGTGCATACAACAGGCAGTTTGAGTAATTTATCCTATCAACCAAGTCATTAATACATAAAAGAAAAAGCGTCGGTCCGAGGACCGACCCCTGAGGGACACCACAAGTTATATAACCAGGGTCTGATAAAACACTATTTGCTACAGTACGTTGAGTTCTTCCCGTCAAATAATTTTTCATCCAAAAATATGCTTTACCGGTAATACCTAAAAATTCTAACTTATTTAATGAAATATTGTGATTAATCGTATCAAAAGCTTTTTTGAAATCTATGAATATACTAACTACTAATTTATTACTATTGATTGCATTAAAAATGTCATTTGTTAGAATTGAAACTGTTTTAATTGTAGACCGTCCCTTACGAAAACCATTCTGTAGCTCCGTTAAGATATCGTTATCATTCAGATAGTTAACCAGCTGACCATTGACAATCTTCTCCAAAACTTTCCCTGGCAGGGGCAGCAATGACACTGGTCTCAAGTTAGCCACATCTGTACTTTCACCCTCTTTTTTTAATGGTACAATAATTGCTTGTTTCCACATCCCAGGAACAATCCCCTCCAAAATCGAGCAATTTAGAACATACACAAACTGATCCATCAGAATCAATAATGCATCTTTCAAATAACGACTCGTTAATCCATCAATGGCAGATGACTTGTTTATATCCACATCCCGCACCAGTTTCTCCACCTCTTCCCTTGATACTATAAAATTCGCTAATCTCGCTTCAATAGCAGTTCCCTCAAACTCCCAAATTTTATTGAAATTCTTTGCCAAGTTGGGACCAACATTCGTAAAATATTGGTTAATGAACTCAGCTGTATCCTCTTTCTTAATAAACTCGGCCTCATTTTCTCATTTCAACTTTATCTCTTCATTTATTTTAGAATTACTTTTAGTGAACTCAGACATGATTCTCCAAAACTTCTTGGTATCTTGCTTATTATCATCTAGTAACTCACGAATATGCTTACTTCTCTGTTCTCTGATGACTTTCATCATCCTGTTTCTCTCCTTTCTGGCTACATCAAGATCATTCTTATCTCTAGTCAGTTTCGCTGTTTGCATTAACTTATCCTTATCCTTGATCTGTTCCAAAATCTCATTACTAATCCAGGGGTCTCTTGCTTTAAATACACTGTACACTTTTAATGGGCTTATCTTATCTAGTTTTGTAACGATATGATTATATAACAACTCCCACAATGCATTTGGATCTGTTTCTTTAAAGAATTCAGTCCAATTATGGTCAAGCAAACTTCTACCAAAAAATTGCTTCTGTGTGTGTTGTGGCCTCGAGATATTTTTAAACATTCAGTCAAATTCATATCTGTGACAAGAGATCTCTCCTATGGAACTCCGTGCATACATAAACAATATTGACTGGTTTCAGATACAAACGGTCGGATGCTCCTAGGAGTTGACGGGTATTAGTTCATTTAGGTACGCACTATTTTTCCGTATGCACTTTTTTCCGTATACGCCTCCCAGAGCATGCAACATATCTGTATGCTCCGGGTTTGTCCATACACACTCCCTACGTGTTTTCTATGTAAACTTTGTATTAGGTGGATAATAAAATGCAAACTTTGTATTAGGTGGATAATGAAATTTACATTGTGAGCATACCTATTTGCTTTGACTTAACTGATATGGGAAGGACATTTATTACTATTGTGCGTGCGGATACTAAACTAAATGAGCGACTCCAAAACTTCATTCCGTTACAAGCTTTATTGCTGGTGTTACTGCAATGACTGCCAGCTGTGGACTGGCATACTATACTGGACTGACTAGCAATACATCAAGATCAAGATTATATGCTGGCTCCGTGTTTACCGCATGGGGGCGACCGTGTTGATCGTAACCAAGGGTCACCTCCAGCGGCCTGTTACATAGAGCCAGCATGATCCGTTAGGCCAAGGGAAAGTGTCTGTATGTTTCACATACAGAGAAATTGGAATGTAACAGTATTAAGTGTGATGGTAATATAATGTGGTGGTAATGAGACACTACAAGGCCTTTATTACCCCCCTAGTATGGAGTCTCCATGCTAAGCTTGTGAAGCTTACAGCTTACGGACCTCCGGAATCCCATAGGAGAATATGGCTTTTTCGGCCACCGCGTTATAGGAACTAATTCATATAAACAAATTTCTAATTATTGACTAGATTTACCTATGCTGCTATACCAGCTAGACCTCTGAATATGGGTGCTTTCTCATACCTGCTTGTCAGAGGCCTGTTGAATACTCTAGGCTATTATTATCCATTATATACAAAGACCCCATTGAAAATGTATGGGGAGTAAACGATGACCCATTGTATACGTATTCAAACCTGTGGTAGATGGCCTCAAAACCATGGTATAAAGGAAATATTGTCCCTTTTGCTTTAGAATAAAGAAATAGTCCCTATTGTTATAACATTTAATATGGCAATTACTGGGTTTACTTTATTCGAAAAGATGGATAATAAATACAACAAACGATGGTTTTGTGGACAAGCGGCTCTGTAAAACACTATCGCTCGTGTATTACTACGCGTCAACCTCTCGTGGTTTCCGGCCGCCTGTCCACAAAACAATTGATTATTGTCAATTCCCATGAAGACCCATTCTGAACACCATCCAGGAATGATGTGGGTCAACTTTATGCAACACCTATATGCGACCTATTTGATGGCTAAGACTATTACAGTGGCCGCTGCTCTAATCTATTCTCACTTTCGACCCGGGGATTACGGCCGCTCGTACACAACACCAGTCGTTATTGTGTATGTAACACAGACTGCATGAACATCAAACCGTCACGTCTTTCCATCACCAGTCAGTGTTCGAGTTACGAGTCATGCAGTGTCATCATGGAGAAGTATAGTCTCCCCACTAAACACACTACGTACCTTAACGTAGGAAATAGGTAGATAGAGGTTAGTTTCTAAACAAACGTATCTCCAAAGTCCGACTTGCGTTGGTTTTAGTAGGTTTATATCGGGAAAATTGCTGACGGTTACACAACGTGAAGAATTTACACAGATTGGTTTGCAATTCTGTGTTAGCAAGATAAAGAACATCGCCCATTCTCCATAAGGCAGGTCAGGCTCCCTTCAAAAGATTATTTCAAGTATCGAGAACACAACAGTTAATCATTGGCAGTAAAATCATTTGTAGAAATATCTTTTCGGTTTCTCGTATAAGCAAAAAATCTAATATCCCAATAAAATAGTATTCCTCTTATATATCTTTTATAATCTCATAACTAAATCTGTATAATGGCCGGAAGGAGAAAGCTTTTGTTTCCTTGAACTTCCCGTTGCCCTTGACCTTCAAGCTGACCTTGACCTTCACGCAATCTTTCATGGTCGCCGTACAATGACAGAATTATTCACAGCAAGGACAACAAATTGACAGTGTTACATTTACAATGCTATTCACTCACTGCATCCTTGCCACCTACTCACTGAACCACTCACTGTAGCCTTGCCACCTACTCACTGAACCACTCACTGTATCCTTGCCACCCACTCACTGAACCACTCACTGTAGTCTTGCCACCTACTCATTGAACCACTCACTGTAGCCTTGCCACCCACTCATTGAACCACTCACAGTAGCCTTGCCACCCACTCACTGAACCACTCACTGTATCCTTGCCACCCACTCACTGAACCACTCATTATAGCCTTGCCACCCACTCATTGAACCACTCACAGTAGCCTTGCCACCCACTCACTGAACCACTCACTGTATCCTTGCCACCCGCTCACTGAACCACTCACTGTAGCCTTGCCACCCTCTCACTGAACCACTCACTGTAGCCTTGCCACCTGCTCATTTACCACCATGTTTAGGGCGACAAACACTTTGAGGGTATCGTGAAAACGCGACACTATAGCATCTTTGTCGCATTTTATTAAGTCTATGAGTAGGAGTATTGTTTCTACTTCGTTCTTGTAAGCAGTGTAGATAGCTATATTTATGTTTACACAATATTAACACTCTAGAAATATACAGATATGTTTTATCATAAGTTTATACAATTAGAGCAACATGGTAAACACTTCTTGGCCATTTTAAAGAACTATTAATGCCACAACATTTCAAGTACTATAAACCCTTTAAGGCTGATTGATGCCTAATATATCAACCTATCCAGGCTGAATAATGCCTAAAGGCTTCATTTCTCTTATATTTACCGGATTGATTTAAAAAGGAATTCTAAGACAATTTTTAAAATGAAATTTTCACCGAATGTATGTCATGATTTTCAAGAAAACGAATTGAAACAAATATTGATATCAAGGATCGTAATTATGCACTCGTCCTTTTGAGGGGCATTTCAGCTGCAAACACCCGTCCTTATAGGGTTAACTACTCGGTCCATAGAAGTGTGCCGTTTGTGTTTCAGTAATAGAAATAATTACATATTTCTTATACTACTTATAGAACGAATATAAACACCGACTGAGCTATCGTTTGAAGTGCTTTCATCCGAATTTCTTTGTTACAATTTTCAAATGGATATATCCGTTAGTTAAAATCTTGAACAGTTGACTAATTGGGGTTAAAGTAGGTGGAGGTCACTACCCTCCACAGTGGCGCCATCTAGCGTAGGACAGACACTGAGCCTTCCCAGAAGGCATTTTATCTTCCGCCTTCATCCTCACTCTCCTCCCAGATCTTTCGCGGCGCTTTCGCTTGCTTAATCTCTGCTCCAACCCAATGCTGGTTCTCAGGGTATCCACTAAGTACAGGGGGAACCAGCCACCATTTCGGTTTCAAAACAAGCTATCTGTCAAAAGTTATGAAACTCAAACAACTCATATATTATGAGTTCGGAAATATAGGATTTGTTAAATGAGCTACAGAGACAATTCAGTTATTTCTTTTTCAACTTTAATAGGCTACAATAGGCTATGATACGACACGAAAAATCCAACATGTTGGATCTTATCGGGATCTCTACGATTGGCATTTCCAATTGTAGGCCATCGGTATCCAATCGTGAGCTATCACAGAGTCAATTGTAGAAAACATGGTCCGCTGCCACGATTCTGTCTGACCTCCCGATGAAACTTTATCCCTGTCGGGAAGTTAATTATAAGGCTCATATATCTGGACCAAAATCGGCATTGGTGGTTGCAAGCCTTTAGGGTCACATAAATAATTGTTGCCATTTTCGTTAGCCAATGGAAAAGGTAACTGGACTGATGGCACCTGAACTGATGGCAACTCTTTTCAGTGTTACCTGGACTGGGCCCCGTTGCTCCACGTTTACGACAGAGTTGCGGATCACAGAATAGCGATCCAAGGGCCTAAATGTTGCTCCTGAAATTTTGCGGATCGCGTCGTAACTGCATAGGCGCAACGCCTCACAAAATACTGCTTTTAGCGATACTTTTTACGCTTACTTTAACAGCACTGCGGATCATATCGCTGTGGGTTAAATACAGCCTTATCTGATATTTCAAATAACGATCCATGGTGGCACCACCAACCCCTGCCACTTGTTCTTCTACCTATAGGAAATAGCGATCCACACCACCAGGTGTCAGATCAGTTTTAACTGTGATGCCATTTGTATTTAATTAAAGAACTAATGAATTCTCCCCCGTCTCATTCAATATGTGCCGCTGAATTGTTGTATCGCTATCGTATCGTAATAATTAGCGATACCGCGTGAATCTAGCGATATAATTCAATATTACGGGAGCAAAGCTCTTTTAGTCGGATCGTTAAAGTAATCGCAGAAATAAAATTGTGATCCGATTAAAGCTAGCGATACCACAAAAACAGGAGCAACAGGGCCTTGATAAGCTACGATTTGATTTCAAATGGTAAAATCGTAGCCTATCGGGAGGTATTTGAAAGAGGCCTTAGAATCGTAGAGCTCTGTCATGATCAAATTGACAAATCATGCTTCATGGCTACGATTAGCGACTAATAGGCTACAATAGGCTTCGATACTTTATGAAAAATCCACCATGTTGGATCTAATCGGGAGCTCTAAGATTGGCATTTCCAATTGTAGGCCATCGGTATCCAATCGTGAGCTATCGTAGAGTCAATTGTAGAAAACATGATCTGCTGCCACGATTTTGTCTGACCTCCCGATGAAATTTGATTCCAGTCGGGAAGTCAATTATAAGGCCAATATATCTGGACCAAAATCGGGGTTGGTGGTTGCAAGGCTTTAGGGTCACATAAATAATCGTTACCATTTTCGTTAGCCAATGAAAAAGGTAACTGGACCGATGGCACCACGGACCGATGGCACCTCTTTTCAGTGTTACCTGGACTGATGTCACCTCTTTTCAGTGTTACCTGGACTGATGTCACCCGTGCCTGGACTGATGGTCCACCTACCGGCGCCCCTGCCAGCGCCGAGTGGGCCAGAGCTTGGGCCGAAGAACAGCCGGGAAAATATAAAAATTATTTAGTTAGCACCACCCCTATGAATCAGCACCCCATGCCCTCTCCCACCTCGAGTTACCAAAATGCCAGAAGGTTGAAGCAAGAATATCATAAAGAGTAGTAATTCTATAGTGGTGCCATCAGTCTAGGTAGTGGTGTATCGGTCTAGGGAAAATGTTGCCATCGGTCTGTGGTGCCATCAGTCTAGTAATCATAGAAAATGCCGTTAACGCAATTTAGTTGATTATCCCTATCATTTAATTATGCCAATCATTAAGCAGTGACTGGATCATTATTAAAACACAATGACATTTCTGTCACAAAGTCTACACACGGCCAGTTTATTACCACTGTCAATAAGTTTGCATCGACGACAAGTCGTCAGAATTTATCATTCATGGATATGATGGGGATAAGAACAGAGCTTAATTAGAAGTCCTCCCCCCTCGCCTAGTGTTGATAACGCGACAACGGAATTGATCCGTGTGAGTAATACAGTAAAACACCGCGTAAGCAGACACCCTCCGTTCCGGGCCAAAGTGCCCGTTTACGCGAGGTGACCGCTTACGCGGGTTGTCTGCTTACGCTGGGTTTTCAAGTTTCCTCCAGCCCAATATAAATGTGTTTTATATATACCGATAGATAGGAGAGACAGAGGTGATAATAGATCTGAAATCCATTTCCTGATATCTTAATTGGGTCCGATGTTATCAAACCCTGAATTACAAAATGTATTTTCTATGAATATACTAATATACACTGATAAAAAAGACAGATTAATCTATCTTTGGTAGGGGGTCCGTTGGAGGTGTCCGCTTACACGGAGTTTTAGGCATTTTCGTACGGAAATAACTATCCGCTTACACGGGGTGTCCGATAACGCGGGGAGCCGCTTACACGGGGTTAAAATAAACATCTTATAGAGGGCAAAATTTTCGTTCCGAGCAAAAGTGTCCGCTCGCGCGGGGTGTTCGCTGACGCGGGGTGTCCGCTGACGCGGGAAGCACGCTTACGCGGGGTGACCGCTTACGCGGGTTCTACTGTATAAGAAAACTGGTTTAGTGTACCTGCATGGAGTCTGTACTCTGTTTGTTTCCTGAATTCTATTAAACGAGCTCGTAGAGCAAGTTTACGAAAACTATCAATCAACCAAGGTACAAACTGAAATTTCAGCAATTTTGATTAGATTCATTGTTATCATATACGTCTATAATTATTGATAATTGATGGTAATTTTACCATCCTTAACTTGATGCTAAGTCAATCATCTTCTGATAGCGATAAGAGAAAATATAGACTTATATTATGGACCATATCAAACAGTAACACTTCTCAATTGTATGGTTTTGTGGGATTACAGTCGTACATTGGTGTACCTAAGATACACCATGGGCCGTTTGTATTGGTCATTCCCTACGTCACTTCCGCCTTCCCAGACCTTCTTCTACCTGTCAGCGCCATGGTCCGTTTACAGACCACCTCAGGCTTACGGTCCGTAAGGGTCTAACAGAGCACAGCTCCCATTAGCCAGTTCCCTCTGTCTGATGGGAGAAAGGAATTTCGTGATTGGCTGTTCTTATTTTATGACCTATGCTTGAAGAGTAATACTCTTGTTACTGGCAAATCACTCAGGGCAGCTAAGTACCAGCGGAGGCATGAATTCCTGACTCAAAATAGCAGGCACCATCGTCAGGCCTTCTTGCTGGGGGACATTTTCTTTAGTTCATTTTTTTTTCTTTTCATTATTATTGTTTTTAATGAATTAGGTGTTCTCTATCACCTTCAAATCGCCACTTACTTGTTTTGTCATCTATCATGTAACTTATATAAGAAAACGTAGTCAGTGAACCCATATTGATTCCGTTCTCAAATTGTAGTCCTATAACTACGGATCTCCGCCTGTGGCCTTGGGCTCTACTTATAGGACAAAAGACTTCAAATGACAATCGCTCCGGGCGAGCTAACTACGTTTTCTCTTAATAATGGTTTCATTTTGGTGATTACTTCTGTCTATACTTGTAATTGATAAAAAAAAACCACCATATAGAAGAATCCAATTACCCCTAGAGGAAGTTGTGTAAAGGCACAGAGGAAAATCAGAATGGGTAACTCAAGATGAGAATGTATTCCTGGGACTATTCAAAGACATATGTATAAAGATGAAACGCATCAATTACAGTAACCAGATATGGGAATCTCATTATGCCCAGTGTCCTGAATTGAAACCTATCCTACTCTAACTCCGAAACAGCATGTAACTTAACGCTAAATCACAAACGACATACTGACTCTGATACATATTTCAGTTTCTAAATCTTGATTTGATAAGAAATCACAAAGAGGAGAAATCTCTTGAAGATTTCGCCGGCCATGACCAGTCGCTATGTTGTGTTTTTATGATAATGAGCTGTCACTGAGATTCAGTATAAATGTCTCTTAACCCTTTCCTTACAGGGCCCGGTAGCAGGTACACGTCGTTCAATGCCGCATGCCTGACGCCTTAAAGACAAACACGGGAAGGTATCGAAACGCCCCCTGGTTTAACACTGGTGCTGCCATCTGGTGCCATGAAAATATTGCATTTTCCCATAGATACCCATAGTTAAGCAGTTACATTTTCAGATGGCCCTCCCATAAAAATTAGCATGGTGACATAGTATTCTTTTAGCATTTCTCATTTGTACATGTTCCCAATTATTAGATTCCAGAATTATTTGAAGATAGCAATAGAACATCAGTATCATTTAGCAACAAAGTAAAAATATTGCATTTTCCCATAGATACCAATAGTAGCACTTACATTTTCAGATGGCCCTCCCATAGAAGTTAGCATGGTGACATGCCATTTTTTTGCATTTTCTTTTTGCTGATATATGGAACTTATATTATCCTGAGTTATTTACAAATCTCAATAGAATTTAAAAATCATCCACCTACCAGCATTTGTCTTTAAGGCCTGTTTCCATTGGCTGACAAAAACAGAGTAGATTTTTTAAGTTCTCCTAATACCTTATTTCCATAATGCATCAGTAGTGGTAAAGCTCCGTTGGTGGTTCCTGACTGTAGATCGGTGATGGCCGATAAAAATAGGCTATTAGGAGAACTCAGAAAATCTACCCCATTCTCGTCGGCCAATGGAAACGGGCCTTAATCGGCTCTGTAGTGCAGGCCTATTATGAATGTTGAGAAAATGGAATTTCTTTTCAAAGTACTCGGTCACTGTTTCAATTGTGATAAATAAATAATTCCTCATCAATTACCATCGAAATTACATTTTACATAATCTCTGAAAAATACGAAAAAAATATTGCCCGCTGACACAAGTAACATTCTTAGAAAGATAAGAAAGTGATGCTTTCAGGCACCATGTGTTTAGGTTCAGGAAAGCCGCAAAGCATCTTTTTGTTCTATATTCAGGAATACCTCGCAATTTCGTTTGTACTAGCTTGGAAGGTGGTTGTGGCCCCTAAGACTCGAGGTCAACTCTCGACTGCAGAGCCGTCCCAAAGCGCTAGAAAATATTATGTAAGGAGGTCAGGGTGAAGGTCGGGGTTTGCTGCGAATGCAATCATTGGCTATTCGGTCTACTGTATTCCTTATATGGAATGAAGGTGATGGGACAACTCCATGGTGCTTGGGAATGCCTCAACGTATTATTAGCAACTTGGGTATGCGTCTGCATGGGTATCATTTGTACTATGCTTGGAGATGCCTCCATGCATCATTTGTATTATTATTTATCCTACCCCTAATATAAAATCCCATAGGCTTAACATTGACTTTCCTTATGCGCCCGTATGTCGCATACAGATAAAAAATCGCTCCTAGGAGCGTACAAAAAATGGACCAATCAGAGATCAGCAGCTGAAAGTAGTTCCAAGCGCCTTCAGAGCAGCAAGGAGAGCTATATGGAGGACTTCAGAAAGTGTTTTTTGTTATTATCCTCACATAAAAATATCGTTCAGAGGGGGTAGGATAAAATCAAAACCTTATTAGTTTTAATCTGGGCTCCTGTATGCAACTCCTGGAGTTTTGGCTCCGAATATCGCTCGGCTCCACCTCGCGATATCACTACGCCAAACTCCAGTCGTCGCATACGGGGGCCCAGATTAAAACTCATCCGGTTTTACGATAATACCTGTGACTGTATGAACTACGTATGCTGCCCGCTCCTACCCATGGCGTATTTATACCCGTACGTCACAGTGTGACGTACGGGGTATGTGATCACGTGACTAGGTAAAATATCGCCATTGTTAGGTATATAACAATACAAAAATAGGCTGACTGTCTTCGTACGTCAAAATACTTGGTAAAATTATTGATCACATACATCCCTCTTCCTACGGCTTCGGGATGTATGTGATCAATAATTTCACCGCAAACTTTTGACGTACGAAAACAGTAAGCCAGTTTCCGTATATTATTATTTACTAAACCCATGCCGTATATACTGTAGATACGCACCGTTTCGCCATATAACGTAAAAAATACTGTACCTTCGGCATCGGTTCGATTTATCGTCAATTTTACGCGTATTTATCACATACAGCCATAGTAACCCTGTTTCCGTACACTACACTCAAGAATGCCTCCAGGCATCATTTGCACTACAATTGGGAATGCTTTCTGGCACCATTTGGACTACACTCATGAATGCCTCCAAGGACTATTTGTACAACACTCATGCAAAATGTCTCCAGGCATCACCTGTACTACACACAAAATGTCTCCAGGCATCACCTATACTACACTCAAAATGTCTCCAGGCATCACCTGTACTACACTCAAAATGTCTCCAGGCATCACCTGTACTACACTCAAAATGCCTCCAGGCATCACCTCTACTACACTCAAAATGCCTCCAGGCATCACCTGTACTACACTCAAAATGTCTCCAGGCATCACCTGTACTACACTCAAAATGCCTCCAGGCATCACCTGTACTACACTCAAAAATGCCTCCAGGCATCACCTGTACTACACACAAAATGCCTCCAGGCATCACCTGTACTACACTCAAAATGTCTCCAGGCATCACCTGTACTACACTCAAAATGCCTCCAGGCATCATTTGCAAATAGGCAACGATTGAAGTACAGCCTCATTTTGTAAGGAATGGGTTAAAGACAAGGGCCAGCATGCTATGACAGTCTCTGACAGATGAGAGAAAACGGTGACTGTAACTAGAGACGGATTGAAAGGAGGAGTACAATTACGATCTGACATTATCTCAGAGTAACTCGTTGTGATGTCTGGATATTTCAAGGTACAAAGTAATCCGTAAATTAATCAACGAAGGGGGTATTAGAGGTTTATGTATGAGATAGCTTTGATACAGAGCTGATCATACCCGACGTTTATACTAGACGACTCAATACAGTAAAACCTGCGTAAGCGGACACCGTCCGTTCCGGGCCAAAGTGTCTGCTTACGCGGGGTGACCGCTTACGCGGGGCTTTCACGTTTCCACAGGGCTAATATTGAAGTGTTTTATAACGATATGTAGGGTAGACAGAGGGGATAGTAAATCTGAAATCTATTTTGCAATATTTTAATTGGATCCGAAGTTATTAAACTTTGTATTATGAATGTATTTCCTTCTGAAAATAGTCACACACACTCATAAAAAACACAGATCTATTTTTGGTAGGGTGTCCGTCTGAGGTGTCCGCTTATACGCGGTTTTAGGCCTTTTCGTACGAAAAAAAACCCGGCATTTTGTTAGAGGGGTTAAATTGTTAAAGGCATATCGGACAATTGGGCCCGAAAATTTAAAGCCATATCATTTTCCTGAACAATAAATATGATGAGCTCAAAGTGTTGTAGAGCACAAAGCTAACTTAAAATTCAGGGGGTCACCGTGCTAGTTTTTGATTTAGAGCTCAATATTATGACAGTTTTATGATAGAATATATAGAATTTCTAAGAAGTTGTTTTTCACATAGTAAAACCCATGTCAGTCTCCTCTAACTTTCACATAATATAGTACATGTATAGTACTACACATTTAAGTTTTAAAGGTTACTGTCCTAGTTTTAGAAAGAATCGAAGAAAACCATATTTTCCATCACATTTCCTAAGTAGCCTAACTAGTCTATATGATAACTATCAAAATTAGATAAACTGAGCAAAACGTGAAATTTATTAATTTTGAATTAGAATGAATCACAAGAAACCAGTTTTGACTGATAATTGATAATTTTTTTAAATCACCAGCCTGGGGGCGTTGCACAAATAACGCACGTAATGGCTTCAGTACGTGTGTTAAATTTAGTATGGTTACGTGAGATGCTGCGTGCGATAATTTTCAGTGTTGCACAAAACCTCTCGAAGACGTCACGTAGTAGTACGTGCGATAACAGCATACTACGTGCGTTACTACGTACTTACGCAGGAAAACACGGCCGGGTGCCCGTAAATTCGCATATTATCGTTCACACATACCAGAGGTCACGATAGGTCACAAGGGTACCAGACACATTTTGGACGATAACTACGTTAATAATGGTCGTAGAAACACGAAATAAAAAACAGAGGATAGGTTTCAACCCCCCCCCCTACACATCTTTTTAACAATACATAATATACGGTATGGACTTTCATACATATTACACTTGTACACATTTTACATATCCAATACCTACTCAGCTCATAACCCTGCTCATAACTTATCGATGTCAATATAAGGAAAAATAATAATTACAAATCACACTTACAACTATGATTAAAAATGATTCAATTATATTTGTTGGAATTTCCCCCACAATACTGCCCCTCTACCATACTTTCCCTCAACCATACTGCCCCTCTACCATACTTTCTTTCAACCATACTGCCCCTCCACCATTCTGCCCCTCCCCCATACTGCCCCTTTCCCACACTGCCCCTCCACCATACTGCCCCTCTCCAATACTGCCCCTCTACTACACTGCCCCTCCACCATACTGTCCCTCAACCATACTGCCTCTCCACCATACTGCCCTTCTACTACACTGCCCCTCCACAATACTGCCTCTCTATCATACTGCCCCTCCACCATACTGCCCCTCTCCCATACTGCCCCTCTACTATACTGCCCCTCCACCATACTGCCCCTCCACCATACTGTCCCTTCGCCATACTGCCCCTCTACTTTATCCTACCCCTCATATAAATCTCCATAGACTCAACATGGTGGGCCTGTATGCCACGGTTATGCCATATAATACTTATATGCCACTGGTGACATATGAAGTTAAAAACATGTGACAGCATGGTGGAGGGACAGTATGATAGAGGGGCAGCATGGTGGAGGGGCAGTGTGGTGGAGGGGCTGTATGGTGGAGGGGCAGTATGATGGAGGGGCAGCATGGTGGAGGGGCAGCATGGTGGAGGGGCAGTATGGTGGAGGGGCAGCATAGTGGAGGGGCAGTATGGTGGAGGGGCATGAAACATCACTCAATTTCATATGATTGTTTATATGCAATTCGTTGTCTTCCGCTACAGATATCACTCAGCTCTGCTTCGTGATATTATTTCGCGAAGACAACTCATGCCATATAAACAATCATATGAAATTTCGTGATGTTTCATGCTAATATTGCCCCTCCACCAAACTGCCCCTCCACCATGCTGCCCCTCCACCATACTGCCCTTCTACTACACTGCCCCACCACAATACTGCCCCTCATACAGTATGGTGGAGGGACAGTATGGTGGAGGGTAAGTATAGTAGAGAGGCAGTATGGTTCAGGGACAGTATGGTGGAGGGGCAGTATGGTTGAGGAACAGTACTGTTAAGGGACAGTATGGTGGAGGGACAGTATAGGTGGCGGGGTAGTATGGCGGAGGGGCAGTATGGGCCGCACAGCGGTAACGATAACGCGATAACTTAGTCAATTTACAAACCCTACGAGACCTACATGGGTTGTCGTAGCAGTACGTGCGATAAAACGCTCGGAGGTACGTTTATCGTACGTAGTGAGCCATTTGTGCAACGCTAACTCACGCAGAACCACGTGCGTGTGCTACGTGCTATAAAAGAAATGCACACTACGTGAGGTCTACGTGCGTTAATGGATTTGTGCAACGGGTTTGACGCACGTACACCCATTAACGTACGTACGGCTTTTCTCTTAGGGCTAAAGCCCAATGCCCATCTACCGATTCCGGAACATTCATGTACCTTTGTCGGTGACAAACGGATGGTAATTTGTCTCACCAAAGGCATCCTATCGGAGTCGGCCGTAGTCGGTAGATGTAGGACAGCTAGGCAAGGGTGAGCCACCGATTAGTAGACCGATTTGCTTAGGACTAATATCCACCATCCCATCTCCTCAATGTCCTGCGGTCGAGCGAAGAGTTACGTAATTTGCCTGCGACAAGTCGACCGACTCCTATACGATTTGGTAACTAATCGCTCAACCCTGAATCGGTAGATGGGCATCAGGCTTTAGCTGGGATTTGTGCGACACTAACGCACGTACGTATACGTACGTGCGTTATTACGTACGATGATATTTTGTGCAGCGGCCCCCAGGTGGCGCCGATTGAATTCCCCGATATGCCTTTAATCACAAAACACTCAGTTCATTGGCCTGTTGTGGGAAAGGTGAAGGTCACCTTTCAGTGATAACGAGATCACTCACGCACGTCAGTTCTAACCTTAAGAGGAGGAAGCTAATTAAGGATCGCTACAGGTGGTTCCATGTCCTCCATTACCCACAATCATGAAGGATGCCGGAGTGCGTTTAATAAATTCTGAATAACACTCGATCTGTCAGACGAGCATCTTGTCAGAGGGTTTAATTTCCTGGATGATGCTAGGATATCTAATGGTTTTGTTTTGTAAACGTGGCAGTCGCAGAATAGTACTTCTGGATCTTCCTCTCGTATGAATCTGTGTTGCACGTTCAAATGTTTCTGTATCTGTAAATGGAACTGATTTCCTTGTAGTGTGGGTGTGTGGTGTTTTATCATACCTTACATCTTTATACGTGGTGTACAAAGTGCCCATTGAGAATGTCAGATACCATAACCACTGCATACGGAATTTTATCTTACCCCTAATAAAAAAAACTCCATGGACTTAACATGGGATTTCTTTATGTCACGGGTGTGAGTTTGAGTTTATTTATGTCACTCATTTTGTTGGCTTCGTAATGTTACTCGTCTTCGACTCGTGAAATTATGGAGCCAACAAAATGCGTGACATAAATAAACTCATACCCAAACTCGTGACGTCTCTTCATATTATCCTACCCATAATTTAAAATCCAATAGGCTTAACATTGAGTTTCCGTATGCCACGCTGACTGGCATACGGAGATTTAATAAACTTTTATATGCCACGAGTGGCATACGGGATGGTTATCACGTAATATTTCAAAATCGAGGAGACGGTGTAGAATAAAATGAAAACTTGATTCATTTTAATTCCACTCCTGGAGTTTGGGCTCCGGAATTCACTCGGCTTTGCCTCATGAAGTCACTATGCCAAACTCCAGTCATGCGGTGGCCAAGATTAAAATCTGTGGTATACTGCCTCAAAGCCATCGAATATTACAAAATAGTGCCTATGTACTCTAGAGCAGTTTAATAGTCACTATTAATATACGCTTTAATATGGCAATTACCAGGTTTGATTTATTCGAAAAGATGGATAATAAATACAACAAACGATGGTTATGTAAACATGCGGCTCTCTAAACTACTCGAGGTTGAGGTTGCTAGCGCTTGTGTATTACTACGCGTCAACCTCTCGTGGTGTACAACCGCTCCCATCTCAACGATATGCAGAGAAAACTTTGTAACTATCCTTGTTAGTAGCGTGTTGACACTCATCGGAGGATGGCCACATTTATCAATGCTGCCGGATCTACTTTCCTTATCCCGTCCTTGATTTTCCCATTTTTTTTATTCACCTCGGTGCATAAATTACACTTTATTCAATGCTCCGCCAAATACATTGAGTTAATGTTTAACCCATGGCGTTTTTATTAGGGGTAGGATAACCACTAGGACAGCCTACAGGAGCCTACAGGAGCCTACGTAGGCTGTTGCCTAGTGTCTGATCGTCTAGACACCAGTCTATCAGCCTCATACACATACCATAAACAAGCATTCAGTATAATCTAGAGTGTTGGCCCTACAATATCCAATCAGATTTGATAAGGTGTCCCCCCCAAAACTCTCCCCTTAAGCGGGGTTTAGAAGCATTCTGTACCGAAATAGCTGTCCCCTTAAGCAGGGTGTCTCCTTAAGCGGGGTTAAGATAAACTCTTTATAGAGAGGACAATTTCCGTTTCGAACAAATTGCACCCTACAGCGGGGTGGTCCCTTAAGCAGGGTGTCCCAGAAGCGGGTTTTTACTGTAGTGTAGACCACATTTAGATAAGAACTTCATTTATCCAAAACCTAGACAGATGGAAACATAGATAATGTTATTCTTACAATTCGTTTGTTCATTTGGGGTTTGCGTTAAACCACATGGTCAGAAAAAAACCCTTTTGGTTCTTGCTATTCGTGGTCGTAATGCTTTGGGTACGGATAGTGTCTCAGATAAGCCCTGCCAATCTACACTACATAGATTCTGTTGTTCCGTTCTAAAATTAGGAATCACATTCATTATACGTCTTAAAACACTCTAACCATTCATTAAAAAATATCAGAGTTCCATACAATACTCTGCAGTGTGAAGGCTAAATGAGCGATATTAGGGGGCCACCGGAAATGTTAAGTAACGCTAGTCTCTTCGCTGGGTGCCCACGTGTCGCGGTATGTCAATGTGTAACAAGCGGATTTCTCACTAAGCACTGTGTCGAGGACTCTCGTCTGACATAGATCCCCCCGCCCCCCCCCCCCCCCCCCCCCCACGGCGTATTATTTACGGCGTGATCCGCTTGTTCCCCGCACGCGTCAAACGCTCAATTAGAGGCTGACAGGTGGCAGCGTCTCCCGACCGTCAAGTACTCGTGAAACATTCATTACATGCGTCCCCGACAGGGGGCGCTATGCATCAAGTTGTAGTCGTCAGTTTATCGTGTTGTGTGGTGGTGATGTGGTGGTGTGGTGTGGTGTGGTGGTGGTGATGTGGTGGTGTGGTGTGGTGTGGTGGTGGTGATGTGGTGGTGTGGTGTGGTGGTGGTGGTGATGTGGTGGTGTGGTGTGGTGTGGTGGTGGTGTGGTGTTGTAGTGGTGGTGTGGTGGTGTTGTTATGGTGGTGTTGTCGTGTTGTGGTGGTGGTGTGGTGGTGCTGTGGTGGTGGTGATGTGGTGGTGTTGCAGTGTTGTGGTGTGGTGTGGTGGTGGTGGTGTGGTGGTGGTGTGGTAGTGTTGCGGTGTTGTGGTGTGGTGTGGTGGTGTGGTGGTGGTGGTGTGGTAGTGTTGTGGTGTGGTGTGGTGGTGTGGTGGTGGTGGTGGTGGTGTGGTAGTGTTGCGGTGTTGTGGTGTGGTGTGATGGTGCTGTGGTGGTGGTGTGTGGTGGTGTGGTGGTGTTGCAGTGGTGGTGTTGTGATGTGGTGTTGTGGTTTTGTCGTGTGGTGTGGTGGTGTGGTGGTGGTGTAGTAGTGTTGTGGTGTGGTGTGGTGGTGTGGTGGTGGTGGTGGTGAAGTAGTGTTGCGGTGTTGTGGTGTGGTGTTGTGGTGTGGTGTGGTGGTGTGGTGGTGGTGTGGTAGTGTTGTGGTGTGGTGGTGGTGGTGTGGTAGTGTTGCGCTGTTGTGTTGTGGTGTGGTGGTGCCGTGGTGGTGTGGTGGTGGTGTGTGGTGGTGTGGTGGTGTTGCAGTGGTGGTGTTGTGGTGTGGTGTTGTGGTTTTGTGATCGCGTCCTACTTGCATCGTGCCTGCGTCGTGGTCATTCTGATATTCTGATATGTCATGGTCAACCCAATAAGGCAAGTCGATATCTAAACGTATCTTTTCTCCATGATTTAAGTGAATATTGTTGTTATAAGTAAATAAAGGATTAGATAATATGGGAAAAGGTTATCTAAACAACTTAACAGCATCATGGTTGAAATTTTCTTCACCTAAGTCGCAAAAAAATGTCGTGATTTGGTCGGCACTTTGTTCCTTGCTGGAAAAATTATGACAGGTGAATTCTAATGATTATTCAAATAGAATTCACCACAGATTAATACCGAAAATGGTATATAATATACGGAAACTGGCATACTATCTTCGTACGTCAAAAATACGCGGTGAAATTATTGATCACATGCATCCCGATGCCGGAGGCAGAGGGATGTATTTGATCAATAATTTTACCAAGTATTTTGACGTACGAAGATAGTCAGCCAGTTTTCGTATTATTATATACCTAAAAATGGCGATATTTTATCTAGTCACGTGACCACATACCCCGTACGGCACAGTGTGCCGTACGGGTATAAATACGACATGGGTAGGAGCGGGCAGTATACGCACTTGATACAGCCATAGGTATATAATAATAGATCATAGATGCAACAGCCATTATGAGGGTGTTCTTTTGATTGAGATATGTATTTAACATGCCTCCTTATGCCTTCAAGAATTTGTGAACCACTTAAATACTGAGAAGGAAATGGAAGTCGAAGCAGCGCACATCATTTTGGCTCGGAACTAAATGGCAGTTTTTAAAAGAGGGATTCACACGGTTGGATTCAGAGGGTCGTTATCTGAAGTGGGATTCACACGATGTGGTTCATGTATCCCACAGGGTATTTATCTGAAACAAAACCTGTTGATAATCTGTATTCGAACACAATTTTTTTCGTCTAAATTGTAGGTTTCCATTTCCCTGAGTAACACTTTTCCCCTGTAATTGTTGGCGACATTTAACCCTAAAAAGGAACAGACTCAAATGAGATTTTGAGTCCTGTGAGGCACATGAATCTCATCGTGTGAATTCCTCTTTAGGCTGCATTGAACAGGATCTTTTATGTATCTTGCGGCTTGATTACTCAAAACTTTGCCCAATATGCAGTTGTCAGGCCCGAAATGTTTTTCGGTGTCAACTATCATGAACTTAATATGTGTTGAATCATCAATAATATGGATTATACATACAGATACAATGTGAATACCAAAGACATAAAGACTCATTTAGGATCAGTAGATTGGTTTGAATTCTGGATTTTTGCCCCTACTGAAATCGCAACAAATCTGTTACCTTATATATTCATTGACGGTTCGATTTAAAATTCTGATCGCTTTATTTCTCTGCCTACCTCTTTTCATTTTTCTTGTAATTTTCTGTTTTCCTCATATCCAATTCCTCACCTTCCCTTTGTCACCTCTTTTTCTTTTCTAAAGCTTTTGTCAAATTATAATTTCTTTGGATTTAAACCAATCTTCCAGTTGTTACTTTCCCTTTCCCTCAATATGTGCCTTTCATTCTCCACCTAGATTCTTTTATGTTTATCTTTCTTCCCTTCTTTCCCTAAACGCTTTTTTCTCTCCCCCCCCCCCCCCCACACACACTTTCTCTCTTCTTTTGATTGTCTAGCCCTCTCAGTCACTCAACTCTCTCCTTTACTCTGCCTTTCTCTGCCCTCACTAACTCTGCCCCTCTTGTATTAAAGTACATCTTCCCTTTTCCCATTTCTCTCCCCGTCTCTGTCTTTCCCTGGACTTCTCTCTATCCTACTCTCTCTCATTCTGTCTATCTGTATCCCCCTGTCTCCCGTACTCTTACTCTCTCACACTCTCTTACTCTTTCCTCTCCCACTCACTCACCTACCCACTCACTCACTCACTCACTCACTCACTCACTCACTCACTCACTCACTCACTCACTCACTCACTCACTCACCCATCCACCCACCCACCCACCCACCCACTCACTCACTCACTCACTCACTCACTCACTCACTCACTCACTCACTCACTCACTCACTCACTCACTCACGCACCCACTCACTCACTCACCCACTCACTCACTCACTCACTCACCCACTCACTCACTCACCCACTCACTCACTCACCCACTCACTCACTCACCCACCCACTCACTCACTCACTCACTCACTCACTCACTCACTCACTCACTCTCCCTCTCTTCTAAATCTTTCCTCTCCGCTTTCACTGTTTCTTCTACTCTCTTTATATATATCCGTCTCTGTCCCACTTTCTTCCTTCTATCTCCTCTCTCCTATCCTCTATCTGTCCTTCTCTCAGGTACTCTCTATTCTTCTCTCTTTATCCATCTTTCTCTCACCTTCTCCCTCTCCTTCTCTCTCGCTCTCTCTTTCTCTTACTCCCTTTCTCTCTCTCTCTCTCTCTCTCTCTCTCTCTCTCCTCTCCCTCCCATGCTCTTTCTATCTGTCCTTCGCTCGCCTAGTCTCTCTATCCTATTTTCTCTGTATCTGTCCTTCTCTGACCTACCCACTCTCCTCCTCTATCATTCTCTCTTTCTCCTACCCTTACTCTCTCCTCTCTCTCCTCTGCTCTTTCTATCTGTCCTTCGCTCGCCTAGTCTCTCTATCCTATTCTCTCGGTATCTGTCCTTCTCTTACCTACCCCCTACTCTCTCCTCCTCTCACTCTTACTCTCCTACCCTCTCTCTTTCTCCTCTCTCTCTCCTCTCCCTCCTACCCTCTCTCTCCTACCCTCTCTCACCTACCCTCTCTCTTTCTCCTCTCGCTCTCCTCTCTCTCCTACCCTCTCTCTCTCTCCTACTCTCTCTTTCTCCTACTCCCTCTCTCCTACTCTTTCTCTCTCTTCTACTCTCTCTCTCCTACTCTCTCTCCCCTACTCTCCCTCTTTCTCTCTCTCTCCTACTCTCTCTCTCACTCTCTCTCTCTCTCTCTCCTACTCTCTCTCTCCTCCTCTCTTCCCCCCCCCCCCAGCTGTCACCTGCCCACTCGGGTCTCTCCATACATTCGTTTGATCACTCGCATCATTTGATCACCTTTATTGTCGCCCACAGCGGCCAACAATCAGCCCGCCGCGCCCCTGGTGAGCAGCGGGGCAGCTACTCAACAACATCCGGGAAACGCACGCCGTAAAGTGATACCGGCTGCATACGTCGTAACGGGTTTATGGCAAGCCTGTCGCCCGTCAAGTGAAGCCGACTTCCATACCTTAACCCGCCCTGATGGGGCGTCATGGCAACGCTATCAGCCCCCTAATATCGCCCCTTTACGTTATGAAATTTTCATATTAGTCACTCGCCGGGGGGCCGCTAGGTGGCTCTGACGGTTGACGGCGCATGCTCTGCGTGACGTCACAATATGGACATGGCGTCCTGGTGTGAGGCAAATCTGGGAGTTCATGAAGTGTGGGTGAGTGATGGTGAGTGGTGGGGGTGGGGGTGAGTAATGGTGAGTGGTGGGTGGGGGGGATTCTGATATCTGTGTGTGAAGGGCATACAGACTCCACCTTAGACTTGTTCAAGTCTTTGATTATGAACATTCATTGAATGATTTAACACAAAGTTCTTTAAAGTATGTATCCTTCTCTGACTGGCCCATGAATCAAAGACTTGTCTACTATGAACCAAATCTCCTGTTCATGGCCCTAAGCCACTGCCTGTAACCCTATACTTCCTCCTACCCCTTCCCTCTCCCCTCCTTCAGTTCCCTGGCCGCCTGTGTTGTCATAGCAATAAATTTCGCCTGCTCCTGACTCTGACCCGACTGAGATTAAAGTGAGAAGCTATCAATCGCCCATCAGATATCCTGACCTGCATGGAGAGTGTCGGGAATGCTGGAGCTAAACAGCGCCAGAAATCCAACACCAATACCGATTGTACCAGTCCCTGTATCCCAACGAGGAGGGTAGCCATAGGGTGCAAGGACTGGAGCCAGTCCTGTATCCCAACGAGGAGGGTAGCCATAGGATGCAGGGACTGTATCCCCAGTGAGGAGGGTAGCCATAGGATGCAGGGACTGGAGCCAGTCCTGTATCCCAGCGAGGAGGGTAGCCATAGGATGCAGAGACTGGGGCCAGTCCTGTATCCCAGTGAGGAAGGTAGCCATAGGATGCAGGGACTGTATCCCAGTGAGGAGGGTAGCCATACGATGCAGGGACTGGAGCCAGTCCTGTATCCCAGCGAGGAGGGTAGCCATAGGATGCAGGGACTGTATCCCAGTGAGGAGGGTAGCCATAGGATGCAGGGACTGGAGCCAGTCCTGTATCCCAGCGAGGAGGATAGCCATAGGATGCAGGGACTGTAGCCAGTCCCTGTATCCCAGCGAGGAGGGTAGCCATAGGATGTAGAGACTGGAGCCAGTCTCCTGTATCCCAGCGAGGAGGGTAGGCATAGGATGCAGGGACTGGAGCCAGTCCTGTATCTCAGCGAGGAGGGTAGCCATAGGATGCAGGGACTGGAGCCAGTCTGTATCCCAACGAGGAGAGTAGCCATAGGATGCAGGGACTGGAGCCAGTCCTGTATCTCAGCGAGGAGAGTAGCCATAGGATGCAGGGACTGGAGCCAGTCCTGTATCCCAGCGAGGAGGGTAGCCATAGGATGCAGGGACTGGAGCCAGTCCTGTATCCCAGCGAGGAGAGTAGCCATAGGATGCAGGGACCTGAGTCAGCCTAACTGCACCTCTATTGTGAGGTGTCCAATAAGTAGTTCATAAGACATGAGCCGTGTGGATTCTGCGCATGACGGCATGGTGAACGGGGACAGTTCACACCAGGGGGCGCTGCCGAATGGCGCCGGCTTCAGATAAATATCTGGTACAAGTAGTTCTTATAAAGGGCATCAGAAAATGGTGTATATGAGGGAGGCAGACGTTGATATTTACCACGACTATCAATATCTAACTCACTCAGTGCTGCACCCTAGCGGTTGCCTCACGAACAAGTCCTGAGCATCATTCTGAATAGATTGGCAACCAACCCCTGTCTCCGACTAAAGGCCCGGCCCCACTAGTGCGACGGATTCATCGCAAGTCCATAAAAAGTCATAAACGGCCGGCGAGGGTTATAAAAACGGCGCCGCCCGTCGCATTGCACACAATCTCTCCTGTGGGGCCGGGGATGCGCGCGTGTGCGATCGTGTGCGATGCCATGAATTTATCGCATCGCACATCATGAAATGTTCATGATGTGCGACGAATCCGTCACACAGGCGGCTATGGCTATATTTCCCCTCTCCGTGACAACAAACCCATTTTTAATTTTTTTTTTTATCAGGTTTTATTGATTCACTTTTGTTTGACAATTCTTTCGATGATTACAGTTCTTCTTCTGGTACATATATGAACCAATACTAGGATACCCGTCAGCTTAGCATTATACAATAGCTGGTTTTCTTCGGGCTTCCTTCAGTGTCACAACATAACAAGAAACAGCAAATATCATAATATATTCAGCAAGGATTCATATACCGAACATAGCAATATCTAGGGAGGGGGAGGGGGGACAATCGTCATCATCACTTTTTCAATATCTGAAATATTCAGTTTATCAAATCATCTCAGTGGGGATACTCTCCATCATTATTTTCTTAGTAATGCTTTTGAAAAGTGGGTAGGTAGGGGTATTTCTCAGTAGGGGAGATAACGAGTTCAACAATGTTCCTCCATTATATTCCACACTCCTTTGGTATATCATACTATTGGGTTGGGCAACCTTAAGCAATGGGGCATCACGTTGTCTTGTTATACCGATTCTATGATCTTTATATCTTTCGATACGCGAGCGGAGGTACATAGTGTTAAGGATATGGGCCCTTCTACGTTCATACAAGTATGGTACTTTTGCCCGTTGGTGTAGTTCTCTTACGTTTTTCATTTTTCCCGCTTTAAGGGCAATACGTAGGCACTGATTTTGTGCTATTTGTAATTTGTTTTTCAACGATACATATGCCTCACTATACATGATGTCACCGTAGTCGAAATACGGGAGCACAAGCGCTTTGAAAACTTTTAAAATAGCCTGATTATTAAGAAAAGGTCGCATCTTTGATAGCTGATATGTTCTGAATCTTACCTTTTTTATTATTTCTCCAATATGATATTTGAAAGTTAATTCAGAGTCTAGGTAAAATCCGAGGTATTTATAAACATACACATTTTGTAACGGTATTTCATTTAGTGTTAACTCTATGCGACCTATTCTTTTACAATGATACTGCGAACCAAACATCATTGTTTTTGTTTTGGAGGCATTCACCGAAAGCTTATTCTGTTCACACCAAGTTTCCAGATAATATAAAGTCTCTTGTAATCTATTTTCAATATCAGCCTTTTCTGTGCCATGTACATAAACTATCGTATCGTCTGCATACAATTTTGTGTTACAATTATTTCCCAAGAAAGTGACTAAATCATTTACATAAATTAAAAAGAGTGTAGGCCCCAGATTTGATCCTTGAGGGACACCGCAGACCACCCCATCCTGGTCCGAAAGACATCCGTTGACTTTTGTTACTTGAGTTCTGTTATCTAAATAATTAGCAAAAAATTTATAATTATTTTTCTTTATTCCATATTCATTCAATTTATGTAAAAGGATGGAGTGGTCTACGGTGTCAAAGGCTTTTCTTAAATCTATAAAAAGGGCCCCTGTTACCCTACCCATGTTTATCTGTCTTACAATATCGTCTACAAAGTCCGCAGTCGCCTTTACGGTTGAGAAACCTTTTCTAAAGCCACTCTGGTTTGAATCAATTATTGTCTTATTGTTTAGATGATTCCATAATTTATTATTAACCAGCTTTTCTAATATTTTGGCAGGTATTGGAATAATGGATATGGGTCGGAGATAAGAACAGTCAAAGGGATTTCTGCCCTTTGGTACTGGCGTGACTATAGAGGACTTCCAAAGTAGAGGGATCTTAGAGGTTTTAAAAATATCATTGCACAGATCCATAAATACATCCGCTATCAACAACAAGTAATCTTTCAGATTAGAGGTTCTCACACCACTCAGACCTGATGGTTTTTTTGTGTTTATATCTTTTAACAACTTGACTATTTCACCTTTGTCAGTACTTAGTTCTTCCATAGTTTCATCAATATTCCTATCATGAATTTTCCAAGGTAAGTATTGTTTTTCAGCCAACTGGGGTCCAATCTTCGTAAAAAATCTGTTAATATAATTAGCAGTTTCTTCATGTTTTATTTGCGTATCTGTTTGTTGGTCTTTCAAAGTAATGGTATTAGTACTTTTATTTATAGTCCCTGGTAGTATAGAATTAATGTGGCGCCAAAAAGTTTTGGAATCATTTTTGTAACCATCGCAGTGTCAACAATCCATTGTTTATGTTTCAGGTCTGTTCGGGTAGCTTTTGTTATGTCCGTTCCTATCATTGGGCACAAAATAACTCTTGTGTCGGGGTTGTTATTACGTATCCACTTGACTCCTTCTTCTAAGTAGGCACTTAGTCCGGTTGCAAGGTCATGGGGGTCAGACCAATCAAATGTGATTGTACGCCCATGTTTGGCAGTGACATTGCAGGCCCCACCTATTATATAATATATATCCCCTGGGTTTTGTGTTACATACCAGTCAGTTATAACAATTAAGTCTTGTATTGGACGCCCTCGAAAACAGTTATTATCGTTGTTATAGATCCATCGCTTATCTTGTTGATTTCTTTTTGTAGATTTGCTCCCCTTGAGTCCGATATCACCACATGTCTGTAGTTTGTCATTTCTTTATTATCACTCTGTGATCTTAGTCTCTCTTTTCTTCTTCACTTTCTTCAGCTTCAGACCTTGGTTCTGCCTTGTCTACAGTTATGTCCTCCTCTTCACCTTCCAGGTCTGCTTCTGTATTATCTCTGGTAGACCTTTGGGACATACTGGAATATAAATTATGAATACTTACTACAAAGCATTATCAACTTAAGCTAATTGATAACAAAATCTAATGTAATGTTCTTTCTATCAAAATATACAAAAAAAAAGAAAAATAATATGGATAAGGGGCTTCGAGAGAACTACAATCTCCAACCACAATAGCCTGTTGTGACAGAGCCTACCAAGACAAAAGATCTACTTGAGAAATGATTCACTCTTCCAGCAGAGCTTCTGACTCTTGTAGTAAGAAGATCACACGCTAGGCGAGTGAAATTCAAGGTTGTTCAGATCGGATTCCACCAGAGCTAACTCAGTGTAGCTCTGGTGGCCAGAGTACATTCTGAAGCGACCTGCATGCTCGACCCATGTGTATGGCTATAAAGTGTTGCATTCACTTAGCAAATATCGCCATGGTACCCAGTTTTATCATCCACTTAATACAAAGTGTCCATAGAAAACAGATAGGGAGTGTGCATGAACATGCCCGGGGCATATGGATATGTTGTATGCTCCGGAGGGCGCATACGGATAAATAGTGCGTACAGAAAAATAGTGCATACCTACAATGAACTCGTATCGACAACTACACTAAGAGGGAAAAAAGTGCATAACTACAACGAACTGATATGACATGATATCGACATGAGCAATATCCACGCATATGCTTAGACATAACTGCTTGTCAACTCCATGGAGCATATATGACCGCTTACATATAAGATATATATTATCATAAAACTGAAGGAGTTATAATCTTGGCCACCATTTGCCACGACTGGAGTTTGGCATAGTGACTTCATGAGGCGAAGCCGAGTGAAGTCCGGAGCCAAAACTCCAGGATTAAAACGAATCAGGTTTATCCTACCCAGTCTCCTCGATTTTGGAATATTATGTGATAACAATGTTAAGCATATGGGATTTTATATTAGGGGTAGGATAAATATATAAAACCTTACAATATATGAAACATTATAAATCATTTCTCCTAAACAAAACGACCCAGAAATATCTGTAGGCTTCTTCAGGACTCACCAGAGGAATGCCTCCAGGCATTTTCAGAAATTAATAGATTATTTTAAAGCCTGTTATGGGTGACCAAATTCGCCAGGTGGAAACGCAGCATTAGGAACTTGGGAAAGTTCACTGATTGTGATTATTAGAGTTGTGCATCTGGGTTTTTAACACATCAATAACATTCAATAAAGACAGAAGAACATCAAGCTGTGCCTCTGCTTTCAACCTCTTAACGTTTGTCTTAGTAACCATAGCAACTGCCAAACGTTCTACAAATTAAGGGTATGTACACTTGTGGTCCAAAACAGGCAGCATACAGCGCCGTCTGTGATGTTTTAACGGAACTCTTCGGAGGAAAACACTGTATTAATCACCTTAGTCATTCATTAACGTCAATGTAGTTTCCTCTCCATAGATGGAGGTAAAAAGAGAGGTAAGTTTCACTTTAATGCGCATGCGTAGGGATGGAAAAAGGGGACGCTGAGACAATGCCGACCACGTGACCACTTTATGCGCAGTACAGGTCAAAAAGCGTCACCAACTGCGCAGTTCCCATCGAACCACGCCAGACTTGAAGCGAATGATCGTTTAGAGTCAACTCTGGGCATTATCGTTAGGGCCCTGTAAAGTTTCCACCTTGTCTCAATCATTAAAGGTTTTTATCATCCACCTAATACAAAGTATCCATAGAAAACACATAGGGAGTGTGTATGGACGTACCGTGCGCATACGGATATGTTCTAAGCTCCGGGTGGCGCATACGGAAAAAAAGTGCGTATGAAAAAATAGTGCATAACTAAAACGAACTGATATTGACATGCCACTTGTCCAGCAAAGGTAGATAATAAATACAATATACACTGGTTTCAGATAAAAGCGGTTGCATACTCCTCGGAGTTGACTCTCCGCAATATCTTTGCATACGCCTGGATATTACTACGCGTAAACTTCTCGGAGCATATGGCCGCTTGTATCTGAAATTGTGTATGTATTTAGTGGAAATCAACCGTTCACATTGGCTTTATAAACAATAAACGATGGTTCTGTGGACAGATATGTTTTCTGGGGATTTTAGTTTATGAGGGAATCGGTTACTGAAAAATGTGTCCCGAAACGAAGTTTCCATTGACCGATTTGGGGTCAGCAGTGCCAAAAGTGCGTCGATGGTTCCTGACTGTAGATCGGTGAAGGGAAATCGGCCAATCGAAATGAGCCTTCACCGATTATTTGTTACTGAAGTACAGTCGGTGACACCTCCGACAGACTTATAGGGGAGCTAATATATTATACCATTTATCCACCTAATACAAGGTGTCCATAGAAAACACATAGGGAGGGTGTAGCACCATACCCGGAGCATACAGGTATATCCACTTAATACAAAGTGTACATAGAAAACACATAGGGAGGGTGTAGCACCATACCCGGAGCATACAGGTATATCCACTTAATACAAAGTGTACATAGAAAACACATAGGGAGGGTGTATCACCATACGCGGAGCATACAGATATATCCACTTAATACAAAGTGTACATAGAAAACACATAGGTAGTGTGTATCGATATACCTGGAGCATACAAATATGGTGTATCCTCTGGGTTGCAATACTGCATGCATACGGAAAAAAAGTTCAAACTGAAAAAATGGTGCATACCTGAAACGAACTAATGTCTGTATGCAACCTATCCGGAAAAAGTGGATATTCATACAGACTGGTTTCAGATAAAAGTTGTCCTATGCTACTTGCAACGGACCGTATGCAATATACTCGCATGTGCTCGGATATTACAATGCGTCAACTATTCGGAGCATACGGCCACTTGTATGGCCTCATTGAGTAATCATTTCAGATCCTATCTCATTAATTTGATAGTTTTTCACACGGGACCAGGGGCCCGTTTAATAATCTAGGACCGCACATGACCCTTTTCTGTATGCCTTAAGCCTGGCGTCCACCTACTACGAGAGAAATTTAGACCCATTGATATGGCTCCAATACAAACTGTCAATAAGGCCCGGCGTCCACCTACTACGATATAGCTCCGATATGGTCTACGATGCACCTCCCGATAAAAAAATCAAAATCGCGTCGGAAGGTCACCTAAAATTGAGGCAGTTCGCATTTCTGCGATTAGACACCAAAAAAAAACCCTTATGATCTATGGTGGATTGACATGTCTAGACATGTCTACGATAGTGCACCTCTCCGATATGTCTCTGACATTTGCCTCTTGTATCGGTGCCATATTGGTAGGTCTAAATTTCTATCGTAGTAGGTGGACGCCAGGCCTTAGAGACCCAGATCAACTATATTCAACAATTGGGGATGGCCTTATTACCTACCTATTATAAAACGTGTAAATTCTGAAAACATCCGCTTGGAGATGCTCCCGCACATAGAGACAAAGTGAACCAAACTTAGGCTTGGAGACTGAAGAGCCACGAGAGTGAGATTCTCGTACAGTACCTAACTGAATCCTGCTATTTTTTTTGTTTTTCTCTCCACAGATGTACTTCTATTCTTATGATTTGTTTTTAACTGTACTGAAAACATAATTTTGAACTGTAGTTTTCCAATCTCCTTTCCTTGAGAGAATGCAATGAGATCGCATTTCGCTGGTGGATGGCTAATACTGCGAACAGTCTATTAGCGAATATCATTAAACGATAACCCTTGTACGAGCTACAGAAATAAAGGCCTCAGATACGATCCTAGATTATTAAACAGGCCCCATTTTGCCTGTAAATTGCCGTCTGACGGCTTTCATGGCGCCGAAAGGGCGGCAGGACCGTTTGTTCTGCACTTGAGGCTCGATACCTCATTCTGAGATGCATGATGGCGTCTTGCAGGGTTCAGCTTGACATGACCTATAGACATGGTGTCCAGTTCACAGACTGTTATAATGAACTACCCGAGTGAGGCTCCACCTGAAGGGATGGTCACAGCGAGCGATGGAAGGAGCGAGCGATGAAAACCAGGTAATGTAAAACAAAGAGCGATTGAAACAGCGAGCAAGGGATGAAAACAGCGAGCGATGAAAGTCAGCAACAGGCAATCTACAACACAGAGAGATTAAAACAGTGAGCGATTAAAACAGTGAGTGATGAAAAACAGCAGCAGGCAATGTGCAACAGCGAACGATTGAAAGAGCGAGCGAGTGTCCTATGTGCGCTATCTTATCTAGATTCTGTCTGTGTTCTAGCTGTATCATGTCTATGTCCTAGCTGCCTTCTGTCTGTGTCCTATCTCCGTCTAGTCTGCGTCGTTCTATCTGCATTACATGTCCTCTCTCCTCTTTCCGAACAGACCGTAGATATGGACACCAATCTTGCTGCATCAGATCTGCGTCGGTTCTTAACGTGTGCACAATCCTTAAACACTCGATATTAACGAAACGTACAGAACCAAGAGTTTCATATCAGAATTTCCCAAACAAAAATCAAAAAGGCTACTATTATCTGCCGTCCATTTTCTATGATTCACCTTATTCTGACATCATACATGCAGACAGGAACTGCAGAAATACTCCGGGTATGCTCCGAGGCGATAATTACGTGTCCATTAGTGACTGCACCATCGTGGAGTTGTCGCTCTCCTGTCTCGGCACTGGATGCCATTAGTAACCGTCTTCCCGCGATCATATTGTTAAACGTCGCCCAGAACAATTAGATGTTTTATGTCTACTGATAGAATTCAGATACTGAGTAAACAGAACTCTTATTCCCTGATACACGGAGCAGACTTTAGTAGTTTAACATGATCCACTGATTTATCCATAAAGGAATCTTAGATATTAGGTCTGCTGGGGTGGACAGAAATGACCAATCTGTTCACCCTCTTGGTCGCCTCGCCTCCTCGTGGTGCAGACCGGATATGCTTGCACGCAAGCATAACTAAAGCGACCAGGGTGGGTGGGGAGTGGTAAAGAGCACGGGACTTTGTTGATTCGGGTCCCACTGCAGCCACTTTTCTCCTACACCGCCCAGCAGTGGTAGATTTACTGCTATATCAAAGGCCAATCCTTCTCATACCATGTCTATGTGGTGTGGGAAGTAAAAGAACTCTCACCTCGGTAAATGTGTAGGGGTGGGATTTCTTCCTAAATTCATTTCATAGATTCGATCACCACCCTTGTGGTGTAAAAGAACCTTGAGAAAGTCTGGTGAGAACCTTCAATGGTTAACTGGACGTTAAATCAAACCCACAAACAAACAAACTTAGATATTACCACTGCACGAAAACCACCATTTTACATATGAATGCGCCCGGCGTATATAAGTATGACTTTTGCGTAAATAAGTTCGTCCTATTCCCTGTGTATATACGCCTCATCTGTAGGCGGATATAAGCGTCCAATAAAGAGGGCTTCACTGAGAGCGGGTGGGAGGTGGCGGGGGTGGCAAGGAGGGGCTTCCTACTGGGGACACCTTTACTTCTATCAACACAAACGGGCGGGAGGCGGCGGGGGGAGAGGATATTTCCTCTCATATATGCCGGGTGTGAAATACAGCCAAGTATATAAATCCTGGGCGTATATATTTGAAAACAAGTCAATATTCAGCCAGTACATGCACTTCCGCGATGGCGTCTATATGAATAAAATGGTGGTTTTCATGCAGTGTACTATTTATACCTATGGTCAAATAGATTTTAGTGCCGCTTACGCCTGGGTTAGAATAGTGACAGGAGCGGCCCTCCTGGCATGTATGACAGACTGGAATGAGGCGTAGACAATAATCGATGGTTTTGTGGACAGGCGGCCGTGAACCACGAGAGGTTGAGGTGTAGTAATACACAAGCGCTAGCGAGGGTATTACGATGTCGGCCTCGGGCCTTGGTGTCCACAGTTTTGATGATTATTTTCTGCTCATAGAAACCAATAAAACTTGGCCCCGATAGGGATGTATAGGCCTTCATCTCACCTCAAATACTACGCCATAGCTGTGGCGTAATGAATACGAGATGACATCAGAGGCGTTTGACCAATCAGCGGCCAGGATTTCAGATAGAAGGTAATAGATTTAAACGTCCCTAACAGTGAAAGGTGTGAGATGAATCAAGAACCGCACTCGAATGGTAAAATAAACAATACTCCACTCGTTTGGATAGACCGCATTTGTCACGCGGCTTCACCTTGAAGACGATTGTGGAGCATCCGAACTCGTTGAGTATTGTCTATTTATCTCAGTCCTGTTATTTTCGTCCCATAGGCTTAACATTGGGAACTCGTTCTCTATGCCCCTACAAGTATTGCAGTCCGTTTTCCATGGTCTATATCCTGTGTTTCATCCATTCTTTTGGAGTATACTGGGGTGAGATAGATTACAGAAAGAAACTTATTTTGGTCAAAGAAGTCATTCGCGAACTAGTTTGAATGCTAGTTGATATTCATTCGGCTGTCGCCTCGTTCATATATCGCTCCGCATCAACCTCGTGGAGAACAACGACTTCGACCAAAAGATGTTTTTTTCTTTATCATATGATTCTCGATGTAGTTCTATCGTAAAACTGGATGAGTTTCAATCTTGGCCATCGTATGCCACGACTGGAGTTTAGCATAGTGACTTCATGAGGCGAAGCCAAAACTCCATTATGTATGCCACTAGCGACATAAAACTCCGTATGCCAGCGTGGCATACAGAAACTCAATGTTAAGCCTATGGGATTTTATATTAGGGGTAGGATAACATATAAGAACTCTACAAAGCATCTGTGTGGAGGAGGTGGGAGGAGGGGGAGGGGGGAGGGGTGCTGGCCAATGGCATGAATCAATCGTGTCCACACAAAACTATCTCTGTGTTAGCCCTGCAGCTCACTCTCCCCCCGGAGACTCCAGGTGCCCTAACCACGTACACTCTCCCGGCAGAGTCTCTGTGCTGCTTAGTCTTCTCAGTCGTCTCTATCACAACCCACTGCTGACGTCACATAGCGGAAGTGGATTACGTTCAGGTGGCAGAAAGGTTTCAATGTGAAATAGATTTAAAGATTATAGAGGAAACCTATGAAAGCTTAGAGTTAGAGCTCGTATCCGCTCGAGTTTGAATTGCGTAGTAATTCACAAGGCGAAGCCGCGTGAATTATGTAGTAGTTCAAACGAGATGGGATCGAGCTCTGACCCTAACCTTGAATAGGTTTCCGAATTTATCTCACCCTTCATATTGACTAATGGGCTAACATTTGTGACATTATCCCCCCATTGGATTTCTTTCCTAAATATCAAATGTTAGCCCAGATTTCATTGGGACAGGTAACCAGTCTAAGCTAGGAAAACTTCAAACTGTCATTATTACAATCTGAGTAACTACATTTCCTCATAACTACATTTCCTCATAATGATGCTTGGAGATTGTAGCTGGACGCGAGCCGCCATTTTGGTGCCGCTGGTGTGCGGCCGGTTGCCCAGCTAAGACGATGTCTGTCTGTTTGTCCACGTAGCACGTGTTCTGGGTGGGCCTGGGGATACACGCCGAGTTTACTCTGTGAGTGGAGTTTCAGGGGATCTACAACCTCGCCCCATCCATAACCCACACGCCTCGTTACATACTTTTCACATAATTTGTGAATAGTTTTCTTATATTACAGTTTGGGTTTCTCAAGGAGAATCATTTACTTTTCCAAAGAAACATATGTTCAAAGTTGAACCAGTCTCTTGATCAGTTTGTACTTATATGATAAATAATTATAGTTAAAGACAAATGCGGGTAGGTATCGTACTGCCCAATGGTTTAACACTGGTACTGCCATCTGGTTTCATGAAATGTAGCAGTTTCCCATAGACACCAATAGATAAGCACTTGCCTTCTTCAGATGGCCTTCCCATAGAAATTAGCATGGTGACATAGTATTCTTTTAGCATTTCTCATTTGTACATGTTCCCAACTATCATAATCCAGAATTATTTGAAGATATCAATAGAACATCAGTGTCATTTAGCAACAAAGTCAAAATATTGCAGTTTCCCATGGACACCAATAGTTAAGCACTTTCATTTTCAGATAGCCCTCCCATAGAAGTTAGCATGGTGACATGCCATTTTCTTTGCATTTTCTATTTGCTGATATATGGAACTTAAATTATCCTGAGTTATTTGCAAAACTCAATAGAATTTAGAAATCACCCAACTACCCGCATTTGTCTTTATACAAGGGTAGGTTAAATGGGTTCGATGTGGTTCTGAATTTGCCTCTGTTGTCATAAAGGACTGGTTATAAGACAAGAAAACTTGCCAATTGCAGATTGTTATTATGCTTATTGCTGTTGTAAACAAAAACAAAACGACCTTGACAATTTCTTTCTCAACCTGGAGAAAAATACTGGATGGCGGGTATTTAGACGCACGTGTGAGAATCCTTCTTTAACAAGGCGCCTAGTTTCTTTGTAAAGGCGTGTAAATGATTATTTCTTCTTCTTGACGACACTTTGAGGGAAGTTCGATGTTCAGGGTGATGGGAAAGACTCATGCAAGAGAGTAATTGTTGTGATTATTTTGTTGCGTTTATTTAGTAAACCTGGGACCAGTAAACAGCATCAACCTCGGGGAATTCGATGAAAGAACTATTTACGAATCATTATCTTCACAGAAAGGTGTTAAATAACGGATAGAGATTGTAAATATGTGATATTCTTCTCCACTTGCTTCATGCACTTTTGGAGTGTATTAAGTTGAAAACAGTCGACACATTCTCAACTGAGCAACGGCCAGTATAAATAAAATCTTTTAAAAAGAAATTGCACAGAATGGAAGTGTCTTTCCATTCGTTTTCTTGTGGTAAAAAATTTGCTCGATAGTCGTAGTAGCAGCCTTGTGTTTCAGTTGGAAATTGTAAATATCTATCACAGGTCTGGATTGTTTAGATTCAAATATAACTCTGTGGCGTTTTTAAGGGATCTCTTTCTTCGTCAAGTTATCATATTATGTTATCTGGTAATCAGAAACCGAGGAAATTCAATTTGATTGGAATCTTTTGCTAGAATAACTAGGGAAAATCATATGTTCATCATTGATTAATAAGCATGGGATTATAAAAATAACAATTAACAGGTTTTGGTTTTATCTAGTTTGTGGGTCAGTTGCTTGTAACCAACCTAGCAACCAGCCACTTCTACAATTGCCTTTGTAGGGTTCAAAAATACATGTCATGCACCAGTAGGTCAATTAAACCTGGCTTGGTCTGTAGTGATGGTAGGCTGGGCTTATCTGTATGACATTAATATACTGGTCTTCTGCACCTGCCAATGTCACAGAGTTGACACCTGGATAGAGAAACATGTAGTACATGCACCACATTGAAAGTCTCTACAATCTTTTAGAGCGTGCTCGCACGCTCTGTATATGTTGCCTACAAAAGGTTAGAGTGGTCACATTCACTTTCAGCGTGCTGAGAAAAATCTATACCTTCACTATCTGTGTGCTATAGGATAAGGAGTAGGGTGCCAGTGTCTCAGTGTCTTAGAGGCATGCCCAGCTGACCATGACCAATCACTCGAGACCTAAATACCTGAAGTACCCACTGTTACTTGACATGTTTTAATCCTCGACTCCGGCAGTTGCCGAAATGGCAAGTTGACTTGGTGCAAGTCGGCTACAGAAAACTATCCATAGAATGAATGTTACCAAAACCTTTTAGTTGTTATTGATTTAAAATTGCATGCTCATTTATCAATGATGAACATACTATTTGCTTCCAGTTCTAGAAGAGGCACCTCTATTAAGTGAGGACCATGAACAGATTTCTCAGTGCCTGAATTTAGCATTGATGCGTTTTCTTATTAAATTAGATTGTTCACTATGGGCCAATGTCCACGAGGAGGATTACTATTTATAGTAATCTTAAGCTTCAAATGTAAAAGCTCGAATGCTGTAGTTGATTCTGTAAAGACTTGTTTCCGTTAACTAAAATTATATTCCGATCCAGATTGTACCATGTTCAGGGCCTGAGTGGTGATTGGCAGCAAATTTAGCAAAATAGAATCAAGCTTTGAAATTCTCATTTTCGGCCACAAAACAGATGTATTTGTTGTACCATTAGTGAACCCCAGGCTGCACTGTTTGACAAAGAGGCACACATTGCTGTTGTAGCTCATTTTAGGTGTTAATTGGTCCATAATGGTGTTACTTTCATTAAAGCTGTATTCTGGGGTTGAACATGTTAATGCAAACGTTGATAGGGAAATGCCTCTAGGCTCTTAAGAAAAATAAATTAAATACAACCCAGACGGAAAATGAATTACAGACTTCATGCATATGCAAACGAGAATATCAACCTTTGAAAAATAACGACAGCGATCTAATTTATCTCAATAGTCCTCCATTCTTGATATAGCCATGTTAGAATCATGTTAGAAAATTCCGAAACATTTTAATAAGAAAATACGAAAGAGAAAAATGTTTAAATTGTGGGATGACAGAAACAAAAATGGTTATCAATATATAAAAATATAGAATATGAGAAACGAAGAAATCTAAACAAACACTCCAGGCCCCACTCCTAAAATCATAGGCACAGATCTAATCAAGTTCTTGAAAACTTATTTCATATGTGATTTTTATCCCTTATCTGAAACCCTAAGGAGAAATGCGCTATTATTAGGAAACGTCCTTACTGGGGACGAAACGGTTCCTGTTCGAGGTCAGTCTTTGATTTCATACTGCCTTCCGCCTATGGCGTTGGGCAGTATGAAATCAAAGACTGACCGAGAACGAGAAGCGTTTCGTCCACAGTGAGGACGTTTGCTTATTATTATATACCTTAAATCGATGAAAAAACGACATTTTAATGACTTATTGAGTCACTCTCACAGTGGGCACGAACATTATTATTACTGCACCCCTAGCAGCGGGAAGTATTTCATAAAAATTCGCACACAGGTATATGATAATGATATAGTTTATAGGACCAGAGGACTCGTCATTTCTAGGTTTGGGTGATAGTTTTCAATAATGTAATTCTTTTAATATTGAGAATGTATCTCCAGTCTGGTGTGGCACAGTCCCAGGCCCCCAGTGAAACCTTTAAAACCTATAAAACCTATAAAACCTATATCTTGATTCTTGAGCCTATATTTTTTTCAAGAAACCTATATAACCTATAAAAACCTATATTTTCACTGTCATGCAGATTGATGTGTACAGGAAATCTTAGAAATGATCTTAACACAAAGTTAGATTGTCAACTGACAAGAAATCTACATTATCGGTTTATTTAAGAGATCATGAAAGTGTTCAAGAATCAACAGTTGGTTTGACTTCTTGCCAGGCTGGCTTGCCTGTTGGAAACTCAAGACGTGTATACATGCTTGCTGGGTATAACCTGATGAGCCAGACATCCTGACATCTTGCAATTTAGTACCAGTTACATTTTTTTTAAAATCAAGAAATGAAAATAAGCGATTCACTATATTTTGACTGTTATTATGCTGATTATGTTAATCCAAAAACCTATAAAAGCCTATATTTTCGGCCTTGAACAACCTATAAAAACCTATATTTTGATTTTCAAAACCTATAAAAAAACCTATATTGAGGAAGTGGGCACTGGGAGGCCTGCAGTCCCTACGAGTAGTAGCTATTCATCTAGTCCTAGTATCCTGAAGGTGAATCGCTACGTTGTATCTTCTTATGCAACGATAATGGCTCTGGAATAAAGACCCTAGACAGATATACTAATGTGGGAACCCTGGCCATTAACTTCCGACTAGGCAGATGTATTCCCAGAGCATTCCTTTATTGACGTTCTGATTATACAGATGTTCAGTTCATATTCATTTTTGTGATTCCATCAAAGACGGGTGAATATCAGACCTACTTTGTTCTGCTTTCTTTACTTTGCCCTCTAATATTCATACAGTTCTTGTATCCCTAAAGGTAAAATGCTTTGTTGTAGCTTCTTATTATACACCTGTGCACATCACACATCTGTGTCTTTCAGTAAGGCCTGGCGTCCACCTACTACGATAGAAATTTAGACCTACCGATATGGCACCGATGCAAAAAGTAAATATCGGAGACACATATCGGGTAGGTGCAAAATCGTAGACATATATGTCTAGACATGCCAATTCAGCATGCATTGTATGGGTTTTTTTTATCGGTGTCTAATTGCAGAAACGTGGTCAATTGCCCTGATATTAGATGACCTTCGGACGCAATTTCTTTTTTTTTTATGGGGAGGTGCATCTCAGACCATATCAGAGCCATATCGTAGTAGGTGGACGCCGGGCCTTACTAACCTCTGCCGAGTGTACTGTTAGTAAATCCTAGTTCACAGTGGTGAAAGGAATAGAGGAAACCATATTACGGTGAAAGAACGTTTTATATTACGCGGTAAAGCTTGGAAATATTACTTGGAAAAATTACTGACCAATGCTTTGGTCAAGGCAGTAATTCTTCCTCATAACAACAATAATAAATCAAGTCTCACACTTGAACCTCTGAACCGATAGTTCTAATATCTCAAAAATAGATAGAACAGACATGGACGATTCTTTGCAGTGAATATGATTTTTTGTTATTTCTTGTCAATTTAGAACATCCTAAGGTGTATAATAAAAAAAAAACTGACCTGGCGTTTAATCTCATAGTTGTTACTCACTCACATACTATCAAGAGACGTCACGAGTTTGAGTCTGAGTTTATTTATGTCACACATTTTGTTGGCTCCATAAGTTCACGAGTCGAAGACGAGTGACATTACGGAGCCAACAAAATGAGTGACATAAGTAAACTCAAACTCAAAAGAGTGGCGTCTAGATTTTATCCAACCCCGTTTTCAACATTTTTTCAGTATTAGAAAGTAGTGGCATAAACAACACTTTATGTCACACCTGTGACATAAGGAAATCCCCTTTTAAGCCTATGGCGTTTTTTATTAGGGGTAGGATAAACGACAATACGCCTTCCCACTACATCGGGGCAAGTATTTGACGGTCTGTGAGTTGGTGACAATTGTCAGATTAAACGCCCAGTCTGTTTTTGTTTTGTTTAAAAAAAAAACATTTTTGAGAGGACTTTATTTCTTTCATAGTATTCAATCAGGTGCTTATTTTTTTGGCTGATTCACAATATCACATTTCTATTACACTTTCTACTTTTTTTTTTAGCCCTTCTCCAGATTTTTCCCCTTTTCTTTTGGTTGTATTCCTATCTCACCCCTGGTATATTTTCTCTATAGACTTAACATTGTGAACTCGTATCTAACGTCCATGCGATATTTAGAAAAAATATCCAATGGAAGATTATGTCACAAATGTTAGCCCATTAGTCAATGTGAAGGGTGAGATAAATTCAGAAACCTATTCAAGTTTAGGGTTAGAGCTGGATCTTATCTCCTTTGAATCGCTCCGTAATTCAAACGGCTTCGCCTTGTGAATTACTGCGCGATTCCAGCTCGATGGGATACGAGCTCTCACCCTAAACTTTCATAGGTTCCCTCTATATATACCATGATAATGGCTCTAGGATCCAGCACGTAGACAAAAACTAATGTGGGAATGGTGGCCATAATCCACAGACCTCAGCAGTGCACTCTTCTCACCATCTCCCATTAAATGGAGTACCTTCAAACACCCACCTCCCCAATACCTCACCTGCCACGGCAATCTCCTAGCCGAGATCCAGCGCTCTACTCTCCTAGCCGAGATCCTGCGCTCTACTTCCTACGGCCGCTTGTATCTCTGCCCAAACCTACCTATTTGGCACGCACTTTTCAAATTTCCTAAATTCCTAGTGTATTGGGGAGTATTTTGTGTTTTATTTGTATTTAGAGTTGCACATATCTTTATGGTTAAGGATATACAGTAGAATCCCAAGTGGACACCCTCCTTTCCAGGCCAAAGTTTCTGCTTACGCAGGGTGTCCACTTATGCCGGCTTGAAATAAACATCTAATAGAGCAAACCGTTCCGAGCAAAGGTGTCCACTTATGTCCATTAGGCAGGATTCTACTGTACAGTTATTTCTGTTATTTGTTATATCAAATCAGACATTGTCTTATGGATCACTCTATTCAGTGGATATCACCTCATAAGTTATACGGTTTTGTTTGTCAACATAACACATGTGCTCACTCGAAGGTGCAGTCTAATCAATTCACATTTAGAGCTGAAAAATAAACACCAGGATTGCCAGTGAAGCTCATCTAACCATTCCTATATTTCACAACTCATAATATATATGATTTGTTTAAGTTTCATAACTTTTGACAGTTGCCCTGTTTTTAATATGAAATAATAGATACCTGGGGAACCAGCTTTCGGTTGAGGCAGAGATACGCCCTAGGGCCGCTAAAGATCTGCTGGGAGAGTGCTGCCGCGGCTGCTGCCAACGCTTTGATGTCGAAGGTGAGACAAAGCACACCTTTTCAGGTCCGCGGCGCCTTTACCTGATGATGAGCGATAATAGGGGAGCTAGAGCGCTGGAGTCCAGTGCTAATCAATCAGGTGGCCATCGGCAGGGATTCCTGCCTCCTTTGTGGAGAGCTGAAGCGGAATAATCAAAACTTCGGCAGACTTTTCGTTAGGGTTTCAAAATACCTTTGTTTTTTTATTAACATATATCCATACTTTGTTTTAGGCCACTAAAAAAAAAAAATTGTTTCTCATCACCAAGCCATGAAAACTATGACGAGGGCGCTTTTTTTTTGTCTTTTTTTGTTGTTGCTATATCAAAGATGGCAGACATACAGTAAAACCCCACATAAGCGGACACCCTCCGATCCGGGCCAAAGTGGCTGCTTATGCGGGGTGTCTGCTTACGCGGGGTTTCCAGATTTTTACTGGCTACACATTTAATGCATCCCTGACATCAGGAGCTTTAATTTGATACTAAATACACATACCTTTCATAATATATCAAGATTCATCTATTTAAAAAAAAAAAAAAAAAAAAAATCTGCTAAAATCGTTTTTTCTGATGCGCCCGGTGATGAGAAACAAGGTGTTTTTTTTGAGTGGCCTTACAAGTATTTTCTTTTACATATGTGATATATACATCATATGTGCTGTATTATATGGAAACATGGTTAGTGAGCCTGAATGGAATCTGTTCCGAGATCCTTTGGTCGGAAGAACGAGGTGAATGTATTTCTAGCGAAAAGATTGAGCACTCAATATAATGCGATATGAATAGAAAAAGGCATACCCGGCGTTTACACTAGACGATTCTAGCCAGCGATTCTGGCCTTTTGCACCTCCTGACGACTTTCAGCAGTAAAAAGATAGAAATCGTCTAATGTAAACGCCAAGCAAATGGCGACTGCAGATTGTGCCGTTACATCAGATCATTCAATTCGGCACCTCCTAATGACTCTTGGACATGCTCTGATGCCCGCCACTATTTTAAGCAGCCGTTTAGATAGGCGGCGATTCTGTGAAAACTTGTAGTCGCCAGTGTAAATGCTCGGGTACATTCTTAGGTCACCGACTTTTGCGGTGGACATTCCACCACCTGACGACTATTGGCTGGATGATCTACAGTCGTCACGTTTTTAGTCGTCCAATGTAAACGCCGGGTGAATCAGTAGAATATATAATTGGGAAAAACTGCCAGGTACGTTCAGTATAGCACTTTATGATGAGTTCAAACTCGATTTATCGATTCATATATTCATGTTTCTTTGTACAATACATGGAGCTAAGATCATAGAGTTTCTTATGACATGTATACACATGAAATATCTTACTATGCAATCGAAAACATGTTGCTACCTGTAGAAGACTGCTTGCACTGAATGATAGATCAAGATAAAGTAAGGACTTCATGTCACATTGACACACACAAATACCACACCCATAGCACTATAAAGACACAGGTGTCTTGTGTCTAAAATTATCCACACGAGATCTATTTGTTTTTGTTGTCGATGTGGTATGATTTATCGATATCGGCCATTTTTCCATTAGCCTTGGAAATCGGCACCGATTAATTATGGTGAATGCGGCGGTGGCTCTCCCTAAGAAAATATCGGTACTGATAATCGGTGACATTAACAAGGACTACGACCTAGAATTTCAAAAACTTAAATTTATAGTGCTCTAAAGGCCCGATTCCATTGCGCCGATTTTACTCCCGATATGGTCCAGATATACTCCAGTCTTGGTGCTGACGCCCAAATACACTGTTCCATTGCGCCGATGGCCTCCAGACAGACACCAGACAGAGGCAAGTTTTGGTGCAAGGCCTGAAACTAGAGTACATCTGGACCACATCGGGACTGAAATCAGCTATATAGAATAGAGCCTTAAATAGAAAAAAGTACTAGCACGGTGACCTCCAATTTTCGAATTAGATATTTGTTCTATAACATGTACTTGAAGATCATCATATTCAATTTTCAGGATATCTACATGGGTTTTAATTTTCAAGGCAAATATGTCCGATATGCCTTTAAGTAAATGACTTTCCTGTCTGTTTCTGAACAAACAGGAATTGAGGCATCTCCCACACACAAGCCCCCCTTACTGATATTAAACAGCCCTTTGGTCCACCTGCCTTAATAAACCAACACTCCAGGGTGCGAGATAAAGCCTCCAGTGAGTGACCTTCACCTCCCTCAGTGACCTTCACCTTCCTCAGTGACCTTCACGACCTCAGTGCTCACACGGAGACACCCGCGGTGGATCTGGTCAGTGAGGTATTTCATCTTCAGATTGCCTGTCTGTAAGACGTGTGAGGGCGCTGATGGACAAGGGACGATGAGGCCCGTATCCTTAAGTGGAATTCACACGGTGGGATTCATGTACCTCACAGGGTGTATATATATAACATGTTTACGACCGGCGTATACAGGTTGCGCATAGGGTATTTCCTCTCGTGTACGCCTATATTTCACGCCAGCGTATGAGGCGTATACAATACTGTTTCCTCTTATATACGGACGCGTCTTGGCTATATTTCACACCAGGCGTTTAAGAGAGGAAATATCCTCTGCGCAACCTGTTTTATTATCCACTTAATACAAAGTGTCCATAGGAAACACATAGGGAGTTTGCATGGACATACCCGGAGCATACAGATATTTTGTATGTTCCAGGTGGCGCATACGGAAAAATAGTGCGTACGTATATTTATGAAAATAAGTCGACATACAGCCGATAAATGCACTTCCGCGATTGCGTATAAAGCAATAAACTGGTGGTATTCACGCAGTTTAGAACACAATCTCCTCGTCTGAATTGTAGGTTTCTATTTCCCTGAGACAAGTATTTTCCTCTGCAATTGTCGCCGACAATTACCCCTAACAGGGTACAGATTCCAAGGAGATTTTGATTTTAAGCACGTTTAAAATCTATGGGGGCATTTTGGTGAGACAAATGGACCTGCTGCGGCTATGTACCTGCCTTAGCCAATAGGAGGCCAGCAAGCATGATTACATGTTTGTAACACCCTTCACCTCAAGGGTACTTGAGTCCTAGGGTGATTGTTCCATGTGACAATGTCTGAGTTTATGTACCAGGTGTGTCCTCCCATGTGAATTAAATTCGCCATTTTTCCTTGAGACTGATAAAAGCCCTTTTCCATAGGAATTTTGTACCAACCGAGAATTGTCTGAGACTAGGAGAAAGGTGTGAAGTACACAAGTCTCACGTACGTGGGTCTCTACATGTGAATCCCGCTTTAGGTGGAATTCACATAGTGGGATTCATGTACCCCACAAGGTTCAAAATCTCATGAGATTCTGTTCCTTTTTAAGGGTAAAGCCTGATGCCCATCTACCGATTCAGGGTTGAGCGATTAGTTACCAAATCGTATATGAGTCGGTCGACTTGTCGCAGGCAAATTACTTAACTCTTCGCTCGACCAGCGGACATTGAGGAGATTGGGTGGTGGATGTTAGTCCTAAGCAAATCTGTCTACTAATCGGTGGCTCACCCTTGCCTAGCTGTCCTACATCTACCGACTACGGCCGACTCCGTTAGGATGCCTTGGGTGAGACAAATTACCGTCCGTTTGTCGCCGACAAAGGTACATGAATGTCCCGAAATCGGTAGATGGGCATTGGGCCTAAGTGTCGCCAACAATTACAGGGAGAAAAAACATGCCTTATGTGATATTCAAACGGTAGGATTCATGTATCTCACAGGGTGTTTGTCTGAGACAGATCCTGCTGAAATTCTGTATATCGAATTTTTTACCCAAGTTGTAGGTTTCCATTTCCCTAAAAAGATATGTTTTTCGTTGGTGACATTTATCCCTAAAAAGGAACAGAATCTCAAGAGATTTAGAACACTGTAAAGTACATGCATCCCACCGTGTGAATCCCACATGTGTATCCTCACCACAGTAGGATAGTAGTATATCTTATCACTCAAATTTTTAAAAATACTACAATATTATAAATAGATCTTCCCATCTGAAATTAAAGGATAATTTGCTAAAAATAAAGAATTACATTGTAGAAATGCAAAGTAGATATATATTTGCATCAGATCTAAAAATAGTCCTATCATATCGGCTGGGGATAATTGAAAAGGGTCTTACTTTACTATGCTCATGGTGTACGTGGTGAGAAGATAGGCGCAGGTAGCCACAGACAGGTGGGGGCTGCTACCGTAGGAAATATTCTGAAGGTTATATCAGACTCAAGGTCATAATCTAATTTAGTTACTTTTTACGCCAGTAGGTGGAGCGTAGTTGGAGAAAATTAGATATGAATCATGTTTCTTTACCAGATGGAGGGTTGAGGAGGGGGGGGGGGGTGAGAATGAAGTAAAATTAAACAAGGTCGAAACAGATTTTGTCCTTATTTTTAAATTCAAGAAAATGGACAAAATACAGGATACATCGACAGATACCGAGGTTTATATTTGTTTTCTCATACTAAAGCTAGGCTTCCACGCTTAAATATTCACATGAAAAAGATAAGCTGGAAACCTTGCCTATAGGAGAAATATTATTAGTAAGTCCATCATTGATGAATCAGCGTGCAAATATAAATGAATAACAATTAAAAGGTTTCAGATATATTCAGTATATAGATCATTTTCTGTAACCCACTTGCACCAAACCAACTTGTCCTTTTTGCAACTGCCTGACTAGTCTAGGATCTAAACACTTTGGGCACCAGTGGGCTAGGTCAATGAGATATTTCAGTCTCAAGTGATTGGTCATGGTCAACTGGGCACACCTCTAAGACCCTGAGACACTAGCACCCTGTTCCTTCCACAATATTTCATAATGAATAGCACACAGATAGTAAAGGAATATTCTTTTTTTAAATCAAGCCAGGTGAGCCCTCTAACCTTCAGCAGCAAATACACTTATGATACTGGCGCCCTGCTCCTTTGCCAGTAGCACAATGAGTATCACATATATAGTGAAGGGATAGTGTTTTTGCAGTACGCTGGAACCCTATATGACCACTCTAACCTTTAGGCAATATGAGCAACGTATTTACGTGCTTACACGCTCTAATAACTAGTCCTTCACTATTTTCATTCTATAGACTCAAATACCTCAAGACCCACTGGTGCTTGATATGTTTGGCTCCAAAATAGGCAGTTGCAGAAATGGCGAGTTCACTGGGTGCACGCGATTACAAAAAAACATAGATTGACTGAACCCAAACCTTTCAATTATTATTCATTTATGATTGCACTCCTACTCATCGATGAGGAATATTCTATTTGCTCCTAGTTTTGCAAGAAACTGGAAGTCCATGTAAGCACTCTAACATTTAGCGCCATATACGCGTGCAAGGATGCTCAGATAAAGACGAAATGCATGCGTGAGTATTTGGTCCCCTGTACATTCTGATCACGTGACCGCGATCATCTCACTGTCACCTGAGAATTAAATCCCTCTACATGACTGTCTTCATATTTAAACTGACGTTCAGTGCCACGGGCACTGGTGATATACACAATTTGAAGAACTATGGAAAATGCTCATTGAACCTGTCAGTCTATATCAACACTCTACAAGTGGCATGTCACACATACATACCTGTACTGAATTTTAAAAAGGGTAAGGATACTTTCTTCCTGTATGTATATGACACTCCCTTTTAAAGACTGTTAAGACTGTTACTATAAGTGTCTTTTAACCTGTTCACTTTTCTGAACTGCTGTGGATCCTGAAGCATTATTTCAGGGTTCAAAACGTGACAAAGTCACACGCCTTGCCCTAGCCAAACCCTAAGATGCCTGAAGAGTCCGAATCGGATGAAACCTTGTCTCTCCAACCCCCCTGTAATTATTCTATAGGCTAAAACCAATGAATTATGCATTTGGTTCCCTCTCCTCAAACTAAACATGTGTTTGGAGAATGTGGATAGGATCTATGATCCGTTCCCATGGTTGGATCTAATGTTGTCGTACCAGAACAACGGTTGACCTGGAGACGCTATAGTAACTTGGTTTAAACTGACAGGAAACTGTCATTAACAAGTTAGCATCGGCTTGACACTCTATTGCCACGTCTATAATATAGAGAAAGAGGCTTACTGTCTCCGTACGGATAAAATACGCGGTAAAATCGGCGATGAGATGAACCGATGCCGAAGGCAGAGGTTCATCTGATCGCCGATTTTACCGCGTATTTTATCCGTACGGAGACAGTAAGCCTGTTTCTCTATTATTATATACCTTAAAATATCGAATTTTTAACTTTGCTACTGGGGGAATATTTGGATTTTGCCGCCGTACATACCCCATAGAGTGGTTACATAGGGTTCCAGCTTACTGCAAACACACTATCTGTGTGTTACGCACTGTGCTACTGGCAAAGGAGCAGGGTGCCAGTGTCTCAGTGTATTCGAAGCATGCCCAACTGACAATGACCAATCACTCAAGACCGAAATACCTGATTGACTAGGGGTGGGGAGTTAGCTCAGTGGTTAGAGCACCGGACTTGTAACCCCAAGGTTGTAAGACTTTGTGGGTTTGAGTCCCACCCCCAGCAGTGGTAGATTTACTGCTATAGCAAAGGCCATCCTTCTCATACCATGTCTATGTGGTGTGGGAAGTAAAAGAACTCTCACCTCGGTAAATGTGTAGGGGTGAGATTTCTACCTGAATTCATCACATAGATTCTATCACCACCCTGGAAAGAACCTGTAATGGTTGACTGGACGTAAAATCTAACCAAACAAACAAACAAACCTATTGGTGCTTGATACATTTTACTCCTGGACACAGACAGTTGATGAAGTGGCAAGTTGACTGGGTGCAAGTGGGTTACAGAAAACGATCTATAGTCTGAATGTAACCCATACCTTTTAATTACTATTCATTTATAATTGCACGCTCCTTCATCAAGGATGAACATACTCTATGCTCCTAGTGATTTATGTATAAGGCCCAGCTTCCACTGAGCTCCCCATACCCTATGACAGACCTAAAATGCTGATTCCACCAACACACAAGATATAGCGAGATTAGCCACGATTTGGTTGTCTTGCTAAATCTTGCTAGGTCATGAATAATCGCCTGCATATTTGTCGGGACATACAGGATATAGAACATGGAGAACGGACTGCAGTACTTGTAGGGGCATGGACGAGTTCCTAATGTTAAGCATATGGAACAAAAAAACCAACTTGTTTCTCATCACCACGCGAATCAGAAAAAACGATTTTAGAAGATTTTATTTTGATTTTTTATATATATATATATATATATATATATATATATATATATATATATATATATATATATATATATATATATATATATATAAATAAGATTAACCTTAATAGAAATTATGAATCGTATGTGTATTTAGTATCAAATTAAAGCTCCTGATGTCAGGGATGCATTAAACGTCTAACCAGTAAAAATCCTGAAACCCTGCGTAAGCGGACACCCCGCGTAAGTGGACACTTTGCCCTGGATTGGAAGATGTCCCCTTATACGGGGTTTTACTGTATGTCTGAAGCCCGTTTTATGACTCTTCAAATGCCATCTTTGATCCAGCAAAAAAACCCCAAAAAAAACGCCCTCGTCATATTTTTCATGGCTTGGTGATGAGAAACAATTTTTTTTTTGAGCGGCCTAATATAGCATGTTTCCATTGACATACAAACTATATCCTTCATTATCCATTACTTGTGTGCGATCTGGTTTCGCGAAAAGATTCCTGTCCGAATGTCCTTTTAGCTCCTAATGTTATGTAATAAATTGACACTTTTACGGGATAATCACCAGTGGCTACCATAAGAAGACCACCTGTTTGGATCTGTTATAATCCCGCATTTAATCCTAAATGATCTCAGAACAAAGGACATCTTTCTTGTCTCCATGCTTTAATCTTCCTTCACCCTTTTTCAGTAGCTGTCTTCTTTCCTCTCATTTCATCTGAAACAACAGAAACCTGAATTAAAAGGTATTATTTTCATTCAGATGCGGTAGGTAGTTCTTTCCTTTAGGGACGGCGAATCTATGTCCTGTAGTAAACAGAAGACACTAAATTGTCTTATATTTACTAGATCGGTCTGCACTTTTTGCCTCAATAGGGGATTAAGTCAGACAAACGTCCTTGAAAGTTGATTCTGTTTGATGAAGTGGGTCATGGATACAGAACTTGGTTAGTAAGCAACCACATAAGAGTTTTGCCTCCGAAATAAAGCCTCTTCTAAACAAACTTTTTCCAATAGTCGTGGCAATGTCCACCGCAAAAATAGACCAAAAGAATGTACTCGAGCGTTAAAGCCCTGCCCCCACCTAAACACAATGGCCATCATGGTTGTGACTTATTGCACAATTAATCGGTGAACACTTCTCTGCATGTCTACTTCCAGTCACCGATCTGGCGTCAGTGGTTCCTGACTGCATATCGGTGGTGAATAGTCGGCCAGTAGAAAATAGCTTTAAAGGCACAATTCTGTCGGTCCTTAAGCCGGGCCCTCACCTACTACGATTCTGGTCCCGATGGGCCCTACGACTTCCCGACACTATACAGATTCTATCGTGAGGTCAGCAAAGATCGTGGTAGGTGGAACAGGTTTCTGTGATTCCCTCTATGATACCTCACGATAGGCTGCGATGGAATTCCTGTACCTCACAGGGTGTTTGAGACAAATCCTGCTGAGATTCTATAAAAACACAATCTCTTCATCTGAATTGTAAGGTTCCATTTCCCTGAGACATGTTTTTTCCCTTGTACTTGTTGGCGACATTTACCCCTAAAAGGGAACAAACTCTCATGAGATTTTGAATCCTGTGAGGTACCTGAATCCTACCGGGTGAATTCCACTTCCGATATGTGAAGGATCCCTCCCTGTACTCTCCTGGGACTGCCATATGAGAGTCCTTGGGCCCTGTTTAATAAACAAGGATTGTCCACTCAAAGAACAACAACATGGATGGATACTTGTAATGTCCCTCAAGTCCGTTCAATAAAAGTCTCCTAATCCTGACCTCGATGCCTAAGGCCTGGTGTCCACCTACTTCGATAGAAATTTAGACCTACCGATATGGCACCGATACAAAATGAAAATATCGGAGACATAATGGGAAGGTGCAAAATCGTAGATATATGACTAGACATGCCAATCCACCACGCATTGTATGGTTTTTTTAATCGGTGTCTAATCGCAGAAACGTGGTCAACTGCCCCTATATTAGCTGACCTTCCGACGCGATTTTGATTTGTATCGGGAGGTGCGTCTTAGACCATATTGGGGCCATATCGTAGTAGGTGGACGCCGGGCCTTACGGAACAAGCTATTTGGGCCCTTTTAAGTACTTCAGTTTAACAGGCAGATGGGTGTCAACCACTGTAAATTCAAGGATAACATTATTTGTGGTATGGGGTTCAAAATAAAAACCTAAAAACCTAAGGTGGTGAACAGTAATTCTGACCATTTAACTCACAACTGAGGATAGTGTTCCTCCCACCCCCATCTACTTCTTGTACATGTAGGATCAAGGAATGGACGTGTGCAAATCTATTATCCACCTAATACAAAGTGTCCAAAGAAAACACATGGGAAGCATGTATCTACATATTAGGAGCATACAGATATGTTGTATGCTCTAGGAGACGCATACGGAAAAATAGTGCGTTAGGAAAAATAGTGCGTACCTAATTGAGTAAAAGGTGGATAACAATTCAAATCATACTGGTTTCAAATAAAGGCGGTTATAAATATGCCCCTTGAAGCTGACTGCGCAATATCCTCGCATACACTGTGATATTACTATGCGTCAACTCCTCGGAGCATACGGTTGCTTGTATCTGGAACCAGTCAATATATTTTATTATCCACCTAATACAAAGTCTCCATAGAAAAGGCATAGGGAGTTTGTTTGGACATACCCGGAGCATACGGATATGTTGTATGCTCCGGGTGGCGCATACGGAAAAAAAGTGCGTACGAAAACATAGTGCATAACTAAAATGAACTGATATTGACATACCACTTGCCCAGAAAAGGTGGATAATAAATACAATATAGACTGGTTTCAGATAAAAGCAGTTGTATGCTCCTCGGAGTTGCCTCTGCGCAATATCCTCGCATACACTGTGATATTACTATGCGTCAACTCCTCGGAGCATACGGCCGCTTGTATCTGAAACCAGTCAATATCGTGTATGTATTTACACAGCTTCACACCCCACCCGCTCCACAGGCGTACTTGATGTGTTGCCTCTCAATGACTCTTTATGCCCTTTGTGCTGCCACCTAGTGTGACGTTCCCGAAACAATACTTCAGAAGTTAATCTGGGGCCTGTTTCACTAGTTTCGTGACATGTCTGTGACACCATACAGACATTGGGGTTGTCTAGTTTCGTGACAACACAAGTAGCTACCCTTAGGAAAAGACAAACCCCAAACATAAGAATTTAGACACATCATGGACCTGTTTCACTAGTTTTGTGACAAAAGTGTTCGACAGACATGAAAAGCGACACCAACGGTGCATGCAAGAACGGACAAAATGAAGTCTAATGTCTAGTTCTTATGAAACCGGACACACCATCTAGACGCCATCTAGACATGTCACGAAACTAGGGAAACAGGTCCCAGGTACCTTGTCCTTCTTCTAAAACGTTGTCACGTTTGAGCTCAGATACGTTGCAAAGAGATTGGAGAGGTCACATAGACCATAAGCTTGATGCAGAACACTACCCTTCATACTCTGCATGCCAACTCTGTGTCATTGGTGACGGTGCAGAGTGCCAGCGTCTCATTGTTATAGAGGAGTACCCAGATGGTGCACCCCTCTCATAAGATCCCACACCCTCTAAGTGGTATTCTGTACAAGGTTCTCACTGAGCTCTATGGGAGAAGAATTCTTAACGAACTAGGCTTAGAGCCTTGAAAATTCATTGGCACACAGTATTCCCGCTAGGTGGCATCATTGAGATCATAGGAATCTTTGAGTTGCATTGATGTACGTGTTTAGCATGGGAGGCAGGCCAGTGGATTTTCAATGCTCTAAGCCTATTTGGTTAAGAATTATTCTCCTATAGAGCGTAGTGAGAGTACAGAATACGACTTAGAGAGTGTGAGATCTTATGAGAGAGGTGCACCACCACCACGGTGCTATTCTCCCCACCTCTCCAAGTCTGACACCTTTCACGATCTGCCCGTCACCATACATTCAGCGTTATTAGGGGCCATCCATAAAGTACGTACGCAGAATTTCTGAAATTTTTTACCCCCATCTGTGTACGCAATAGAACAAAGAAGGAGCATACGCAAGATTTCTGAAATGTTTGACCCCCCACCCCCCCCCCCGTACGTACTTTATGGAAGGCCCCTTAACCCTTTTCTTACCGAGCCTAGTCACAGGTGTACGTTTTTGAATGTAGCATGCCTGACACCGGACCATTGTAGTGCAGGGTTATGTTACAACTGTTGAGAAAATTAATTTTTTCCATCATATTTAACGTTGTCTGTCAATATTTCCTGGGTGATAACTATAAAATTATTTACCAATCATCACTAGAAAAGTATTTAATGTAATCTCAATGCTGAATTAGTTGAGATAAAGGAGTGCCCTGAGGCATCATTTGCTCCAGCTATGGGAGTGCCCTGAGGCATCATTTGCTCTAGCTATACGGGAGTGTCCTGAGGCATCATTTGCTCTAGCTATGGAAGGCATCATTTGCATAATCTACAGGAGTGCCCTGAGGCATCATTTGCTTTAGCCACAGGTTAAACAACTTATGTCAGGGATTTTCCCAGAGGATGCCCCTCGCTGGATAGCTCTTATCGTCCAGTCAATGGTCAGACTTGTCGGTCTGCTGTCAGGATTTAGAAATTCTTTGTTGCCGTCTCTGGTTTTATATGAGTACATTTAACTAATCTTTATTGGATATTACAAAAGGAAAGGAATTCACCTCATATAGCTGTGAGTTCTCATACTGTTGGGTTTGTTAATAAACACTTCTTGATCAACAAAGATTTGTACCCCACCAGAGTTAACATTGTGTAAGAAAGCGTTTGCTCTGGTGACCAGTGTATGGGAGATGGGTGAGTGACACGTAGTGCACGAGTTGTACGCCAGGCGGCAGGTTGGTGTTGAATACTGAGTTTAAACACTTGCCACTAGGTGTCAGTACTGATGTAAAACTGGCAAAGCTTTGGACAAATGTCGTCTGCTCTGCTGTGTGGAGGAACCTCCCTACATCGCTATTGGGGACATACACAATAATGACTGGTTGTGTGTACGAGTGGCCGTAATCTCCGAGTAGTTGACGCGTAGTAATATCAGAGCGATCAGCGAGGATATTACGTTGTCAACTAACAAATTTTTAGGACAGAGATAAAAATACAAGTTATCCTCTGCCCAAAAGAATTGGAAAAAGCAAACTCAAGATCTCCTCCCGTGTAACGTCTTCTGAGGTCTATGTTGTAGTTGATGACTGAGATTTTAACCCTTCAAGAACGGCACATCATTCATTGTCCAGATATACTACAAACCGCAGTGACACTTATTTTGACGTGTCTATGGCCGGCCTCAGTGGTCGATGTAACATCAACTTTCAAAACAGCTGTCTCATTTGTTATAACTGTGTATTTAATGGTAGTTTTCCAGCGGAGCTTGGCTGGTTCTCAAGCCCGGCCATTTTGTTCAGTCTTCCTCGCTGGTTCCCTAACTGCAAAGTGCCTCGCCAATTAACATAGAGCAGGTGTTCTCCCCTGAATGGAGTCCAGGGATGAATACTTTACCTACTGTCAGTGTAAACACTCAGGGTACATTCTGAGGTCGATGACTTTTGCAGGGACATTCCCACCACCTGACAACTACTGGCTTGACGATCTACAGTCGTGACATTTTAAAGGCATATCCTACAATCCACGGTGGCGCCACCTGGTGATTTTTAAATATTCCCATTAATCCGTTGAAATTGGTTATTTGTGGCGTATTACAAACTTTAAAGAGCAAAATTTCAGTTTTGTCTAGTTGGACCTAATCCAATTGGTAAAATAGGCCCTTTTTCATTTGCCTGATTTATATAGGAAATTTACTATATACCCATGCCGTATATACTGTAAATACGTACCGTTTCGGCATATGACGTAAAAATACTGTACGGACCACTGGTCCGTACACTAAAATACGGACCACTTTGCCAAACGCGTTTATTAACATATCAGTTATCAAAAATTAAATTAATGATTTTTTTTTAAAATTTCGGATATATAGTAAATATATAACGTCCAACCATGCTTGTACAAGTCACAGAACTCGATGATAATTTACGGTTTGTACGAAACTCGGCATAAATGCCTCGTTTCGTACAAACCGTAAATTACCATCTCGTTCTGTGACTTGTACAGCATGGTCAGGACGTTCTATATAAGTACTGAAAAATATGGTTTTCTTCAATTCTTTCAAAAACAAGTACGATGACCTATGATTTTGAAAATCTACATAGGTAGTACTATATATTGACTATATTCTGTGAAAGTTTGAAGAAAATGACATGGGTTTTACTATGTGAAAAACAACTTTTTAGAATCTCTCCCAATTTTTAAGTCAGATATGTGTTCTACAATACTTAGAGATCATTGTATTCAATTTTCAGAAAAATGACATGGGTTTTAATTTTCACGCCAAATTGTCCGATATGCCTTTAAGTTGTCCAATGTAGATGCCAGGATAATATCCTCCTCCCAAAATGCCTCTATACGAGAGTGGTGATGGCCCGAGAAATTCAGGTCAACTATGGACTGTCTCAAGGCGCTATTAACACTATAACATAACGCTATTAACATGTAAGGAGGTCAGGGTGAAGGTCGTGGTTTACTCATTCACTCTCTCACCAGATCTTTCGCGGGGGTGGTTTTGGCCCCTAAGATTCGAGGTCAACTCTCAACCGTAGAACTGTCCCAAGGTGCTATAAATATCATGTAAGGAGGTCAGGGTCAAGGTCAGGGTTTGCTGCGAATGCAGTTATTGGCTACTCGGTCTACTCTATTCCTTATATGGACTTAGTGTAATGGGACAACTCCATGCTGCTAGTGCTGGCTTAATCTCTGCCCCAACCCAAAGCTGGTTCCCTGGGTATCCACTTGAGACAGGGGAGACCAGCGAGCATTTCATATTAAAAAAAAAAGGGAACTTTTTTTGGGGGGGGGGGGGGGGGAATATGGGAATTGTTAAAGGAGCTTCATAGACAATCCGGTTGCAACACATGAGGTGCTTTCCACTGTAGGAAGTAATCCGAGAGACTGTGTCTGGTTTGAAATAAATACTAACAGAAATGACAGTATTTTCTTTACAATCTCTGCTGGGAGAGTGGCAGTCATTGGCTCAATCCATACCACTCTCCCAGCAGAGATCTTGGCTCTCTACTTCCTGTGGCCGCTTATATCTCTGCCCCAACCTGCCTGTCTTTTTATCGCTTTGGGAAATATTTTGTGGTTTACTTGTAAATAGAGATGTTCACATGTATGAAAAAAAGATCAGGGTTGCCAGTTGGGGTCAAGAAAAATTCCTACATGGGGACTGAGGCCAGTCTATGTATCACCTAAAACGCACATGGTGTATGGGGAATCCCAATCGATCTCCTAACAGATCCTTGGGCCTGGATGGCCACTATAGGATATCTGCTATGAGAGTGGGTATATGTGTAGTTCTGCACTAAATGGGGTATTCTTCAGAGAAACTCATTTAAGAAAGATTACCACACACTATCAGTTCTATATTCTGCAGAATATCTTTACAGGTTCATTAGGCATTCCTCTGATATTTCTTTTGCACTTGGTAAGGCTTCAATGGTTCTATTTTCACATGACATATTTTAAGATGTTAGTATTAAAGTTTGCCTTTATCCGTAGGAGCATTTCCTACAGGAATCCTTCCATCCTACAGCTCTAGGTTGGAGCACTGGGATCCATAGATCATCTAACTGAGTGTGGTTGGGGTAGCTGAATTCAGAATTTTGAAAAATTATAGAACAAGTTTATCTTAAATTTAGATTTGAGGGAACCTGGAGTCTTTTTTATTCTCAATACATACAATTTCTTTAAATTTTCATCTCTTTGAGACTAAAATGAAAATCCTACATGTAGGCAAAATCCTACAAACTGGCATCCCTGAAAGATATACACTCATTTCTTAGTCAGACACAATCATAGGGATTACTTCAGTGGATAGCACCATGTGATGCAGGGTTTTGTTTGTAAGCATAACACATGTGCTCATTCAAAGGGGCAGTCTAATCAACTGTAGATTCACATTATAAAGTGGTTTAGAGCTGAAAAAGAAACAGTTGGATTGTCTTTGAAGCCCATATAACAATTCCCACATTTCCCAATTCATAATAAATCATTTGTTAGAGTTTCATATATTTTGTCATATGCCTTGTTTTGATTCCGAAATCTTAGCTGGTCCCCCTGTCCTTAGTAGATACATGGGGAACCAGCGTATGACGTCACTGCAGAGATTAGACTGTAGTATGTCCCGTTGCCACCAGGGCCAGGGGGCTACCGCAAAGCTAGTTTGGCAACCAACCCCTTCTACGATATAGGTGTTGGTCGGGTTAAGTCGTATACGGTATCCCTCTGTGTTCACCTCAAACCAAATACTTTTGTTTTAATATGAAATATTCATAGCTAACAAATTGATAAAGGCACCAAGATTTGTGTTCATTACATTTTAAAATAATAAACAGGAAAGAAATAAGAAAACGGAAATTTGGCTTCGAGGTTATGACATAACACACTCTCCAAGCAGTACGAAAGATCTGGTTGGAGAGTAACAAACAGGTCCCGCTCCTGGGTCAAGGTGGCCACTTATTTAACCCGACCAGAGCTAGTTTTGTGGAGCTCTGGTTGCCAGTGTACCGCAAAGCAGGGTTCGGTTCTAGGAAAGATCTGCTGGGTTAGTGAATCCATACCTTCTGTATTCCTTATATGGCAGTGACAGTATAGGGACAACTCCCACTCTCCCAGCAGAGATCTTTCGCTCTACTTCCTGTGGCCGCTCATATCTCTGCCCCAACCTGCCTGTTTGGGCTCAAATCTGGCCCATACGCCAGTTTTTGAAATATCCTAAATTCTTAGCGCTTTGGGGAGTATTTTGTGGTTTACATGTGAATAGATATTGATCTATGTATATGGTAAATGATTTACACTCATTTCTGTTATTTGTTATACCAAATAAGGCATAGTCTTAGGGATTACTTTCTTCATTGGAAGGCACCCAATGTGTTACAGGGTTTTGTTTATCAACATAACACATGTGCTCACTCGAAGGGGCAGTCTAATCAACAGTAGATTCACATCATAAAGTGGTTTAGAGATGAAAAACAAACAGCTGGATTGTCTGTTAACCCCATTTAACAATTCCAATATTTCCTAACTAATGATATATCAGTTGTTTGACTTGTATTACTTTTGACAGGTGCCTTGTTTTGAATCTGAGATCTTTGCTGGTCGCCCCTGTCTTGAGTGGACACCCAAGGAACAGGCTTTGGGTTGGGGCAGAGATTAAGCCAGCGCTAGCGCCGCGAAAGATCTGGGGGGAGAGTGGACAACTCCATGCAGATACACCCAATCTGACAGTGAGACGGTTTTATTTCATATGTAGGTGTGATAGGAGACCTAAAAACCTGATACGGTAACATACAGGTATATGCATAGAACTGCCTTTGCAGAGTGTTTTTGTACTGTTGCCGACAGAAGATAGGCACCATCCACAGAAGAATTATATTTTTATCGCAATAGCTTTTTTCTACATTGCAATGTGAATAATTAAATGAACATACAGAAAGTAAATTATCTACAAAAGGGCTGGTGTCGTGCGAAATGAGTAACAAAAGAGCTATATGTCAGATCTAAAAGAATCAACAGGATATAATGAATTGCACTGCACGAAATCCCCCTTATTTCATATATATGCCACCGCATAACTGTATGTATCCAATGTACAAATGTATATTGACTTGTTTTTACATGTATACATACGTCCATATTGCGCTAGCATATGTGGCGTATACAATACTGTTTATCCATGTATACGCAAGCATAAAGGCTATATTTGCCGCCAAGTGTATATGAGAAGAAATGTCTTGTGCGTGATATATATATGCTGGTCGTATACATGTTAGAGGCCCCTCCCACCTACTATGATTAAGTCTACGATTAACTCTTTTTCCGTGTCGGCGACAAACTAACGGAATCGTGGAGGTGTCACCGACGAACTCGTCAATTAGTCAGGTTCTGTCGCCGACGAACTCGCTGCGCACCGACGCACTACGACGCACTACAACAAAAAAACGTTAATCATAGAGGCTCTACGATATTCAAACATGTTTGAATTTCGTAAAGCGTCGTAGTGCGTTGTAGTGCGTCGGAAGGTTAATCGCAGGGCGCAGCGGTTTGTCGCCGCAATTAGTCAGCTTTCCATAGTTTGTCGCCGACGAATGGAATGCCCATGCCCTTGTCGCCGACGGCGTCGGCGATAAACGCTGCCGTCGCACACTTAATCGTAGTGCGTCGTAGTAGGTGGGAGGGGACTCTTATATATGTATACTGATAAAATAAAAGGATCACCACCGGCTTGACCCTCCCACCCTGTTTCCCCTCGATGCAGGTAGTTTTGTTCTGGGTAGGCTCTAAAGGCAGAAATACTCATTAGGTAAAATTAAAGCTTAACAAATGGATAATGAAATTTAGCTTTATGGTGGTTTTATTAAAAAAATATACACACAGAAGAAAATACCAAAATGGTGAATTGGCTTCGAGGTTAGGACCTACACAATTTCAGTCTTAAATTTTGTAATTCAGTTAAATGTCATTAATCAACCAGTTCATTTAAAATGTGAAAGTCCAAGGAATCATTCAACACCTTACAGTACTCTAGTCATTTGGATGCACCGTAATCGTCACTCGGCTTTGCCTTAATGACGATTGCCGAGCATACAACCACATGGAGTATTGTTTATTTGTATGACATGCAGTTCTATATACATATCTGTCTAGACTTGTTCAAGTCTTTGATTATGAACATTTATTAAATGATTAATCACAAACAGAATAAAGTTCATTAAAGTATGTATCCTTCTCTGACTGGCCCATGAATCAAAGACTTGTCCACTATGAACAGAATCTCCTGTTTATGGCCCCAAGCCACTCCCTGTAACCCTAAACTTCCTCCTACCCCTCCCTCCCCCCCTCCTCCAGTTCTCTGGCCGCCTGTGTTGTCATAGCAATAAATTTAGCCTACTCCTGACTGTGACCCGATTGAGATCAAAGTGAGAGGGTATCAATCTCCCATCAGATATCTGACCAGTAGCCATTTTATGTATGGAGAATGTTGGAAATACTGGTGCTATACAGCGCCAGAAATCCAACACCATTACGGATTGTACCAGTCCCTGTGTCCCAGTCTAATATCTGTCCTGGATAGGGAGCCAAAGTGAACCCGCTGAAACCACAGATACCCACCTACAAAACACCATTTCCGGTGGCCAGTAAGAATGAAGGTTAGTGCTAAAGCTATGGGGGTTTGAGGCTAGACTTATGTTTTTGGTCTCGTTTGTTACTTTTGAAGTGAAGTTTATAACTATCGTCTCTGAATAACTTTGTTTCAAAACTACGATGACAGTTGTTAAGTTTATCAAAAATTTGGATCTAAAAGATTGGAGAATGAGACATAATCTTGAACCTACATAGTCTAAGTACTGAGCGCCTATACCCAGAAATAGTATTTTGTGACCGGCTATCTGTGGTTGGAGCGGGTTCACTTTGGCTCCCTATGGTACCTGTTGGGAAGATCATCCACTGTGGGATCAGTACACTCACCTTTTTCTAGTAAATAAACCTATAGTTTGTATTGCGCTATTTGTATCTAAAATAGCTGTTTATAAATATAAACTATGTTATTAGCGTATGGTATTACTGTACCAACAATTGGCTCCCTGAGGAAAACCAGTAATGGGTAACCATGTCGATAGGCTGCGAGCCTAAAATGGTCATCTACAGCTATATTTGTTGAACTTTGTTATAACATGAATGTATCGCTATGATAAAAAAACATAAAGGACATTTTGAGAAAAAAAACTACATTCATTAAACCACTAGAAGCAGGGTCTATTCACAGCGAGTTTGTGTATAGGAGTAAAACTCATAGCTTTGTGTATATGATATCCTACCTATATCTGTTTATTATACCCGTGTACATTTTGATTCTCACTTACTTACTTATATCATAGTAGAAAGCGAATGCTTGTAGGTGCGAATCAATGCCCAATTGGTGAAATTGGTGAAATGATGAAATCACCATTTATATACAAAGGACATCAACTAAGACCTACTAGCTTATGAAGCAGCAAAACCGACTTTATTTTATAAACTGGGTGATGTATAATTGATGTATAATTGTTAGAAAGTGACAAAGTCACTACAGGAAGTGTTATATCTATTTTCTGATATCTGTATAGGTGTGCCGAGATACTGCGAGGGCACTCATACCTTGCTGTTTAAATACACTAAAACAAATCTATAAAAAGAAATAACACCGTACTTTCAGCCAACTTGCTGGCAGACACTTGAAGCTGGCCATCTTTGGACTCTTGGGGCAGATGTCTGGTGACCATCCACCAGGGGGAGACACCATCACTTCTGACCGGTACTTCCGGCGAAGACAGACGTCATTTCCGGTTGGTTGTGTTGCGCATGCGTCCTTGGTGGCGACTGGACGCGGAGTAAACGAGAGAAGACGCCTAATGAGTTTAATGTGACGTGGTGTGAATGGAAGTACAAAGACTAAAAACGATGGTTTTGTGGATAGGCGGCCGTAAAGATTTAAGAAGGAAACCCACGAGATGAAAATAGCTTGGTCCGTACTCCACCACTTTGTGAATTACTCTGAAGACAAACTTTTTTCATCGAGTGGGTTTCTGATTTTATCTCACCCCATAAAACATTGTTTATTGATTTTTTTTGGATTTTTTTTTTGATGATCTTTATTTGATTCAATGTAAACAACATTGTTCTTCCACACAAATGTCAGATCCATCTGAAGACAATATGTATAACTATTAGACAATAGAAATAAGATGATATACACAATATTAACTGGTTTCAGGTACAAGCCAGAAAACGTAAGTGCATTATCTTTGATTTGGAACTTCACTTACCTTATGGTAAGACTTGCTCTAATGCCATTATAGAGGATATACTTTCGGCCAGTGCAAGCATGATTACAGCAATGTCGGAGAAAGGGTTGGCCGTAAGTGGTTATGTCAAGCACGTACAATTTTTGATTGATAAATCTAGGCATTACACCAGTAATGCTATGGTTAAGTATGACACCATGGTTCGTGAGAAGGCGGAGGTAATGGGGGCAGAAGCGTTTGCTTATGGTGATCACGAAGCCTTCTTTGAGTGCCTGGGGCACGAAAACCTAAAAGTGTCAAAGGAAAAGGAAAAGAAAGAGGACAAAAGAAGGAGGAGGTGGCGACAGAGTAATTGGTACATGCTGGGCCTTCAATGAAAAGAAGGGCTGCAATGAATAACAGTGTAGATATAGGCATGAGTGTGCAGGCCGCCAAGGAAGTCATTCGGTGTACACTTGCTCAAAAGGCAAGGTCAATAATAAGGAATCTGGCATTGATTGTTTCAATCATGACCAGGGCCCTGTTTTTTAGTCACGACCATTGTGAGTCCAGGTAGCCCCAAGATAAACCAGCGATTCCACGACAGTTTGGATGACAAAAGATGGCGGTGTGCTATAAACGGTGTCGTAGCGCGCCACAGGAGATCGCCGCTAAAACTGACGGCTGTCACGACAAGTATACAACTGTCTTAGGTTCTATAGAACCTCACTGTGCATATAAAGAGAATTTCCCGTGCTTCCCATACGAATTAAGCAATGAAATTTTGACATGAGTAAGGGATACATATAACCTATAATCGTATCAAATATGAAGAAGAACGGCCTACCGTTCCGAAGATATCGGCGTTTGAATTTCTCACGCCCTCTGCGCGTTGGTTGCTGTTCTTTTTCACTCCCTCCGTAGTGCAGCGGGGTTTCGGCTGTTCTTTTTGTCTCCCCCTGGAGGCCGGCGGGAAGTGCTCGACACTGGCCACCAGAGCAGTATTTGCTATGACGAAATTCAAGCGCCGATATCTTCGGAACGGTGTGGCGGATTTCCCCCATATTTAGTACGATTATAGGTTATATGTATACCCTACTCGTGTAAGAATTGAAGCACCTATCTCCAACGGGAAGTGAATTTCCGAATTCGGTACGACATGTCCATAGATGTCTTAGGTCTAAGACAGTTTGGGAGACAAATTTACCCACGTGGCCTTACACGTCTCGTGACTATAGCACACCCAAGACCACCCTAAGTCTCTTAGAGCAGTGATAACTACCCGACCCCCTAAACTATCGCGACTATAGTACACTGACAGCAAAAACATGTCGTCCATAACGATGGTCGTCACTAAAAAACAGGGCCCTGGGTGCTGAAGTGGTCGCACAGGTTGATAGGCAGGCTCTTCAGGGCGGGCTCGTTGATTCAGGAATGTTGGAGCCTGTCTCGGAGGGACAAAGTCCGGCAGCTGGGTTTCACTCCAACTCGAGTGAGGAGGAATGTCTTTCATTTTTGTTGGGGAACAATTTTTTCTGGTGGAATTTCGCCCGGAATTCACGGAAAACTAGAAGCTAGAACTGTTGATAGTATGTGTGACCACGAGCCTGCTTTAAGTGTAACTTCTCCAGTTGATGTGGAAATGAATTCTCCCAGCCGTCATAGTTACGATTATCCTGATATGGCTGCTGATCTTATGTCAAAATACATTGTTGAAAATTGCCTAAATGATAATTCTCCAGGGAAAATCTGTGGTGCAGAAAGTTTCCCAGAAAATCCTGTTCAAACATGTGATATTCTTTATGTTACAGGTGACGAGGATTTGGATAGGACTGGTTGTTCCCCCACCAACGATGTTCGTTCAATGAACGATAATGGTAGTAGTATACTTGATAGCAGGTTTGTATCAGGTACAAATGCGACATAGGAGTATATTACGAGTGATGGTTCGCCTATTAAGAGACTATGTGAAGGACCTTTTAGTCGCGACCATTTTCTGAAAGGTTGCAAGTTGCAGCTTAACCTTTGCGTGTTTCTTGACGCTTGTCAAGAACTTGAAGAGTTTATAGGTAACACAGAATTTATTTTGGACAGCGTTTTTCATGGGTTCCCAATAGTTGACAAAGATTTTGATTGATCATATTGCTGTACAAATTATGATTCGATCTTGTTGCCTGAGTTTTCAGGACGGATGTCTGGTATATTGCAGGAGGAATTGCAATTCGGTAAAAGCCCATACACACTGTACGATTTCGGAACATGACTGTTCCTTTCTTGGCGACAAAAGAACAATAGTAAGCTCAGGCGAGGCCTAGAAAATGTGTCGGCCAGTGTGGCACCTCCCTACAGTAATTTGCCTAAGATTTGGAAATCCCACATGTGGAGATGTACCTTTGTCGCCGACAAACTGCAGTCCAATGTTCCGAAATCGGGAGCGATAAATTAAGGAACGTGTTCCTTCCCGTTGTTGCCGACAACGGAGTTTAAGAAATACCCCCCGTGGTGCCTACCAACTTTGGCCCATAATTAGTCGCTGGGTGAGCAGAAATGCCCCTGCCACACACAGACTGAGGCCAGCTCACCGATTTAGCTCCCATATACTAAGATTTATTACTTGTTCCTTTATCGGTAGCCTCGAATCTCCAAGAAAATCGGAAGTCAATCGTCTAGTGTGAACAGAATTTGCTTAAGATAAATTCCCGCTAATGACCTCCACTCCCATCTATAAATCCTGCTGTGATGGTCGATGCCCAGCGCAAATTCGCCTGAGACAAGTTAAAATGCCCTTCCGATTTAAGGAGTTAATCGGTGGGAACGAAATCGTACATTTTGTTTCTCCTTTAAGATGTTATTCCAGAGTCAACAGCCTCGTTGTGTTCACGTACTTGGTGCCGTGAAAAAGAAAAATGATAAGTTACGCCCAATTACGGATGTAAAACGACCATTGAATTTGAGTATCAATAACTTTATGTTAGATATGTGTGAAAAGCATATAGGTCTGTCCATATTCGACCAGAGCAGCGTGAATGGCAAGGACTAATCTGGGAATTCGACAATGGGAAACAGTATTAACCGTTTGCTGTTTATCGTTTGGGCTAAAGTGTAGCCCATTTATCTTTTCTGAACCATCTGAATTTGTTGTCACATTGGTAAAGATTAGGGGTGCTAAGGCTGTTTATTGTTATCTGGATGCTTTTCTAGTGGTAGGAGAGAATAAAGAGGAATGCAAAGAGGCATTAATACGTTGATTTTCACTTTACAGGACTTGGGGTTCCAAGTAAACGAGGACAAGATGTTAGGCCCATCAACCAAAGTTCGTTATTTGGGAGTTGACATCGATACAGATGTTATGGAGATATCTTTACCGAACGACAAGTTGCAGTTTCTGTTGAAGAAGAAAAGCACGAAAAAAGAACTACAATCATTATGTGGTTACTTGGCATCGGCCGCCCAAGTAGTGCAAGGAGGGAAAACGTTCCTCAGGAGAGTGATCAATTTGTTGAAATTGTTTCCTTTACAGGCCAGGGTCATCAATCTGCCGGATTGGTTTTGAGCTGATCTCCAATGGGGGAAGAGCATGGTGACGGTTTTTAATGGCAAGGACAAAATTCACTCATTCAATTACAGCAATGTCTACAGAATAGAAACTGATTCATCCATGACAGGGTTTGGAGCAGTTTGTTCAACAGGTTGGCTGGCTGGTACTTGGGATAATAGTTATTTGGGGATTGGTCACCATCTAGCACTGGCCCCGAATGAAGTTGAATCCACAGACTCTATAAATCTCTGGCCTGTGGTGGTAGGATTGCATAGATGGAGTGATCAGGGCCCTGTTTTATTTTCAGCTCTCCTGGGGGAGGAGAGTCCCCACGAGGGATAGCTCCACTGAGGGTATTTTTGAGGAGATCTCCTCAATCTCGTTTGATTTACCCTGTTCTCGGGAGGGAGAGAAATCCTCGGCCGAAGTCTCCTTTGAGGGAGCCCCAGGAGAAAATAAACCTGTAGGAGACTTTTGAGGAGACTTAAAAGAGAGGCTGCGTATACTGCAGGTGGTGGCACAAAGTGGTATTTTGGGGAACTAATTTCATCATTTATGAATGTATGTAAATCTAGGTAAATAGCACAGGAATTCTCCATCTGAGACCTCCAGTTTTAATTAAAATCATAATGAATATATTTCCGATAGTTCAAATGAATTAAATAGCTTTTATTTGTTATTTTGAAACACCCACGATACCCCTAGACGTGTCCCCACCCAAGAGAGCTGCAGGACACTTTTCAGGAGCTCTCCTGGTCCGAGGATTGAAAATAAAACGAAATTTGAGGAGATCTCCTAGATCGTGGCCCACAACTCTTCTTCCTCGGGAGACATTGAAATATCGAACCCAAACTCTCCTAGGACATCTCCCCGGGCATTTCAAGACTCCTCGGGCAGAAAATAAAGCAGGGCCCAGGTTCGGGACAGTGTTGTGGAAATAATCACAGACAATACTCAGGTACTATGCGCCATCCAGACTGGGCGGAGTAAGTCTGTGAAAACAATTGAACTGGTTGAGGGAGATTATTTGGGTGTATTTAATATCAAGTTGAAAGTATTCTATGTTAAATCAAGGGATAATGCTGTTTCAAATTACTTGTCTAGGTTGAGCAAAGGTTTTCAAACCCCTTATCATATTTCTACGCTTTGTTGCAGTGGCCTCATTGGAACAGAGACTGGCCAACTTGCAGGGGGCATGGATGTCCGATAACACCAAAAGTGCCCGGAAAACCCAGTGGAGATGTTTTTTCCGTTTTGCGGAAGAGTTCGAGATAATGGACCGACTCCCAGCCACTTTAAATGTGGTTTTGTTATATATAGCATATTTGTCTCAGAAATTGTCTTATAATTCAAAAGTCAATTATTTATCCGGATTATGGACTTTACACAAAGTTATGGGTTACTATAGAGGAAACCCATGAAAGTTTAGGGTCTGAGCTCGTATCCCATCGAGTTTGAATCATGTAGTAATCCACAAGGCGAAGCCGCGTGAATTGCTATGTGATTCAAATGAGATGGGATCGAGCTCTGACCCTAAACTTGAATGGGTTTCTGAATTTATCTCACTCTTAATATTGACTAATGGGCTAACATTTGTGACATTATCCCCCATTGGATATTTTTCCTAAATATCTAATGGGTGTTAGGTACGAGTTCCCAATGTTAAGTCTAAGGAGAAAAAATATCTGGAGTGAGATAATATGGAGAAACCAAACAAGAGTTAGTCATGTTGTTGTTTATCGCACGACAGCAAGATCGCAATATTACTGCGCGAGGCGAAGCCGAGAGCAGTAATAAGCGATCTTGCCAGAGTGCGATGAACAATAACATGACTAACTCGAGTTTGGTTTAGAGTTTATCCTACCCCGCCCGTCTAAATTACTTCTACATTAACAAATGACGTCATTTGTCAAGTATATCCCACTAGAGCGATATTTTTCATTTTTCTGAACTCCAGACCGAATACAGTGACCCAATGTTAAGCCTATGGTGTTTTTTATTAGGGGTAGGATAAAGTCACGTAGATCCGAGTCAATTTGAAATCAGAGCTACCCTTGAAGGAGCTAAAAGGTGCAGCTGTTTAAAGGGCAGAGCCGATTACAATAGGAATGATGATTCTAATTAATGATAAAATTGATGTTAATTCATCTGAAGATGTAGCCTTCTGGCTCGGGGCATTGCTAGGTTTCAGATGTTTACTACATAAAAGTAACCTTGTAGAAGTAGGAATGGCCGTTAGTATATCAGATGTGAAGTTGCAAGATTGGGGTGTAGTAGTGGATGTTTACAGATCAAAAACCATAACAAGTAAGGAAAGGGTTTTAAAAGTAGTATTAGCAGATACCACGAACTTCAGATTTTCAGTAAAGCATCATTATTTCCTATTGAACTCCTTAGTAGTATACCCATTCCGTCATTCACAATCAATTGGATTTATGAGAGGTGGTACATATGTTCGTGCTACTTATTCGTGGTTTGCAAAAAAGTTATATGTTAAGTTATTGAACTCATTTAGGAGGGGTGGAGCTACGGCTATAGCAGAAGCTGGTGTAGGACTCACTGATATTAAGGAAATAGGGGAGTGGCAAAGCCTCTCTGTATTATTGTATTTGTCTCGATCATTAGAATCCTGAATTGGTCTTGATAAACGAAATGTAGCACTATTATTTTCGTGAGTTCTTTCTCTTATGTTTCATTCTTTGGCGGTTTGGAGGCTTAGGCCTGTTATATACGCAAATAATGTTGATTAAAAATGAATTCGCCAAACGTATTTTTCATTTTGTTCTCTCTTTGTCGCAAGGTTATGTTTCTAATCAGAAGAAAGCAACGCAGACGCTTATTCGAATATAAGGCTCAGGCGGCGCCAGACGTTGAAGGGTGGAGACACCTAGCGGAGAAATTAGTCAACATGGGAAGCGAGCACCCAGGGATCAACCCCACATCCACCTACCCCACCGCGGAGACTAGACCTGCCCGAGGACCAGAAAGAATTACAAATTTTATTTTTTCTCTGAAATGGAGGCCTAGGCCTGTTATATATGCAAATAATATCAATTAAAATCAAATTTCCCCAAACGTGTTCATCATTTTGTTCTCTCTCTGTCACAAGGGTTATATAATAATATGTTAGTATTACGTATTGTTAAGCATAAAGTAGAAATGGACAATAATGTGTGAGAAATATAATAGGACAGGACTACAATAGAGTATGACCAAGGGGTAATCATCATGTAGTGCCATGCTTTCTACTGTTTTCTATATACTTGAGATCCTCAAATTCAGCTAATCTGACGATCCTCTCCTTCCCGGCTATCTTTTGCATATATTATTTTAATTACAGATATGAAATCCATTCTCGTAGCACGATGTCATAGTTAATTTCCATCTTGAAATAACGACGCTGAAAAATTAAATTTATCAATTCTCTGATCCATCTGAGGACTTCAGATTCAAAATAAATTATGCAAATTAGCTGTCCAAAGTCCTATTTACAAGTCAAAGATATGATTTGCCTTATATGAGATGATCTAGATTAGAGAGGACCAGGAAGTAAGATCTCGGTGAAAAATACCATAAGTTTTATATCTAAAAAGAAGATAAAGTCTGTTACAAGGTGGATTTGGTCCTTATGATAAAATGTCTTCAGGTAAGATAGGGAACAGTTGTGTTTTTTTTTAAAGTGTTTTTATTTCTTGAAATCAAATACAGGATTTGTTCTTCCAGACAAGAAATTAACTATTCATACATGTCAACAAATTGGATATAATATATACAAGTTTGGTATTCCCAACAATTTTCCTTCATATTATATACAAGGGTGATAGACAGGAATAGATTCGATATTTCCTCTAGAAGATTACCCGAGAACTCATTGAACTAGCTTTACACCATTTCTACACATTTTCCTGCATTGGTTATATTACGATTGATGTACAATGTTGCAGGTGATAGATATCTACACAGTTGACTGTCTATTATTTCGTTGTTACCTACTATATCTAAAATACTATGATTCTGGTAGAATCCGCTTGAAGTTACTCCCACACATAGAGACAGAGTGAACACGACCTATGTTTGGAGAATGGCAGCCCACGAGAGTGAGATTCTCGTGCAGTGAAAAACTCTAACCTGTTCTTCATTTTTGTATTTCTATACTCAGACAAACTTCTTCTCTTATGATTCATTTCAAGCCATGCCAAAATGAAAGTTCGGTATTGTAGTTTTCTGATCTATTTTTCTCGTGAGAAACCAATGAGATCTCATCTTTCGCTGGTCTCTGTGGTAGCCCTTTCAAAACTCCACTGATACCCTCCCCCCACCCACCACCACTCCAGCCACCACTCTAAGTATTTGACCCATGTCATACATCTAGCAGTATGGAGCAGTCAGCAAAGTGTTCGGCTAGGGATGCAGGTGTAGGGAGTTCGATCCCCATGTTGGCCTTGACTTTTCGTTTTTTGGTATATTTTACTGTACAAAAAAGATCTGACTGGCGATCGCAGACATAACCTAAAGGTTTATGAAAAGGATCTAACTACATGGAATAACATACATATTCCAAAATGGGCAAAACAAGACAAAAATCGTCTTCACAGGTTGATCCAAGCGCACCTGTACAAGTTACGCACTCTCCATTCACATTCTCATTCCATTGAGAGCATGGGGATTGTAGCTAAACCTCTGCAAGGGAGAGTGATACTATGCTTCATACAGTATCCGCTAGATGGCGCTCCAAACCCAATTCTAAACCTTTTTTACCATATTTTCCTGTGTATGAGTTAAATCAAGTGTCCCATAAATGTTTACGGTTTGATTGAAACAAGACTATTATAATCACTTCGGGAAAGTTGTTCTACTATGACTCAACCATTACCTGTTTCAGTTGTGTGTTTATTTATTGAGAAATACAGATTTAGAGACTGACATTTACTGAAGAGAGAGAAATCTCTCAACTTCAAAAATTATTTCCTAAGGCGTGGTTAGTCACAGGTCATCAAACATCCATCACAATTGAACATCTATATCTTGTTTAATGACGCCTAAAGTATCATTGCGATACTTTCAAGCTGAATGTGTTTTTTATTGATTTTAAGAAAATTGGAGAATTTTTTTTTATCAGCTTCGTCTAAAAAATTAATTACACCAAATATATACCAATCTGAACAAAATTTTAAACAGGATCTGAAAGCCAACATATATAGCTATCATTTAATTCTTTAGTTATGTCTCTATTTTGTTTTATAAGTAAATGACACAACTCCAAAGATTTGACCTAGTTTTACCATTTTTCAAAATCAATAATTTTCGATTTTCTTACATTAAATCACGTCATATACATGTCAACTGGTATGGATGAGTCCAGCTTGAAACGCTCGATCCACCTGTGAAAAAATCATTCAGAAATTCCCATCCGTTCCAGAGATATTTGAAAAAATATGATCTCAAGAGAGTGAGAGATTTGACCTAGATTCAGCCTCAACTTTTTCCGCTGGTCCGTTTTCGATTTTGCCAATGCGCACTCAGGTACCAGATTCAGTTTTTACTGGATTCTCAGTTGAGCTCTGACTTAGCTGTGAAGCCTCATGCCCGACTTTGACACCAGGGGTCTCTACTGGTACTAACTCACTGTACAGTATAGAGATTAGACTCTAGTACAGTCTGTTGTCGCCAGGGCCAGGGCACACAGGCTCAAACTCAGACTGTTATGCGCTGCCATTTTAAGGCAGGAATTCCTACCTTCGCTAGTACTAACCTGTCCTGATTGATTTGCCAGTAACCAGTATGTTACTCTTCAAGCAGAGCTCCTAGAGTAGCTTTTACTGGGCATGTACCAAATAAATCAGCTTGGAGAGTTACAATGATTCCCAGAATGGCGCTAGGCTCTATCAGGGCGTTTTTCAGTCTGCCTTTATAATGCAGAGAAACTTGATACAAAACATTCATTATCAAACATATTGATAATGATTATTTTATTCAAAGATACACAAAAGAAAATAGTAACTGGCGACAACAGCACAGTCTAGGATTCCTGCTTGTCAAACTGATCCTATAAATAGAACAGCCAACCCTACAATTCCTCTCACTAAAGGTGGCTGGCCAGTCAGAGCCATGCTCTGTTAGACCTTCACGTACCGTAACCCAAGGCGGCGCGGTGCGTGAACGGACTATATAGAGATATGCATGTGGCCTCTGCTACACTGGCCACCAGAGCCACACTATGTTAGCTCTGGTCGGGTTAAATAAGCGGCCGCCTTGAACCAATATTGAATATTGTTTCTTACTCTCCTAATAGATCTTTAGCACTGATTTGGGAATAATATCATATCATCTCTATCAACATGTGTAGCTCTTTGAAGAATGTCATATACATGTAGATTTGTAAAGTAATTGTCGGAAATTCTACTTTCACATATAGATCTTTTTACATTCAAACATATAGTACTGCATATTTATTTATTTATTCTTTTATAATTTTGAGTTTTTAATACAATCATCTATCACTTATACCATCAGCTTGTCTGTACTCATCACTTATCATCAATAAACTTTTCATTGAAACGGAATGACTCAGGTTTTGTGTGGCTAATATCCATCATACTGTTATAACATTGTTATATTATTAATATCTAAATCAAATACTAGCACGACGACCCCCAATTATTAAATTAGATATGTGTTCTACAATACTTGGAGATCTTCATATTCAATTTTCAAGAAATTGCCATGGGTTCTAATCTAAAAGGAAAATTGTCATTTATTCCTTTGATTAATTAGAAGCGCAAAGACACAATCATTATTAGACTCAAATAGAATAATGTACATATGAGAAAATTCTCTCATCTTAACTAATACAAGTCAAAACACCAGTTTTACATGGGCAAAGTTTTATTCAATAGGAATAGCATTGCAGTTGTAAAAGCAATACAAAAAAAATGTCATGTTTTACATGAATGAACCCATCTTGTAGCTCTTTCAAAACTCCGCTGATTCCCCAACCCACCACCACACCAAGTATTTGACCCAAGTCATACATCTAGCACTATGGAGCAGTCAGCAAAGTGTTGGGCTAGGGATGCAGGTGTAGGGAGTTCGATCCCCATGTTGGCCTTGACTTTTCGTTTTTTGGTATATTTTACTGTACAAAAAAGATCTGACTGGCGATCGCAGACATAACCTAAAGGTTTATGAAAAGGATCTAACTACATGGAATAACATACATATTCCAAAATGGGCAAAACAAGACAAAAATCGTCTTCACAGGTTGATCCAAGCGCACCTGTACAAGTTACGCACTCTCCATTCACATTCTCATTCCATTGAGAGCATGGGGATTGTAGCTAAACCTCTGCAAGGGAGAGTGATACTATGCTTCATACAGTATCCGCTAGATGGCGCTCCAAACCCAATTCTAAACCTTTTTTACCATATTTTCCTGTGTATGAGTTAAATCAAGTGTCCCATAAATGTTTATGGTTTGATTGAAACAAGACTATTATAATCACTTCGGGAAAGTTGTTCTACTATGACTCAACCATTACCTGTTTCAGTTGTGTGTTTATTTATTGAGAAATACAGATTTAGAGACTGACATTTACTGAAGAGAGAGAAATCTCTCAACTTCAAAAATTATTTCCTAAGGCGTGGTTAGTCACAGGTCATCAAACATCCATCACAATTGAACATCTATATCTTGTTTAATGACGCCTAAAGTATCATTGCGATACTTTCAAGCTGAATGTGTTTTTTATTGATTTTAAGAAAATTGGAGAACTTTTTTTTATCAGCTTCGTCTAAAAAATTAATAACACCAAATATATACCAATCTGAACAAAATTTTAAACAAGATCTGAAAGCCAACATATATAGCTATCATTTAATTCTTTAGTTATGTCTCTATTTTGTTTTATAAGTAAATGACACAACTCCAAAGATTTGACCTAGTTTTACCATTTTTCAAAATCAATAATTTTCGATTTTCTTACATTAAATCACGTCATATACATGTCAACTGGTATGGATGAGTCCAGCTTGAAACGCTCGATCCACCTGTGAAAAAATCATTCAGAAATTCCCATCCGTTCCGGAGATATTTGAAAAAATATGATCTCAAGAGAGTGAGAGATTTGACCTAGATTCAGCCTCAACTTTTTCCGCTGGTCCGTTTTCGATTTTGCCAATGCGCACTCAGGTACCAGATTCAGTTTTTACTGGATTCTCAGTTGAGCTCTGACTTAGCTGTGAAGCCTCATGCCCGACTTTGACACCAGGGGTCTCTACTGGTACTAACTCACTGTACAGTATAGAGATATGCATGTGGCCTCTGCTACACTGGCCACCAGAGCCACACTATGTTAGCTCTAGTCGGGTTAAATAAGCGGCCGCCTTGAACCAATATTGAATATTGTTTCTTACTCTCCTAATAGATCTTTAGCACTGATTTGGGAATAATATCATATCATCTCTATCAACATGTGTAGCTCTTTGAAGAATGTCATATACATGTAGATTTGTAAAGTAATTGTCGGAAATTCTACTTTCACATATAGATCTTTTTATATTCAAACATATAGTACTGCATATTTATTTATTTATTCTTTTATAATTTTGAGTTTTTAATACAATCATCTATCACTTATACCATCAGCTTGTCTGTACTCATCACTTATCATCAATAAACTTTTCATTGAAACGGAATGACTCAGGTTTTGTGTGGCTAATATCCATCATACTGTTATAACATTGTTATATTATTAATATCTAAATCAAAAACTAGCACGACGACCCCCAATTATTAAATTAGATATGTGTTCTACAATACTTGGAGATCTTCATATTCAATTTTCAAGAAATTGCCATGGGTTCTAATCTAAGAGGAAAATTGTCATTTATTCCTTTGATTAATTAGAACCGCAAAGACAAATGATGAATTTTATGAATATCAATCATTATTAGACTCAAATAGAAAAATGTACATATGAGAAAATTCTCTCATCTTAACTAATACAAGTCAAAACACCAGTTTTACATGGGCAAAGTTTTATTCAATAGGAATAGCATTGCAGTTGTAAAAGCAATACAAAAAAAATGTCATGTTTTACATGAATGAACCCATCTTGTAGCTCTTTCAAAACTCCGCTGATTCCCCAACCCACCACCACACCAAGTATTTGACCCAAGTCATACATCTAGCACTATGGAGCAGTCAGCAAAGTGTTGGGCTAGGGATGCAGGTGTAGGGAGTTCGATCCCCATGTTGGCCTTGACTTTTCGTTTTTTGGTATATTTTACTGTACAAAAAAGATCTGACTGGCGATCGCAGACATAACCTAAAGGTTTATGAAAAGGATCTAACTACATGGAATAACATACATATTCCAAAATGGGCAAAACAAGACAAAAATCGTCTTCACAGGTTGATCCAAGCGCACCTGTACAAGTTACGCACTCTCCATTCACATTCTCATTCCATTGAGAGCATGGGGATTGTAGCTAAACCTCTGCAAGGGAGAGTGATACTATGCTTCATACAGTATCCGCTAGTTGGCGCTCCAAACCCAATTCTAAACCTTTTTTACCATATTTTCCTGTGTATGAGTTAAATCAAGTGTCCCATAAATGTTTACGGTTTGATTGAAACAAGACTATTATAATCACTTCGGGAAAGTTGTTCTACTATGACTCAACCATTACCTGTTTCAGTTGTGTGTTTATTTATTGAGAAATACAGATTTAGAGACTGACATTAACTGAAGAGAGAGAAATCTCTCAACTTCAAAAATTATTTCCTAAGGCGTGGTTAGTCACAGGTCATCAAACATCCATCAGAATTGAACATCTATATCTTGTTTAATGACGCCTAAAGTATCACTGGATACTTTCAAGCTGAACGTGTTTTTTATTGATTTTAAGAAAATTGGAGAATTTTTTTTTATCAGCTTCGTCTAAAAAATTAATAACACCAAATATATACCAATCTGAACAAAATCTTAAACAGGATCTGAAGGCCAACATATATAGCTATCATTTAATTCTTTAGTTATGTCTCTATTTTGTTTTATAAGTAAATGACACAACTCCAAAGATTTGACCTAGTTTTACCATTTTTCAAAATCAATAATTTTCGATTTTCTTACATTAAATCACGTCATATACATGTCAACTGGTATGGATGAGTCCAGCTTGAAACGCTCGATCCACCTGTGAAAAAATCATTCAGAAATTCCCATCCGTTCCGGAGATATTTGAAAAAATATGATCTCAAGAGAGTGAGAGATTTGACCTAGATTCAGCCTCAACTTTTTCCGCTGGTCCGTTTTCGATTTTGCCAATGCGCACTCAGGTACCAGATTCAGTTTTTACTGGATTCTCAGTTGAGCTCTGACTTAGCTGTGAAGCCTCATGCCCGACTTTGACACCAGGGGTCTCTACTGGTACTAACTCACTGTACAGTATAGAGATATGCATGTGGCCTCTGCTACACTGGCCACCAGAGCCACACTACGTTAGCTCTGGTCGGGTTAAATAAGCGGCCGCCTTGAACCAATATTGAATATTGTTTCTTACTCTCCTAATAGATCTTTAGCACTGATTTGGGAATAATATCATATCATCTCTATCAACATGTGTAGCTCTTTGAAGAATGTCATATACATGTAGATTTGTAAAGTAATTGTCGGAAATTCTACTTTCACATATAGATCTTTTTACATTCAAACATATAGTACTGCATATTTATTTATTTATTCTTTTATAATTTTGAGTTTTTAATACAATCATCTATCACTTATACCATCAGCTTGTCTGTACTCATCACTTATCATCAATAAACTTTTCATTGAAACGGAATGACTCAGGTTTTGTGTGGCTAATATCCATCATACTGTTATAACATTGTTATATTATTAATATCTAAATCAAAAACTAGCACGACGACCCCCAATTATTAAATTAGATATGTGTTCTACAATACTTGGAGATCTTCATATTCAATTTTCAAGAAATTGCCATGGGTTCTAATCTAAGAGGAAAATTGTCATTTATTCCTTTGATTAATTAGAACCGCAAAGACAAATGATGAATTTTATGAATATCAATCATTATTAGACTCAAATAGAAAAATGTACATATGAGAAAATTCTCTCATCTTAACTAATACAAGTCAAAACACCAGTTTTACATGGGCAAAGTTTTATTCAATAGGAATAGCATTGCAGTTGTAAAAGCAATACAAAAAAAATGTCATGTTTTACATGAATGAACCCATCTTGTAGCTCTTTCAAAACTCCGCTGATTCCCCAACCCACCACCACACCAAGTATTTGACCCAAGTCATACATCTAGCACTATGGAGCAGTCAGCAAAGTGTTGGGCTAGGGATGCAGGTGTAGGGAGTTCGATCCCCATGTTGGCCTTGACTTTTCGTTTTTTGGTATATTTTACTGTACAAAAAAGATCTGACTGGCGATCGCAGACATAACCTAAAGGTTTATGAAAAGGATCTAACTACATGGAATAACATACATATTCCAAAATGGGCAAAACAAGACAAAAATCGTCTTCACAGGTTGATCCAAGCGCACCTGTACAAGTTACGCACTCTCCATTCACATTCTCATTCCATTGAGAGCATGGGGATTGTAGCTAAACCTCTGCAAGGGAGAGTGATACTATGCTTCATACAGTATCCGCTAGATGGCGCTCCAAACCCAATTCTAAACCTTTTTTACCATATTTTCCTGTGTATGAGTTAAATCAAGTGTCCCATAAATGTTTATGGTTTGATTGAAACAAGACTATTATAATCACTTCGGGAAAGTTGTTCTACTATGACTCAACCATTACCTGTTTCAGTTGTGTGTTTATTTATTGAGAAATACAGATTTAGAGACTGACATTTACTGAAGAGAGAGAAATCTCTCAACTTCAAAAATTATTTCCTAAGGCGTGGTTAGTCACAGGTCATCAAACATCCATCAGAATTGAACATCTATATCTTGTTTAATGACGCCTAAAGTATCATTGCGATACTTTCAAGCTGAATGTGTTTTTTATTGATTTTAAGAAAATTGGAGAATTTTTTTTTATCAGCTTCGTCTAAAAAATTAATAACACCAAATATATACCAATCTGAACAAAATTTTAAACAAGATCTGAAAGCCAACATATATAGCTATCATTTAATTCTTTAGTTATGTCTCTATTTTGTTTTATAAGTAAATGACACAACTCCAAAGATTTGACCTAGTTTTACCATTTTTCAAAATCAATAATTTTCGATTTTCTTACATTAAATCACGTCATATACATGTCAACTGGTATGGATGAGTCCAGCTTGAAACGCTCGATCCACCTGTGAAAAAATCATTCAGAAATTCCCATCCGTTCCGGAGATATTTGAAAAAATATGATCTCAAGAGAGTGAGAGATTTGACCTAGATTCAGCCTCAACTTTTTCCGCTGGTCCGTTTTCGATTTTGCCAATGCGCACTCAGGTACCAGATTCAGTTTTTACTGGATTCTCAGTTGAGCTCTGACTTAGCTGTGAAGCCTCATGCCCGACTTTGACACCAGGGGTCTCTACTGGTACTAACTCACTGTACAGTATAGAGATATGCATGTGGCCTCTGCTACACTGGCCACCAGAGCCACACTATGTTAGCTCTAGTCGGGTTAAATAAGCGGCCGCCTTGAACCAATATTGAATATTGTTTCTTACTCTCCTAATAGATCTTTAGCACTGATTTGGGAATAATATCATATCATCTCTATCAACATGTGTAGCTCTTTGAAGAATGTCATATACATGTAGATTTGTAAAGTAATTGTCGGAAATTCTACTTTCACATATAGATCTTTTTACATTCAAACATATAGTACTGCATATTTATTTATTTATTCTTTTATAATTTTGAGTTTTTAATACAATCATCTATCACTTATACCATCAGCTTGTCTGTACTCATCACTTATCATCAATAAACTTTTCATTGAAACGGAATGACTCAGGTTTTGTGTGGCTAATATCCATCATACTGTTATAACATTGTTATATTATTAATATCTAAATCAAAAACTAGCACGACGACCCCCAATTATTAAATTAGATATGTGTTCTACAATACTTGGAGATCTTCATATTCAATTTTCAAGAAATTGCCATGGGTTCTAATCTAAGAGGAAAATTGTCATTTATTCCTTTGATTAATTAGAACCGCAAAGACAAATGATGAATTTTATGAATATCAATCATTATTAGACTCAAATAGAAAAATGTACATATGAGAAAATTCTCTCATCTTAACTAATACAAGTCAAAACACCAGTTTTACATGGGCAAAGTTTTATTCAATAGGAATAGCATTGCAGTTGTAAAAGCAATACAAAAAAAATGTCATGTTTTACATGAATGAACCCATCTTGTAGCTCTTTCAAAACTCCGCTGATTCCCCAACCCACCACCACACCAAGTATTTGACCCAAGTCATACATCTAGCACTATGGAGCAGTCAGCAAAGTGTTGGGCTAGGGATGCAGGTGTAGGGAGTTCGATCCCCATGTTGGCCTTGACTTTTCGTTTTTTGGTATATTTTACTGTACAAAAAAGATCTGACTGGCGATCGCAGACATAACCTAAAGGTTTATGAAAAGGATCTAACTACATGGAATAACATACATATTCCAAAATGGGCAAAACAAGACAAAAATCGTCTTCACAGGTTGATCCAAGCGCACCTGTACAAGTTACGCACTCTCCATTCACATTCTCATTCCATTGAGAGCATGGGGATTGTAGCTAAACCTCTGCAAGGGAGAGTGATACTATGCTTCATACAGTATCCGCTAGTTGGCGCTCCAAACCCAATTCTAAACCTTTTTTACCATATTTTCCTGTGTATGAGTTAAATCAAGTGTCCCATAAATGTTTACGGTTTGATTGAAACAAGACTATTATAATCACTTCGGGAAAGTTGTTCTACTATGACTCAACCATTACCTGTTTCAGTTGTGTGTTTATTTATTGAGAAATACAGATTTAGAGACTGACATTAACTGAAGAGAGAGAAATCTCTCAACTTCAAAAATTATTTCCTAAGGCGTGGTTAGTCACAGGTCATCAAACATCCATCAGAATTGAACATCTATATCTTGTTTAATGACGCCTAAAGTATCACTGGATACTTTCAAGCTGAACGTGTTTTTTATTGATTTTAAGAAAATTGGAGAATTTTTTTTTATCAGCTTCGTCTAAAAAATTAATAACACCAAATATATACCAATCTGAACAAAATCTTAAACAGGATCTGAAGGCCAACATATATAGCTATCATTTAATTCTTTAGTTATGTCTCTATTTTGTTTTATAAGTAAATGACACAACTCCAAAGATTTGACCTAGTTTTACCATTTTTCAAAATCAATAATTTTCGATTTTCTTACATTAAATCACGTCATATACATGTCAACTGGTATGGATGAGTCCAGCTTGAAACGCTCGATCCACCTGTGAAAAAATCATTCAGAAATTCCCATCCGTTCCGGAGATATTTGAAAAAATATGATCTCAAGAGAGTGAGAGATTTGACCTAGATTCAGCCTCAACTTTTTCCGCTGGTCCGTTTTCGATTTTGCCAATGCGCACTCAGGTACCAGATTCAGTTTTTACTGGATTCTCAGTTGAGCTCTGACTTGGCTGTGAAGCCTCATGCCCGACTTTGACACCAGGGGTCTCTACTGGTACTAACTCACTGTACAGTATAGAGATATGCATGTGGCCTCTGCTACACTGGCCACCAGAGCCACACTACGTTAGCTCTGGTCGGGTTAAATAAGCGGCCGCCTTGAACCAATATTGAATATTGTTTCTTACTCTCCTAATAGATCTTTAGCACTGATTTGGGAATAATATCATATCATCTCTATCAACATGTGTAGCTCTTTGAAGAATGTCATATACATGTAGATTTGTAAAGTAATTGTCGGAAATTCTACTTTCACATATAGATCTTTTTACATTCAAACATATAGTACTGCATATTTATTTATTTATTCTTTTATAATTTTGAGTTTTTAATACAATCATCTATCACTTATACCATCAGCTTGTCTGTACTCATCACTTATCATCAATAAACTTTTCATTGAAACGGAATGACTCAGGTTTTGTGTGGCTAATATCCATCATACTGTTATAACATTGTTATATTATTAATATCTAAATCAAATACTAGCACGACGACCCCCAATTATTAAATTAGATATGTGTTCTACAATACTTGGAGATCTTCATATTCAATTTTCAAGAAATTGCCATGGGTTCTAATCTAAAAGGAAAATTGTCATTTATTCCTTTGATTAATTAGAAGCGCAAAGACACAATCATTATTAGACTCAAATAGAATAATGTACATATGAGAAAATTCTCTCATCTTAACTAATACAAGTCAAAACACCAGTTTTACATGGGCAAAGTTTTATTCAATAGGAATAGCATTGCAGTTGCAAAAGCAATACAAAAAAAATGTCATGTTTTACATGAATGAACCCATCTTGTAGCTCTTTCAAAACTCCGCTGATTCCCCAACCCACCACCACACCAAGTATTTGACCCAAGTCATACATCTAGCACTATGGAGCAGTCAGCAAAGTGTTGGGCTAGGGATGCAGGTGTAGGGAGTTCGATCCCCATGTTGGCCTTGACTTTTCGTTTTTTGGTATATTTTACTGTACAAAAAAGATCTGACTGGCGATCGCAGACATAACCTAAAGGTTTATGAAAAGGATCTAACTACATGGAATAACATACATATTCCAAAATGGGCAAAACAAGACAAAAATCGTCTTCACAGGTTGATCCAAGCGCACCTGTACAAGTTACGCACTCTCCATTCACATTCTCATTCCATTGAGAGCATGGGGATTGTAGCTAAACCTCTGCAAGGGAGAGTGATACTATGCTTCATACAGTATCCGCTAGATGGCGCTCCAAACCCAATTCTAAACCTTTTTTACCATATTTTCCTGTGTATGAGTTAAATCAAGTGTCCCATAAATGTTTATGGTTTGATTGAAACAAGACTATTATAATCACTTCGGGAAAGTTGTTCTACTATGACTCAACCATTACCTGTTTCAGTTGTGTGTTTATTTATTGAGAAATACAGATTTAGAGACTGACATTTACTGAAGAGAGAGAAATCTCTCAACTTCAAAAATTATTTCCTAAGGCGTGGTTAGTCACAGGTCATCAAACATCCATCAGAATTGAACATCTATATCTTGTTTAATGACGCCTAAAGTATCATTGCGATACTTTCAAGCTGAATGTGTTTTTTATTGATTTTAAGAAAATTGGAGAAATTTTTTTTATCAGCTTCGTCTAAAAAATTAATAACACCAAATATATACCAATCTGAACAAAATTTTAAACAAGATCTGAAAGCCAACATATATAGCTATCATTTAATTCTTTAGTTATGTCTCTATTTTGTTTTATAAGTAAATGACACAACTCCAAAGATTTGACCTAGTTTTACCATTTTTCAAAATCAATAATTTTCGATTTTCTTACATTAAATCACGTCATATACATGTCAACTGGTATGGATGAGTCCAGCTTGAAACGCTCGATCCACCTGTGAAAAAATCATTCAGAAATTCCCATCCGTTCCGGAGATATTTGAAAAAATATGATCTCAAGAGAGTGAGAGATTTGACCTAGATTCAGCCTCAACTTTTTCTGCTGGTCCGTTTTCGATTTTGCCAATGCGCACTCAGGTACCAGATTCAGTTTTTACTGGATTCTCAGTTGAGCTCTGACTTAGCTGTGAAGCCTCATGCCCGACTTTGACACCAGGGGTCTCTACTGGTACTAACTCACTGTACAGTATAGAGATATGCATGTGGCCTCTGCTACACTGGCCACCAGAGCCACACTATGTTAGCTCTAGTGGGGTTAAATAAGCGGCCGCCTTGAACCAATATTGAATATTGTTTCTTACTCTCCTAATAGATCTTTAGCACTGATTTGGGAAAAATATCATATCATCTCTATCAACATGTGTAGCTCTTTGAAGAATGTCATATACATGTAGATTTGTAAAGTAATTGTCGGAAATTCTACTTTCACATATAGATCTTTTTACATTCAAACATATAGTACTGCATATTTATTTATTTATTCTTTTATAATTTTGAGTTTTTAATACAATCATCTATCACTTATACCATCAGCTTGTCTGTACTCATCACTTATCATCAATAAACTTTTCATTGAAACGGAATGACTCAGGTTTTGTGTGGCTAATATCCATCATACTGTTATAACATTGTTATATTATTAATATCTAAATCAAAAACTAGCACGACGACCCCCAATTATTAAATTAGATATGTGTTCTACAATACTTGGAGATCTTCATATTCAATTTTCAAGAAATTGCCATGGGTTCTAATCTAAGAGGAAAATTGTCATTTATTCCTTTGATTAATTAGAACCGCAAAGACAAATGATGAATTTTATGAATATCAATCATTATTAGACTCAAATAGAAAAATGTACATATGAGAAAATTCTCTCATCTTAACTAATACAAGTCAAAACACCAGTTTTACATGGGCAAAGTTTTATTCAATAGGAATAGCATTGCAGTTGTAAAAGCAATACAAAAAAAATGTCATGTTTTACATGAATGAACCCATCTTGTAGCTCTTTCAAAACTCCGCTGATTCCCCAACCCACCACCACACCAAGTATTTGACCCAAGTCATACATCTAGCACTATGGAGCAGTCAGCAAAGTGTTGGGCTAGGGATGCAGGTGTAGGGAGTTCGATCCCCATGTTGGCCTTGACTTTTCGTTTTTTGGTATATTTTACTGTACAAAAAAGATCTGACTGGCGATCGCAGACATAACCTAAAGGTTTATGAAAAGGATCTAACTACATGGAATAACATACATATTCCAAAATGGGCAAAACAAGACAAAAATCGTCTTCACAGGTTGATCCAAGCGCACCTGTACAAGTTACGCACTCTCCATTCACATTCTCATTCCATTGAGAGCATGGGGATTGTAGCTAAACCTCTGCAAGGGAGAGTGATACTATGCTTCATACAGTATCCGCTAGTTGGCGCTCCAAACCCAATTCTAAACCTTTTTTACCATATTTTCCTGTGTATGAGTTAAATCAAGTGTCCCATAAATGTTTACGGTTTGATTGAAACAAGACTATTATAATCACTTCGGGAAAGTTGTTCTACTATGACTCAACCATTACCTGTTTCAGTTGTGTGTTTATTTATTGAGAAATACAGATTTAGAGACTGACATTAACTGAAGAGAGAGAAATCTCTCAACTTCAAAAATTATTTCCTAAGGCGTGGTTAGTCACAGGTCATCAAACATCCATCAGAATTGAACATCTATATCTTGTTTAATGACGCCTAAAGTATCACTGGATACTTTCAAGCTGAACGTGTTTTTTATTGATTTTAAGAAAATTGGAGAATTTTTTTTTATCAGCTTCGTCTAAAAAATTAATAACACCAAATATATACCAATCTGAACAAAATCTTAAACAGGATCTGAAGGCCAACATATATAGCTATCATTTAATTCTTTAGTTATGTCTCTATTTTGTTTTATAAGTAAATGACACAACTCCAAAGATTTGACCTAGTTTTACCATTTTTCAAAATCAATAATTTTCGATTTTCTTACATTAAATCACGTCATATACATGTCAACTGGTATGGATGAGTCCAGCTTGAAACGCTCGATCCACCTGTGAAAAAATCATTCAGAAATTCCCATCCGTTCCGGAGATATTTGAAAAAATATGATCTCAAGAGAGTGAGAGATTTGACCTAGATTCAGCCTCAACTTTTTCCGCTGGTCCGTTTTCGATTTTGCCAATGCGCACTCAGGTACCAGATTCAGTTTTTACTGGATTCTCAGTTGAGCTCTGACTTAGCTGTGAAGCCTCATGCCCGACTTTGACACCAGGGGTCTCTACTGGTACTAACTCACTGTACAGTATAGAGATATGCATGTGGCCTCTGCTACACTGGCCACCAGAGCCACACTACGTTAGCTCTGGTCGGGTTAAATAAGCGGCCGCCTTGAACCAATATTGAATATTGTTTCTTACTCTCCTAATAGATCTTTAGCACTGATTTGGGAATAATATCATATCATCTCTATCAACATGTGTAGCTCTTTGAAGAATGTCATATACATGTAGATTTGTAAAGTAATTGTCGGAAATTCTACTTTCACATATAGATCTTTTTACATTCAAACATATAGTACTGCATATTTATTTATTTATTCTTTTATAATTTTGAGTTTTTAATACAATCATCTATCACTTATACCATCAGCTTGTCTGTACTCATCACTTATCATCAATAAACTTTTCATTGAAACGGAATGACTCAGGTTTTGTGTGGCTAATATCCATCATACTGTTATAACATTGTTATATTATTAATATCTAAATCAAAAACTAGCACGACGACCCCCAATTATTAAATTAGATATGTGTTCTACAATACTTGGAGATCTTCATATTCAATTTTCAAGAAATTGCCATGGGTTCTAATCTAAAAGGAAAATTGTCATTTATTCCTTTGATTAATTAGAAGCGCAAAGACACAATCATTATTAGACTCAAATAGAATAATGTACATATGAGAAAATTCTCTCATCTTAACTAATACAAGTCAAAACACCAGTTTTACATGGGCAAAGTTTTATTCAATAGGAATAGCATTGCAGTTGTAAAAGCAATACAAAAAAAATGTCATGTTTTACATGAATGAACCCATCTTGTAGCTCTTTCAAAACTCCGCTGATTCCCCAACCCACCACCACACCAAGTATTTGACCCAAGTCATACATCTAGCACTATGGAGCAGTCAGCAAAGTGTTGGGCTAGGGATGCAGGTGTAGGGAGTTCGATCCCCATGTTGGCCTTGACTTTTCGTTTTTTGGTATATTTTACTGTACAAAAAAGATCTGACTGGCGATCGCAGACATAACCTAAAGGTTTATGAAAAGGATCTAACTACATGGAATAACATACATATTCCAAAATGGGCAAAACAAGACAAAAATTGTCTTCACAGGTTGATCCAAGCGTACCTGTACAAGTTACGCACTCTCCATTCACATTCTCATTCCATTGAGAGCATGGGGATTGTAGCTAAACCTCTGCAAGGGAGAGTGATACTATGCTTCATACAGTATCCGCTAGATGGCGCTCCAAACCCAATTCTAAACCTTTTTTACCATATTTTCCTGTGTATGAGTTAAATCAAGTGTCCCATAAATGTTTATGGTTTGATTGAAACAAGACTATTATAATCACTTCGGGAAAGTTGTTCTACTATGACTCAACCATTACCTGTTTCAGTTGTGTGTTTATTTATTGAGAAATACAGATTTAGAGACTGACATTTACTGAAGAGAGAGAAATCTCTCAACTTCAAAAATTATTTCCTAAGGCGTGGTTAGTCACAGGTCATCAAACATCCATCAGAATTGAACATCTATATCTTGTTTAATGACGCCTAAAGTATCATTGCGATACTTTCAAGCTGAATGTGTTTTTTATTGATTTTAAGAAAATTGGAGAATTTTTTTTATCAGCTTCGTCTAAAAAATTAATAACACCAAATATATACCAATCTGAACAAAATTTTAAACAAGATCTGAAAGCCAACATATATAGCTATCATTTAATTCTTTAGTTATGTCTCTATTTTGTTTTATAAGTAAATGACACAACTCCAAAGATTTGACCTAGTTTTACCATTTTTCAAAATCAATAATTTTCGATTTTCTTACATTAAATCACGTCATATACATGTCAACTGGTATGGATGAGTCCAGCTTGAAACGCTCGATCCACCTGTGAAAAAATCATTCAGAAATTCCCATCCGTTCCGGAGATATTTGAAAAAATATGATCTCAAGAGAGTGAGAGATTTGACCTAGATTCAGCCTCAACTTTTTCCGCTGGTCCGTTTTCGATTTTGCCAATGCGCACTCAGGTACCAGATTCAGTTTTTACTGGATTCTCAGTTGAGCTCTGACTTAGCTGTGAAGCCTCATGCCCGACTTTGACACCAGGGGTCTCTACTGGTACTAACTCACTGTACAGTATAGAGATATGCATGTGGCCTCTGCTACACTGGCCACCAGAGCCACACTATGTTAGCTCTAGTCGGGTTAAATAAGCGGCCGCCTTGAACCAATATTGAATATTGTTTCTTACTCTCCTAATAGATCTTTAGCACTGATTTGGGAATAATATCATATCATCTCTATCAACATGTGTAGCTCTTTGAAGAATGTCATATACATGTAGATTTGTAAAGTAATTGTCGGAAATTCTACTTTCACATATAGATCTTTTTACATTCAAACATATAGTACTGCATATTTATTTATTTATTCTTTTATAATTTTGAGTTTTTAATACAATCATCTATCACTTATACCATCAGCTTGTCTGTACTCATCACTTATCATCAATAAACTTTTCATTGAAACGGAATGACTCAGGTTTTGTGTGGCTAATATCCATCATACTGTTATAACATTGTTATATTATTAATATCTAAATCAAAAACTAGCACGACGACCCCCAATTATTAAATTAGATATGTGTTCTACAATACTTGGAGATCTTCATATTCAATTTTCAAGAAATTGCCATGGGTTCTAATCTAAGAGGAAAATTGTCATTTATTCCTTTGATTAATTAGAACCGCAAAGACAAATGATGAATTTTATGAATATCAATCATTATTAGACTCAAATAGAAAAATGTACATATGAGAAAATTCTCTCATCTTAACTAATACAAGTCAAAACACCAGTTTTACATGGGCAAAGTTTTATTCAATAGGAATAGCATTGCAGTTGTAAAAGCAATACAAAAAAAATGTCATGTTTTACATGAATGAACCCATCTTGTAGCTCTTTCAAAACTCCGCTGATTCCCCAACCCACCACCACACCAAGTATTTGACCCAAGTCATACATCTAGCACTATGGAGCAGTCAGCAAAGTGTTGGGCTAGGGATGCAGGTGTAGGGAGTTCGATCCCCATGTTGGCCTTGACTTTTCGTTTTTTGGTATATTTTACTGTACAAAAAAGATCTGACTGGCGATCGCAGACATAACCTAAAGGTTTATGAAAAGGATCTAACTACATGGAATAACATACATATTCCAAAATGGGCAAAACAAGACAAAAATCGTCTTCACAGGTTGATCCAAGCGCACCTGTACAAGTTACGCACTCTCCATTCACATTCTCATTCCATTGAGAGCATGGGGATTGTAGCTAAACCTCTGCAAGGGAGAGTGATACTATGCTTCATACAGTATCCGCTAGTTGGCGCTCCAAACCCAATTCTAAACCTTTTTTACCATATTTTCCTGTGTATGAGTTAAATCAAGTGTCCCATAAATGTTTACGGTTTGATTGAAACAAGACTATTATAATCACTTCGGGAAAGTTGTTCTACTATGACTCAACCATTACCTGTTTCAGTTGTGTGTTTATTTATTGAGAAATACAGATTTAGAGACTGACATTAACTGAAGAGAGAGAAATCTCTCAACTTCAAAAATTATTTCCTAAGGCGTGGTTAGTCACAGGTCATCAAACATCCATCAGAATTGAACATCTATATCTTGTTTAATGACGCCTAAAGTATCACTGGATACTTTCAAGCTGAACGTGTTTTTTTATTGATTTTAAGAAAATTGGAGAATTTTTTTTTATCAGCTTCGTCTAAAAAATTAATAACACCAAATATATACCAATCTGAACAAAATCTTAAACAGGATCTGAAGGCCAACATATATAGCTATCATTTAATTCTTTAGTTATGTCTCTATTTTGTTTTATAAGTAAATGACACAACTCCAAAGATTTGACCTAGTTTTACCATTTTTCAAAATCAATAATTTTCGATTTTCTTACATTAAATCACGTCATATACATGTCAACTGGTATGGATGAGTCCAGCTTGAAACGCTCGATCCACCTGTGAAAAAATCATTCAGAAATTCCCATCCGTTCCGGAGATATTTGAAAAAATATGATCTCAAGAGAGTGAGAGATTTGACCTAGATTCAGCCTCAACTTTTTCCGCTGGTCCGTTTTCGATTTTGCCAATGCGCACTCAGGTACCAGATTCAGTTTTTACTGGATTCTCAGTTGAGCTCTGACTTAGCTGTGAAGCCTCATGCCCGACTTTGACACCAGGGGTCTCTACTGGTACTAACTCACTGTACAGTATAGAGATATGCATGTGGCCTCTGCTACACTGGCCACCAGAGCCACACTACGTTAGCTCTGGTCGGGTTAAATAAGCGGCCGCCTTGAACCAATATTGAATATTGTTTCTTACTCTCCTAATAGATCTTTAGCACTGATTTGGGAATAATATCATATCATCTCTATCAACATGTGTAGCTCTTTGAAGAATGTCATATACATGTAGATTTGTAAAGTAATTGTCGGAAATTCTACTTTCACATATAGATCTTTTTACATTCAAACATATAGTACTGCATATTTATTTATTTATTCTTTTATAATTTTGAGTTTTTAATACAATCATCTATCACTTATACCATCAGCTTGTCTGTACTCATCACTTATCATCAATAAACTTTTCATTGAAACGGAATGACTCAGGTTTTGTGTGGCTAATATCCATCATACTGTTATAACATTGTTATATTATTAATATCTAAATCAAAAACTAGCACGACGACCCCCAATTATTAAATTAGATATGTGTTCTACAATACTTGGAGATCTTCATATTCAATTTTCAAGAAATTGCCATGGGTTCTAATCTAAAAGGAAAATTGTCATTTATTCCTTTGATTAATTAGAAGCGCAAAGACACAATCATTATTAGACTCAAATAGAATAATGTACATATGAGAAAATTCTCTCATCTTAACTAATACAAGTCAAAACACCAGTTTTACATGGGCAAAGTTTTATTCAATAGGAATAGCATTGCAGTTGTAAAAGCAATACAAAAAAAATGTCATGTTTTACATGAATGAACCCATCTTGTAGCTCTTTCAAAACTCCGCTGATTCCCCAACCCACCACCACACCAAGTATTTGACCCAAGTCATACATCTAGCACTATGGAGCAGTCAGCAAAGTGTTGGGCTAGGGATGCAGGTGTAGGGAGTTCGATCCCCATGTTGGCCTTGACTTTTCGTTTTTTGGTATATTTTACTGTACAAAAAAGATCTGACTGGCGATCGCAGACATAACCTAAAGGTTTATGAAAAGGATCTAACTACATGGAATAACATACATATTCCAAAATGGGCAAAACAAGACAAAAATCGTCTTCACAGGTTGATCCAAGCGCACCTGTACAAGTTACGCACTCTCCATTCACATTCTCATTCCATTGAGAGCATGGGGATTGTAGCTAAACCTCTGCAAGGGAGAGTGATACTATGCTTCATACAGTATCCGCTAGATGGCGCTCCAAACCCAATTCTAAACCTTTTTTACCATATTTTCCTGTGTATGAGTTAAATCAAGTGTCCCATAAATGTTTATGGTTTGATTGAAACAAGACTATTATAATCACTTCGGGAAAGTTGTTCTACTATGACTCAACCATTACCTGTTTCAGTTGTGTGTTTATTTATTGAGAAATACAGATTTAGAGACTGACATTTACTGAAGAGAGAGAAATCTCTCAACTTCAAAAATTATTTCCTAAGGCGTGGTTAGTCACAGGTCATCAAACATCCATCAGAATTGAACATCTATATCTTGTTTAATGACGCCTAAAGTATCATTGCGATACTTTCAAGCTGAATGTGTTTTTTATTGATTTTAAGAAAATTGGAGAATTTTTTTTTATCAGCTTCGTCTAAAAAATTAATAACACCAAATATATACCAATCTGAACAAAATTTTAAACAAGATCTGAAAGCCAACATATATAGCTATCATTTAATTCTTTAGTTATGTCTCTATTTTGTTTTATAAGTAAATGACACAACTCCAAAGATTTGACCTAGTTTTACCATTTTTCAAAATCAATAATTTTCGATTTTCTTACATTAAATCACGTCATATACATGTCAACTGGTATGGATGAGTCCAGCTTGAAACGCTCGATCCACCTGTGAAAAAATCATTCAGAAATTCCCATCCGTTCCGGAGATATTTGAAAAAATATGATCTCAAGAGAGTGAGAGATTTGACCTAGATTCAGCCTCAACTTTTTCTGCTGGTCCGTTTTCGATTTTGCCAATGCGCACTCAGGTACCAGATTCAGTTTTTACTGGATTCTCAGTTGAGCTCTGACTTAGCTGTGAAGCCTCATGCCCGACTTTGACACCAGGGGTCTCTACTGGTACTAACTCACTGTACAGTATAGAGATATGCATGTGGCCTCTGCTACACTGGCCACCAGAGCCACACTATGTTAGCTCTAGTGGGGTTAAATAAGCGGCCGCCTTGAACCAATATTGAATATTGTTTCTTACTCTCCTAATAGATCTTTAGCACTGATTTGGGAAAAATATCATATCATCTCTATCAACATGTGTAGCTCTTTGAAGAATGTCATATACATGTAGATTTGTAAAGTAATTGTCGGAAATTCTACTTTCACATATAGATCTTTTTACATTCAAACAAATACCGGGTAGTACTGCTTAACATGCTGAATCCAATGGAAATATCTATTTTTCATGTGTATTGATGATGTCATAGTTAATTTGCATATTGATAGGGAAATCTGTAATAATGATGCATAGACTTTGCAAAAAGCACTCAAATGATGCTCCTCTCTAATCTAGATCATCTTATATAAGACAAATCATATCTTTGACTTGTAAATAGGATTTTGGACAGCTAATTTGCATAATTTATTTTGAATCTGAAGTCCTCAGATGGATCAGAGAATTGATAAATTTAATTTTTCAGTGTCGTTATTTCAAGATGGAAATTAACTATGACATCATTAATATACATGAAAATAAATATCTCCATTGGATTCAGCCTGTTAAAATACCACAGTATGCTAAATTACATGTCTCTATCATTTTGATGAGTTGTTCCAGAGTTTCTTCATTTTCCGGTTGTTGAGATATTGGTTGTTCATTCCCAGTGGCTGTAACGTGTGACTCCATGTCAGTTCCCCGAGCCAATTCGTTTAAACTTCTGTTTAAACGGTCAAACTGTGGAGAAAAACAGTATGGACAGCCTTTCGGTCTTTTCCTACCATCATAAGTCTTTCCACAACCTTCGCAGGTCACCATGTTGCCATTGAGACTAATTCCAGGAGCGAAACTACAACACGTCTAAAGGGGGGTGTTCCACTGGACCGACGGTAGCCGATTCTTTAGCCAGACAATCGCTGATTATTATCGGATGCCCTAGAATTTCTCAAATCTTTGAAAATGGTAATTTATTAAACTATTATTATCAGAATTAAATAAATTACAATACGTGGGCTTCCTTTTAAGGGCACAGGAACAATTGATCGGGTGAGAAATCGGCCTGGTGGATTGTGCCCTTAACCAGAAAAAAATTTGATGAGGCACTGTGGTAGGTCCCGAGCGCAGACGGTATGGGTAATTAATTAATTAAACGGTAGGTGGCGACTGGTGCCTTTATATATAAATATACCTGCTGTATATACGTCTTACATAAATAGTTCCTGTAATGCCTGTCAGGTGGCCGAAATAGCAATATTCTCCTAAAAGAGTATGCCTTTCCATATTCTATTCAGTAGCGATCTGGAGGCTCCATAGGCTTAGTATGGAGACTCCGTATTTGGGGTAATAAAAAGTATTATTGAGTTTATATGCAGGTATGACATACTAAATTGGAGCTGGAATATCATAGTACACGGTGCAATCGCTTTCCCTGAAAATGAAGCTCGAGGCATTGAAATTGATCCCGACCAAGACAGCATATAAAATGACACAATGTTCCTGTGAGAGCGCAAGCAGCACCAGCCATTGAGAGAAAATAGCACGATACACAATTACACAAATAAATCGATAGCAAACAGGAATCTGTTACTATATGAACGGCGCACTGCGTACAGGTATTAAAGGCATATCGGATAATTTGACTTGAAGATTAAAATCTATGTCAATCTCCTGAAAATTTAATATGATAATTTCTAAATGTTGTAAAACACATGGCCAACTTAAGAACCTCGGTTAACCGTGCTAGTTTTTTTTTATTTATTGATTTATACGATAATTTTGTATCATAATATTTAGGAATTAAAAAAAAGTATTTTTTACCTTGTAAAACCCAGGTGATATTACTAAAACGTTCACAGAATATAGTAGATGTATAGTACTATACATTTACGTTCATAGGTCACCTATTGAAGTTGGATAAACTGGACAAAATGTTAAATTTACTCATCTAGACCGATATTTGATCAAATTTAAAAGTCACCAGGTGGCGCCACTTCGTATTGTAGGATACGCCTTTAATCACCATGGTAGCGCTAGAAGTCACGTGATATTCACCTTTTGAGATGTCTGGAATGGGCCGCATTATTTTCACTGAGAATGGACAGTTTTATGTCGCTCCTAAGTTTTAAATAAGGCAGTTGGTAATACAAGTGTGTTTTGGTGATTCTGTAGCATAAATAGAATATCTAAATCCTAATGGAAGCTGTAGATATTGTTTAAAAGATTTTTTCCTAACGATTAGTCAAAAGGTGAGTAATAAATACAACATTACTATGATTTCGATCTGTGTGGCCGTATTCTCCTTGTAGTTGACACTACGTAATACTCCTCACCATCACTCGGAGTTTTACTATGCGTCAACTACGTGAGGAATACACCACGTTATATGTATATAAATTATTATCCAATTGAAATACTACCCGCTGCTAGGGATATCGTATAAATAACGTTCAGGCCCGCCGTAGGGGGGGGGGGGGGCCGTAGAGATTCTCATAGGCTCCACAATGTAAAAATGTATGTGCCTGCCGTGCCAGACGTTTGGCTCACTACTGGAATTTATCGCGAGAGCTCGAGAGCAGTGACAGTGTCAAAAACAAACAAAGACAATGGCGGTTCTCTCCCATTCATAACTTGAGATACATTCTTAGCCTTACCTGTAACAAATGGAAGTATGTATTGTCCAAATATCGTGGTAGTCAACATATGACATTCACGTAAAACCGTTTAAATAGCTTAAATCTGCGAGACTGAAGATATCAACAAGTCCGACCGCTTCCCGTTAGGCCGCTCCGCGTTGTCGACGTCATAATTACGTTGGCTACCAGAGTTCCAGGTCGTCCTGTGTCATACATTTCATAGTCCGCTCCATGTCGGCAGTTGCCGGGTTTTCACCCTCCCACCTCAGTGAATGTCGAAGTCGCCGTATTCAAACGCCGATATCTTCGGTTTAAAGTGACCGATCTACATCATATTTGGTACGATTATAGTTTATATATGTGCCGTACTCGTGTTAAATTTTAAATTTAATTCTTACGGGAAGTGAAGTTACAGCGTCATCTGTTGCTACACATCGATCGTTGCCGGGTTTTTACCGCTAGCGGGACGTAGTGGATGTCATTAGCTTTGTACAGGAACAGGGGCATTAACCACGGTGCAGGGAAGGTCATGAAACGGCGTTTTAAATGAGTTGGAGGTGTATAGTAATAAGGAAACGTAGTGACTGAGCCCGTACGGGTGCCGTTCTTGACCATTTAATGAAAAAATGCGGCCCTCCCGCCTGCGGCGTCGGGCCGTATTTTTTCGTCAAATGACCTCGAACGGCCACCCGTACGGGCTCAGTAACCATGTTTTCTCATATTATCGTCATTATTCAATCCGTGACTGTTATTGTTATTATCGTCACTTGTTTATCTCTCACATAGTTACCTGGTTACCGCCGCAAATACGGGTACCCTGGTTACCAGGCTCTATAACGGTTAATCTGCTGCTTGCTGTCACAGGTATCGGACGTGTTTTAGTCTTACCTTGATGTTTTTGAACTTAGCTTCCTGTAATTGTCGATGTATAGGTTTGGGTAAGTCCCATTGTTACTTCCTGAATAAAGCCTGGTTTTGTCTATTTACCGCCAAACCCGTTTTCTAGTCATTCATTATCTTATTATCTTCCTGATTATCACATTGGGTTATTAATATTATATATATATGTGGACCATAAGTGCATTGGCGCTTATGGACATGTAAAAAGTAGTCCAGCATTATCCCACCAGATGCCCTTACCTGAGGACCACTGGACCAGGCGTTTCAAGGAATCAACACCAGGGGGGTGTTTTATTTTCTGCCCGAGGAATCCTGGGGCGCCCGGGGAGAGGTCCCAGGACAGTTTGGGTTCGATATTTCAAAGTCTCCCGGGGAAGGGGAGTTGTGGGCCACGATCTAGGAGATCTCCTCAAATTTCGTTTTATTTTCAATCCTCGGGCCAGGAGAGCTCCTGAAAAGTGTCCTGCAGCTCTCCTGGCTGGGGACACGTCTAGGGGTATCGTGGGTGATTGAAAATAACAAATAAAAGCTATTTGATTCATTGGAACTATCGGAAATATATTAATTATGATTTTAATTAAAACTGGAGGTCTCAGATGGAGTCCGTATTTTAAACATGGTCCTACAGAAATGATCAAATCTTGATCGTTCACGCCTTTTTGGTCGTAGTTGAAGACATGTCCTAGTGGACGACCAATCAGATTGAGTTTTAAAGTCACATGACATAGACTTGTTCTCCACTAGGATTGTCTTTAGTCAATGATCAAAGATAATCCTCATGGAGGAAAGGTCTTGGTGGAGGACAATGAAATACCACTTTACAAATAAGCATTCTTTGTACCTGTACAATAGATTTATGCATAGGTAAATACAATTATGTAATCAAATCACACTTTAAGCTGCCATTTTGAGCTGAGAATAGCTAAGTTACTTAATTCTGGTAATCAAAGTACTGGTACGACACCCCCTGGGGTTGTCTTCCAATAAGACCGATGATAGAGGTAGGACAGGCCTATGGATGATGTGGATCACGATTGAGATTTTTTAAAACACTCAAAATAAAGATATTTTCTTGATCGTTGTGTAGGAATGTCCTCCATAAAGACGGATCACTTTAGGTAATGAGAATGCATCAAGGACCACGATAGGACCAATTCTTTCGTCGTTCTTAGTTTTAAAAACAGGTCCCAGGATAGCTGAAGAATTGGTCCCTCTAGCGTCAGAAACTGTAGATGTACTTGTCCCTTTTATACTCAGAATAAACCTTCTCTAGCGTGGGTTTATTTCTCCCATATATATGTACATACAATAATCTTATATCATTTTTATCTAACTGGAAGTAATGATTTATATATCATTATATAACACCGTTTATATAAATATAAATTATCAACCAATACATGCTACAGTATTATTCACTGCGGAACCTACTTGTTGTTTGGCGTCACATATATTTTTATAGGTAACCCGGTAACCTGACGCGGTAACCAGAGTTGACTTGGTGACGTTTATCATTTATAAATAACATTCCGCTCGTTTCTGCTCACCTGAGCAGACATTTTAATCTTACCTTGGTGTGTAAGTTTTTATTCTATCTTTAGAAATGTATTTCTTGATGTGTAGGACTGGGGTTTGTCCCACTGTAGTTGTTTAATAAACCCTGTTATTTCATATTTTCCGCCATACACGCCTTTGTCACAATTATTCCATTATTATTCCATCTATTAATATTTGGCTGGGGACACGTCTAGGGGTATCGTGGGTGATTGAAAATAACAAATAAAAGCTATTTGATTCATTGGAACTATCGGAAATATATTAATTATGATTTTAATTAAAACTGGAGGTCTCAGATGGAGTCCGTATTTTAAACATGGTCCTACAGAAATGATCAAATCTTGATCGTTCACGCCTTTTTGGTCATAGTTGAAGACATGTCCTAGTGGACGACCAATCAGATTGAGTTTTAAAGTCACATGACATAGACTTGTTCTCCACTAGGATTGTCTTTAGTCAATGATCAAAGATAATCCTCATGGAGGAAAGGTCTTGGTGGAGGACAATGAAATACCACTTTACAAATAAGCATTCTTTGTACCTGTACAATAGATTTATGCATAGGTAAATACAATTATGTAATCAAATCACACTTTAAGCTGCCATTTTGAGCTGAGAATAGCTAAGTTACTTAATTCTGGTAATCAAAGTACTGGTACGACACCCCCTGGGGTTGTCTTCCAATAAGACCGATAATAGAGGTAGGACAGGCCTATGGATGATGTGGATCACGATTGAGATTTTTTAAAACACTCAAAATAAAGATATTTTCTTGATCGTTGTGTAGGAATGTCCTCCATAAAGACGGATCACTTTAGGTAATGAGAATGCATCAAGGACCACGATAGGACCAATTCTTTCGTCGTTCTTAGTTTTAAAAACAGGTCCCAGGATAGCTGAAGAATTGGTCCCTCTAGCGTCAGAAACTGTAGATGTACTTGTCCCTTTTATACTCAGAATAAACCTTCTCTAGCGTGGGTTTATTTCTCCCATATATATGTACATACAATAATCTTATATCATTTTTATCTAACTGGAAGTAATGATTTATATATCATTATATAACACCGTTTATATAAATATAAATTATCAACCAATACATGCTACAGTATTATTCACTGCGGAACCTACTTGTTGTTTGGCGTCACATATATTTTTCTAGGTAACCCGGTAACCTGACGCGGTAACCAGAGTTGACTTGGTGACGTTTATCATTTATAAATAACATTCCGCTCGTTTCTGCTCACCTGAGCAGACAATTTAATCTTACCTTGGTGTGTAAGTTTTTATTCTATCTTTAGAAATGTATTTCTTGATGTGTAGGACTGGGGTTTGTCCCACTGTAGTTGTTTAATAAACCCTGTTATTTCATATTTTCCGCCATACACGCCTTTGTCACAATTATTCCATTATTATTCCATCTATTAATATTTGTTGTGATAATATTATATATATATATATATATATATATATATATATATATATATATATATATATATATATATATATATATATACATACACACACAATACAATAGTGTAAATCAGGAAAGTGTGAATGAAGTAAGAAGCGGTGATAGGATACCATAGTGGTGGAAAGGTATTTGCATTCTATGGATCTGTAAGCAGATTTGATATCAACCACACACATGAAGTCACCCTGATTAAGATTATTTGTTACATCATTCAGAGAAATATAGGAAAAACTGTCACATGTTGAGTCCATAGAATTATTAATACTGATGCCAGCTGGTCTGCTACATAGGTGTGATAGGTCTGAGTTTTCCATTGGCTTAGGTAACTGCTCCTAAGGAATGAATACATGTTGGTTTATAATTAACCAGACCTAGCTTCCCCTCCAAAAGTTCATTATGTACAATGTTATCCATCTGAGCCCGATAAATAATTATCACAATCATAATTATTTACAAAACAATTATCAACAATATGTACCCCTTCACTGGCAGCAGAAAAAATATAATCAGCGTTTGGGTCTGCATCACTATAGTGACAATACGCCTCCTTGAAGATGTTACAGGGGTTGAGCTGGACCGGAAAACTGTCCAAATCATGAGAACAGCGTGAACCAGCGGGACAAAAGTTATGTACAGGGGTAGAACTATCAAAAACAAAGTTGTCATCTGAAAAATAGCTTTCCATATTATCAGAATTTTGAGCAAAACCTGAAAAACCATCATCAACTTCTGTTGAATCCGCAAACCGGAAGTAAGGTCCGCCATCTTGGAAACCTGAAGCGGGTACCTGCAAGTAATCAAAATAGACGTCATCCGCTGGTTTGTCAAAGCTTGTTACCCATTTATCCAGCTCAGTATCATCATAGTCTGCTGGGTACCAGCCGCTATGGCTGAAGCTGGTGACCGGACCAACATTCATATCACTACTATGTAAACACGGTAAGGACAAGAAAGATTCATGATACTCTCTAACCAAAACATCTAGGTTCGTGTCGAAGACATCAATACATACAGAATCAAAAACAAAGTTTCAACTTATGATCAACACCAAAAGAGCGTGAGGAAAAACCAAAGAAACATGGATGACAGGTAGAGTTTGGTTTGAGGTTAGTTCAATTCCTGTTCCTTTTCCGCAATGGCTGCGGTTAGCATGCGGGGAAGGAATGTCCGCATCCTATCTGCTGTTTTTTGGACAATCAGAGATCTTATGGCTTCCGCCACACGTGCAGACATGTTTTAAAGGACAGGATGCGCCTTTCTGGCAGACCTTGCCTTTGTGGAATGCCCAACAAAAGTCAAAAGGGAGATTGGGGCGATTGACGGACGAAGACAATTTCTTCTCCGGCTTGTGGTTCTGTGGCGCGCTGACACTATCGATACCCAGATGTCATTGGATGTACTCGTGTACTCAGACACGGGATATCCCCAAGGCTTCGGCACGTTCCCGTACTGATATGTCATACTTCACGAGTGATGCAGACGTATGGATCTTACGTTTATCACATAAAAAATGGACATGCTTGATGTAAGCTTGTACCTGGGATTCTCCTCTGGCTAACATGGATTCCATGAGTGGGAGGTTTGCACTGATCACATCGTCAATTGTGCGATCCTTCACAGCATCGATCAAATAATCCAGCTCGGGATAAAATTTATCAAATCTCTTACGTTTTTGATGACAACACTAGGCTGTGGCAGGTCCAGGGTGTGCAGTAGCGGAGTCGGTAGTGGCGGTAGCGGGCACCGCACTGAAGGCACGATTTGCTGATGTAGTTGGAGCGAAACATCTGAAACCACGATGGAGGACTTTCAGGGGCTGCGGTTGCTGGAGACGATACCGACATGGCTGGAGGAGTGACGATTGCGGGATTGACGATCGCGGGAGTACCAACTGTCATGGCGTCCCTTCGCGCCATCAGAATGTCGAATTGGCATTGCTGGCGATCCAACTGTTGTTATGGCGTCAGGCAGTATGGAATCGTCGACTGACCTCGAACAGGAATTGTTTTGTCCACAGTAAGGATGTTTCCTAATATTACTGCGCGTCAACTCCTCAGAGCATACGGCCGCTTGTATCTGAAACCAGGCAATATTGTGTTTGTATTTATCTGTATATATTAATATAACCTAATTGTTAATATCGACATATTATTGATTTAAAAAAATTATTGGTTTATAACAATTATGAATTGTTATAAACAATAATAAGTAGTAATATGTAGAAAAATATCCATAAATGGAAGAACGCCTATGCAAGGTGAATGTAACCTTTTGACCTGATTATAAAGAAAAAGTGTAGTAATAGGTGGGTCTTCACCTAAAGGACACAACACTAACTCGTATACCTGGTGTTCTAAAAGACTTCCTCAGGGTAAGTATTTGTAGTAGTCGTCTAGCCAGAAAGTAAAGGGAATTCCGCTATAGTCTAGCCTGGGGCTGGTCACACCCGTCAAAGGGCAATATTATCCCGCCTCCTTTTTATTCCAGGCAGAAATCATTATAGAAATGTTTGCCAATCCCTGTATTTAATCTTGTTGAGTGGTTGTTTTTTTATGTTTTTTTTTTATTCAGTTAAGCATAATGGCATGGTACATTCACCCATGGGCATTCCTCCACATACCGGTCAAAGGTTGCAAAACACATAGACAAAAACAGATGCGGTGGAAAATACATTCAGATACGTTGCCTAAAGGTAAGATATTTGAATTTTTTCTTTTAAAGTTATCTTAATTCTGGAGTGATATACTAGGGTGAAAACACCCTATTTTCAGTAGGCTCCAGGGCCATCATTGGGTTGTAGTTCCTCTTATATGCTTATGTACAGATAGTAATGGTATATACAGTAAAACCCCGCGTAAGCGGACACCCTCCGTTCCGGGCCAAAGTGTCCGCTTACGCGGGTCGACCGCTTACGCGGGGTTTTCAAGTTTCCTCCAGCCCAATATAAGTGTGTTATATACCGATGAATAGGGGAGACAGAGGTGATAATAGATCTGAAATCCATTTTCTGATATCTTCATTGGGTCCGAAGCTATTAAACATTGAATTACAAAATGGATTTTCTATGAATGTACTCACACACACTGATAAAAAGGACAGATTAATCTATTTTTGGTAGGGTGTCCGTTGGAGGTGGCCGCTTACACAGGGTTTTAGGCCTTTTCGTACCGAAATAACTGTCCGCTTACGCGGGGTGTCCGCTTACGCGGGGTGTCCGCTTACACGAGGTGTCCGCTTACGCGAGGTTAAAATAAACATCTAATAGAGGGAAAAAATTCCGTTCCGAGCAAAAGTGTCCGCTAACGCGGGGTGTCCGCTTACGCGGGGTGTCCGTTAGGCGGGGTTCTACTGTACAATGTACTAGATATTAGAGAGGTTACATAGACCCCGAGTTTGCTGCATGAACCTAACCCTTCATTATTTATGTGCCAGCTCTGTGAAATTGGTAAGGTACAGTGAACTAGAGGAGTGCCCAGGAAAACAAGACCAATCACCAAGAATCTCCTTGACCCACTGCTGCTTGACATATTTGGTCCCTTGAAGGGCCAGAACTTACAAGCATCATATATACTGTATATCAGAACCAATGACGAAATCTTGACCAAAGAAAAAAATATATATACCATGAGTGCCAAGCAGAGATAAGAAATCAGGGAAAAGGTATTTGCTGATCGCTATGCACACAAGCTACATTGCACTACGTGCTTGTATGAAAATTACTTAGGTTTTCGTAAATAATATTGAGAAACCAAACAAGAGTTAGTTGTGTTGTTGTTTATCGCACAATGGCAAGATCGCATATTACTGCGCAAGGCGAAGCCGAGAGCAGTAATACGCGATCTTGCCGGAGTGCGATAAACAATAACACGACTAACTCGAGTTTGGTTTAGAATTTATCCTACCCCGCCCGTCTGAATTACTTCTACATTAACAAATGAAATCATTTGTCAAGTGTATCCCACTTGAGCGATATTTTTCATTTTTCTGAACTCCAGACCAAATACAGTGACCCAATGTTAAGCCTATGGAGTTTTTATTAGGGGTAGGATAATAGGTATTAGCTAATGTGAACCTAGTTCAGTGAATTAGGAAAGTATGAACAAAGTAAGAAATGGTGATACCGTAGTGGTGGTAAGGTATATTCATTAGAGGTATTCTTTATGAGTGGCTGATCATGTGATACTCTGACGTTGAAACAGAGGTGTATACCTCGGTGCTGTCTGCGCTATCCACTGCTCCCCAGGAATTAGACCGCACAGTAGGCACCGGAGGCCTCAGTCTACCTGGAGTGAGGTCGCCTTGTGATAAAGTGATCGCACAAATTCAGTTCTACTCTGGGAGTGCTTCGAAAACTGACATTCCTAGAACTGACTCTCATAGGGAGAGTACACAGAGTGAACATACCAGAACTCTCAACACTCTGTGAACAGAGAAAGGACTTACATCAGATTGGATTATAAGTGAGAAGGATTTGAGAATCTGAATTGTAGGCCTAAATACAGGACAGAGTAGAATGATGGAACGATGAAACACGAAAACAATGGAAGTGTTATGATCAGATAGGTGATTATGTGGTGTGATGAAATGATAGACGGATGAGTTTATTAAAATTCCTTGGAATGCAATTACTGGGACGATTTGAATATTATGTGAATTTGAAAGGAACAAACCTGGAGTGTATAAATATCATTGATGTTTATTATTGAAGGTGGTTTGTATCTGAATGTTTACTGAAATATGTGCTTAATTGATCATTGCTTCGTGAAAGAATTCAGTTATTAAAATGGATTAATAAGATTTCATCGTTTGTCATAAGTACCTCTAGCCTTAGATGAGTGTGGTTACCTTGCATCTGAGGTCAATTCACAGCAAGCAGATCTACGACAATAATACCAGAGATAAGGTACTTGTCAATGAGAAATTTAGGATCTTTGTGCAATTATCTTGAGAGCTGTTCCCAGGTCTTATGTAACATCCTATATGGCCCCACAACAGTACAACATTTACCCAATTAACTTCATTATACATACATGCCAAGTTAAGGGTGAATGCATCAAGTTTTATGAATAGACAATATTCCATGAGTTTGGCTGCATCGCTATAATCATCGAGGCAAAGCAGAGTGATGATTTTGTTGCATCCAAACAAATGGTGTATTGTTTGTATTAATATTTGAGTGCAGTTCTTGATTTATCTCACCCCTTTCACAGGCATTAGAAAAGCTTCGCAATATTAGAATAATTCAAATTACTTTGAAAATCCAGTTAGGAACATATGAATCTATATGTTGATGTTGTGCTTATTTTCCCAAATCTAGGCCGCTGATTTGCCAGTCCATTATGACGTCATTTCACATCACTCTGCCACGACCATGGCGTAGTATTGTCCCTTTGTATGGGTGATCGTTGCATATATTTTTTTTAATATATTTTCTATGGCTAAACTTATACCATGGGTGATATATTGGAAAGACCTACACATTTATAGCCTATATACGAAATATGGATCTTAACTAGAGAGAGGTGCCTACATTTGTGATGTGGATTTCAGCTATAGATAGGTGCTTATATATGAGATATGGATATTAACCAGAGATAGATGCCTACATTTGTGATGTGTATTTTAGCTAGAGAGAGGTGCCTATATATGAGATATGGATATTAACCAGAGATAGGTGCTTATAAATAAGTTGTGGATCTTAACTAGAAATAGGTACCTAGATATTAGTTGTTGTTCAATACCAGTTCTTGCGTATTGATTTGATTCTCTGTATAGGAGATGTCACACTATTGAATAGAGGGAACACGAGATGGCCATTAGTAAGGGCTTATTAGAAGGAATATCATCAGACAGAGGGCCATTATAACGAGGAGCTGCTCGGAGCAGGATGGAGCAGCTATACGATACACACAATTAGCATTCACCACTGAATGACCCAATGACGTCTCATACCACCGGCAGGTGCGCATGGACAACAGGATACAATAGACTTACAGAACTCAGCATCAGAACCCTTCATAACAGACGTATAGCTTTTGAGAAAGTTACGAGACAAACTTCGCATGGACTAGTTTGTGACAAAGTAATTCTAGTGTATCTGGAACCCTGGACATTACTGTTCTTTTTATACATCCCATAGGTGGCGGGTCCAAAAGTTCAGTTTCCCCCACATAAATTCTCTACATATTTTTTCTTTGTAACGCCTGTCTTTTTATGGCTAGACTGCTTCGATTTAGATATTTGTTCAGATGTTTTATGAATAAACTGGTAATTTTATCGTCTGTTCCATGTACGTCATTACTATATCCCACATCCCACAAACGAGAAACAGTGTGGTTTGAGTAAAAAATTGAAGATAGATTAATTTATCGAAACACGTTGAGTTTTGAAATGAATCATTAAACAATGTAAAAAATTGAAGTAAGATCATTTTATTGAAACGTTTAGTTTTGATATGAATCATTTCATTGATATAGATGCCTGTATCTCATCCGTTTATCATCAATAAAATGAATTAATATTAATTGAATAAATCTGTTTTTATCTGGTAAAATTACGTTATCACTCTTGATTAATCTTTATGAGATAATTAAATATTCAAAATTTTCTAATTTAAATGAAGAATGAAAATATTGAGATAAAATGAAATACAAATATTTTATAATATCTTAAGTTGAGTACATAAAATAAGATTGCGGCAAGAAAAGACTTAGAGTTGAAATGAAAGGATGTGAGTGGGTGGTAAAAATACATTGGATGAAAGTATGTAGTGGTATTGTTAAAGTCATCGATCTCCCGACTTTGATGTGGAGTGATATGACCGAAGCGACAGCCGAGCTAAAGCCCAATACACATCTACCGATTTTGGCACATTTATGTACCTTTGTCGGCGACAAACGGACGGTAATCTGCCTCAGACAAGGCATCCTAACGGAGTCGGCCGTAGTCGGTAGATGTAGGACAGCTAGGCAAGGATGACCCACCGATTAGTGAACTACCTCCTTCAGATGTCTTTTGTGGCCGACAAGTGCTGGTTTCTATGGCCTAAAGTGGGTGGCAAAAAGTTTATCAACATGTTGATAAATGTAGTCGCCAACAACGGAACGTTGGTAAATGGCGCTTGATTGGGTTACGTAATTTGCCTGCAACATTTACCGATTCCTATACGATTTGCGAACTAATCGTTAAACACTTAATCAGTAGATGGGCATCAGGCTTCATACCACGCAACATTCAAAGGGTCGAGTTCTTCTAACAGATCGAGTTCGTCATGGAACGAGTTTTATAAGGGGCGAGTTTGTTTCCGGTCGAGTTTTCCAGCATTCTCTGCTGCTAGACAGCAGCCTTCTGTTCAGAGGTCTAATAATGTATAAACGGTAATATGCCTGTCTGATAAGAGCTCTTCATTGATGGGCGATATGTGGGACGATCCCTGCCTTCGCCATCTAAGGGCATATGATGCCTTAAGGCATCAACCAGCAGGTGGCAAATGATGCCTCAAGTCATCATTTGCATTATGAAAAAAACATTAAGAAATAATGTATCAATAAATTTGAAATTTGCACAGAATGATATTTTTCTATCTATAGAAATATGGCGTATTATAGAGAGATATGGTTAGTGTGACTGAATGGAATCTGTTCCTCGATATTGTGGTCGGAAATACTCCCCGAGTTCGAAGAACGAGGGGACTATTTTTAACCACAATATCGAGGAACAGATTCCATTCAGACCCGCTCACTGTGTCTCCTTATTAATAAATACCGAAAAATCATTAAAACGCCATTTTAGAACTCACTGTCTCACGGTATCGAACTACGGTAAGGTACTAAAAATCCCCGAACATTCACCTTGATGGATAGTTCACCGGTGTTCCGCTTAGTGGCGCCTCCGCGATGACGTCAGAACGTCGTTATGGAGAGTGATAGCTGGGGGTTTGTGCAGAGATTATTGAGCACATCTCTCACAAAAGATCTGCTTGAAGAGTGAGCGGCAGTGATGACGTCACACAGTAACTTTTGCCGAGAATTCAAGTGTACGGACGGTTGCGTTTTCTTTCATGTATTCTAGTGTGATGATGTCTGTAGGCCATGTTTTTACGATGCTTACCATTTGTTTGTTTATTTTACGTTGATTTCGGGTCCGTGTGTATTGTTTGGGGGATCATATACTTCTAAATAAGGGAAACGTCCGCCATTTTGTTTGTTATTTTTTTCTCTGATTGTGAACAAGTCCTGTGGTACGGTGGGTAGTAATATGTCCTTATTACGCTATTACGCTACGGCCGAACGGAATTTATACTGCTAGTGCGTATAAATGAGACATTCTTGCACGGGTATACATAATCTATCACATGATGAACCCTTAAATTCTAGGTTTAGAGGACAATGCACCCGTCCCCTAGAAGTATATTTACTAGTACGTTACGCCCATTCAAGTGACAAGTTGCCTCGTTCAATGACTCGTATCTCAGAATAAACTGGTAAAACATTTAAGGGTCAATAAAGTTTGTTTTTTTAGAAGAGTAAAAGTCTGTTTTTGTATAGTTCTAAGGATTCATGTTTTTTTTTGCAAAAATTCGTTCTATATATATACTCTAAATGACCTATTATACCTAATTGTATAGTATATCAATGGAAATTATCTCAAAGAGAAGTGTGGCTAAACTCGTGATAATTCATTAGCTTTAATTATACCTATTATCACATTGAATACCAATATCAACATATAATTGACGTATAGTCTCTCACACTGTCTTGAATGAGACATTTAATGTAAGTAGGAGGCAATCAGGCATCTGTGGGACTTCCTATAATTAGTTTTGGGTACAGATACTTTATTGACCCCTATGGTTTACAATAGCATTCTTTTACCATGGCACTGGTCAATAATTCGTTGTCAATAAAGACGGCAGCCAGTTATAGGGTATATATATAGACTATGATCCATGGGGGCTGCCATGACGTCCCCCGAGTAGGTGTTCTTCACTGATGGAGGTGAAAAAGAAGTGAGTAATAATACAGGTGTTGCCGTTCAGCGCCGCCTAACGGCCCACTGTCTAGTTACGCGGCCGCTCGGACAAACACGACGGAGTCCGGCAGCATGTATATAGAGACACACAGCAATCACACCTAAAGTGTGAACGGTGGGTGTGATTACAGGAGTGTTGTTTTTTCATAGATTAAATTGCTGGAACAAACTAGGATATTGTATCAACGAGTCTGGGTTGTCTAAACTTTATAGTTGATAATCATCTTGGTTTTAACTTGGAGAAAAATAAGCATATTATAGCTAGGACTGCCAATGTATTAGTGTGTATGCAGTTTTGGTGTCCCTGTGTTATCTAAGCTATATCTAAAGTATCATGGAGGTGATATGCATGTATGATACATCAAATTGTAGCTGGAATACCATAGAATACGATAAAATCATTGTTATTTCTCTGAAAATAAGATACATGGGTCTTATGAACGTATTACGCTCATATACTGATAGATCCAATGCTAAAGAATACGTTGCCAAGTGAATGTTTGGCTTCAGCCGTGGCGTAGCTAGGCAGATAAGGTGCGACACCGGCCTACGGAAAAAGGCCTATTGGGAAGTGTCACAACTCTAGCCTTGCTTACATATGTATATTAAGTGTTCCATGTGAAAAACATCATGTCCGGGTTTAATCATTATTTCATCATGCTCTGGGATGGGTGTAGAGAGTCAAGGGAACCATGGTTAAAAATTGAAAGATAATTGAATTTCATTAGAACAAAGAGCCATAATATAGATCTGTCCCCCCAAAGGGCCGGCCAGACTGCTAGCCACCTAGTGAATCCTTCATGAACTAACAATGGCTCTGTCCCCTGTAACTTTGGCTTTAACCATTGCTGATTTTCAGCAGGTTTCGTGATAACAATCAGATAATGTATATACTTGTCTGCTTATTGTATCAATAAATCAAAATGACATAGTATATTTCTGAAATCTCTCTCTATATATATTTATATAGAACGTCCTGACCATGCTGTACAATTCACAGAACGAGCTGGCAATTTACGGTTTGTACGGACCGAGGCATTTATGCCGAGTTCTGTACAAACCGTAAATAATCATCGAGTTCTGTGACTTGTACAAGCATGGTTGGACGTTATATATTTACTATATACCCAAATTTAAAAAAAAATTCATTAATTTAATTTTTAACAACTGATACGTTAATAAATGTGTATGGCAAGGTGGTCCGTATTTTAGTGTACGGACCAGCGGTCCGTACAGTATTTTTACGTCATATGCCGAAACGGTGCGTATTTACAGTATATACGGCATGGGTATATAGTAAAGTAATAAAACGATGTTCCTGTAAACGTAAACATTTCGATCCGAACTCGGGCCCTAGCACGTTTACAACGAGGTGTTTACACCGAGTTGTAAATGGGTAAATGTAGTATATCGCGACTCCGGCCCACTATGGTGCGTTTCGTCGTACTGCAAGATTCTAACGTGTATGTAACTAACTCGCCGCACCCCGCTAGGCATGCATATTCGACGTCATCGCGACCAAAAACAACATGTCGGAGGACGTCGAATCGCGATTTTAAACTCGCGATACACGCCCCCCGTTACGACTACAAGTGCATACATACTGACCAAATATCGAAGTAGCTAACAATTTGGATTCACCAGACACCGTTTAAACTGCTCATATATGTAAAATTGATCGATAATAACAACACGCCGTTCGACTTGGAGCGCAACGGGCGACGCACAGACAAGTTTACACTGATTCCCGGGCGGTTCTCCTACCCCTCTCCAATCGCATTCTCTGTTAACTGCACGCTTACCGAATAACAACCAAACATCCGTTCGGCGAGTGACGGTATTATCGCGCATGCGCAACGCGCACATCCTGCGCAACTTCCGGTTCGTAGCAGACAGTGTCAACATGAAGCGATTGTCACTCGACAACGCGATAAATGGCGTCTTTCTGATCGAATAAAGGTATGTAATAATAAGAAAACTCCCTGACTGTGGCCAGAACTATGTCTTAGTTCTCGGTCACCTATCGCCGACGTTCGCCCCTTCGCCTACAGCGTCAAGGGGAACGTCGGCGATAGGTGACCTCGAACTAAGACATAGTTCGGCTACAGTTAGGGCGTTTTCTCCAAATAAGTCATCAAAATGTTGTTTTTTCATCAATTTAAGGTATATAATATGCAAATGTCCTCACTGTGGACGAAACGCTTCTCGTTCTCGGTCAGTCATCGATTTCATACTGCCTTCCGCCTATGGCGTCAGGCAGTAGGAAATTGAAGACTGACCTCGAACAGGAACCGTTTCGTCCACAGTAAGGACCTTTCCTAATATTACCATACAACAACTGATTGCAAACTCCCTTTTCTTTTATCAATGGTATTCCGGCGTTATGCATGTTTTTAACACACTTGGTGTGAACCCGTTTCATTAATATTGAGCTTCATAACATTTTCAAATGTTAACAGGAAAAGTATCTCGATAATGATTACACTTGTCTTGGTTTTATCATGCTCGGTTTATAAAAAGTGACCCTAATAACTCTGTATATGAACGATTAACATCAAAATGACTCCAGGATATTGTCTTCGAGTAAAATATGGTTGTCCCCGCAATCTCTAAATCAAAAACTGATTTTTAAGTTATATACATCTACCACAGCATTTAGCGATCAACTTATTCAAATTGCAGGAAACTTACATGGGTTTTGATTTTGAAGACAAATTGTCCGAATTGCCTTTAAAGCCACGCGTACATTAGCAAAGTACCAACAACAACAACACCCACCGGAAGTGACTATTCAGCATGGCGTCTGCTAAAATCTCGTCAAATCTCGTTAAATCCCGCGCTGCTGGCGTCATTCCCGTTCTTCCCACCAGGTGGTAGGCAGAGCGGAGTGTAGGTTTGTGATAGACTAGCTCCAGTCCCTGCATCCTATGGCTACCCCTCTACCTACCCTACCCCTCCTTACTGAATGAATAATCTAGGATCGTACATGAAGACCAATTTCTGCAGCTCGTACAAAGGTTATCGTTTAATTTCATTTAATTCTGTTTGCTAAGACAGTCTTAGCCGTTCGTGAGGTCGTCCATAAGCGTTGAATAAAGTTGACCCACATCGACCCTGGGTCTCTATGGCATACAGAAAAGAGTCTACATGTAGGATCTTAGATTATTAAACGGGCCCCAGCATTCCAGGATTCAGGACTCGACCTGTCAGAGGACGGGGACATGGTGTAATGCATTATTAAAGTGGGAAACACACTGTACGATTTCGTCCCCACCGATTAACTCCCTAAATCGGAAGGGCACTTTAACTTGTCTGAGGCAAATTTGTGCTTAGCATCGACCATCACAGCAGGATTTATAGATGGGGGTGGTGGTCATTATTGGGAATCATTCGTAAGCAAATTCTGTTCACACTGGACGACTGACTTCCGAGATTTGAGGCCATCGATAAAGGAACAGCCAATACATCTTAGTATATGGGAACGAAATCGGTGAGCGGGCCTCAGTCTGTGTGTGGCAGGGGCATTTCTGCTCACCCAACAACTAACTATGGGCCCAAATCGGTAGGCATCACAGGGGGGGGGGGATTTCTTAAACTCTGTTGTCTGCAACAACGGGAAGGAACAGGTTCCTTAATTTATCGGTCCCGATTTCGGAACATTGTCAGCGACAGAGGTACATCGCCACGGGTGGGATTTCCAAATCTTAGGCAAATTACTGTAGGGGGGTGCCACACTGGCCGACACATTTTTTAGGCCTCGCCTGAGCTTACGATTGTTCTTTTGTCGCCGAGAAAGGAACAGTCATGTTCCGAAATCGTACAGTGTGTATGGGCTCTTAAGTTTGAGTATTTATTGAACATTCATAATCGAAGACTTGAGCAAGTCTAGGTGTGTGGGTGTGTGGGTGTGTAGGTGTGTGGGTGTGCGCATGTACGTGGGTTGCTTTTGATCGTGAGACTCCCCCCCCCCTCCCACCCGAGTCCGCGCATGCGCATGTGTTCTAACACGTACTTTGATCTGGGATGCGTGCGGAGTGGGACGTAGGTCCGGTGACTCCCCACCCCCCCAGCCCACGACCCCCACAACACACACACTGCTACTTACTAACGATCAGCCCTCACCCTCACCCCCACCCTCCCTCCCAGCCTCTGACCAACTCTCACTGAGTGCCACCCACTCGTTGAAACTCCGAGCAGCTCTTGGGACACCACGTAGGATGTTCGGACGAGGTCGGGAGGCCTGCGACACCTCAGCCCACCACCTACGCCGCGACCGGGCCATATAAACGTCGCTCACTGAAGTAACGCCAGGTACAAGCCCAGTTATCGCCAGAGGTCACGTGCGAGCTCTCGCGAGAGTTTACGTGAGGGGAGGACTGAATTAGCGAGCGATTCTGTCACTGCTCAGTGAACGATAACTTGTTGTGAGAAAGTACTTCTAGCGCCGACGCCGCCGGATAGTGGTTAGATAAGAGGAACATCAAGGAGAGCTGAGACCTATAGGAGCCCAGGAACTCTACCGTGAGGTACCACACATTGTTCGTACACGACTGGGAGTATATAATTACAGGTAAACCCAACTGAAGTGGAGGTACCGATTAGTTACCATCTTTACATTGGAGACTCCATATACTTCATCCAGGATGGTACCTCAGACTGCCACACACAGGTTCTGGCCGGTAACAAGCGGACGGACGCTGCTACTGGTCCTTCTCGGCACGGCGTGGTTCCTCAGCGTCCCGTCGCACGGCGCTGCGTCCGGGAACGCTGAGCAGGCGTTCCGATGCCGAGCGTACTGCGCGTCCCTCGGCGCTATCGGGCAGGAGTGCATCGACAATATGTGTCGGACCATGTACCGAAGCCGCGTCAGTCGCTTCGGTAAGCGCGGGTCCTCCGGCGCGGGGGCTCTGGGGTTCTTCGGGCGGCCGTACCCGCCCAACGCGCCCAGCCCGCTCCTACTCACAGCAGGCATAAGCGACCAGGAGCACGGCGCAGGGGGCCAGCGTGACGACGGAGAGGTCCACCAGCGGAGGGTTCAGGGAAAGAGGACACACCAGGACCCAGCGGTAGATATGACGTCAGTGAGACGCCGCGTCGTGGCCCTCATGGAGAGGGAGACTTCCGGTATGCCGCGTACGACCGACTTCCTGCGGAGACTACGTGAGTAATCCGCCATTTTGTGATCTTATAGGCCCTTTTCCGCCATGTTGTGATCTTACAGGCCCTTTTCCCGCCATTTTGTGTTCCTATAGGCCCTTTTGCGCCGTTTTGTGATCTTATAGGCTCTTTTCGCCATTTTGTGATCTTATAGGCCCTTTCCCGCCATTTTGCGATATTATAGGCCCTTTCTGCGCCATTTTGTGATCTCATATGGGCTAGGAGAACACATAAAATCCAAACCATTTTTGTCGGCCAATGGAAACGCGCCTTTTTCATAATTTGTTCCCGATTCATCCCAGCCATCGGCTCGTGGAACAAAATGTCGATGTCTTATACCACACCAAGACCTCGGCATGCAGACTCTTCCCGATCACACCTCCGCCTTTTATAGGGGGCTATTTAAACGACCTGCTCAGAATCGGGAACAGCCGGTGAAGTGCGTACATCAGAATCTTGAGGTCGGTGAGAGTCAGTTATATCTGACATGGTAATAATGCCCGACACTCAGGAAGGGTAATGCAATCGGGTCGGTGAAGTGTGTTCATTGCCCGATTGACGCCGATTGTCACAGACCAGGCGGATCCATCGGGCAAAGGTAGAATCGGGCACAGCTGTCGGTTCGATGTCACTTCTAGTGCAGCATGAGGCTTCCAGGCACTTCTGTTGTTACTAAAGCATGATGCATCAAGGCATTCATGTGGTTATTGCAGATAATGACTCCAGTCATTGCTTTAGTTATTGCAGAAAATGCCTCCAGGCATTCCTGTGGTTACCGCAGCATGATGCTTCCAGCAAAGGAAGTGGTTACTACAGCATGATGCCTCCAGCCATTATGCGTCAACTACAACTACACCCACTAGTATAAGAAAATATCCTTATGATTTCCAATGAATGTTCATTTTTCACAATGCAATCACATTTAGTGTGCATGTAAGGCAGCCCTGTAAGCCTTTCCACATGCCGATGTTTGGATCCCGATAAATTTGTCGTTTACCAGCGACCGATTTAGGAACCTTTCATATATAGGAAATCTAGAATGGCAACCAAAATATTAGAGTATTCTGAAACCGTCGCCGCTGAATTTAACACGGGTTCATTTTGTCGTGGATGAATTTGATCAAGAAGGTGCAGAAGCCAATAAGAGATACGCTTATTTTGTATTTAAAGTCCAGAAGAAATTTCCGATGAAATATCACATCGCGTCGCAAAGAAACGTTAAATCGCAGTATTGGATTCGGTTTTACTGAAGTAGTTTTCGATAAACACCGATGCACTCAGATAAATAAAATGGTCTCTTCGATTTCTAAGCATATTTATAGGTTCGCTCTGTGTTATATGACCTTTCTAGTTGTTTGCATAATACTTATGGCCTCTTCTTTATGGTTATGTACATGTAAAGCCATATAGCCATTATCATTGACGATGATAACATAAGGGAAAAGCCCATGGAAAGCTCCCTTTTATCATAAGAATACCCAGAAAAGTACCCTTAAAACTTGTATTAGACCCAGAATCCACTGAGCTCAAAATGGTCTACGATAGGCCTTACGATGTACCTAAAAACTAATTACGATGCACGCTGTTCTTCCTCGTGTAGACGTTTGAGTAAGATTAAAGAAGAAACCAACAAGTTTTGGTCAAAGTCGTCATTCTCAACGAGTTTGATGCTGTGTGATTTGAACGAGGCGATAGCCAAGTGCATATCACATAGCATTCAAACGAGTTGGAGAATGACTTCTTTGACCAAAAGGAGTTGCTTTTTGTATTTATCTCACCCATGTACACACTAAAATAATGGACAATACACAGGATATAAACCATGGAGAACGGACTGCAGTACTTGTATGGGCATGGAGAACGAGTTCCCAATGTTAAGCCTGTGGACATTTATTCCAGGGGTGAGATAAAAAGATGTTCTCAATCGTCTATAATGTTTGACATTACGCATTGTAGTACTTCGGGAGTTCTTAAATTGCTCTAATTGGTCAGCGGACGAAAACGGTGTAGATTTTATGTGTTCTCTATTAGCTATTTCCATTATATGTCAGCAGTGCTAAAAGGTCCATCTATGGTTCCTGACTGTTGATCGGTGATGGCCAATGGAAATGGGCGTTTAGGAGAACTAAAAAAAACTACACCATTTTCGTCGGCCAATGGAACCGGGCCTTTACCCTGTGTACACCGGTACCGACCTGCTTCCTAGTCCGTTTACAGACCGCGCCGCCTCAGGCTTACAATCTGTAAGGGTCTAACAGAGCACGGCTACCATTTGCCTGTTCCCTCTGTCTAATGGCAGAAAGGAATTTTGCGATTGGCTGTTCTAATTTTAGAGCTAACTCAAACCACTTGTTACTGGCAAATCAGTCGGGGCAGGTTAACACCAGCAGAGGCAGGAATTCCTGACTCAAAATGGCAGCGCATAACAGTCTTAGTTTGAGCCTGTGTGCCCTGGCCCTGGCGAAAACAGACTGTGTAAGAGTCTACCGGCTTCCAAGAGGGTAACGATAGACTCTTCTCATTTACCCTGATATACCTATTTCCCAATAAACTTTACTTTCTCTCTATTAGCCAGAGGGGGTTCTAATGCGTTCTGCCACCAAATGGCAATCTCGCTTTAGAAAGCTGAGATTGAATCCAATGTAAGAAACATTTTCATGAATAAGTCGTACAAGAGAGGTTCTATATCAAACAGCTGCCTAATGAATGTTGTCTAATGTTGTCCAGAGAGCAAACTCATTCTTACACAGTCTCTCGCTATTGACATCTGAACGTTGTCAGGTGATGTAAAATTCACGAATCGTCGCCTATAACCGTCTAGTATAAAGGCTCGGTAACATAAACGAGCATTAAAACACGTCCATCAGTGTCTTTTTGTGGGTCCAGCGCAATGTACGGCAAGGAAATAAGGTAACGTGGGATTCACACGATGAGATTCATGTACCTCACAGGGTGTTTTAACTAAAGAGGGATTCACACGATGGGATTCATGTACCTCACAGGGTGTTTTAACTAAAGGGGGATTCTCACGATGGGATTCATGTACCTCACAGGGTGTTTTAACTAAAGAGGGATTCACACGATGGGATTCATGTACCTCACAGGGTGTTTTAACTAAAGGGGGATTCTCACGATGGGATCCATGTACCTCACAGGGTGTTTGTCCTAAGTGGGATTCTCACGATGGGATCCATGTACCTCACAGGGTGTTTTAACTAAAGTAGGATTCAAACGATGGGATTCATGTACCTCACAGGGTGTTTTAACTAAAGTAGGATTCACACGATGGGATTCATGTACCTCACAGGGTGTTTTAACTAAAGGGGGATTCTCACGATGGGATCCATGTACCTCACAGGGTGTTTTAACTAAAGTAGGATTCACACAATGGGATTCATGTACCTCACAGGGTGTTTTAACTAAAGTGGGATTCTCACGATGGGATCCATGTACCTCACAGGGTGTTTGTCCTAAGTGGGATTCACACGATGGGATCCATGTACCTCACAGGGTGTTTTAACTAAAGTAGGATTCACACGATGAGATTCATGTACCTCACAGGGTGTTTTAACTAAAGTGGGATTCTCACAATGGGATCCATGTACCTCACAGGGTGTTTGTCCTAAGTGGGATTTACACGATGGGATTCATGTACCTCACAGGGTGTTTTAACTAAAGTAGGATTCTCACGATGGGATTCATGTACCTCACAGGGTGTTTTAACTAAAGTGGGATTCACACGATGGGATTTATGTACCTCACAGGGTGTTTGTCTTAAGTGGGATTCTCATGATGGGATTCATGTACCTCACAGGGTGTTTGTCCTAAGTGGGATTTACACGATGGGATTCATGTACCTCACAGGGTGTTTTAACTAAAGTGGGATTCTCACGATGGGATCCATGTACCTCACAGGGTGTTTTAACTAAAGTGGGATCCACACGATGGGATTCATGTACCTCACAGGGTGTTTTAACTTAAGTGGGATTCTCACGATGGGATTCATGTACCTCACAGGGTGTTTGTCCTAAGTGGGATTTACATGATGGGATTCATGTACCTCACAGGGTGTTTTAACTAAAGTAGGATTCACACGATGGGATTCATGTACCTCACAGGGTGTTTTAACTAAAGTGAGATTCTCACGATGGGATTCATGTACCTCACAGGGTGTTTGCCCTAAGCGGGATTCACACGATGGGATTCATGTACCTCACAGGGTGTTTAATTAAAGTGGGATTCTCACGATGGGATCCATGTACCTCACAGGGTGTTTTAACTAAAGGGGGATTCTCACAATGGGATTCATGTACCTCACAGGGTGTTTTAACTAAAGTAGGATCCACACGATGGGATTCATGTACCTCACAGGGTGTTTTAACTTAAGTGGGATTCACACGATGGGATTCATGTACCTCACAGGGTGTTTTAACTAAAGTGAGATTCTCACGATGGGATTCATGTACCTCACAGGGTGTTTGCCCTAAGCGGGATTCACACGATGGGATTCATGTACCTCACAGGGTGTTTTAATTAAAGTGGGATTCTCACAATGGGATCCATGTACCTCACAGGGTGTTTTAACTAAAGGGGGATTCTCACAATGGGATTCATGTACCTCACAGGGTGTTTTAACTAAAGGGGGATTCTCACAATGGGATCCATGTACCTTACAGGGCTCAAAATCTCATGCGATTTTGTTCCTTTTTAGGGGGAAATTTCGCTTACAATTACAGGGGAAAACATGTCTCCGGGAAATGGAACCCTAAAATTCAGACGAAGAGATTGTGAGTACAGAATCTCAACAGGATTTTTCTCAGAAAAACGCCCTGGGAGGTACATAAATCCCATCGTGTGAATCCCACTTGGGACAAATCCTGCTGAGATTCTGTACTGGACCACCATTTCCTCATCTGCATTGCAGGGTTTCAATTTCCTGAGACAAGTTATCTTCCCTGCGACAATTAGCCCTTACCAGGTACAGAATCCCATGAGTATTGATTTTAAACACGTTTAAAATTTACAGGGGCATTTTGGTGAGACAAATGGAACTGGTACAACCATGTACTTTCCTTAGCCAATAGAAGGCGATAAAGCATAAATACATGTTTGTACCACCTCTCAACTCAAGGGTACTTCAGTCCCAGGGTGTGATTATGTACCAGGGACCTGTTTCAAAACCATAGACTTAACCCACGTTTTGAAACAGCTCCCAGGTGTGTGAATCAATGTGAGTCAAATACGCCATTTTTCCTTGAGACTGATGAAAGCACTTTACCATGAGAATTTTGTACCAACCGAGAATTGTATGGGACTAGGGGAAAGGTGTGAAGTACACCAGCCTCAGTGAATGCCATTTCAAAAGGAACAGAATCTCATGAGATTCTGAACCCTGAGAGGTATATGAATCCCACCGTGTGAATTCCACGTTCACAGCTTAACCCCCAAGATGTAATCTCCAGAGAAAATAAAAGAATATCTAGGAGAAATTGATATGGCGAGGACGTAGCCTTGGACTAAACCTTTTGATTAAAATGTTGTTTAAAAGTAGTTTTTAATTTAATTTTAAACGGGATACTAAGTAAAGTACAGATTAATATCTACCTACGTTTTTCGTCATTGATTATTGATACGTGTGGGTGATGAGTTTACGAGGCGGACACGGCTACGTGAAACTCATCCAGTTTATTGCAATATTCAGGGAATTCAAATTGCTACCTACTATATCGAAAAAAAATATGATTCTGGTAGAATCCGCTTGAATTTGCTCCCGCACATAGAGACAGAGTGAACACGACCTATGTTTGGAGAATGAAGACCCACGAGAGTGAGATTCTCGTGCAGTGAAAAACTCGAAACTGTTCTTCTTTTTTGTAGGACTTTACTCAGACAAACCTCTTCTCTTATGATTCATTTCAAGCCATACCGAAATCAAAGTTTAATATTGTAGTTTTCTGATCGACATTTCTCGTGGCAAACCAATGAGATCTCAACTTTCGCCGGTAGCCCTTTCAAAACTCCGCTGATTCCCCTCCCCCCACCCACCACCATAGACTTCTACAAGAACCTAAGTATTTGGCAACCCTCAAGCATCTGACGATTTGGAGCAGTCGGCAGAGGTGTTCGAATCCCGCTCCTGGCAATCCGACTTTTCATTTTTCTCGGACTCGACGAAGTCGCTAGTATTGTCAATAACGCACACAATATTTACAAAATCAGTTTTGTGATCGGTAAAAGAAGTTTTGCTTATAAATGGGCAAACAGGGATACAGAGTTGGGAGGGCTGTGGTGGTCTCTTCAGCTGTTGCTCCATTACTGTTACGAATTCTGGAAGTGCTGGAACCTGGGAATGACCCAGATTGTGCTGTGTTAGTGCAAAAGTCTGTAGAAACACTGACACTATTGGGCGATCATCCAATGAGATTAACCGCTGGAGATTGTTATCACCAGAATTACGTTCTACACCCAGTCATATTGAGTTTAAAAACATTCATATTGAGTTTAAAAACATTCTTAAACTTAATTTAAATCAAAGTATACCCTAGGGTTGGACTGCTACAATTGTCCTCATACTGATGATTATGTTATAGATTATCAAGTATCGTGACCTTGTCTACTAGGTCATGGAGTATCTCTATATCACCGGAGCTGGAGGTTTTTTTTCTGTCTGTGATCTGAGTGTGTACCGCTAGTGGTGGAATATGCAACCCTGTATTTAATTATCTTGTATACATGTTGTTTGTTACTAATATTATACCTCTGGGAAAGTATAATTGTAACGCGGAACTGGCCGTGCATTAAAACCAGCAAGATGCATTGCTGAGCTTCGACCAGTATAAATAAAGGAATAAAAAAAAAATATATATTGTAGGCCTTCTGCCCGTGACCGGTCCATTCAATAGCCAAGAACAATGGAACCAAATAGTTCAAATTTCTTTCAGGGACAAATCTAAAGGACAATTTACCAAAAAGAAATGAACTGGCAAAAACTGTCAAAGTCCTGTTAGACCAACAGAGACAGAGGGGGTTCAACGTTAACACTGGGAATGGTCAGGAAAGCACTCACATAAGGCCCGTTTCCATTGGCTGAGGAAAACGGTGTAGACTTTTTTAGTTCTCCTAAGAGTCCATTTCCATTTTGCTTAAGCAGTGCTAATGATCCACTCCACTGAGCCCTGTATGAAGTACGTAGATCGGTGACGGCCAATGGAAATCGGTTTTTAGTAGAACTAAAAAATGTACACCTTTTTAGTCAGCCAATGGAAACGGGGCTATAAGCCAGTACTGGGGCTGTGGGCACAGCACACCAAATGTATTACCAGGGCCCCGTTGCTCCACGTTTACGACAGAGTTGGGGATCACAGAATAGCGATTCGAGGGCCTAAACATTGCTCCTGAAATTTTGCGGATCGCGTTGTAATCGCATAGGCACATCGCTGCGTAAAATACTACTTTTTGCGATACTTATTATGCGGACCTTCACAGCACTGCGGATCATATCGCTGTGGGTTAAATACAGCCTTATCTGATATTTCAAATAACGATCTATGGTGGCACCACCAACCCCCGCCACTTGTTCTTCTACCTATACGAAATAGCGATCCACACCACCAGGTGTCAGAACTCTAGTGCCATCTGTACTTGATTAAAGAACTGATGAATCTTCCCCTGTCTCATTCAATACGTGCCACTGAAATGCTGTATCACTATGATATCGTAAAAATTAGCGATACAGCGTGAATATAGGGATACGATCTGATATTAAGAGAGCATGATATGATCTGATATTAAGAGAGCTTGGAAGAACGACAAATTTGTCGAATGCAAATTTAAAGAAAAAAAAGCAACCCTTTTTCAGTTGTATCATAAAATTGCGATCCGACTATAACCAATAGTCTCAGGGAAATGGAGTCATAACCAATGATACCAGAAAAACAGGAGCAACGTTGCTCAGAGACAATAATAAGAGTGGTGGACTGAGGAAGAACAACACGTTCATGGGAGTACTATTAAATGCACATGTTTGTCGAGATTGGATTGGCAGAACTGTTGTAAAACAGAAACTCAATAAAGACGCTTTAAAAAAAAGTACAACCTAGACGCGAGGCGAGGAAAAAAAATCAAAGTGAAACTCCAAAGACATAGAACGGAAAACTTCAATAACTCTCCGATATATCAACGAACAAAATACTGGGATAGACTACCTGCAGCAGTTCAACACCTACCAACAAGAAATGTCTTTAAAGCAAACATGAAACAAATTCTACAAAGAGTTCTAACTGAAGAAGATATACGTTTACCAAGATCATAAGATCAGTATATTTCTAGGTTATTTCCAACGACTGATTAAAGGATTTTGATATTGAACATCGTTAGATAAAACTAACCTCTCAGATCACAAGATCGAAATTGTAATGGTATACTGTATTTTCCCAATTACTAGTCCTGTCTTTTTGTACTGTGAATGTCCATGTCTTTGTCTTGTACACATGATCTACTGTCCAATATGACTTCAAAGTGGAAGGTGGCCCTCTTTGTTTATCGTGAAATTTTTTGTGAAAAAGAAAGCAAAAAAAACAAAAAAAGGACAGCGGAACTGCAGATTGGGGGAGAGGTAAGAAAGCCTTCTCATACAGTAAGTTAAAGTGACCAACCTTTTTCCTCTGATACCTGTATTCTTGTGACAAAGGGTAGTGTTGAATGTGCAGACAAATGGAAGAGAGTGACAAAGGACAAATGGGTTATGGACCAGGTGAAAGGGATCTTGTACAGGTACCTGATCAACCAGTGATACTAGATTTAAGTAAAAATATGATCAACAAATTTTTTATCATGAAGTAGCAGATCTCAAAAAGGTGCTTGAAAAACATTCTATAACCAACTAAACCTTCCAAAAGGATACACATTTTCCACATGTTTCCATTTTAAATTTGAAACTAACTAATCCAACTAATCTCTTAATGAAACACTCCAAAAACTGTAAAACGTGCAAGGTGACCAGACTCAATCTCCTCTGGAAATATCTAAACCTCCTATTCATGTGCAAATTCGCTCTTAACCAAACTCTAATTGTTAATCTGCAGACCAGGCTTAAGGTCAAAAGTACAGTACAGCTGAAACATCCTAAAACCTCATTTTTTAAACATGGTCCAGTGTACTTTGGCATGACAGCATGGAACAAGCTACCTTCTATCATGCAGGAAGGATCCTTGTACCTGTTCAAAAAAAACCATGTTAAAATGAAAGTTCTGGAAATCTAAGTTATCATAGCTGTTCACCTTATATGCAAAAGAGTAAAAAATCTTTAGGTGCCTAGAATAATTACCGAAATTATGTTGGCATACCTAAAATAATTTCACCTCATTTTATTTTTATGTACATAGTGTATACCTGTACCAAGTAAAGTTGATGGATAGTTACTGTGAGACACTCTAATGCTGTAAGTGTGTGTTGCTAGAGTACCTGATCTACAGAGGCCAGTATGTACTCTTTTAAAGTGCTTAATACAAAAAAACAAAGAAAATTAAAGTTAGACCACGTCAGAGAGGCAATGGATTAGTTGACAAGGGAGACTTATCTGGCAAGAATAGATCTTAATGAGGCTAACCACTCGCAAAGTGTGAGGGAAGAATCAAGAAACAAGTCGTTAGTTTCGAGCTACATCAGGTAGAATATACAGGACCACCATGTGTTTCTACTCAGACAACAAATTGAGAAAATTGAGGAAATCATAGGTCAGGCAGGTAAGAAGGTATTTAGAGTACTAGTGTGCTTAGGTGTCATGGTTAACTTTAGCAAAACGCACTTACTTTGGCCCGTTTTATTTTTATCTCTCGTTGGGGATGACAGGCCCGACGAAGGAGACCTCAACGGACGACCTATTGGACGAGAGCTCGTCAATCGCGTTTTATTTCCCCTATCGTCCATAGGGAGAGGAATCCTCGTTCATTGTCTTGTTCGAGGGGTCCCGAGGACAAAATAGGCCTAGAATAGAAAATATTTGCTCTTGAAACAAATTATTTCCAACTTATGGTTTTCTCATGCGTGAGTCATTATGATAGGTATACGATTGTTACTGATGCGTTTACTTTGAATTAGTTGAGAATTAATGGCTTCTTCTTTCCTCCCTTGAATATGCCTTGCAGGACAATAAAGAAATTGATCAAGGACAAGCCAGAAGAGCTGCTGCTGTTTCCAGAGTGGGTCAACAAAGACATGGTATTGGCTCTTACCAAAAGTAGGATGACCGAAAGATACTTGCACTTTCCAGTGGTTGAAGGGACAATAACTTGGCCAAGGAGACAAAGGACAGGCTTTCCTCTGCAGGGAAGGTACTGTTTAAAGAATTGCCACTATCGTAGTAGGTAAAGTATTCACCCCTGATCTCTATCCAGGGGTGAACAGCAGTTCTATGTTAATAGGCAAGGCACCCTGCAGTTTGGGAACCATCGAGGAAGACTGAACAAAATGGCTGGACTTGAGAACCAGCCAAGCTCCACTGGAAAACTACCTCTAAATGCACAGTTATAACATACGAGACAGCTGTTTTGAAGGTTGGCAAGGACAAATGGGTATATACTTATTGATTTGATTTTTTTCATATATGTCAGAGTGTGCGCAGTATGAAATGACGACCCCGGTGGAGGGCTCTATGGCAGAGGAACCCGGCCCTGTTTGGGCCAGGGCTGGGTACACTGGCTACTATCGTGGAAGTGCGGCGAGAGCTGGTTTGCTGGAGGTCCACCTGGAGTGCACTCAACGCTTCCTGGTCAGGCGCCACTTGTACCCGGTATGGGTCAGTTTTGGTGGCCAAAGTATGTCTTTCAGCTTTTTTTACAAATCAATGGAGAACCACCGAGCAACAAAACAATCCTCAACAGACTGTTGAAAGGGTTCTATGGACTTAAGCCCACTAGAACTATGTACCTGGACACTTTTGGACATTTTATGGCACTGGCAAAGAACAATATATAGTTGCAGAATAGTCCATCCAAGGCCTAGTGTCTAGAAGGCCTTGGCAATTGTCATGGAGGATATGTTTTTAGAACTAAGAACGATAATTACTGATGGACGAACGGGCGATACTGATAGAGATAAGGGTTGTCCTTCCATAAGACCGATGGAAGGTAAAGGACAGGCCTGTGGACGATGTGGTTCACGATTAAGAGTTTTTAAAACACACCACTGATTAGCACCACCAGCAGTTAGTAGGAACCTTCATAGACAGTGCCCCTCAACCTCTGTGAAGGTCTGCAACCATATGTGTCAATCAAACAAGAGTATTCACCAAGATGTCTCTACTTAGTATGATCCAACTTATCAAATGAAAATGGCAATATTGTGGTACACCCCCTCTGTGATTATGCTAACTCTTCGGCGAGAGAACGCCTCTGGGACCCAGGGAAGGTGTTACAAATGTTAGATTCGTGATCTACTGAAAGACCTTCTGTGCTATTCCTGCTTGGTACGGACGGACAAACTTAGTTTTGTAAAGAGTTGATGTCATCAGATTGCTAGAAGTATTTCGGTCAGTTCAGTTAAAAGCTAATCATCAAAGTTCAAATCAGTCAGTAATAAAGTCGTCTGATGCCAAGCCCATACGTTGTACAGCCGTAAACTGTCTTACCAGAGGACATCAAGGGACACAGTTTCCAGATATGTAAGATGGGTACTGTATGAAGCAAGGGTTGTGTGCTTAGGCCCGGCGTCCACCTACTACGATATGGCTCCGATATGGTCTACGATGCACCTCCCGATAAAAGATCAAAATCGCGTTGGAAGGTCACCTAATATCGGGGCAGTTGACCACGTTTCTGTGATTAGACACCAATAAAAACCCATACAATGCATGGTGGATTGGCATGTCTAGACATGCCTACGATTATGTATCTTACCGATATGTCTCCGACATTGACTTTTTGTATCGGTGCCATATCGGTAGGTCTAAATTTCTATTTTAGTAGGTTGACGCCAGGCCTTACTTGTACTGTCATACAGCAACAAATGCAGGGAGAAGGCGAGATGTGCCATTAAATGTCAATTTATTGGATGGGGCACCTAGGGAGTGTTTTATAACCCTGGCCAATGAGAGTAAATGCTTGAAGGATAGGTTAAGCAATCGGGGCCCATTGAACAATCGAGGGTCGTATTAAAAGGCCCTACGCTGTACGCCAAGGAGCCAATGACTATGTGAGACAACTTCATTCAACACTTATGGGCAACGGCTATGATTGTTTTAGCAAATGTAGTTAAAATTCATTAAACCATGACCCTTGTGTGAGGTACAGAGAAGGGTCTTCATGTATGATCCTACACAATCTAACAGGCCCCAGATTGTAAGGCCCGGCGTCCGCCTACTACGATATTGCTCCGATATGGTCTACGATGCACCTCCCGATATGAAATCAAAATCGCGTTTGAAGGTCACCTAATATTGGGGCAGTTGACCATGTTTCTGCGATTAAACACCGATAAAAACTCCATACAATGCGTGGTGGATTGGCATGTCTAGACATGACTACGATTTTGTATCCGATATGCCTCCGATATTGACTTTTTGTATCGGTGCCATATCGGTAGGTCTAAATTTCTATCGTAGTTGGTGGACGCCAGGCCTAACATAGGTCCCGGTGGACTGTTATCATGGATGATGCAAGGCTCGCCCTGTGGTAATTTGGGAGATCTTACCACACGAAAGTGGGATCTGCTCCACAAGATACTAATTTCTATCCAGTTATGATTCACCTGTTGTTGTATACTAGCTTCCATGATGTCTGTTTGACGCGATAATAGAAATGAGTTTATCGTTGTTTTTTTGGGTGCCAAGAAACTGGATGTTCAACTGTTTGAAATGTCTACTTTGAATAAAGATTTAAAGTCAACTGATTATCAAAAATGCTTTATTTCAACTCCTAACTGATGAGTGCCTTGCATTCAACAACGATGATTATGGTCCTGATAGGCCTTACGATTTACTTCCTGACTAGAATAAAATTTCATCAGGAGGTTAGACGAAACCATGGTGGTGGGCCATATTTCTAAGATTGACTCTACGATAGCGCACAATTGGATACCGAAAGGCTAAGATTGGAAACGCCAATCGTAGAGCTCCTGATAAGATCCAACATGTTGAATTTTCCTTAGCCAATTGTAGCCTATTGGTAGCTAATCATAGCTATGGAGCATGATTCACCGATTGGATCATGATTCAAGGCCTCTTCCAAATACCTCCCGATAGGCTACGATTTCTCCATTTCCAATCGTAGCCTATCAGGAGCTTTATCGTAGACCATCGGAGTTGGTTGGTGCAAGACCTTAGTCTTAATACGAGAGAGATAACCTGGCCCAGGGGACCAGTGCTCCATGTTAAAGGCCAGCCGCCACCTACCACGATGGTCTACGACATACTTCCTGATGGCTACGATTTGAAATGCCCAAATTGTGGCCTATCGGAAGGTCCCCGATAGTTCCATATCGTGGACATGATTTCAAATGGTAAAGCGTAGAAACACCTTGGGAGGACCAAAAACATAAAACATGCTCACGATTGGCTCACGATTCAATTGGTGATTCAATGTAGATCTCAGGCATGATTTTGATATGATGTATACTATAATTCTAGGAATATTGAATGAATCCGAATAACTTTCTACAGGTATTTACAATATATTATGATATCATTTTCAAACACTAAAACAATCAAATTGAGCAATACAACCGTGAAAAAAATGTTGGATTTGATCGGGACTCTATGATTGGTGTTTTCAATCGCAGCCTATCGTGAGGTATCGCAGACATAATCGCAGAAACCTGTTCCACCCACCACGATATTTTCTTACCTCACGATAGAATCGGTTTGGTGTCGGGAAGGCAGTCGTAGGGCCTATCGGGACCAGAATCGTGTCAGGTGGGGGCTGGCCTTAACGATAAGCTTATGGATCGTACAATGACGATTCGAGGGCCTTAACGTTGCCGCAGAAAATTAGCGGATCGTGTCGTGATCGTATAACCCCATCGCCATGTACAAATGCGACATTTAATGATTCTTGTACCTTCATACTAAGGCGGATCGTCCGCGGATTCCATCGCTGCAAATCATAATATATAGGGGACAGAGCCATTGTTAGTTCACGAAGCAGTCACTAGGTAGGTGGTCGGGGGAAAAAACCTGTATTCTGGCTCTTTGTTCTTACGAAATTCAACTGCCTTTCAATATTTTACCATGGTTCCCTTGACTCTCTACACCCAACCCAGAGCAGGATGACATAATGATTAAACCCAAGACATGATATTTTCCATATGGAACACTTTATATAAATATGTGAGCAAGGCTAAAGTTCACCTCCATTAGTGAAGAGCACCTACTCGGGGGGTGTCATGGCAGCCCCCATGGATCATAGGCTATATGCCCTATAGGTTGAGAACGCCTCATCTAATATCACAGACTATCTTCCCCGGGGGGAATCGGGATATAAAGCTCCATTATAGCTCCACTATGGGTAACTGGGAGCCGATTGGTCGGCGACCAAATCAATCTGCAGTGGATCGGCGCAATGGAGTACTGCCTTAAGTGCAGTGACACCTTGAGCCATCATGGATACCTTGAGCCATCATGCATCCTTAGTGCAGTGACACCTTGAGCCATCATGCATCCTTAGTGCAGTGATACCTTGAGCCATCATGCATCCTTAGTGTGGTGATACCTTGAGCCATCATGCATCCTTAGTGCAGTGATACCTTGAGCCATCATGCTTCCTTAGTGCAGTGATACCATGAGCCATCATGCATCCTTAGTGCAGTGATACCATGAGCCATCATGGCTCCTTAGTGTGGTGATACCTTGAGCCATCATGCATCCTTAATGGGTTACCCAACTACAGGCATTCATCATGAATTCAAAGGATTTTCCAATGCATACAGGAAAAATAAAAGAGGTTATATATTTAATATTGAAATATCTTGATATTTCAAATTGATATTACACAAATTTTAGCAATGATGGCATTCTTGCCCTCCGGAAGCATAATAAAGAAGAAACCAACAAGTTTTGGTCAAAGTTGTCTTTTCCACGACTTTAATGTGGAGTGATATGAACGAGGTGACAACTGAGTGAATGTCACTATCATTCAACCGAGTTGGAGAATGACTTCTTTGACCCAAACCAGTTGCTTTCTGTATTTATCTCTCCCCTGTACTCACTAACAGAATCTATGATACACAGCATATAAACCATAGAGAACAAACTGCAATACTCATAGGGGTATGGAGAACGAGTTCCCAATGTTAAGACTATGGGACAAGAATACCAGGAGTGAGATAAAACCTAGGGGCACCCCCACCCTTGTAGCTACTGCTACCCACCAGCCTACTCGTCTGGAGAGGGTTAAGCTGAAGCCGAGTTTACCTGTAGTCTTACAGCCACTATAGCTTAGTGGACACTGCGCCGCGGGTACTCTGATTTTAAATGTCCCCTGCAGTGATTTAGTCTCAGTCCTCGGTGTTCAGAAATGGTCGACCTGGTGAGGCAAAGACTGCCAACTAAAAGCCAACATTATCTATCAGCCACTAAAACAATCGATTTTTTTTATATCTAACTGTGGCAGAATTATAATTTTAAGTCAAGTCATTTGTAGTTTGCACATAAAATAGGGGAAATTCATTAAACATCACATATTTCAAAATCGAGGAGACCGGGTAGGATAAAATAAAAACCTGATTCATTCTAATCTTGGCCACCGCATGCCACTGCTGGAGTTTTGGCTCTGGACTTCAGTTGGCTTCGCCTCATGAAGTCACTTTGCCAAACTCCAGAAACTCATCCAGTTTTACGATAGTATGCCATAGAGACCCAGGAACGATAAGGATCAACTTCATTCAACACTTTTGGATGACCTTATGGACGGCTAAGACTGTCTTAGCAAACAGACTATTGTAAAACTGGATGAGTTTTAATCTTGGCCACCGTATACCACAACTGAAGCCGAGTGAAGTCCGGAGCCAAAACTCCAGGAGTGGCATGCGTTGGCTAAGATAAAAACTCATCAGGTTTTGATTTCATCCTACCCCGTCTCCTCGATTTTGGAATATTACGTGAAAACAATTCTGTATGCCACTAGTGGCATATAAAACTCCGTATGCCAGTCAGAGTGGCATACGGAAACTCAATGTTAAGCCTATGGGATTTTATTTTAAGGGTAGGATTGTTAAATATTACTAAACGATAACCTTCGCACAAGGTACAGAAAGGGGTATTCATGTCCGATCCTTGATTATTTAATGGCCGGTGCATCTGAGTCATCCAGAAGGTAAATCTTTTTATCCTACCCTTAATAAAAAAACGCCATAGGCTTAACATGGGATTAGTTTATGTCATGAGTGTGAGATAAAGTGTTGTTTATGCCACTACTTTCTAATGATGAAAAAATGTGGAAACGGGGTAGGATAAAATAGAGACGCCAATCGTTTGAGTTTGAGTTTACTTATGTCACTCATTTTGTTGGCTACATAATGTCACTCGTCTTCGACTCGGGAAAATTATGGAGCCAACAAAATGTGTGACATAAATAAACTGAGACTCAAACTCGTGACATCTCTTTATACTACTGTAGTAGGTGGAAACCCCCCTTAACTAGGAGCAAATAGGATATTCATCATATATGAATGAGCGTGCATTTATAAATGAATAACAATTAAAAGGTTTGGGTAAGATTCAGTCTATGGATAGTTTTCTGTAACCCACTTGCAACCAATCAACTTGCCATTTATCTAACTGCCTGAGTGTAGGATAAAAACATATCAGGCAACAGTGGATCAATGAGGTATTTCGGTCTTGAGTGATTGGTCATGGTCAGCTGGGCACATCTCTAAGACCCTGAGACACTGGCTCCCTGCTCTGTTCTCACTATCACAGTGAACAGCATGCAGATAGTAAAGGGATAATTTTCTGGAAGCACGCTGAAAGTTCAACGTGACCACTCTAACCTCTAGATGATGTATTTAGTGCGTACAAGCACGCTCTAAAAAGAGTTAAAATGCCGCGGGCAGGTTTAAACGTGACGTGGCTCCTCCAACACCGGGTGGTCACATTAAGGCCAGGTAAAGAGAGGAGACAGGTGTGTAAGCAGTGGGACAGCTCCATCAATGTCACCGCTCTGAGCACGTGGTGGATGTTAGAACAGGCTCTACCAAGGTGAGTGTCCATCGGGCAAAACATGACGACAAAACACAGGCAGAATACAAGAGAGCCACCTGTTCAAACGAGTAAAGGAAGTTTAGGTCAACAGAGATCAAGATTTTTTAAGTTTTTTTTTTATGAGCAAATATTTTTATCCAGTTCCTTGTTACATCGATAAATTTCCAACATACTCTTATTTTTTAAAATCATTCCTCAAGGTCTTACATCCAACATATGGCTACATTTTTCTGAAGGTAAACAAATTTCTAATGGTGGTGTTAATCTTGATGCCATTTCTTTAGAACTTATTGATATATTTTTTTTCTATTTCATGATTTACAGACATATACATTCATCCTCGTATGGGAGGTTGCTCTATCTATTGTCCCGGAAAGAGACAGGTACTATTGAGGAAGCCTATGAAAGTCTAGGGCCAGAGCTCGTATCCAATGGAGTTTGAATCGCATAGTAATTCGCAAGGCGAAGCCGCGTGAATTACGTAGCGATTCAAGCGAGATGAGATCGAGCTCTGACCATTAACTTGAATGGGTTTCTGAATTAACTTCTTAATTTATCTCACCCTTCACATTGACTAATATGCTAACATTTTAGATATAACCCGCATTGAATATATTTTGCTCAATACTTCACGGGCATTGGACACAAGTCCCCAATACTAAGTCTATGGAGAAAAAAATAAACGGCAGTATAGGGAAGAGTAACATTGAAGTAACAGAGCAAAAAGACGTAAAATTAGCCAGGAAAAATCAACCCAGTATGATAACATTATCTTTTACCTTATTTTGTCTTGGTGTTTATTGAACAAGATGCACGGTTGGTGGTTTTACATTTTGCTCTATTTCGTCGGGAGGCTTGTATCGTACATGTCGCCGTTCTCTAAAATGAAGAAAATATAACATAGTACAAATAGTATTGAATGCTATCGTACCATAATTACCTTCTAGTACAGCCAGCCTTACAAATCGATTTCTGAATACTTTTGAGTTATTGAAAACCCTCATAATGCATCAATAGATATCCTAAATACTTCACCCTTAGAATCTTTTTTTTTAATTTCTCATTTTTGTTTGGTTTTATAGACATTCACTTTTAAAAGGCTTTCCAATAGAGGTCTCAGGATATGCACTCGATCTTCAAAAGGTTTTAAAAGTGTTTTCTGTTCACAGGGACTGCAATGTCCAGCTTCTTAAAAAGCATAGACAGTGTCTGTTATCCGTCAAAATTTAAAAGTACTCCAAGAACTTATAAATTATTTAAAATGCACTCACTAGGGGAGATCATAAAAAGATTACAAAACTTCGTAGGCCATGGACGAGTTTTTAGCGTAAAGGCCCGGAGTCTAGGGGAACGAATGCGTGGAATGACACACAATACAGTAATATTGGTCTGTATAAGAAAAAACTGAAGCAAAAACTATACATGTAGTGATACTCGGTCGTTTATTGGCAGCATGTTCAGGAGTAACAACTGATATTTCAGTCAACGCCAAAGGAGCAGTGTTCCGTATTTGACTTTACAATATACCCATGGCGTATATACTTTATTATCCATCGTAAACAAAGCCCCCATTGAAAATGTATGGGGACTCAGTAAATCACTACTCATTGTATAAAACCTGTCAGGTACCATAACTGTGGTATACGGAATCAAACCTGTGGTATACGGCCTCAAAACCATGGTATACGGGACAAATAGTCCCTTTTGCTATAGAGCAAAGAAATAGTTCCTGTTGTTAAACGATGGTTTTGTGGACAGGCGGCCGTAAACCACTAGCGCTCGTGTATTACTACGCGTCAACCTCTCGTGGTTTACGGCCGCCTGTCCACAAAACCATCGATTTTTGTCTATGTAAATATGCACCGTTTTACCATATAACATAAAAATACTGTACAGACCACTGGTCTATACAGGAAAATACGGTCTACCTTCCCATACACGTTTATCAAAATATTGGTTGTTAAACCAAATGAAATTAATGATTTCATTTTTTAATTTTTGTAATAATTCTTGGTTTGTTCGGAAGGCCTCGTTCCGTATGAACCGTGAATCATCATCTGGGTTTGTAGCTTGTACAGCCATGGTCAGGACGTTCTATATATTATTATATACCTATAGCCGAACGTCTATGAAATACTACCCGCTACTAGGGGTACAGTAAATAAATAATGTTCGAGCGCACTGTGCTCGTAGTGAATATTCGGGCGCACTGTTCCCATAGTGAATGTATCGGGTCAAAATCTACATAAATGAGTATATAATGTGATGTTTTTCTTGATATTTAGGTATGTAAAAATAAGAAAACATAGTGACTGAGCCATTCTCGGCCTTTTGATACCATAAATACGTCCCTCTGCATGCAGCATCAGGACATATTTATGGCATCAAAAGACCTTGAACGGCCGTCCCTTTGGTCTCAGTAACCACGTTTTCTCTTATTAATACTTACCCCACATTTACACTGCTACCGTCTACTAGATTACTACGCTGCTGTCTACTCGATCACTTTTTTTCCGTACGCACTGTTTTTCAGTATGCGCCCCCTCCCCCCGGAGCATACAATATATCCATATGCACCGGGTAGGCCCATAAAAACTCCCTATCCCAGTGTTTACATTGGACGACTAAATACGTGGTGGATGTAGATCGTCAAGCCAATATTGTCAGGTGGTGGCAATGTCCACTGCAAAAGGCGTCGAGCTCAGAATGTCTTTGAGCGTTTACACTGACTACTATAAGTTTCCACAGAATCGCCGTACATGTAGACGATTTCTAGCTTTTTGTGTGTAGAAACGTGGCGTTGGCAGTGCGACTACTGAGCAAGTGAAAACAAATTTCCGATGAGAATACGCACAAACGTATGAGGCGAATTTTTATGATAAACGATTTCTAGCTTTTTATTGCTGAAAGTCATCAAGAGGTGCAAAATACCAGAATCGCCGGCCATAATCATCTAGTGTTAGAGCCAGCCCCCACCTACCACGATTGTCTACGACATACTTCCCGATATCTACGATTTTAAATGCCCAAATCGCGACCTATCGGGTGGTCTCCGATAGTTTCAAATCGTGGACATGGTTTGAAATCGTAGAGCGTAGAAACGTCTTGGGAGGACCAAAAACATAAACCATGGTCACGATTGGCTCACGATTCAATCGGTGATTCACTGTAGATCTCATGCATGATTTTAACATTGATATATACTATAATTTTGGAAATATTGAATGAATCCGAATAATTTTCTACAGCTACCTACGATATATTATGACATTATTTTCAAACACTAAAACAATCAAATTGAATAATATAACTGTGGTAGAATAATAATTCCGATATAAAACTATTATTTTCAGACACTTAGACTTCATCAAATAATATCATAATTACAGCGATTATACATCTACATGCACCCTACCTATTTCCAGAATTACATAATTTTTCACCAATTATTCCATCCACAAGAGATATTTTCCTGTTAAATTACTTCCAATAGGCTACGACAGCCTACGAAATTTCCAAAATGTTAGAAGTTATCGTAACCTCTATGATTGGCGTTTTCTATCGCAGCCTATCGTGGGGTATCGTAGAGTGAATCGCAAAAACCTGTTCCACCTACCACGATTTAAGCTTAACTCGCGATAGAATCGGAATGGTGTCGGGAAGGCCGTCGTAAGGTCAATCGGGAGCAGAATCGTGGTAGGTGGGGGCCGGCTCTAAACCCCTGGTTAGTGTTTTCTATGGACACTTTGTATTAGGTGGATATTATATCCAAATTGACTCTTACCTTGGGCTGTTTCAGCTAATATGTACACAACTTCGAATGGTATTTCCAATTAGTCTCTATAGATTTCATGAGATATTTTCATCTTCAAATTCTTACCTCCTCTGCTCAGATGAATAGATGAGAATCTTGCAAGCTCACCAGAAATATAAGAAGAGATTCAGATTCTGAATGTCAGGGAGGTAGAAAGTTACCTCCACATATAGTGATACTTTCAGATAAATTGGAGATACAAATACAGAAGACGGAGAGGATATTGAATCTTAGCTATACATTCCTATAAGAAAGATCTATGTGTAAGGTGATATCACTTGTGGGTTTTAGGAGGATCTCTCCTATAGTTCGCCCCAGGGATGATAAACAAGTTTTGGCCTTCTTTTTTTTTTTATGTCGGGGACACACCAAGCGAGAAACGCATCGATTTCCCTAATCGCCAACACGAAATGGCGTGTATGTGAGCTATCATTTCATAGTTATATCTCCCATCGATAATTTAGAATCCCAGAAGCAATATTGAGATAAATATGAGATAATAGCCTCCAGACCGTGGGCGACCGTAGGAGACCGTGCTGGGAACCGTGGACATAACGTGATGGACGTAAGAGACCGTAGACGACCGTAGGCCATTGTAGGCTACCGTGCATTGCAACGTGGTCGAAATGTGGGTCTTGAACATCCTGAAAATAGTGGTTGGTGGGAGTTGCCGGGACCATGGTGTAAATGCCGATTAAAGAAGAAACCAACAAGCTTTGGTCAAAGTCGTCATTCTCCACAAGTTTGATGCGGAGTGATATGAATGAGGTGACAGCCGAGTGAATATTACATAGTATTCAAATGAGTTGGAGAACAATGTCTTTGACCAAAACGAGTTGCTTTCTGTACATATCTCACCCCTGTACACACTAAAAGCATGGACAACGTACAGGATATAGACCATGGAGAACGGACTGCAATACTTGTAAGGGCATGGAGAACGAGTTCCCAATGTTAATCCTATGGGACAAAAATACCAGGGGTGAAATAATGATGCCTCCATACCATCTACAACGGTCCCACACGTTTTGGTGTAATTGTAGCTGCCAAGGTCGCCCAAGGTTGCCCAAGGTCGCCCAAGGTCGCTGGGTGAGCCGTGGATATTGTGTAAAGTTAGCATTTCAATTTCCTGGTGAATCATTGTAGAACCAGCAATCCCTCAATATATATATTAATATGCCCCACGCTGCAAATCTTTCAGGGAGTCCTATGACCTTTCAAAATAAATCTCTTCCACGTATGGTCGATTCTAATGATGGACATTTAAGAAAATAACTTCTTTTTATTGAAATGAAGTGCATTATATTGTATTACCGTAAAAAGTTTGCAAATTGTCAAACCCTTATGACATTTTCATTGATTAGTATTACACTTTTATCAAATAGCTACTCTGGTTTCAATACTAATCTACATGCTATTATGCGGCTATTGGATGGCTATGACCGTTGCAATCAATAGCGAGGAGTGTTTCCAAACAGAACTCCATGAAATTGGAGATCTAGGGCAGCCAACCTTGATAAGCTGTTATTCTATCTTTTTGTGTTGCCAATTTTATTGAGGGAATATCGTGTGCACAACCACCGAGTTCGGCGATACAGCCGTTCTTCCACTCGGGCTCTATACGTAAGTAGCTTGTCACAGGATTTTGTATAGTGAAACCTAGCCCGCCACTTCTCATTCTAATGGCGGGTGTTAAGCCGAATGAGCAATGGGTACCATTTTTGGTATAACCCGAACAGGGTTTGAACCCCCGACCTCCCAAATTGATAATTAAACCTAGCTTTATGATCATTGTATTAAAGAAATATATATGAAAGAAAATAGATATTTTTGAAAAATATAATGAGCATACAGCTAGGTTTCTTTATCAATTTGTATGCTACGAATGTTTCTTATTGAGTCTTTCTGCTTTTAGAACCCACACAGTACAAAATTACCTCATACTCGAGGGGCACACCGCAGATACCGTGTGGGATTTAAACCGACCAAACTAATAGTCAGAACAGAGTGGAGACAGAGATGGCGGCCAATCGAGGGCCAAAGTTCGTTTTCAGGGTGTATCATGATCTATTGGGAAGTGCGCCTGCCACCTGGGACCTGTTTCACTAGTTTCGTGACATGTCTGTGACACCATACAGACATGGGGTTGTCTAGTTTTGTGACAACACAAGTAGCTGCCTTTAGGTAAAGATAGACCCCAAACATAAGAATTAGACAAATCTACACATCATGGACCTGTTTCACTGGTTTCGTGACAAAAGTGTTAGACAGACATGAAAAGCGGCACCAACAGTGCAAGCATGAACGGACAAAATGAAGTCTAATGTCTAGTTCTTATGAAACTAGACACACCATCTAGATGCCATCTAGACATGTCACGAAACTAGTGAAACAGGTCCCAGGTCTTTTGTTTGGCATTATGAACAAGATGGCAGCCCGATTCGAGTGATCGGTATAGCTATGTGCAATATATAGAGAACAAATGAACTGGATGTGGTCATAGATTGAAGGAAATAGTATTACCGTTAAAAACCTTCATTAACAAGTGTTGGACTGTCCCAGTAAAGATACTTCTTTTATATCCAATTCCCTAATTTGAAATGATTGTTCGCGTACGCAAATATAACAAGCATGCTTCAGGGTTTATTTCTATGTGTGTATGGGGTAGCTTAGGTCATAAAAGAGAAACCTATCGAAGTCTCTTGGGTAATAAATATTAACGAGATTCATAAAAAGTCCAGGTAATAGGACGAATTATAGGAGAGCTATGACTCTTAATAAGTGGAAAAAAGGAAACAAGATGTATCTTAAGGCAATTACTGAGTCCCCAAAACACTTCTCATGACTGACAGGCCACATCAGCTTGGAGAGTGAGTGATGACAAATCTCCAAGCCTTTTTTAATTGGCATTTCGTTATAAGACCAGAGATCTGTTTGGAGAGTGGCGATTGGTCACTCTCCAACGCAGTGGCTGCTGTACTGTGTTAGTGTTTTAAGTCCAGGTTGCTTTTAGCGGATCTCTCGTAAATGTAGGAGAGTGAAGGTAACGTAGATTGATAGAAGGAGTCCCACTTTACTCCGCTGTGAGATTGTAGCTACCTTTCGTCATAGAATGGGATTGGGGACCTTACTGCACACTGTGAAGTATGAAGGTAAAGTAGACTCTCTGAAACATAGAGCGGGCCATAAAATGAGTGAGCAGTTCTCTTCACTCTGATATAGACTGTATATTGTATTCTGACGACGTATACACTGTAACCTCGTTAAAGTGGGATTCACACGATGGGATTCATGTTCCTCACAGGGTGTTTGTCTAAAGTGGGATTCACACGATGGGATCCATGTACCTCACAAAGCGTTTGTCTGAGACAAATCCTGGTGAGATTCGGTACTGGAACACAATCTCCTCGTCTGAATTGTATGGTTCCATTTTGCTGAGACAAGTCTTTTTCCTTGCAATTGTTGGCGACAATCACCTCTAACAAGGAACAGAATCTCATGAGATTTTAATTTTTGAACAGGTTTGAAATTTAGAGGGACATTTTGGAGAGACAAATGTATTTCACACGTTCTCCCCAAGTCTGTGAGTCTCAGTGGTCCCAAATAACACCTATTCACATGGGGAAGTGCCCTGTTTACCCTGTGTAGGGGTGAGACTATGTACCTGGTAAGTCTTCCCATGTGAATTGGGGCTAACTGAAGAGTTGGCTCTAATGCGAGGCAAGGCGCGGTAGTTACGGACTCACTCCTCGTCGTTAGGGACTCTCACGTGGTTCCGGTCACGTGGTCCCGGTCACGTGACCACGCCACCCCAACCCACCTGCGTTCACTTCAACCCTGGGCCGCCGACGAGAAGGAACCACCCACCCACCCTACGAAAGCTCTTACATCTCATTTCTCAACTTTCTCCTACTTCGCAGGGCTTATCAATAGCTCGTCAACTATCTCTTATCTCTGACTCGTATCTCATTTTGGACTACTAAAACTTATCTCGTACTTCTACTCGTACTTAATAGATTGTATGTCCATACCCGCGCTTTGTGTTAGTCATTGAATCCGCCATGCTTCGCTGAGACTGGAGAACACCCCAATCTGCGAAACTTTGTACAAAAGTCTCAGGTCCATTTGTTCCATCGTGTGAATCCCACTTTAGACAAATCCTGGTGAGATTCGGTACTGGAACATAATCCCCTCGTCTGAATTATAGGATTCCATTTTGCTGAGACAAATTTCTGCCTCAGTGTCGTCCCCTCGGTGGCCTGCTATCAGGGTTCTACTGTATATCCCCTCTCTGCAGGGTCTCTTGTCAAATGCTTTTAAGTCCTGATGGATGAAAATGGAAAGTTCATCATTGGCTTCAGAATTAATGTTTAGAAATAGATGAGTCTATCATTTCACCCGAGGATTACTGAAGGGCCATTGTAGGTGGTCCAATGTGAGTCAGTCAACTGGAAGAATCTAAGTCTACTCTACTCAGAACTGTTCAACACTGCTCAATACTGTTTGACACTGCTCCTAGATACCCAGAACTGTCTAACAGTGCCCAGAACTGTTCAACACTGCTTGGAGCCACTGAGAACTGTTCAACACTGCTTGGAGCAATTGTAGGACGTTAGGGCCCACCACCCAAAAGTCGGGACGTTAGGGCCCACCACCCAAAAATCGGGACGTTAGGGCCCACCACCCAAAAATCGGGACGTTAGGGCCCACCACCCAAAAATCGGGACGTTAGGGCCCACCACCCAAAACTCGGGACGTTAGGGCCCACCACCCAAAAGTCGGGACGTTAGGGCCCACCACCCAAAAGTCGGGACGTTAGGGCCCACCACCCAAAAGTCGGGACGTTAGGGCCCACCACCCAAAAGTCGGGACGTTAGGGCCCAGCTGAGACCGGAGGTGTGAACTCTTCAGTCGTGTCTCGGCCGCACCGCGACGCCGCATTCACAGCTGTGACGCTGGGAGCGAGAAGAGGTATAAATAGACGTTAGGGCCCACCAAATTTTGCAGAATTGGCTAATTAGCTTGTGAGCACTAAAAACGGAAATGACACGGTTTTCGCAAATTTCATGAAATGGAAGTAATGATTTGAGATGTATGCATATTTCAATGATATATGTCGATGTTATCATAGGTGGGCCCTAACGTCCCGATCAGTGAGCCCTAACGTCCCAACTTTCGGGTGGTGGGCCCTAACGTCTACATACCCTTGGAGCTACTCAAAACTGTGTGACACTGTTCAGAATTATTTGACACTCTACAAAGCTGTCAGAACTGTTCAACACTGTTCGGAGCTCCTCAGAACTGTTTGACGGACTTTTGAACTGTTTGATACTGCTTGGTACTGTTTGGGAACTGTTTGACCATGCTTTAGGCTACACAGAACTGTGTGACACTGCTCAGAACTGTTTGGAAACTGTTTTGTCGTTGTTTTTTTTATCAAGAAGTATTTATCCACAAATCCAAAGTATGAATACTCATATCTACTGATACGATGTTCCGTACTACATACGAACAAGCCTAGAGTGAGAAAGATATATACTGGTGATAAATACAGACACAAATATATATACATGTACGCAATAGGACACGTAATGGGCCTTTTTGATATATTCGCATAGTTGACTTATGAACAGATTTGTCAAGTCAAATGACTGTCCTTTGTATATATGCATATTAAAATCATCTCCATACTGTTTTCGCTGTATTTCTACTGGAAGTTGGTCCCATAAACTTTTGCCTCCATATATTGCTGACTGTTTATACTTTCCAGTATTTTGACACTGTTCAGAGCTACTCAGAGCTGTTCGACTCTCATCGGAGCTGCTCAGAATTGTTCGATATTGCTCAGGTGTATATTTCGTGGAACCAGAATGATTATTCTCCCACAGAACACGGAAGTAACTTTTCAGACCGTATTAGAAAACAGTATCCATAACACTGGGAATATTGCCTTGCTTCCGGAGCAAATCAAAAAGTGAAATTTCATCTTCATTCAGATATCCATCCGCAAATACCTAAAAGCAGACTGTCTCCAGTGAGTAGATTTATTTTCAAAACTGAATAGAATGCTCATAAAATATATTGTGATTCACGCTGGGAAGGAAGACACGCAAGAGACAGTGCAACGATTCAACGACTTTCTGTTGATATCAGTCACCATCACCCATCGTTTGACCGTAAACGGTACATATGTCCAACTTGGGACATCTAGTTATCTCACCCTTGGAATAAATGTCCATCGGGTCAACATTAGGAACTCGTTCTCCATGCCCCACCAGTATTGAAGTCCGTTCTCCATGGTTTATATATTGTGTGTTCTCCATTCTTTTAGTGTCTACAGGGGTGAGATAAATACAGAAAGCAACTCGTTTTGGTCAAAGATGTAAGTCTCCAGCTCGTTTGAATGCTATGTGAAATTCACTCGGCTGTCGCCTCGTTCATATTACTCAGCATCAAACTCATGAAAAACGACGACTTTGACCAAAACTTGTTGGTTTCTTCTTTGGTACAAGCTCATGGTATTTCCTGTACTAGCAGTATACTAGTTAATGATATGTGTCAGAGAATAATCTCCTTATCTCCTGTTAGATTACGTACATTGTATCATTTTACTATTAACCATATAGATTATTTAGTATTCTTTATCTCACCCCAGATATTTTTCTCCATAGACTTAACATTGGAAACTCGTATCTAACACCCATTAGATATTTAGGGAAAATATCCAATGGGGGATAATGTCACAAATGTTAGCCCATTGGTCAATATTAAGGGTGAGATAAATTCAGAAACCCATTCAAGTTTAGGGTCAGAGCTCGATCCCATCTTATTTGAATCACTACGTAATTCACGCGGCTTCGCCTTGTGAATTACTACGTGATTCAAACTCGATGGGATACGAGCTCAGACCCTAAACTTTCATGGGTTTCCTCTATAGTAACTTTCATCGAAATAGAATGGGTGTTTCATTACCCAAGTTATTCTATTTATCGAGGAATATTAAGCATATTTTCGATGTTGATTATGTAGATATTTCTTAAGGGTTGATTTCATCGGAATCATATGCTGATCCTGGTCGCACTATATTTGGTCCCGATTCGGATCTGTAAGATCGCCATGTATCTAGCGCCTCTGTAAAAGGGTCCAAAGTTAACCCGCTAAAACGGCCGATACCCGTGCTCAAAACATCATTGTATTTATCATTCATGTTCTCAAACGAATTGTACCCAGTAATTGTTATATTAAAGGGTAAATCAAACCGGACTATTTTTTGCTCTATAACACAAGGAGACTATTTTCCCGTATACAATGGCTCTGAGGACGTCTATAATGAATTTTTTTTTTAAATTGATTGACATTCCAATTTCTACATATGTAGTTCTCCCGTTTGAATCGGTAATGGTCCCCATACACTTTCAATGGAGACTTTGTATGTTAATAATGATGGATAAATATGCGATGCGTCGTCATGGGTCGTATATATTTCCGTTGGATTTTATCCCTGTTTTTTTTGTTTCATAAAAAAAAATCAGTTCTGTACAGATCTTCCACATAACACACCTCGAGAATGCCTGCAGGTTTTGTTTTTATAATAAGGTCTTAGATTCAAACATTACATTTGGCAATCTAGGCCATATCACATCAAGAATATGTCAATTTCAAAGTGTTACAATCAAATTCAGATTGAGAGAGTTACAAATCAAATTTAGTAACAGTAACAGTTGAACTAATGAGTATTGGGTGATGAGATGAATGGATATAAGTGAGCTCATGGATATTTCCATCCCAAATGGCAGTTAAGGTGGACGATTAAGACAATCATTACAGATTAATTATCTTTTGGACGATTCTAAAAGACATTTTAATTTTGATGAGAAATGAGTTGCATGGCCTATTTTCATACTTCTAATAACTCTGGGTGAGAAGACTCTGGTCAAGAATAAACAGGGCACCATGGGGATATTTGCCAAATGGGTACAACACCAAATAGTCATTATAGGGTCAGGGTTGTGTTTTTTAAACTAAAAACGTTTTTAACTTCAGTGACCAAGATTGAAGTGTCGGTCCCTTTAAAAATGTGGTCCTCATGATTCCGTGATATCTTTTGCTGTTTTAATTTTTTACTTTTTAACTATATTAATGGAAGACGTCGTTATGAAGGATCGAACCCATCTAGCAACGAATCTAAAGTGGAATTCACACGGTGGGATTCATGCACCTCACAGGGTTCAAAATCTCATGCGATTCTGTTCCTTTTTAGGGGGAAATGTCTTTAACAATTACAGGGGGGAAAACATGTACCAGGGAAATGGAACCCTATAATTTAGACAAAGAAATTAGAACGTGTGACCATCTAAAAAAACTCTAAATAAAGCTATTTCCTGATCTTCTTGTCAGAACGTCCTCCATAAAGACAGATCACTTTAGGTAAGGCGAATGCAAAAAAAGAGCACGATAATAGGCTGCGACAAGCACTGATTGGAACTTTCTTGTCGGCGCTTGTCGTAGCCTAGTCATGGTTAGTGGACGCTACCCTTAACTCTAAAAGTCGGTACCATTTTCGTCAGCCAATGGAAACTGGCTTTTATTCTTATATTATGTTTGCTGCAATAACCCAACACACTGGACACACATTGATTCTTAAATATCAGAGGCAAAAAGAAAGTATTCATTAATCAATACAGTCTAGAATTTCATATATTAAACCATTTCCATACCAGCATATTAGTCAGTATCGGAAGAGCTATTGTATAGTTATTATTCTGAATGTGGCCTCTAATTAGTAGATCGGAATAGAAGGATGAGATGTGATTCAGACCAATTAAAACTGGTCTATACCCTTAGTCTATCGGGATGTTTAAGTGCTTCCAGAAAATCTAATGGCATAATGATGGTAGATTGATTTTGTAACAAGCGTTTAGTTGGTAGCTATTAATGGTTTCAAAGTTGTCTCTTTTTACAAAAATTATCAGCCTTATAACCCCGCTGGGGGCCATCCATAAAGTAAGTACGCAGAAATTCCGAAATCTTTTACACCCCTCCCCAACCCCCTTCCCGATTTTGTACGCAATAGAACAAAGAAGGAGCATACTCATTTCCGAAAATTTTGACGCCCCCCCCCCCTCAGTGCATACATACTTTATGGAAGGCCCCCTTTGGTATCTATGGCACTACTCCCAATCTGGTCATACATAAAACCCATATAGATCACTGCACGAAAACCATCATTTTACATATGAATGCGCCCAGCGTATATAAGTAGGTATTTTGCGTCTACAAGGTTGTCTTAATCCCTGTGTGTATACACCTCATCTGTGGGCGTATATATAAGCGTCCAGTGAACAGGGCTTCACTGAGAGTGGGCTGGGGGAGGTGGCGGGGGTAGGGGGTGGGGGGGGGGGGGGGTCAGGGGGAGGGCTTCCTACTGAGGACACCTGTACTTCTACCAACACGAAGGGGCAGGAGGGGGCGGAGGCAGAGGGTATTTTCTCTCATATTTGCCGGGTGTGAAATACAGCCAAGACGCGTCTGTCGTATATAAGGCCTGAGCGTATATAATTAATGAAAACAAGTCAATATTCAGCCAATACATGCACTTCCGTGATGGCGTATATATGAATAAAACGGTGGTTTTCGTGCAGTGGATTAGCCGATTGTTCCATACCGATCTGCAGTCAGGAACCAGTGACGCAAAATCGGTGAATTGAAATAGACCAGCATATGATGTGGTCACCGATATTTTTGTCGTATATGTCTACTGATAAAAAATAAAAAAGATCGCCACCCTAACCACCCAGCCCCCCCCCCCCCTCAATTTCTGACCAATTAATGAAATGATACTTAAGAGAGATTTTATAATGACTGCAACATGGACACTTATATACGTCCATAGATGAAGTGCATGCATAATGAAAAATAGGACTAACTTATTTACGGAAAATGATACCTAAATACGCCGGACGTATACATATGGAAATTAGGTTTTTTTTTCGCATTGTGTGAATGCTCGAAAATGATCTTATTTTTTAAAAACTTATTTTTAGTCAGACAGTTGTGATGCTCTCGAGAGACTTAAAAAATCTGACCAATTTCCAAAATTCTAAACTTCCCTATAGCTAATATCTCTCCACTTTAAACAATCTGTTTACATCGAGTCTTTCTCCGCCTTTTCCATGCACTCACTGACTCCCGTGTCCTTTAGACTGGATCATGAAGAATTCCTGCAGAAGACACTGTTAAGCCTATAAGACAGCGACCCGACCATTGTGCCCGATCACACCTTTGCCCGACGAATCCGTCGGGTTGGTCAGAATCGGGCCGCTGTACGCACTCCCAAACCCGATTTTAATCGGGTCGGGCATTACTTGCCTTGGGGTAATGACCGATTCTGCCCGACCTTAATCGTGTCACTGTACGCACTTCACAGACCCGATTTTAATAGGGTCGGGCATTACTTGCCTTGAGGTAATGACCGACTCTGCCCGACCTTAATCGTGTCACTGTACGCACTTCACCGACTGTTCCCGATTCTGAGCAGACCGTCTGACTGGTGTCAGGTGTATTATTTGGTGCTCCACCACTGCGACACCTCAAGACACATCCCGATAAATAGGCACGCGATTATTCAAACCTAGCCCGACTTAAGGGGGTGTTCCACTGGACCGACGGTAGCCGATTCCGTAGCCAGACAATCGCCGATTATTATCGGATGCCCTAGAATTTCTCAAATCTTTGAAAATGGTCATTTATTTAACTATTATTATCAGAATTAGATAAATTACAATACGTGAGCTTCCTCTTAAGGGCCCAGGAACAATTGATCGGGTGAGAAATCGGCCTGGTGGATTCAGCCCTTTAGCAAGGCACCCAAATCGGGACTAATCTCGCTAGATCTTGTGTGTTGGTGGATTTACCACTTAAGACAGCGACATTCCTGTTCCCGATTATAATCGGTGATCGGATCGGTGAAAACCTATAAAAAACAAATTGCTGTCTTATGGGCTTAAGTAGGCTCCCCCATGGTGTTACCATGGTGACCAAAGGGGGTGCCGCCCTATAGAAGGTGGTTCTATTACCTGGGGCCCTGGAACAATTCCCTCTGTAGCGGTAGGGTCAGTAATTGCTGACAAGGCTGAGAGAAACCCTCACATGTCCCACCACCCTGAGCTGTGCCTCTCTTTCTCTATACTCGTCGGTATAAGGCTGCTTCTATCTATCAAGGTTATGGTGTAATTTGGTAATTTAATTTATTACTTTTATAAAAGCAGTCTTCAATTTCCTGGGGACTGGAGGGGCTTCTCTGACAATGCAGCTGGTTCAGAGTGGGAACTGCTTCGCTAGTACCGCGCTCATCCATTTTGTAAGATATAAGTAGTTCCTAATTGAGCGTGGGAGTACGCTTAAATAATTTGTCTATAGTATAGGGATAAGCTATAGAGACCTTGATGCTGATGTCAAGTCGGCATTTCTCGAATCGCCAACACAAAATGGCATGTACGATTTTTTTTTTCTTTCAAAGTTTTGAAAGTGTCCTTCACACCTTGTGAGGTGTTTTTGGGTTGACTTTCTTTGAAGAACAAAACTTGCTCGATAGTCGCGAGGCCGCCACGTTCTCCTACACAAAATGGCATGTATGTGAAATGTTGTAAGCTATAATCAGGTGAAATATTGAATAATAGCTCAAATACTTGCCATTTTGTGTTGCTGATTCCGAAAATCAGTTTCTCGCTTGGTTTGTTTCCCGCTTTAAATGGAATTCACACGGCCTCATGTACCTCACAGGGTTCAAAATATCATGAGATTTTGTTTCTTTTTAGGGGAAAATGTCAATTGCAGCGTAAAACATGTCTGGGGGGAATGAGACCCTACAATTTAGACGAAGAGATTGTGTTCCAGTTTAGATTCTCAACAGGATTTGTGACAGACGAACACCCTGTGAGGTACACAAATCCCATCATGTGAATCCCACTTTAGTATGCTGCGAAAACTATCCCTTCACTACCTCAAACGTCCGGCAAACGTTGGCTAGGGTAGATTTAACTACCAAACGTTGATATGTTTATATTAAATTACGTAAAACTACGCGTCAACTACTTAGAGATTACGGCCACTTGTAAACAAAACCAATCATTTTTGTGCATTCATACTTCCTCTCTCTCTCTCCTCTCTCTCTCTCTCTCCCTCGCCCTCTCTCTCTCTCTCTCTCTCTCTCTCTCTCTCTCTCTCTCTCTCTCTCTCTCTCTCTCCCTCGCCCTCTCTCTCTCTCTCTCTCTCCCTCGCCCCTCTCTCTCTCTCTCTCCCTCGCTCTCTCTCCCTCGCTCTCTCTCTCTCTCCCTCGCCCTCTCTCTCTCTCTCTCCCTCGCCTTCTCTCTCTCTCTCTCTCTCCCTATCTCTCTCTTCCTCTCTCTCTCTCTCTCTCTCTCCTCTCTCTCTCCCTCGCCCTCTCTCTCTCTCTCTCTCTCCCTTGCCTTCTCTCTCTCTCTCTCCCTATCTCTCTCTTCCTCTCTCTCTCTCTCCCTCGCTCTCTCTCTCTCTCCCTCGCCCTCTCTCTCTCTCTCTCTCCCTCGCCTTCTCTCTCTCTCTCTCTCTCTCTCCCTCGCCCTCTCTCTCTCTCCCTCGCCTTCTCTCTCTCTCTCCCTATCTCTCTCTTCCTCTCTCTCTCTCTCTCCTCTCTCTCTCTCCCTCGCCCTCTCTCTCTCTCTCTCCCTCGCATTCTCTCTCTCTCTCTCCCTATCTCTCTCTTCCTCTCTCTCTCTCCCTCGCTCTCTCTCTCTCTCTCTCCCTCGCCCTCTCTCTCTCTCTCCCTCTCTCTCTCTTCCTCTCTCTCTCTCCTCTCTCTCTCCTTCGCCCTCTCTCTCTCTCTCTTCCTCGCTCTCTCTCCCTCGTTCTCTCTCTCTCTCCCTCGCTCTCTCTCTCTCTCTCCCTCTCTCTCTCCCTCACTCTCACTCTCTCTCTTTCTCTTCCTCTCTCTCTACATGTTTTGAAATCCATATATCTATCACTGTCTAGCCTTTTCCACCCCAGCCCCCGCCTGTCTAACTCATTGATGATAACAACCTACTTGTTTTACATCTCCACCTATGACTATATAAACATCTCCTGCCAGCAAACTCATAACCTGATGCGTCTATCTACCAACATCTTCCATTATTCCTCCAATGCAGCAATTCCTACATGTCATTGTACAGTACACAAAGGACTACCAACATCTGTCTGTTGTATTCATATACAGAGCAACTATATAGCATGGCGACTGCCAAGCATGGTGCAGTTTCTATATCTAGTAGCGAGTTTCTATGATTGCTTACTCCAATTCCTATATTGGCGAACTTTGCCTATCATATCAGATTTTACTTATTAGGACCGGCGTCAATTGAGCTCCCGATACGATCAGATATGCCAGTCGATGCATCTCCCGATAAAAAAAATCAAAATCGCGTCGGAAGGTGACCTCTCATTGGGGCAGTTGATCATCTCTCTGCGATGAAAGAAGTATGGGAAAGTGGCTTGTATCGTATTGCAATATTTTGTATCGGAGCCATATCGGTAGGTCTAAATTTCTGTCGCAGTAGGTGGACGCCTTACCATAATTCCCTTTGAAGGATAAGTAAAAAGTCAGGTTTGGGGAAATAAAATTCATTGGATGTAAAATAGATTTATAATAGATAACGATGATGAAATAGAAATTAAGATACTATGGAGTATATAGTAAATTATGTGGTATGGGGCACTGCAGATGAGTTGAATTTAGGTGTGGGCTGGTGGGGTTTATGAACCTCGTTGTGTACCTCCGGCAATAAGGCAATATTTCATTCACATGAACAATGTTTTGTTATATCATTAACATAAATTGGTGTAAAGTTCATGTCGCAAGAAAGTCTATACTCAACCGATGTTTCAACATGATCCATGTAACAGTTTATCTCACCCCTGGTACAAGTTTGGCCAAAGGAATACATTAGAACAATATACTCAACGATCACCCTGGTAAAGTGACAATACTACGCCACGGCCGTGGCATAGTGGATTTGCTAAGTATATTCTGATTATTCTGAAGTTGTGATGTTACTTAAACAATAGAAAGGGGTGAGGTAAATCCAGAACCGCACTCGAATCGTATTTATACGATTCTCGATGCAGTTCTATATAAGTTCGGCACAGGGTGCCATACACATCATGTAGGGTGAGTTTATACTAGAAACCGCAACTTATATGAATGTTAACATTTGCAAACTAGGTGACCAATCAAAAACCTTTAGAACTTGATGTCATGGCAAGTGAATCATCTTGTTTTGGAGGCATATATCTAACTAAACTGCTCTAAATCAGCTACAGAGTAGAAACAAAAATCAGTAACAGAATACTCATAAAATATCCTTTTTCAGATTATATTTATAGACTGTTTTCATAGCCTTATCTACAATTATACAAGGGATAATTAGACCGTATACATATATAAATCTAGTATTAAGCATATCTGCGATTAGAATCCGTTTCCTACTTTGGGACTTCCCTCCACCACCCACAACCATACATAGACACGTATTACGTTGGGTATTTAGTTGATCCCTATTCCAGCCAATTAACCCAGCTCTAGACCGTGACAGCTATGCATAGAGCTCTTGGCCTATCGGTTTACACCATCATTAAGTTAGCCAGGACCATCACAGCTCGATTAGAATGTATGAGTCGTATGGCGTCATGGGCATGCCAACAAACATTATTTTTGGAAGCTGCAAGACAAAGTTAGCTCAGTCGTCAAAGCACTTGTAGGTGATCATGATTTTGAGCGTTGGAGTCCCACTGCAGCCATCTGTCTCCTGTATTTTCCTATATCAAAGGTAGACTTACTGCTAGTAGTGGTAGATTTACTGCTATATTAAAGGCCAATCCTTCTTATACCATGTCTATGTGGTGTAGTGTACATCCACCTTTCTCCTTCACCCCCACCAGTGGTAGACTTACTGCATATCCAAAGACCAGTCCTTCTCATACCATGTCTATATGGTGCGGTGTACAGCCACCTTTCTCCTTCACCCTAAAAGTGGTATATATATACTGCTATATCAAAGGTCAGCCCTTCTCATACCGTGTCCATGTGGTGTGGTATGCAGTTAACTTTCTCCTTCATCCCCAGTAGTGGTAGATTTAATGCTATATCAAAGACCAGTCATTCTCATACCCTGTCTATGTGGTGTGGTGTACAGCCACCTTTCTCCTTCATCCCCAGCAGTAGTAGACTTACTGCTATATCAAAGACCAGTCCTTCTCATACCATGTTCATGTGGTTTGGTGTGCACCCAACCTTCCCCTTTATCCTCCATTCGTTTCTCCAATTTCGTGTGACAATTTATATAAATCTAACATAAATGTCTCTCTCCACAGTGAGAGATGAAATACGAATTCAAATGTCCTCACGCGTTTGTTGGTCATTACTAATGATGGAAGTGCAATAGTGATGACTCAGCACACTCTACAGTCACAAACATACAGCGGCAAGTTATCACAAATACATTGAGGCCCAAAACAGAAAAACACCGTAAGTCACCATTGCACTTGGGTGTATCGATCACCCCTCTCATAAGATCTCACACTCTCTAAGTGGTATTCTGTACAAGGTTCTCACTGCGCTCTATGGGAAAAGATTTTTTAACGAACTAGGTTTAGAGCCTTGAGAATCCACTGGCACACAGTATTCCCGCTAGGTGCCATTATTGAGATTATAGGAACCTTTGGTTACATTGATGTACGTCTTTAGCACGGGAGGCAGGCTCGTGGATTCTCAAGGCTCTAAGCCTAGTTCGTTAAGAATTCTTCTCCAATAGAGCATAGTGAGAGTACAGAATACCACTTAGAGAGTGTGAGATCTTATGAGAGGGGTGGTATCGATATAGGATTAATTACCCATCAATATCCAAGCTATTGAAAATAGCTCACGCTACAAAATAAACATGAAAAAGCTGTTATTAGAAAAACCAGTGTACTGGCATCTCTAGAGTAAAATTCTCATAAACCTGACAAGCTTAGTATGTGTACTTATTTTCATGGCCTGTCTAGTCTTCATTTTATACAGTCGTCTTCGTCTTGTATTGTCTGTATGTCTGTTCTAACAAATTGTGCTAATTTGTCAATAACTTGTGAAGAACGCCCACACACTGATGAACATCTTTACCTGAATGAACAAAAGACGGCTTGGAAGCTCTCTCTCGAACATCTTTTTTTCTTATTCTTTTTAATTGAGCAAGCTCTTTCTTTATTTCATTTCAAGTCTCATTCTCCAGTACAGAGTCTCTTCTTAGTGTATATGCATAGCCTTCCCTATCACAGAACAAGTTCAAGTCACACATTAATACGAACATGTGAAGTCTAATGGCTTGAGGCAGCTGTCGTATTATGCGCTGCAACGCAGCAAGAGACATCTAACGGACGTTCTAAGAACTTATACTGTCGTGACGTGTCACATCACGTGTCAGTCTCTTCAAATTCGTTCAAAGACTCAAAACGTTTCTTTACCTCCCACCCACCCCACATGTTTGGGGTGTTTTTCTGCTGACAAATATCGTATACCTTTGTGTACTGTATACCTTGTATACTACCTATTTGTCTTTTTCACGTGAAAAATTAAACATTTTTCGTCCACAGCTTGGCCTCGTATTAGTCATTAAACAATACAACGACATCAAATAGAATGTGTGGACAAAGCACCTTTCCTACGCCATGATAAGAAGAACATATTTAGTGACGGCACCATATTGTAAAGTTCTGGTCTATACATCCCTATCGTGGCCATGTAATATTGGTTTCTATGAGAAGAAAGTAATCATCTAAATTACCCCTAATTATTGAGGAACAAATTGACTGAATTGGAACAGTCACCATTTTGGTTAGTAACCTCCTCCCTGATGTTTACAGTACGGCTGCCATGCTTTGAATATAATATATAATACCCCTATTATCGCTCAGCTCTAGTTCTCAGTCTGCCCACATGAGGGCCAGTCGCTCTACCAATGACACTTGGAGTTGTTCAGTGTCATGAGCGGCCTCCTGACATGTGCGACAGACCGGAACGGGCGCTCAACCGGAATGGATTTGGTCTTCCCCTATTGGCTGTTGGTACAACAGCCAATGAGAGCGCAGAGCTCACAGATGCCAAACCTGTCATGTCAACCCCCTGCTAAGGGTATAAAACAAGGATCCCTTCTTGTCAATAAACAGTTAGACTTAGTTGAGTTCTCATAGTAGTACATAGTACCTCTGTGTTTGAGTTCTTCTCTCTCTTCTTATGGTCTACTCCTTACGCAAGTAGGTTGTGAGACTTTACAATATGTCACGCACAAATTTCCCTTATGTGGGAATCCTCAAGAGTCAGCAGATCATCCCTAGCACTACAATTCTACCCTTTCAACACCCGCTTGCTCCTTTTTAAAAATTTATTCATTTAATTTTTTTTATAAACAATAGCTACCAAAAGGACACAACATCATCTAAGGGGGCACAGACAGTATAAGGACAGGACATACAAAGACAGGACAATGACACTTTGGTATGAGCAAACTGATTCCCAACCGAGTGAAACGGAGAGAGGAACTTCCCAGGAATAATATCACAGGCCACTTGGACACTCCAGAGACAAAATTCATATCGGAGCCATATCGTAGTAGGTGGATGCCGGGCCTTAGGATCAAGAGCGCGCTTCAAGTCAATTTATGAAGGACCTGAAAAACTCGACATTTTGAGAGGTACTGACAATAAAAATAAAATTGTATTAAAAACGATTGGAGAAACACAAGTTCACTAGCTAATTATGAATGATCGTACAACCTCTATTCGTTTATCACTACTGTTGTTCACATAATAAGAAATTGTGAGATTGAAGATTTTCTGTGTGGAAATAAAAGCATTCATAACCTATGCTTAACACACCAAGTTAAACAAGTGATTATGGGCTAATTACTAAGTATATAGATAACTAGGAGCAGATAGGATGTTCATAATAGATGAATGAGCATGCAATTATAAATGAATATTAAACAATAAAAGGTTTGGGTTAGATTCAGTCTATGGATAGTTTTCTGTAACCCACTTGCACCCAGTCAACTTGCTATTTCTGCAACTGCCTATCTAAGATCCAAACAGATCAAGCACGAGTGGGTCATGAGGTATTTTGGTCTCACAGTGAACAGCATGCAGATATTCAAGGTATAGTTTTCTGGAAGCACACTGAAAGTTCAATGTGACCACTCTAAACTCTAGATGATGTATTTAGCGCATGCAAGCACGCTCTAAAAAACAAAAGATAGGATGCCACGAAGCTTTGGTAACTATCAGTATATGCACTGCACGAAAACACCGTTTTATTCATATATACGCCATCACGGAAGTGCATGTATTGGCTGAATATCGACTTGTTTTCATTTATATACGCCAAAGCCTTATATACGACAGACGCGTCTTTGCTGTATTTCACACCCGGCGTATATGAGAGAAAATACCCTCTGCCCCCGCCCCCTCCCGCCCCTTTGTGTTGGTAGAAGTACAGGTGTCCTCAGTAGGAAGCCCTCCCCCCCACCCCCCGCCACCTCCCCCTGCCCGCTCTCAGTTAAGCCCTGTTCACAGGACGCTTATATATACGCCCACAGATGAGGTGTATACACATGGGGATTAAGACGACCTTGTAGACGCAAAATACCTACTCATATACGCCGGGCGCATTCATATGTAAAATGATGGTTTTCGTGCAGTGATGATTTCCCATCACAGATACTCGATATGAGGGTATCCAGGTATATCACATATGGAGTTACGGTTGATACGTTGTAACTCTAACAATATGTCGAGGCATCAGATTGGGGGGTAAGGGAAACCGGAAACAGACTGAGATGATGACATTAAGCCCCAAAACAAAACAGCATGACATATCGAGCCATTTTAAGACCTTTACTAATTGGTTTGATAACCAGAAGGTCTGGGATTTCTCTACCTTGCTATTCAACGGAACAGGCCAACTATCCTACAAAATGTCTTCCGTGAGCTGACAGTTCTGCCGCTTTTGTCCCGCAACACTTTTTAAATTTTGGTACGCAATCCAGTCACACAGTAATCATAACTCTGGTCAGTACATTCACTACAGTGGGAGTAAACTGGAAATCACCCTGTCATCGTACTGTGTGGCTTCGGTGAACTTGATCCTCTTGAGAGTGTCACCCAGTCTCATTTCCCGTGATCATATCGCGATTTCGGCGAGTTTATTTACAGCAAAGTTCTGCATTGTCAAATGATATCAACTGCATTGTCACATTATGCCTGCATATAACTTGTCCGGTGTATTACAAAGCATCATATAGCAGAATTCTGATGTATTTGTGTAGCGATCTCGGATAGATCGTTTATCTCACTGGCGATTGTATTGCGAGCCCATGATCTATTACATAGGTTAGTTTGATTTATTTTTGGAATATAAATGAATGGAATATAACCCTAGCAACAAAAAACCACTGACAACTTCAATAAAACAAAGTTTTATTGAGGCTCTTAATAACAAAGGCAGCTGGGCTCACCTATCACAATTGTTGTACAGTTTGTACCCTGACACTGGGATATCAGGTAAAGCCAAGGGAGCAAGATTATAAGCCGAAGCCGAAAATCTTGCTCAATCAGCAAGAGGGTTCGGAAAACCTACTACCTGTGTGAGACTCCAAGGTTCAGTCCTCTGAGAGAGAACACACAAAGTGACCTGCCATCTGTTGTTAAGCAGAGACCCGTTTCTGCACGGCATACAGCCTATGATCCATGGGCGCCGCCATAACACCCCCCGAGTAGGTGTTCTTTACGAATGGAGGGGAAAAAGTAGGTGTTCTTCACTAATGGAGGTGGAAAAGAAGTGAGTGATAATGAGGAAGTGTCACAATTCTAGCCTTGCTCACATATCTATATAAAGTGTTCCATGTGGAAAATATCATGCCTTGGGTTTAATTATTATGTCATCCTTCTCGGGGATGGGTGTAGAGACTAAAAGGAACCTTGGTAAAATATTGAAAGGCAGTTGAATTTCGTAAGAACAAAGAGCCATAATGCAGGTTTTGTCCCCCGAACATCTAGTGACTTCATGAACTTCATGAATTAACAATGGCTCTGTCCCCTATAGTATGGGGAGTAAACGAGAATAGCCACCACAATAGCGAGAGCAATCAGCGGCACTAACAGTGGAGACTATAAAGTCTTGTTTCAGAAGTGGTGCCGCTGTTGAGATCCCGGTGACGTTCACTATGCCAGCATAACAAACGAGACATTTAATGAATCTATATCTAATGAATAATTCAATAATTCCAAATTATTCCTCGTGTTTTTCCCCATATTTCAGTATTTTATTTGACGTTCCTACGTTCCTACATTTTTAGCTGAGTTACAGAGCCTGCCACTGTAGCTCTCGCTTGTAAGACATAGAAGTGAAAGCCTAGGGTCGAGCAGCACAGTGGCATACCGACCGAGTAGTGCAGTGACTAGTTCTTGGTTCAAATAGTTTAATAGTTCTCACAAAGTAGTGGATCACTAGAGAATTATACAAATCCATATATGGTCAATAATACATATGGAATTGTTCGGAGCATTTTTTTCTTTACTTAAATATGATATAATATCAGATAAAATGTGATTTGAAATTGTTGTTATGATCAGTGCGAGAGGGTTGACCTTCTCGTGAACAGTGGCAGTCATGTGGCACCAACAGAGAGACCTCACTAACTATTGAAACGGGTACTACCGCTGTTGGTGCCGCTTTGCTCCAAAGTGTCGCTCGCTGTTGCCATGCTCTACTATTGAAACACGAAGTGCCGCTATTTTGTTCAACTATTGAAACAGCTCCCTGGCCTAATGTACAAGGCAAGTTACGTAATCCGGGTGGACCTGTGGCACCTCCGTGCACGGGCTCAGCCGAACCATCACACAGCAGTGACTGGCACCCAGCGTCCTCTGGTGAAGATCACACACACCACCACCTGACTGACCTGACGCCTACATTTATTACCCACCTGGTACGGAGTCTCCATGCTAAGCCTATGGAGCTTACAGATCACTACTCAGTAGAATACAGACCTCCGGAATCTCCTAGGAGAATACGGCTTTTTGGGCCGACTGACAGGCATTATGTGAACTAATTTATATAAACAATGCATGGTGCTTGGGTTGAATTTCTAATTATTTACAAGATTTTTTACCTAATAATTACTCGAAAGGCGAGAAATATATACAACATTACCATGATTTCGAACTGCATGGCAGTATTCTCCTTGTAGTTGACACTACGTAATACTCCTCACTCCTCACTATTACTCAGAGTTTTATTGCGCATCAACTACGCGGAGAATACGGCCACTCAGATCGAAATCATGGTAATATTGTGTATTTATTATCCATCGTATACAAAGACCCCCATTGAAAATATATGGGGACTCAGTGAACCACGACCCATTATATAAAACCTCTCAGATAGCCTAACTGTGGTATACGGTTTCAAACCTGTGGTATACGGCCTCAAAACCATGGTATATGGGGAAAAATAGTCCCTTTTGCTATAGAGCAAAGAAATATTCCCTATTGTTATACCTTTAAATATGGCAATTACTGGTTTTAATTCATTCAAAAAGATGGATAATAAATGCAACAAGAGATGATTTTGTGGACAGGCGTAAACCACGAGAGGTTGAGGCGTCGTGATACACGAGCGTTAGCGAGTGTGTTACGACGTCAACCTCTCGTGGTTTATGTATTTATATAGAACGACCTGACCATGCTGTACATGCTACAAAACGGAATTGTTGCTTTTTACGAATCGAGGCCCCAGGCCAAGTTCCGTGAAAACATCAATTCCATCGAGTTTGGTAGACTTTATATATTTATTATACACCCAAAATTAATAAAATCTTACCATAAATTGGCATAGAAGGCATGTCTATGTGAAAGCCCACACACTGCTGATGTTTCAACATGTTCAGTATAACAGTGTACTGCACAGGGTTCATATTCAATTTATACTGCACAGGGAGCAGTAGTACGTAATAATCAAACACACTGTTTGGGTATATGATATAAGTATATGATGATAACACATACCGTATATGATAATAACACATACAGCAATATAAGGCAATCTCAGGTTATCAGAAAACTGCATGTCAACGTATTCTAAAGGTATTCTAATCCATGCTACATGCCATGAAGATGTGAATGATTATTATTATAAAGACACTGATCAACGGATATTGTGTTACGACGTCGTGTGCTGCTCTTATACCTGTATTTCCTGTACTTTGCCACCAACAAAAGTACCAAAAGAAAAGTTGTGTATCTGTATTTAGGACAGGGGCTTGAGTAGAACAGAGAAGTAGCCCATTTCCACAAGGGACTACATCAATTTATATCACAATTTACCGCAAATGGTTTGAATGATAAGAACGAGTCTTTGAATGCAATGGGGAAAGGCCTGCGAATAATGAACAATTCACAAAAATGAATTCTCATCCACACTGCCACGCAAAGCATGAATAAGATGCCTGCTCAAACGTTGGCAGATTTCGTTGGATCTACCCATTCGTTCGCTTAATTCCCTTTGCTCTAGATAAAAACATCAAAGTTAAAAGACTGAGGCATGTTCCATCAAAGCACCATTTATGCTACAATTTGGTGCTGGAAATATGTCCTTTGATGAGGCAAACATCGGTAAAGGCCAGCATTGCCTCGTCGGAAACAGCATGTATAGCGATGATTTGAACGCTCATTTTACAAACAGCGAGATAAATGTATCTCGGGGTGTGCTAGCTGTAGGACCGTTTCCATTGGCCGATTTCCCGTCACCGATCTACAGTCAGGAACCACTGACGGACTTTTGGCACTGCTGACCCAAAATCGGTCAATGGAAACGACCCAGCTCGTGAAATGACCCATGACTTCTTCTGCTTATATATAGATTATGCAATGTAGCAGCACCCACCACTGAGTGAAAGCTTGGTCACTGAGTGAAATCTACTACCTTCACCGATTTATACCGACGCACAGTTGGTGGCACCACCGACAGACTTTCTGTGTAACTCAATAAATCTACACCCTTTTCGTCGACCAATGGAAACAGGCCTATATGAATCAAATGAACCAGATTATTGAAATATCCACATAAAACGAGACAAGCTGATTATGATTAAAACAATATATTAGGAGCAATCATACATCGAGACAAGGGGCAGGGGTCGGTTGCAATGCTTCGTCTTTAACGATTAGACTTCTTCAGGTAGTTTGCCAAATAGATAAAGGACAAGCTTATCATTTAAACCAGCGGAAATATGTTTATTATAGTCTCGAATACAAAACACAATGAATTTCATGTATTATTATGATTGATAAATCTAGTTAATAAGAATTAAACTACGTGGCACCGCCAGCAGTAAGTAGGAACCCTCCTACACACTGTCCACAAACTTGTTTGACGGCATATTTGTCCTAGCCTAGGATCGAGACTATCAGAATTTGGCCTGGCGTCCACCTACTACGATAGAAATTTAGACTAACCGATATGGCACCGATACAAAAAGCCAATATCGGAGACATATCGGGAAGGTGCAAAATCGTAGACATATATCTAGACATGCCATTTCACGACGCATCTTGAGGGTAAAGGCGGGCGTCCACCAAGCACGACAAGGCTACGACAATGGCTTCCCGACAAGGTCCACGATTGGCCTACGATTGGAGGCTTTGTCGTGGTTGGTGGACCCTAGTTCCCGAGAGGAGTCTACGACAAGGCCATGATTGGAAGCTTGTAGGGAGCCTTCCGAAAAGGCTACGACACCATCGAGCATGTTCGATTATTCCCACGACTGGACCCTTTTCATGGATTGTCATAGTGTGTCAGGAGCGTGTCGCAGAGGTCTGCGATAGGAAATTTTGGTGGAGCATGCACTTCCCGACACGCCCGACAACACTGTTGTAAAGCCCCCCTTCTTACGATAAGGATGCGACAAGCGCCAATTGGAATTTTCATGTCGGCGCTTGTCATAGCCTTTTCGTGGTTGGCGGACAACCCTTTTAGACCCCCATTTTTCATTGGTGCCTAATCGCAGAGACTTGGCCCCATTATTAGGTGAGCTTCCGACGCAATTTTAATTTTGTATCGGGAGGTATATCGTCGACAGTATCGGATCAATATCGTAGTAGGTGGACGCCGAACTTAAGGATTTCTCTCCATACGGACGCCATCAGTTATTAAATGGCGATAGTCTCCCCCCCCCCTCAAAATGCTCGTAGATTTGTTGTATGATGGCTGGTTGCACTTCGCGAAACCACCAGTTCATTTATATATACGCCATCGCGTAAGTGCATGTATTGACTGTATATTGACACATTTCCTCTTCTATACGTCAGCGTAATGGCTGTATTTGCCACAAAGCATATATGAAGAGAAATATTGTGTGTGGGACATGTATACGCAGGTGGTATACATTTTACACGTCTATAGATGAGGCGTATACACAACGGAAAATAAGACTACCTTGTATACACAAAATCATACCTATATACGTTGGGTGTATATATATATGTAAACTTGTGGTTTTCGCGCAGTGTTGATTCCTCTGCTAAGCCCACGTAGCATCCTTATCTTCACCCGAAACATGAAATACTAACAAAGAGTTCCTAGCGAGGATGTCCCTCCATTAACGTTCTTATTTATATCCTTTGAATTTACATTAAGATCCCTCAAGACAAAATTTTTGATTAGGAAAATTCTGTGTGATGATGACGGTTTTCGTTGTTTCAGTTTTCCGATCGTTGTAACAATTAATTCCTACTTGGACACAACTTTTACTTAAGGTTTTCCTCAAAGCTCTCTGAACAAGCAGTGCTTCACAAATGCACAGCTATCCAAGTACAGACTGGGTTTTTGGAAAATAGTGGAAGTACGCTTTTAAATACATGTAGTTTGCCTAAATAAAGTACACTTTGTAGATGATCGCAATCTTCAGGATAAAATACATGTTCCGTGGCTGTTCTCCCAGACCATGTATTTAGAATTCTGCTCTGAGCCTCCGTATCCATGAAGAAGATACTTTTTTATTTCGAAATGTTTGCAAACTTGTAAAACATCTTAGAAATCCTATGATAATATTGAAGTTTACCCATTGGCGCCGGCTAATGCATTGAGGCAGTGGCAGGGCTATTGGGCCAATAACAGAAGTAAGGCCACTAAAAAAACCCGTGTTTCTCATCACCGCGCGCATCAGAAAAAACGATTTTAGACGATTTTTTTTTTTTAGATAGATGAACCTTGATAGAAATTATGAAAGATATGTGTATTTAGTATCAAATTAAAGCTCCTGATGTCAGGGATGCATTAAATGTATAGCCAGTAAAAATCCGGAAACCCCGCGTAAGAAGACACCCAGCGTAAGCAGCCACTTTGGCCTGGATCGGAGGGTGGCCTCTTATGCGGGGTTTTACTGTATGTCTGCCATCTTTGATATAGCAACAAAAAAAAAAAAGCCCTCGTCACATTTTTCATGGCTTGGTGATGAGAAACAAGTTGTATTTTTAGTGGCCTTAAAGTACATTTTGGGCCTATAACACAAGTAATGCTCTTTGATATAAATCAGTTATGCAGTATCTATGTGTAAAGTTCCAGTCTTTATCCTACCCCTAATATAAAATCACATAGGCTTAACATTGGGTTTCCGTATGCCACGCTGACTGGCATACAGAGTTTTATATGCCACTAGTGGCATACATAATTGTTATCACGTAATATTCCAAAATCGAGGAGACCAGGTAGCACAAAAATAAAAACCTGATTCGTTTTAATCTTGGCCACCGCATGCCACTCCTGGAGTTTTGGCGCCAGACTTCACTCGGCTTCGCCTCATGAAGTCACTATCCCCCAGTCGTGGCATACGGTGGCCAAAGTTAAAACTCATCTAGTTTTACGATAATACATCCCTATCGTGATTAATTATATTGGTTTCTATGTGAAGAAATTAGTCATCTGAATTGTCTATATTTATTATTACCCAAAGGCCTCTATTAATTCAGTCACCATTTTGTAGCAGCTCCTCCCTGTCTTGATGTTGACAATATGGCTAGTTCTAAGTCTGGCCACATGGGGGCAGGGTACATTGACATGATACTTGAGTTGTTAGTGACATGAGCTGCCCTCCTGGCATGTTCAACAGACCGGAACGAGACTGGTCAATCCTCATTGGCTGTTGCCTCAACAACCAATCACAGCACAGAGCTTACTAGACTGGTTCCCTGCCCAAATGAAATAAGGGACTGGTAACTACATCTTACATAATGCTAGAGAAAGACCTCAAACTGACAGTCACGCCGCCTCTCTTGGCTCTACATAGACTTGCCCATATATACTTTTTAGGTCATAGATCCAAACATTACATTTCCTTTTTGATCCAGCCTAGATCACAACAAAAATCTATCAATTCAAAAGTGTTACAATCAAATTCAGGTTGAGAGAGTTATGAATTAAATAACCACACCATTACATTATCATCCCATACATAAACCCAGGCAGTAAGCCCTAAGAAATTGTATTTTTTCCTAATACTAGCGATTTATTACCTCCAGTGCTTTATTTTGAAGAAATACTATTGCTGAATGTTTAACAGAAATCCTGTTGTACTGGCTGTAAGGAAGATAGGCTTCCAGGCTACAAGCTTACCCTATACCACGATGCCACTTGCTGACTGTATATAGCTGGATGAAACCTGTCATTAAAGTAGTTCTTTACTGCCCAAGACCTTTGGCAAGGCCTTTGGCAGTAAAATTCCCAAGCCTAACCTCGTAACTTTGACCTTCTCTCACCGGAACATAGTTTCCCATCAGTAGTACACGTTTAGTTTTCTGTAGGCCGAACATAGATGTCCACATTGTATGAGACAAATCTCCGGTTTCCAATTTTAAGTATTGCTTTTTTAATAAGAAATAAATATTGACTGGAAACTTAATCATTATTTCCCTCCATACTCGGCAGTCGAGTGGTGATTACTTTGTTGAGACTTTAATTCGTCCATGCTTGAAAATATTTCCCCATATATAATAAAGTCTTTCAGGGAAAGAGTCCTTGAAGATACACACATAGAACTATGTAACCTTTGATACCTGAACTTCTGCTTTGTAAGTATTATATAGACTTGCTCTGAGTCTTCCCATGGTGTTTGTGCATCTACTGTCATCTTGTCAAATCTCATGTGATTCTAAACATTCATCTACACTTTAAGAATCTGTTTCTCTCCATTCCAACAGACTATTTGAAACATTTGTCCTGCAGTTAATCCAAGCTTATCAACAAACAATACAAAATGGCGTCTTTAATTTCACAAATGCCAAATATTAGCGGAAGTGACGTCAGAGGGTGGGAAGGGTACTTGCGGTCAATGCCCTGTTGTCGGTTAATGGCCATAAATCAATGCTTTTAGAAATTAACTGCCTTGTTATTAAGTCATCTCATATCAGTTTCCATCATTAAGGCAATGACACACCACACCAGACTAATTGACTGATTAAAGGGAACTTAGAAAGGGTCATCCTTTACCCTGGCCCCCAGCTATTTGCTGGTCATGGGCAATGAACAGAAATATAAAAGTGTTTATTGACGACAGAGTAACTTGTTGAACATGTGATTTTCCAATTGATTTGTTACAAAGAGTGGTACAGAAAGGACATTACAATTGTCACTTAAGAGGTCTGGCATAACACTGCACGAAAACACCTATTTTACATTTGTATACACCCGGCGTATATAGGTATCATTTTGCATATACAGTAGAACCCCGCAAAAGGGGACAGTTTCCGTTCCGAGCAAACTGTCCCCTTAACAGGGATGTCCCCTTAAGCGGGGTTTTCAGTACGCCGATGGTTAGGCTGTGTAGTATACCATAACTTCATAGAGTTGATACTATGACATAGAGACACTGTTATAACCACACAAACTCCCCATAGCATACACAGGCTGTTGCCTAGTGTCTAATTGTCTAGACACGAGTCTATCCACCTCATACATACACCATGAACTTAGAATCAAGATAATCTGGTGTGTTGTCCCCACACTGTCCCGTCAGATTTGACAAGGTGTCCCTCCAAAGTATCCCCTTAAGCGTGGTTTAGAAGAATTATGTACCGAAATAACTGTCCCCTTAAGTGGGGTTGTCCCCTTAAGCAGGGTGATCCCTTAAGCGAAGTTAAGATTAACTCTTAATAGAGGGGAAAATTTCCGTTCCAAGCAAATTATCCCCTTAAGAGGGGTGTCCCCTTAAGCGGGGTGTTCCAGAAGCGGGGATTTACTGCACAGTCGGAGTCGGAATCGGATTTGGAGTCAGAATCGGGAGGAAGACTTCAGATCTCACACTCTCTAAGTGGTATTCTGTACAAGGTTCTCACTACGCTCCATGGGAGAAGAATTCTTAACAAACTAGGCTTAGAGCCTTGGGAATCCACTGGCCTGCCTCCCGCACTTAAGACTTACATTAATCCAACCCAAAGATTATCACCATCTAGCGGTAATACTGTGTGCCAGTGGATTCTCAAGGCTCGTAAATAATTCTTCTCGTAATTTTCAGGATGGTGACATGGGTATTAATTTTCAAACCAGGTTGTCCGATATGCCTTAACCCGGCGTTTACACTAGGCGAATAAAGAGGCGGAAGTAAATTTCTGCTATGAGCTACACGCATACGTAATCATCACTATAGCAATGTTCAGAGCCATGATTTCGTAAATAAAATTCAAACTGTTAGAAAATTCTTTTCTTTGCGAATAATAGTGTCATAATATTATCTATAAATTTCCTGTATGGTTTTTTTCTCCACATACCTATTGTTTATAATTTATTTTGGTATTTCCGATAATACACATACTCGCATTTCTATGCATCATAATATCACAAGCCGTTTCATATTATAGTTGGTATATGGCTATAAATCAGTATTCTAGTGTCATTTTATCACTATTTCCCATATTCTTATTTATAGTCACATGTATCCATAATTCTTTGATTACTAGTGATTTTGTTTTCCATTTTGCAACAACATGTTATGCAAGGCATAGCAATGTCCTTGGCATCTCGTCTTTAATAGGTCAGTTGATTCTCTTAACCAATCAGATTGAGTATTCAAAGTATGGTGGTACGGCGCCATACCGGCATAGTATGGTGGTACAGCTCAAATACCACTTGTACAGTAGAGGTTGGTATTTGAAGTATTTTAGGGCATAGGTGTATAGCACTACCAATAGAAAGCTACACTGATAAGCCAAGTAAGAATCTGGATATTGCTAGAATCAGGCTCTATGATAAAAGATGTTTTCCAATACCTAGATTTAAACTAGGATCACATAGGATGAATGAGCGTGAAATTATAAATGAATAACCATTGAAAGGTGTGGGTTACATTCAGTATATATGGATCGTTTTCTGTAAACCACTTGCACCCAGTCAACTTGCCATTTATGCAACTGCCTGAGTCGAGAATCCAAATTTATCAAGCACCAGTGGTCAATGACATATGTGATCCCTCTAACCTCTAGGCAATGCATATAGAGCGTACGAGCATGCTCTGAAAACATATATACGAGCCATGATCGCCTAATTGACAATCTTTCCAAGCCAATTTTCAGATGCAATAGATCGACACATAAATATAACCATAAACATAAAAACAAAAATAAATAAAAAATGAAAAAAACAATGCCACCGACCTTTCCATGGTCATTGACGTCTCATACCGGAAGTAGTACCGGAAGCTAAGTGGACACTTCCCCATTCCAAGATGGCCGCCGTGTGGAGGGTCTGATGCGCATGTGCTGTGTAACTTTGTAAATGGCGCCTGTTAGAGTTTGTAATTGGTCGTTTAGTCATGTAAAGTGGCTTACTGCAGCACCACACGTGTTTTCAGTGGCGTTTTGTGACTCGTAAATGATCCATTATTGGCCACTGCAGACTTTTACTGTCAGTGAAAAGTATGTAGTCTGTAGCAGACTGGTCGATCGGGGTTCCCGACTGCAGTTCGGTGCCGAATAATCGGCCGATGGAAAATGGTCTTACGACAGTTCTCACGACGTATTTTTACGATTACTTTAACGATCCGACTGGAAAAGCGTTGATCCTGTATTCTCAGTATGATAAAGGAGAAACCAACAAGTTGTCATTTTCCACGAGTTTGATGCGAAGTGATGTGAACGAGGTGACAGCCGAGTGAATATCAAGTAGCATGCAAACGAGTTGGAGTTCTTTGACCAAAACTAGTTGCTTTTTGTACTTATCTCACCCTGTACACCCTAAAATCATGGAAAACGTACAGGATATAGACCCTGGAGAAGGGACTGCAATACTTGTAGGGGCATGGGGAACGAGGTCCCAATGTTAAGCCTATGGGACAAAAACACCAGGGGTGAGATAAATCCCTATACATGTATATGCACTCGACATCAAAAACACCAGGGGTGAGATAAATCCCTATTTATACACTCGACATCAAAAACACCAGGGGTGAGATAAATCCCTATATATACACTCGACATCAAAAACATCAGGGGTGAGATAAATCCCTATATATACACTCGACATCAAAAACACCAGGGGTGAGATAAATCCCTATATATATACTCGACATCAAAAACACCAGGGGTGAGATAAATCCCTATATATACACTCGACATCACTAACTTTTACGATGTGATAGAGATAAAACAGTTCAGGGCACATATTAACTGGGACAGGAGCAGAAGATCTGTATAAATGAGGGTGGTTGTGGCCCACTAGATTTTAGGTCAACTATAAACTGTAGAACCGTCCCAAGGCGCTATAAATATCATGTAAGGAGGTCAGGGTGAAGGTCGTGGTTTGCTCTGAATGCAGTCATTGGTTAGTGGGTCTACTCTATTCCTTATATGGCAATTAATGCAGGGGGACAACTTCATGCAGGAATAATCGTAGACTTGCTCAAGTCTTTGATTATGAAGATTCATTAAATGATTTAAGAAAATCGGAATACAATTCATTATAGCATGTGTCCTTCTCTGACTGGCCCATGAATCAAAGACTTGTCCACTCTGACCAGAATCTGCTGTTTATGACCCCAAGCCACTCCCTGTAACCCTATACCTCCCTCTACCCCTCCCCCTCCCCTCCTCCAGTTCCCTGGCTGCCTGTGTTGTCATAGCAATATATTTCGCCTGCTCCTGACTATGTCTTGATTGAGATCAAAGTGAGAGGGTACCAATCTGCCAGCAGATATCCTGACTAGTAGCTAGACCTCTGCTTGGGGAGTGTGGCGCAAAATCGCACCAGTCTACACGGCCGATTACGGATGAGACCAGTCTCTGTGTCACTCAGAACGGGTGGAGGGGTAGGATACAGGGACTGAGGCCAGTCTAGAATAATGGCAAAAAGGCCACATTTTACGCGGTGATGCGAACATACAATTACGACACGATCCGCTAATTTTCGGGAGCAACGTCTAGGCCCTCTGGCCCCTGTTTTGTGATCCGCACATGAATGTATCACAACCATGGAGCAATGGCAACCTGGTTGGGAATTGATGGCGGCCCATCCACACAAATCGAACGTTCAACAATATCTCCTAAGTGTTCCTACGAATACAGCAAGGATTATTTGAGTTCCCCCCGATATTAGACTTGCTCAAGTCTTTGATTATGAACATTCATTAAATGATTAATCACATTCAGAATAAAGTTCATTATAGTATTTATCCTTCTCTGACTGCCCATGAATCAAAGACTTGTCCACTATGAACCAAATCTCCTATTTATGGCCCCAAGCCCCTCCCTGTAACCCTATACTTCTTCCTACCCCTCCCTCTCCCCTCCTGCAGTTCCCTGGTCGCCTGTGTTATCATAGCAATAAATTTCACCTACTCCTGACTGTGACTTGATTAAGATCAAAGTGAGAGGGTATCAATCTCCCATCAGATATCCTGATCAGTGGCCAGGATATCTGTATGGAGAGTATTGGAAACAGCGCCAGAAATCTAACACCATTACCGATTGCACCAGTCCCTGTATCCCAGCGGGGAGAGTAGCCATAGGATGCAGGGACTGGAGCCAGTCTGCCACGATATCTGTAGGTGGTTCCACCGACTGCACCTCAGTATTATGTGAAACCATAGTTATGAGTTGTTTTGGAGAAATTCGTTCAGAACGAGCTGTTTAGAGCGAGTTCTGAATGTATTTCTCCGAAACAACTCATAAATCTAGCTCGTATTTGCACCATCACCATGGTTTCCTATTATTGGTAGCCCATGGCCGTAAGGTCAGGGGCGGTCATTGCTCCACCTAGCGCACTCCCTCCCTTCTAGCGCTCCCTGCGCGCCCCCTCGTGCAAGGCACGTGAACCATTAGGTCACGTGGTGAAGCACGCTCTCACATTCTCTCTCACTCTCTTCCTGCGCTTCACTCCGCTCAGACGCACTCTAATTTTCTCCCACCCACCCTCACCTTCTATATTCCTACTGTCGTAGGGGCTATCTTATACACATTGTATATTCATATATACTATAATACTCTATACATGTATATCAATATGTATTCTATTATTACATATCACCATATGTATTACCTTATCCGGTATCACATCTACTTCATGTATACCATATACCATATTACCAAATATGTATCTCATCATATTTACCAATATGTTATCATATAATATAACATATCTACCATGTGTATATTATTATCTTTAAGATATTATTATCACGTATTAATATCTTCTCTTGTTTGCTCATAAAATTAAAATAAATTTTATTTGCCCAACTCTGTCTTCTACTCTTGTGTTGCGGGTTTAGGGGTAATGATATACCTCAATTCACTCTTAAAGGCATATCGGACAATTTAGCTTGAAAATTAATAGCAATGTCAATTTCCTGAAAATTTAGTATGATGACCTTCAAGTGTTGTGGAACACATATCTAACTTAAAAATCAGGGGTCACCATACTAGCCTATGTGGATATTGCCATGGTTTATAGATCAATGTCATGATAGTTTTATTTTAGAATATATAAAAAATCTAAAAAATATGTTATTTACTACTTATTTAGGTTTTAAAAATCATAGGTCACCGTCCTTGTTTTTGAAAGAATTGAAGAAAACCATATTTTTCAATACAATTCATATGTAAATCAAGCAAATGTAAATTCGCCGATTTTACCTACTAAAATTGGATAAACTGGAACAAATGTTAAATCTACTCATGTAGAATAGGAATGAATCACAAGAATCCAATTTTGACTGTTATTTGACATCATTTATAAATAACCAGGTGGCGCCACTGTGGGTTATAGGATATGCCTTTAAATAGTGAAAACCGACCGTAATTTTCGTCTAAGTGACTTGACACGCAGACGTCCCGGAAATGGACAACAACGTAATTTCCGACTGCGCAAGTCATTTTCACTCTCCAAGCACATAGTTCCTTCGCTCCAGGATTCATAACAGACCTCAGACTCGGCTTTGTTTGGAGAGTGATTATGTGGATATTGCCATGGTTATTGCCGTTGTGGTTATATCGTGGTTATGCCCACTTCGTACGCGTTGCCAACGTAATCTTGGTACTCTCTGTTTACTGGTAAACTCGTAGGTTTTGTTATCAATTCATTTCGTATATCTAAGCTATCTCAATTGTATCACGTGAACGCCTCACGTTAGATACCTCGATATTTGGTAAATACACCCGATAACTCGTTCCGGAACGTTTATAACACCCCTAAGAACTCGTGAAACGAGGGCGTCCGCCATTTTTTAATTTTCCGCCCAGACGACACAGCTTCTACCTGTCAACCAATCAGATACGCTCGGATATTACCACACGGAAACTCCTTATAGTATACATCCAATTGTATCTGAAGCCAGACCATATTGTGTCACCCGGCATTTAAACTAGACGACAATAAATGTGACAACTGTAGATCGTCTAGCAATATCGGCCACAATAGTCGTCGTCCAAAGGATCTCGTCAAGCGTTTACACTAGGCGACTAACAGTAGTGTAAGGTACCTAGACGACTCATTCAAACTGCCTTGAAATAGTTGTCGGCCGTCAAGTAGTCTATATAATCGCCAGGTGGTGCCAACTTGCATAACCTGACGTAATCAGACAACCTGTAGTTGCCATGCACTTGGCATTTACACTAGACGATTTATGGCCATTCAAGGCTGAGAGCCGTCAGGTGGTGCAAGAATCGCCGCCTATAATTGTCTATTATTAAACGCCGGGTAACCTGGCGTAAACATTGGACGACTGCATAAGTCCATGCAAAAGTCGTCGACCTCAGAATGTACCTGAGCTATAAGTTTTCACAGAATCGCCGCCCATGCCATGGGCTTCGCGTTTACATAAGACAATTTCTAGCTTTTAACTGCTGAAAGTCAGTCCGAAGGTGCAAAATGCCAGAATCGCCGGCCAGAATCGTCTAGTGTAAACGCCGGGTAAATACACAATATTACCATGATTTCGATCTGAGTGGCCGTATTCTCCGCGTAGTTAACACAAAGTAAACTGCAAGGAGAATACGGCCACACAGATCGAAATCATGGTAATGTTGTATTTATTATTCACCTTTTGAGTAATTATTAGGAAAAAAAATCTAATATATCATTAGAAATTCGACCCAAGCGCTGTGCTTTGTTTTATGAATTAGTTCCTATAACGCTGTCAGGGGGCCGAAAAAGCCGTATTCTCCTAGGAGATTCCGGAGGTCCGTATTCTACTGAGTAGTGATCTGTAAGCTCCATAGGCTTAGCATGTAGACTCCGTACCAGGTGGGTAATAAATGTAGTGGTCAGGTGAGTCAAGTGGTCGTGTGTGTGTGATCTCCACTAGAGGACGCTGGGTGCCAGCCACTGCTGTGTGGTGGTTCGGCTGAGCCCGTGCACGGAAGTGACACAGGTCCACCCAGATTACATAACTTGCCTTGTACATTAGGCCAGGGAGCTGTTTCAATAGTTGAAAAAAACTCTAGTAGTTGCTCTCACTAACCAAATAGCGGCACTTCGTGTTTCAATAGTAGAGCATGGCAACAGCGAGCGGCACTTTGGCGAAAAGCGGCACCAACAGTGGTAGTACCCGTTTCAATAGTAAGTGAGCTCTGGTTGTTGGTACCACAGGGTTACCACTGTCCACTACTTTGTGAGAACTATTAAACTATTTGAACCAAGAACTAGTCACTGCACTACTCGGTCGGTATGCCACTGTGCTGCTCGACCCTAGGCTACCACTTCTATGTCTTACAAGCGAGAGCTACATGGGGTATCTTCAAACAAATGCTGATCGTAGAACCTAATCAAAGCCATCCTGTGGTCATGCTAAACTTAGTTACCTACTATATCTAAAAAACTACGATTCTGGGCGAATCCGCTTGGAGATCTTCCCGCACATAGAGACAGAGTGAACCAGACTTAGGCTTGGAGACTGAAGACCCACATTCTCACTCTCGTGGAAGGTTGAATACGAACCTGCACTTCTTTTTTCTAGATGGATAGACAGACATGCTTTTTCTCTTATCATTCATTTCGAGCCATGCCGAAATCAAAGTTAAGTATTGTAGTTTTCTTATCTACTTTTCTCATGAGAAACCAATGAGATCTCAACTTTCGCTGGTAGCCCTTTCAAAACACCGCTGATTCCCAGCCCACCACCACCACACTAAATAATTGGCCCTCCAAAAGCATCTGTCTGCGTGGAGCAGTCATCAGAGCGTCTGTCTGAAAAGGCGAGCGTCTGGGGTTCGAAACCCGATATGGCAGTCGTACAGTTCATTTTTAACATTTTCATTTTTCGGACCCGGACTCGACGAAGTCGCTAGTATCTACCTAAAGAAGGTACACAGATGTTAAAAGTCAATGACAGACTCCAGGTATGTGGAGGGGTGCCTCGGAGTGATTACTGTTACTAATTAGACGATGTTAATTGGTTGCCGTCAATTAGCCGATGAGGCTGGATCTTTATTTATCCGAGGATCCCTCCCAGATTATGTCATGTGTTCCTTGTTACGAGTTGCTTCTTCCATCGGGAGACGATACATTTTAATTTGTTTCAATTTATGAGTTAATTAGAGAAGGTATTTTGGGATGAAGCTTCCATTGGCTGATTTCCCGTCACCGATCTGCAGTCAGGAACCACCGACGGATTTTTGGCAATCCTGACCCAAAATCGGTCAATGGAAACGACCCAGCTCGTGAAATAACCCACGACTTTTTCTGCTTATTAGATTATGCAATTTGACACCACCGACGGATTTCTTTCAGAATTCACAGAATCAAGGCAATTGATTTTGTTGGGTTTCTGAGTGAAAACTACTACCCTCACCGATTATTTGATACTGACACACAGTCGCTGGCATCACCGACAGCATTTAGGAAAACTTCTTAAGGACGTGGCTAAGATGTCACTTGTTCGAGCTACCGCATCAAACTGACGGAGCAGTCGTCTGCTCGCGTTATTTATAGTCAGACCACTCGCTACCATGGCGACGTTGACAACCGAACACGGCGTGACGTGACGCCTGTTGTTGACTGAATGACATCACGGTTTCGAGGGGGGTTTTCCCGGATTTGTGTGATGTGTAGGGGGGGATCCGAAGGTTTAGGATTCCCAAAGCGGTTTCACTAGGTGCTCTTCAGGCTCAAAAATGTGACAAGCAGGTCTGGCAAGTTGCTCAGAGTCTGTCAATGTCACAAGGCGGTACTGTCTCTTGTTGGGACAGAAAGAATAAAGATGGGAGAGGGTTTCTAGGTGTAAACAAGTGTCCCAAACTTTATTAATTATGGACAAATGAAGGTGATTTGTCCTGAACATACTTCAGCAAGTTGTTGGAGAATGTGGGGTGGTAGAAAAACTCAAGTGAGTTAAGGGAGTGGTAAAAAAGTATTTAGGAAAACTAAAAAAAATGTCCGCTGTTTTCGTCGGCCAATGGAAACGGCCATATAGGTCTCAATAGGTTTATTTCCACCTGCCGACCAAATGATTGGCGATTTTTTGCAGCCACGTATCGGCGAGTTTTAGCAGCCGCTGATAAAAATAATAAAAATAATCTGTCGGCAGTGGCTGACAAAAAGGGTGTCCATTAGTCGTCAGGTAGTGCCTCATCGGAGGCTAAAATAAGACAAATGCCGCCGTTTTTCGGCAATATTTTTTATTCAGCCACAAATATTTACCTCTGCTAAGGCGTCGGTATGTCAGGCCCGGCGTCCACTGAGCTCGCGATGCCCTACAGTACACCTTGCGATGCAGGCATCGGGGTACATCCTGAGGTGTATCGGATACGGATTATAGCTGACTTTCCAATACAATATCGATTTTTGTGTCTTGAGATGCATCATAAGGTATCCAGGATCTCAGTAGACGCAGGGCCTATCTCTCATCTTAACCGAGTAGCTTCGAAATCCTTTCACCCAAAACCAGTTTCCCCCTACATATCTAGTATATGCACCCTATAAAAGTTTGCCTATGGAAAAGATCTGGGGTCCGTTTCATGATCTAGGATCCTACATGAAGATCCTTTTCCTCATTATCCACCTAATACAAAGTGTCCATAGAAAACAAAATCGTAGACATATGTCTAGACATACCAATCCACCACGCATTGTTTTTATGTCTAATCGTAGAAACGTGGTCAACTGCCCCGATATTAGATGACCTTTCGACGCGATTTTGATTTTGTATCGGGAGGTACATCATAGACCATATCGGAGCCATATCGTAGTAGGTGGACGCCAGGCCTAAATGTCTTAGGGACCCTACGATACGGGTTTTTATCGGAACGAAATCGTAGACTCCCATTTTTCATCGATGCCTAATACCAGAGACGTGGTCAACTGCCCCGATATTAAGTGACCTTCCGACGCGATTTTGATTTTTTACGGGGAGGTGCATCATAGGGCATATCGGAGCGTATCGTAGTAGGTGCCGCCGGGCCTTTATTATCCACCTAATACAATGTGTCCATAGAAAATCCATAGGGAGTGTGTATGGACATACCCGGCGCATACGGATATGTTGTATGCTCCGGGTGGCGCATACGGAAAAATAGTGCGTATGAAAAAATAGTGCATCATTAAAACGAATTGATATTGACATGCCACTTGTCCAGAAAAGGAGGATAATAAATACAATATAAACTGGTTTGAGATAAAAGCGGTTGTATGCTCCTAGGAGTCGACTCTATGCAATATCCTCGCATACGCTCGGATATTACTGCGCGTCAACTCCTCGGAGCATACGGCCGCTTGTATCTGAAACCAGTCAATATTGTGTATTTATCTCACCCCAGATATTTTTTCTCCATAGACTTAACATTGGGAACTCGTATCTAACGCCCATGAGATATTTAGGAAAAATATCTAATGGGGGATTAAGTAACAAATGTTAGCCCATTAGTCAATGTAAAGGGTGAGATAAATTCAGAAACCCATTCAAGTTTAGGGTCAGAGCTCAATCCCATCTCGTTTGAATCGCTACATAATTCACGCATCTTCGCTTTGTGAATTACTACGCGATTCAAACTCGATGGGATACAAGCTCTGACCCTAAACTTTCATGGGTTTCCTCTATAATAAGTAATCCTTGGTGATATCTTGGCCTTATCACGCCAACCCTGTTACCTATATATCTCACAAATGAACCTAAACTCGCAGCTGGATGGGGAACCCAGGTTTTCCTAATTGAAAGGTCAATGGAACAGTGTCTTCATGTGCAGCTATCTTTGGTGGACCATGCTGGGCAAAGTGCAGCGGGGGAAGCCATGCATTCTGCCTGCGCGGAAGCGGGTACGTCTTGTGATGTGGGAAGGCGGGGTTTAGCGATGACCTGCTGAGTGTGTGCAGCGAACCCTAATGGGTGACTTGCCAGGATCGACTCTGTAATTGGGGAACCCATAAAGGGTGACGCGATTGGATCGACTCTGCGATTGGGGAACCAATAACAGGTGACTTGCCAGGTTCAACTGTGATTAGGGAACCCACAATGGGAGACTCGCCAGGATCGACTGCGATTGGGGAAGCCATGATGGGGGTCAATATCAATTCCATGATTGAGGAAGCCATCATATGGGAGTCGACTCCCAGATCGACTCGATTGGGGAAACCATGATGGGTGCCTTACCAGGATCGACTGTGATTCGGGAAGCCATCATTGGTGACTCGCCAGGATCGACTCTGTGATTGGGGCACCAATGACGGGGGACTCGCCAGGATCGACTGTGAAATTGGGGAACCCATGAAAGGTGAGTCGATTGGTTCAACTCTGTGATTGGGGAACCCATTAAGGGTGACTCGTTAGGATCGACTGTGTGAGTGGGGAAACAATGATGGGTGCCTTGCCAGGATCGACTGTGATTGGGGAAACCTTGATGGATGACTCATCCGGATCGACTCTGTGAATAGGCAACCCATAATAAGCGACTTGCCTGATTCGACTCTGCGATTGGGGCACCAGTGATGGGTGAGTCACAAGGATCGACTGTGATCGGGGTACCAATGATGGGTGACTTGGTCAATACCAACTCTATGATTGAAGAACCGATCGTGTGCGACTCGGCCAGATCGACTCGAATGGGGAAACCATGTTGAATGACTCATTCGGATCGACTGTTATTGGGGTACCCATGATTGGTGCCTTGCCAAGATCAACTCTGAGCTTAGGGAACCCATCATGGGCAGTTTGTCAGGGCCAACTAGCCACAATGAACTGGCTAAGCCAGTGGCTGAGTGGGGACCCTATGAAGGGTGACTTGCCAAGAGACCAACTTAGTGGTGGGAAACAAACAATGGCCACTGATCGAGCGGGGCACCTATGATGGGCAACTTGCCATGACTGACAAGGCGTCAAATAAATAAATAGCAGTGTTATTAACATCAAAAAGATACAATTACAATGATATATCCTGACATTGTTTCTGAAAGACATTAAAGGAAGAACAGTAGCAACTACCAAATACCAGTTCAAACAACAGAGAGCCATGATAGAACAATTGCTGCTTATTCTTTATGGATACTTAGGTCCTTCACTAAACATAATACAATATATGAGCATGAGTGCTATAGAAATATATCATTTCAGGTGTTTATAAGAGGCAGTATACATTGTTAGTGTGGTTTTGAAAGATTCAGAAGTATCAATCTTAAGGATAACTAATAGGACAGACACAGGGGGAGACAAGACATAGGAGACAGTAAGGGATAATCCTGTCCTCAACAACTCAAAAACAGAAATGGGGAAAAAAAGAAAACAACAACAAAAAAGTAAAAGGGGGAAGAGGGGAAGTGTAAACCCTTGTGTAAAGAAAAGGGGAGGGCAACCCATTCAAATTACATCTATTTCTACAGTTTATCCTATTCTCTGAATTTCTCAGGGTTTTTTTCTAACTTACATGTGTATTCCTCAACATGAAGTATGCGAAGAAATTCTATTGACCATGAATACAGAACAAGGGCATTATCATGAAAAAGTTTTTGGGCGAAAAATATAAAATTTAGTGCAGCAATTAATAAAGTACAGGATATGTGCATTCTCAATGTGACCTGTTGTTCCCAGCAAGCAAAATCCAATATCCATAACCATCTGCAAATTACATAAACTCCCTAACCAATTTGTAATGCTTACCCACAGTTCCTTAGTTTTCGCACAATCCCAGAAAAATGTTAAATATCATCCACCTCATTACAGAATGAACATTGATCAGAGGTTACATTTTTTCTCGTATATAGATATCTAATTATAGGAATTATACGATATAGCTTTTCATATTGACAATGCAAAGTATGAAAAAGGTGAACCGGAAGTGATGTCAAGGACACCTGACGTTCCTGTTGTTCTCCAGACAAAGCCTATTGTAAGGACTCCGCTGATTGGCTGACAGTGATCACCTGACTGCCGTGAGCATCACACACGTCATAGAGGGAGGACGTGGGTGGGGTGGAGGCCGATTCGTTGTCATGTCCTTATAGGCCTTATTATCACTATGTAAATAGTCTTGTCACACCAAGGTGTATTGGACATGGAAGGTATGATAACACGCACCTGACGGGGGTGCATTATATCAACCTTTATAAAACCAAACACTGGTCGAGGTTAAGTCATGACTGACTGACTGACTGACTGACCATGTCTTTTTTTTATTTATTCAGAAAAGCAGAACAGGAAACCATTTCTGGCTTTTGGGCCAGTTCTTCCAATGGCAACGTACAAAGGGTATTAACATATACAGGTAATGATAACAATAATAAGTTGTAGTATAAAGTGGAAAAGGTGCTTGGAATGTTGTAATGTACCACATCGGGCATTGACTGCTAGATCAAGGAAATGCGATTGTGTTAGTTATTATTGTGAGGGGTTAAGAAGTGTTGTTATGATGATAGCATATCACCATTGTCTATTTTTGTTATGCTCATTAATCCTTCATCATACTTTCATCACCTTGCACGCGTAAACTATTGTTATGGACGCTGGATATATTTCTGTAAACTTCAATTGGAAGGACTCCCTTAATAGGAGAAATTGAAATAAACACTTCTAAATAGTAAAAAAGTCCACTGCACATCTAACGATTCGGGTGTTTAACGATTAGTACCCAAATCGGTGAATTTGTCATAGGCAAATTACATAGCCTGAACGGGGGGGGGGGGGGGTATTTCCAATGTTCTGTTGTCGCGGACTGAATTTATCAACATGTTGATAAACATTTGGCAAGTGATTCGGAACATTGACCGACAACTTGTCGGCAACAAAAGAACATCTCAACGGGTAGCGGAATTGTTCAATCATTGGCTGACCCTTGCCTAGCTGCCCAACATCTACCGACTAGGGTCGAATCCATTAAGATGCCTCGCCTGAGACAAAGTACCGTTCCTTGTCACCAACAATGGTACATCAATGTTCCAAAATGGGTAAATGTGCATTAGACTTCAGCTGAAGTATTTGTCACTCTCCTGGCAGATCTTTCTTACCACATGGACATATGCTTGGAGAGTGTGCATTCTCCTACTCCTAACCAAAATCAAATTGATTTCATGTTTATCCAGTTGCCAGTATGCCCCTCACAGTATTCCTCAGACATAACCTCATTGATATACCCATTTCAAAAGAAAAAGTGATAAGAATGTAAAGATATAACTTCCTTCCTCAAACATCCATTATACAAGTATACTATTTGAATGATAAAGGGATTACCTTCTATGATAATCCTGTCTTATAATGAGTTTTATCTCATTCATTTACATATATATATATATATATATATATATATATATATATATATATATATATATATATATCCTCTGGCCTTAGCGGGATCGGGACAGCATTTAAATGGATGTCGTTTTACACCACCGCAAAATACGTTCTGAAATAACCACTTCGAAAGGTTGTATGGTCATGGATTATAAAGTTTAATGGACATAAATGGGTCAAAATCCTCTGGGAGATTTGTCCTTGGAGTTTAAGCTAGAAGAATGAGGGAATACTCTTGTTTTGTCACAACAGAATATTTGATAAGACTGAACCTGTTTTTCACTTATCCATGGCGGATTATGTGCAGCGTTTGATAAATGTCTCCATCAGAAAACTTCCCCACTGGGACAGTTGGGACTGTTGTAACTCTTGGCTTTTAAAATTTTAAACCCCAACCCCATGAGATTTAGAACCTACGCATGATATTAACCTATCCATTAGTCTCGTAGGAGAACGGTCCCTCTGTACCTAGGAGAGAGTGGGATTTAAACGAGGATTATTCAAGATTTGAGCCTGCTTATGTCACTATGTAAGTTTTGCATATCAGAGGTTAAAACAGTAAAGAACTATCTATGTTTTGTGAGATAAACACAAAAGAAGTCCACCAAATGCCTTCTTCGGGGGTATTTCACTACTAAAATGAATTTCTGAAGTAGCTTTATGAGTCTTTATGAACTCTTATGTATTGAAATAGTTTGCTGAGTCATTATGAACACACAAGCAATACTGGCAATCGATTTAATATGTTATCAATGATAGTGCTGGAGATAATGGTACAACCACTCAGATAGTCAAGGTTATATATGATAGTATTTATTACAGAACCAACGTGTCGACTATTATTATCTTTATCAAGATAAATCTGTGTGAGTTAGGTCTACTTAGGTCCTCAGTCATGAAAGTTATTCATTTTACTCATAATTCTACTCATTTACTCATGGTTTATGATAGGGTATTTAAGTGATTTTCTCTCTTCTTGAGTAGTCATCTGAAGTCAGTGATCAGGCAGGGAATGCTCGATAGCAGGTTTATTGACGTTGTAACAATTTTATTAGTACATCGTGGATGAGTGCATCGATGATAATAGGATAATGATTTAAATAACTATAGCCGTAGTAAGTGGGCTTGTGTAGTAATTGATGAACTGTAATACAACTTTGTATTACCTACCTTGTTAACTCATACCGTTTTACACTGTCTGTATATATCTAATGTACTTTGTAATACTCAAAATATCATTAAACTTTCTCTTATCACATTCATAATCTGACTAAATCATATGTCAATCAGTAATACACCAATGCGTATTACCTCATGTTGTATTACATTAGAGTTAAATTATTATACTGAACGTATGAAATTCATCTAACGTATGTTAAATTCTTACACTTCAATGCGTACCCTCACTAAGTCGTTAACACTAAGGTTTGTTTGTCAGAATGAACAAGGAGTGCCCTTGTCATTCCATATTTAATTATTCAGGATTAAATATAAACGGAGCGCCCGCAGTTTAACTTGTTAATTATGTATACCGACGTCGTTGAATAGCTTTATTTATAATGACATTTCAGTCGCCATCTTGGATGAAGGTTTTCAGATTTTTGTTCATCCTAATTGTATCATACTGCATCATAAGCGATAAAAGGTGAAATGAGAGAAGTGCATCATTTATAGCTAATTGTCTGAATTATATCAATTATCGTCCCACCCTCATTATATATGACAATTATCAGCAACATGTTAGCATAGTAGCTAACTTTATCATCCACCTAATACAAGGTGTCCATAGAAAACACATTGGGAGTTTGTATGGACATACCCGGTGTATACGGATTTGTTGTATGCTCCGGGTGGCGCATACGGAAAAATAGTGCCTACGGAAAAATAGTTCATAACCGAAACGAACTGATATCGACATGCCACTTGTCCAGAAAAGGTGGATGATAAATACAATATAGACTGGTTTCAGAAAAAAGCGGTTGTACGCTCCTCGGAGTTGACTCTGCGCAATATCCTCGCATATGCTCGGATATTACTACGCGTCAACTCCTCGGAGCATACGGCCACTTGTATCTGAAACCAGTCAATATTGTGTATTTATCTCACCCCTGGTATTTTTGTTCCATAGGCTTAATATTGGGAAATCATTTTTTAGTTGATGTATTGTACGGTTCTGTGATATACTTTTTGTCCTGTGATGTTAATTAGTTTCCTTGTAACCTGTACTGCTTTTCCTTCATACCATACTATGTTATATCTCATTCAAAGTGATAATGGACAGACTCTTATCATAAGGAGCTCATTAATATTACTTTGTGGCAATCAGGCATAACTGAATTAACTCTGTTACCTAGTTGGGCCAAAAGGAAGAAAGAAAGGCCTTACTTGAAGATGGATTTTTATAACAAAAAATACAAAAAAAAGAGCGAAAAGTATTTACCATCTACCAAGGTATTCTCTGATTATGAAGTTAACGATTATTGTCAATGAGAACTGTTCTTCTTTAGCTGTTTAGATGTAATTGTAAACCCGGATTGAGGAATATAAATTTGCTCATAAATAAAAAGATATATATTGGGAACTTCTCCATGCTCCTACGAGTATTGCAGTCCGTTCTCCATGGTTTATTTTCTGTGTGTCGTCCATTCAGGGGTGGGATAAATACACAAAGCAACTTGTTTGGGTCAAAGTTGTTGTTCTTAAACTAGTTCTAACACTGTGATTTTCACTTGGCTGTCGCCTCATTCATATCACTCCGCATTAAACTCATGTAGAACAACGACTTTGACTAAAACTTTTTTGGTTTCTTCTTTGGTCCTGGCGTTTATACCACACGACTAAATCGACCGTAGTGGTGGCAAGATCGGCTGCAAAGGTAATCCCGCTCAGGATGTACCCGGCGCTTTACACTGACACCTTACACTAGACGATTCTGGCTGGCAACGATCTACAGTCGCCACAAGCTTGGCGTTTACATTAGACATTTTCTATCATTTTACTGCTGAAAGTCGTCAGGAGGTGCGAAATGCGAGAATCACCGGCCAAAATCGTCTGGTGTAAACGCCGGGTTAGAGTTTCAAAAGCTCATGAAAGTCGGTCACAGAAGTTACAGAACTGAGAGCAATTTCGCCTGAGATGGTGGGGGATGGAAACTATTAAATGTGCAGAAATTGACTATTACCGGAGCCTTTAAAGTTCATCATAGGCTATTATTGACATTTTTATACAAAATAAAGCATTCCCTTTAAATGGGAAAATGTACTTTAGTACGTATTTGCCTATTCCTGATTGCTCAAGGGTTTTACAACGAAGATTGAATCTTAAAGGAAGCTGAAGTTTGTAGTCACTTACTCAAAAATTATCAACACTGCGTTTACACTAGATATATAAAGAAAGTCTTGGCAGGGGACTGTCTTAGCTGAGGATCGACCCAGGATGTCCATCATGAGGCCCATTTTAGCATCTAGAAACTCACATAAAGACCTTTTTCTGTACCTTATACAAGGGTTATCGTTTGATACTATTTAAGTTCGTTTTCTAAAGCCCAATGCCCATCTGCCGATTCAGGGTTGAATGATTAGTTCTCAAATCGTATAGGAGTCGGTGGACTTGTCGCAGGCAAATTACGTAATACCTCGTCCCATGTCAGCCACTCAATCAAGCCTCATTTACCAATGTTCCGCTGTTGGCGACAAGATTTATCAACATGTTGATAAACTTTTCGCCACAGGAACATAGAAACCACTACATGTCGCCAACAAAAGGACATCTGAAGGAGGTGGTTCACTAATCGGTGGCTCACCCTTGCCTAGCTGTCCTACATCTACCGACTACGGCCGACTCCGTTAGGATGCCTTTGGTGAGATAAATTGCCGTCCGTGTGTCGCCGACAAAGGTACATGAATGTTCCGGAATCGGTAGATGGGCATTGGACTTTAGCCGAGGATCGACCCAGAATGTCCATTTTATCATCTAGAATCTCTCATAAAGACCTCCTTCTGTACCTTGTACAAGGGTTATCGTTTGATACTATTCAAGTTCGTTTTCTAAGACAGTATTAGACGTCCATAAGGTATTCCATAAGTGTTGAATAAAGCTGACCCACATCGTCCCTGACTGTCTATCGCATACAGAAAAGGGTCTACATGTATGATCCTGAATTATTCAAGGGGCCTCTGCATTCTAGAGGTTGTTTCATGCACAGGGCCTAATTGTAAAGCGACCTGTTAAAAGCTCGCACTTATATTCCCAGAACTATGTTACGTATACAGTTAGCTAATATCAGCATGGATTTCCTATGCTAGAGTTTTCTATCCTCCAGTTAATTACAAAGATAGCATAGTTTTCTAGATACACTAAACAAAAAAACGCCCAAAAGATGTCTTTTGGCATCTTCAGGACTGACCAGCGGAATGTCTGGAGGCATATAAGATCTGCCGGGGGAAAGCCCTATTCTACTCAGTGGAATACCCACAAATTTCCTTAGCATTCAAAAAAGTGTTCGAGAGGATCGGTGGCTATATGTTTCTTTTTCTTTCCTTTGATAACTTATATTTGGAATGATGACTAATAAATACAATATCATTTACCTTGATTTTGATCTGCGTGGTCGTATTCCCATCGTAGCTGACACTACGCAATACTCCTTGATATCGCTCGGAGTATAACTACGCGCCAAGTACGCGGAGAATACGACAACGCAGATCAAAAGGATAGTAATATTGTGTATCTATTCCTAATTAATTACGATATTTTCCGTTCTTTTTTCACAGGAGACTTGATGGGGTGGGTGGGTGTCGAGGGCGAGGTGTGAAAGTATGATTTCACCTTGATGCCTACTTGGGACTGTCACTGCACGAAACTTACTGCTTTACATATGTATGCGAAACGTGTCTAACAGTAGGATTTTGCGTCTAGAAGTTAGACCTGTTATCCGTCTCGTAGACGCCTTATCTAGTGGCGTATATACATGTCCATGATGCGGCCTTAAATACGTCATATATACGCCTGATTCCATTGTATATACACCAGCATCCTATAGTTCCGATCTTTGCAACTTGGGGACACTACTGGTAGCATATTTCATTTGCCATTAACCATCCAAGTCTGTATTATATGAAAATTTCAATTTTATATTACCAATTCATTTTATAAAAACCTAATTAAGTATAAATTGATTAATTACACACAGTAAACCATGCATTAGGTTGTTTTTTTAATTGTTTTTCTAATAGATCTTACTTTCAAACACCATTTCAATGTGTGGACAGTGAGGCTTACTATATAATCGCCTCCCCCCAGTGTCTCTGTGCGCCTAAAGTCCGACTCCAGTGTGAATGCGGCCGCCACCCTCACAGCCACCCGCTCAGCCGCCCGCCCTGTGCGCCTCCGTCTAGGTGTGAAAACATCTTACACATACACGCCGAGCCGCCACTAATCCGTCTACATAGACTGCAGGGAGGTGGGGGACTGTACCAGGGCTTCACCTTGGGTAGAGTGAGTGTAGGGTGGTTTGGTGGTAGGGTGGTGGGGTGGTGGGGTGTCGGGGGGGCGGTAGGGGGTGGGGTTGGGAGGTCGTGGGTGGCGGGTCAGTGTTGGTGCATCCTCTACCAACACCCACAGGACGGGACGGGCCGCGGGTCGCAATTTTTTTTTTTGGTATCATATATACGCCTGGCGTATATATATTGCACCGAGTAAGTTTTATCTTATATACGCCAGGCGTGAAAGACAGCCAAGTCGTGCGCGTCTACATATGGAAACTGTCTCGTAGACGCCCGAAACGCAGAGGCGTATAATAGGTGTATACAAGTATAAACAAGCCACGATACAGCCGATACGTGCCGTATCGCGATGGCGTATATATATGTAAAATAGTGGTTTTCGTGCAGTGTGTAAAACTGTTCATTGAACTGTGTTGGATGCTAAATATCTATATATTCAGTTAATTTGTCTTATATTCAATTTTTTTTAGAATTCATTTTGTATTTATTTGATGTATTTTTTTCGTTCCAATGGACTCGACTGGCGATTGCGTGGTTGGAAAAAAAAATTCATTTTGTATTTATGTTCCATATATTTGCTTAGAATTGGTTATTCAATAAACCCTTTATCTAATAGCCGACGTTCCCTTCATCTATATAGGTATACTTTACTATATAACCATAGACAGACTGAAAACCCCGCTTAAGGGGACACCCCGCTTAAGGGGACACCCCGCTTAAGGGGACAGCCCGCTTAAGGGACAGTTGGACTGGAATGGAGGGTGTCCCTTGAGCGGGGTTTTACTGTATGTGTTCCACATAACTTGTAGATCATCATGTTAAACACTGCACGAAAACCACCAGTTTATTTATATATACGCCATCACGTAAGTGCATGTTTTGGCTGTATATTGATACGTTTACTCTTCTATACGTCAGCGTAATGGCTGTATTTGCCACAAAGCATATATGAAGAGAAATATTGTGTGCGGGACATGTATACGCAGGTCATATACATTTTACACGTCTATAGATGAGGCGTATACACAACGGAAAATAGGACTACCTTGTATACGCAAAATCATACCTATATACGCCGGGTGTATACATATATAAACTGGTGGTTTTTGCGCAGTGAAATTTTCAGGAAATTGACATGGGTTTTGATTTTCAAGCCAAATTATCAGATATGCCTTTAATTAATAATTTCCTTTCTTTTCTCACAGGAGATGAATTGGAGCGGCGGCTAGCACGGCGGTAAAACCAAACCTCCCCACACCACACGGTCAAGTTCATTCCACAGACACTCCGTAACTTTACCTTGTTCGTGGTACTCAGGGCAGTCACGTGATCACAGCAGCCAATCAGAAGTGGGGATATAGAACCAGGCTACACATGGCCAGGACTGAGGGAAATCTCCTCCCATAGAGCTGCACTGAGAATAGAGAAAACAAATGAAAACATGAAAATTAAGCATGAGTCATACCCTTCCGAATTAAGACTATTTCTATAGGGGAAGATCTGCTATATATTTAATCTCTGGGAGATTGATGACTTTTTATGAACGATCAAGACACGTTTTCTTGCAATTCAAACAGGAAAGCTCTGAACTATGATTCATAAAGTCGTCTATATAGGGAAGTTTGAAATCGCTCCCACGCGATTTTATTGAGATGATATTTTCTACAAAAATAGTTTCTCTTAATTACTATAATATCACTAATTAAATGATATAGACATTGCGATGCCTTCATGGTATGGGAAAACAGTACTTTTATCTTGTTTATTTGTGTGTGTCATTTCTGTTGATCAGATTGAGCTATGACAAAAAGACACAAATTTGTGTTGTGATACCTAATATTGCCTGTACGCAAGCGTACTGAAGATCGTTAATAAAGAGAGTTTTGTTAACGCATGGTGTTGTTGGAATTGTCATCATAGTTATTATATACCTATATATATAATATATATTTAGTTGTGCGTCGGTTGGTAGCAATTATGATATAAGCCTATGGACATTTATACCAGGCTAAGATAATGCTACATATGCAATGTTTCTACCTGACAACTAAATGCCTACCGATTGTGTGGTCAAGGTGCAAAAAGACGTCAGGTGGGGCACTTCAGAATTCGTCGGTATAAGGCCCGTTTCCATTGGCCGATTTCCAGTCAACGATCAGGAACCACTGCCGGCCCAAAAATCGGTCAGTGAAAACGACCCATCTCGTGAAATGACCCACGACTTTTTCTGCTTAGATGATGCAAAGTGGCACCATCCCCCACTGACTGAAAGCTTGGTCACTGAGTGAAATCTACTACCCTTCTATATCGATGCATACTAAGTGGTACCACTGACAGACTTTCTGGGTAACTCAGAAAATCTACACCCTTTTCATCGGCCATTGGAAACAGGCCAATACATGTATGTTTGGCGATGAATTCACAAGTGCATATATATGATACCCCAAAAGCACACACTCCGTTTCCATCTTAAGGGGGTGTTCCAATGGACCGACGGTAGCCGATTCCGTAGCCAGACAATCGCCGATTATTATCGGATGCCCTAGAATTTCTCAAATCTTTGAAAATGGTCATTTATACAACTATTATTATCAGAATTAAATAAATTACAATACGTGAGGTTCCTCTTAAGGGCCCAGGAACAATTGATCGGGTGAGAAATCGGCCTGGTGGATTTTGCCCTGTACGAAAAGGCACACCGATTAATAGCCATTATCTCCAGTCTTTACTGTAGCTTGCTGATTAACACTCCCGATTTTAAAGCCGATTATAAAGAGGGTCAACATCGTAGCTCAGATAAAAACAATGAATGAGCAAAAATTCCCTTTTCCCACTAGCCGACTATTCGCCTACGATCTGCTGCCGGGAACCACCATTCGATTTTTATGGTATACCAACGCCAGGGGGAGTTTAACAATGTAGTCCTAGGAAAATTATGCCTGTATAAGAGAGGTCATAGGACAGTTTGTGTTTAACTATTAAGACAATCTTAGCGGGGGACTGTCTTAGCCATGGGGGACACCTATACAGGTGTCTTAGATGATTCAAATTCAAATGTATATCATAGTATGTAATACAAAACGGCAGTGTTAGAGGGGAAATATCCTCAAATATTCAGTTATATTACAAATGATGAAATTAGTTACCACAACCCCCACTATGTGGCACTACCTGCAGTTCTTAGGAAGTCTCCTACATAGGGATCCCACAGCTGTCTTACAGTCTGTTTTTGTCCTAGCTTGGGACCGAATTCAGTCCTAGTGGACTAATTATGCAGGATTTCCCCCCCTATGGGCGACACTATTTATCAAACAGGAAAGGTCTTTCGTCCGAAGATACGTCTTGATCCTAGGACGATTCTTCTGCTAGGACCAAAACTTGTTAAACGGTGCCCAGATCCATGAATGGAAACAGACTTGCAGAGAAGTATTAACTGATGTGATATGCATAGTTTATGCAATGAGGCCACCACCGACTGACTTGGTCAAAGGGATCGTCATTGTGTTTGGAGGAAATTTCTGTCAGTGTGGACCTATTAAATGCGGCAGGAACGAGGCATACACTGTACCCTCGCCGAACTTTAGATACCGATGTGCAGGTGTGAAGTGAGATTCACACGATGGGATTCATGTACCTCACAGGGTGTTTTCTTCAGACAAATCCTTCTGAGATTCTTTACTCGAACACAATTTCTTCGTCTAAATTATAGAGATTCATTTCCCCGAGACATGTTTTCCTCCCTGTAATTGTTAACCCTTTAAGGACGCATGATACCTGGAGGCATCACCTCACTAAAGACGCATGATGCCTGGAGGCATCACCACACTAAAGACGCATGATGCCTTGAGGCATCATTGTCCCGATATTAACAAAAATGTTTTAGCAATGAAATGATAGAGCCATATTCATGAAATCTTCGGAATATGTAGATATAACATCATATTTAGTATTTCTATTAAAAAGAAATAAAATATTTGTGATTATGTATCATATTTCATGATTACAACCTCGGATATCAGTTTTAACCATAATGAGGCCATCCTCTAGCCAGACAAACTGCCACCAGCACTCGTCCTTATGGGAGTAGCTGGGCCCCAGGCAGCTGTCCTTAAAGGGTTAAAGACATTTCCCCCTCAAAAGGAACAAAAGCGCATGAGATTTTGAGCCCTGTGAGGTACACGAATCCTAGGTGTGAATCCCACTTTAGCAAACACCGACTAACTATTCGAAGAACTCAATAGGCCTTTTTCCACTGGCCGGCGATGCGCCTTGTCTTCTTGGTTACGCAATGCATGCGGCCAAACATAGCCCTGGCAACGCATACTTTAGCATTGGATCAATGACTGTATGAGTGTAATACGTTTATAATACCCATGTACATTACTTCCATAGAAAAAAAGCGATTGCATTATGTACTATGCTATTCCAGCTCCAATTTGATGTATCATACATGCATATCACCTTAATGATACCATAGCTATACCTTAGATAACACAGGGACACCTAAACTGGATATACACTAATTAATTGGCAGACCTAGCTATAATATGCTTATCTTTCTCCAAGTTAAAACCAAGGTAATTATCAACTATAAAGTTTAGACTACTCGGACTTGTTGATACAATACCTCAGCTTGTTCTAGCAATTTAATCTGTCAAAAAAACAACACTCCTGCAATCACACCCACCGTTCACACTATAGGTGTGATTGCTATATATCTCTATATGAATACCGCCGGACTCGGCCGTGTTTGTCCGAGCGGCCGCGTATCTAGACAGTGGGCCGTTAAGCGGCGCTGAATGGAAACACCTGTATTGATGGATGCCGTTTTCGTCGACCAGTGGAATATGGCTTTATGTTGGACTTTGTTCTCCTGCCACAAATTATTTGTACAATTCATATGTGAGGCAAAACGTTGCGAGGCGGCGTCGAATTGCGTCATTTGGGGATGAAATATCATCAGGCATTTACACCAGACGATTTACGGTCATTCAAATAAGGAATATTACTTCCTCTGTTCCTGTTACAGTCGGTGTTTGTACTAGAAGATTATGGGTGAAAAATTCCTGAGGGTTAGGCCCGGCGTCCACCTAATACTCTATATGGCTCCGATGTGGTCCACGACGGACCTCCAGATAGAAAATCAAAATCACGTCGGAAGGTTACCTAATATCGGAGCAGTTGACCACGCTTCTGCGATTAGACACCGATAAAACCCCATACAATGCGTGCTTGCTTGGCATGTCTATAGACATATTTCTACGATTTTGCACCTTCCCAATATGTCTCCGATAATTGCTTTTTGTATCGGTGCCATATCGGAAGTTCTAAATTTCTATCATAGCAGGTGGACGCCAGGCCTTACCCCTGCCTAGACCGTAGGTGAAAGTATTTATTTCCCCAGGGAAATTCGCATGGGAAAAGGGTCAACTATATACCTGTGTGCGAATGTCTATAAAATACTGCCCGCTCCTAGGGGTGTAGTATACATAATGTTCGCGCCCGCTGTGACAGCGGGCCGTAGTGAATGGAGTGGCATTTCATGGAGCAGAAAAGTTAATAAAAAGGATTTTTAAACGAGTAGGAGGTATATAGTAATAATAAAACGTAGTGACTGAGCCCGTACGGTGTCCGTTCTCGGTCATTTGATGAAAAAAATATGGCCCTCCCGCCTGCGACGTCGTGCCGTATTTGTTCAAATGACCGAGAATTTACACCGTACGATAGGCGACGATTTTGCCATTTCGGATCGTAGCCTATCGGGAGTTCTATCGTAGACCATCGGTGTTGGTGGGTGCAGGGTTTAAATCTTGCTAGTGAGGGTCTAGAGAACTGTATTTAGGATATATTTGATATATGAATGCAACAGTGAAGATTTTTGTTATGGCTACCATCATACATTGCCTAGCAGCATGTTGGCTTATCAACATCGTCGATAATTATTATCTATGATATTTTAACAATTCTTCCCCTGTAATATTATCAGCGCAGACTATATCACAGGAATACCCATCAGAATCTGACAGTACAATGCCGCATTTGATAAAGTAGAGTGAAACCCTACATATATTTAGAAATATCCCATTGAAAGTGGTATTTAATCCTCTGAATAATATTAATATCATGAGAACTTGAGAATGAATGTGATTTAAATGGCATAAACCTTTCAGGAGATGAAGGAATATCTATTACACATTTTGATGAAGTTAGCTCCTGCATTCTATTCAATACTTTGATTTGTTGCTGATATTGGAGTTATTCTAAGTGTATTTAATGTATCCACATATAATACAGTTTCATACTGTAAACTGACCGTAGATTTGGTGGATTACGATACTGAATATGTATACAGTTGTATACCGTTTTGTGATGATTATATAGAACGTCCTGACCATGCCGCACAAGCTACAAAATTTTATGATAATTTAGGGTTTGTACAGAACGAGACGTCTACACCGAGTTCCGTACAAACCGTAAATTATTATCGAGTTTTGTGGCTTGTACAAGCATGGTAGGTCACTCTATATTTACTATATACCCGAAATAAAGAAAAATCATCATTTTCATTTGGCTCAACTTTACAAATATTTTAGTAAAAGTTTACGGAAGTGTTCTGTGTTTTCCCATACGGAACACTGTTCCGTACAGAATTTTTTCAATATATGGCAATACAGTACATTTTTACAGTGTATATGGGTTTGGTATATAGCAATAAATGGTATGGAACTGTAGATAGGATTACAGTAATTTACTATATACCCATGCCGTATATACTGTAAATACGCAACATTTCGCCATATAACATAAAAATACTGTTCGGACCACTGGTCCGAACAGTATTATATGGACCACCTACCCATACTCGTTTATTAAAATATTGGTTGTTAAGCCAAATGAATTTTTTTTTAATTTCGGGTATATAGTAAATATAGAACGACCTACCATTCTTGTACAAGCCACAAAACTCGATAATAATTCATGGTTTGTACAGAACTCGGCGTAAACGCCTCATTTCCGTACGAAACATGAATTATCATCTCGTTTTGTAACTTGTACAGCATGGTCAGGACGTTCTATATAGGTACAGACCACATATACGGTAGTATCCTGTATGTTTTACTGAATACTTTACAGTGTATACGATTGATTGGCTGAAGGCATTGCATAACCAAGCATATAAGGCATGCCCCCAGCCTGTGAGAAAAGGTTTATTCATCAACTAGGTCTCTGCTTGAAGATTGACTGCAGGCAATTCCAATTCCATGAGTAAAGGGGCGAAAATAGGGGCCTACTTGACTCCGACCACTCCTTAACTTCCTGTCTGGAACTCGTCCATTCACAAACTACCCGCCCTTCAGGGGAAACCAGTTAATTGTGTTTCATCTTCTTTTTCCACATAACAAGCTCGATGGCCAAGTGGTAGGGGTGTTCGCCTCGAGCATGGGAGGTCGTGGGTTCAAACCCTGGTAGGGTCATACCCAGAGGAGGTGTGAAGCGCAGCGCCCCCTATAGTGACTTGGTTCATATATACGATCGCGGCTGCCTTACAGCGCCACTTTCAAACATGCCAGCAAGAGGGAAGGAGCTCTGAGAAGAGCCCACACCAAAACATGCAAAATGCAAATAGCTCTTGTGTCATAAATAATGGGCCGATTTTGATAAACAAAACATTGTTAGAAACCTAAGACATAGCCCTATCTAGTGGTACATATATCATATACCTGTGCTGTGGTTAAGGTTTCTCCTTGTCGGTTGAACATTGGAATTTGTGAGAAATAAGGCTGTATTCCACAACACAAAACAACCATAAAACGTGGAGCTCTATTGTGGTTTAGAATACTTTAGATACAACTCTATCAATATCTGAAAATATTTTTTTTAGAGCTCCAATATTTAGTATGTAGTAGCTATTAGAAGTTAGCCCATTTATGCTATATTTTCGTATGGGAGTCTACATGACCTGTCAAGTGAGTGAAGGTAGATCTGCCTAATTTATAAATAATATCACTTCTAAAATAAGCAATGGAACAACAAAACAAACTATTATGGACCTTTTGGTATTGCATCTATCCCTGGAAACGCTTTAAAACATCTGTAGATGGGATTCTGTTTGAGTTGTACAGCAGCCTGACAGAGCATTCGCGGTGCTTTGTTATGGTTCTCTATTACCGCTCAAAAAGAAAGGGGGCGCTACGCTTCACACCTCCTCTGGGTCATACCAAAGACTTACAGAAAAATGGTACCCACTGCTTACTTGGCTGAATATCCGCCATTAGAATGAGGAGTAGGGGTTTAGGGCCCAAGTGGAAGAACGGCGGTATAGCCAAATTCGGTGATTGTGTAACAAAATATCCCATTAAAAATTGCTAAAAGAAACCCAAAAATACATAGCATTTACAAATCTAGGAATGAAATGAGTATATCCCAATAATCATATAGCAGACTATTCAGCTGAGGTGCTCAAGTCGTTTACTCAGTTGTGTTATATGATATTAGTGTAGAATCGTGCCACAAATTCTCAAGATTAAAAGTTCATTGGTAAAAACTTTGCGACATTGACGAAAAGCATGTTTTCTAGTTAGTGCGTGTAATTGGGTTCTCTTTCGTGAGAGACTATAGTATATAAAATATAGTTCTGAAATTGCGCTCATTTCTTCTGTTGGCGTTTAAAACCAGTGTATGTGTCAATATTACAGATTACAGATATCACAACTAATGCGGTAGTGGATGATGTAAAAAATGACGATACTGTTTACCTGATGGAGAAAAAACACTCATAAGTAATAGTAAAGTTAAACTTAAGAGTTCAGAGAGCGAATACACAGAAATTCATTCATTTATCATTATATGTAAGTAAGCAATTCTGGGAGAAATTGGATTCTGAACTACAACATTTACAAAATGATACAGTTTTTTAAGGAAAGGGTTAAAATCTGGCTAACGACGTTGGATACGTAGATATCAATTCACTAAAGTATTTGGGAATGCTAAGACTGATCATGAGATCAAAAATAAGTTAACATCTACAGAATTACCAGTCGTAGATTGTATGGTAGTATTGATCATTTAGGGACATGCATTAACTGGGTGTCCTTTGTGTATGTATATTTATCCTACCCCTAATATAAAATCCCATAGGCTTAACATTGAGTTTCCGTATGCCACGCTGACTGGCATACAGAGTTTTATATGCCACTAGTGGCAAACAGAATTGTTATCACATAATATTCCAAAATCGAGGAGACCGGGTAGGATCAAATCAAAACCTGATTCGTTTTAATTTGGGCCACCGCATGCCACTCCTGGAGTTTTGGCTCCGGACTTCACTCGGCTTTGCCTCATGAAGTCACTATGCCAAACTTCAGTCGTGGCATATGGTGGCCAAGATTAAAACTCATCCAGTTTTACGATAGTCTTGTTCTGGCCTATGATGGCAGACCGCCTATTCTTGGTGAATTGTATGTCGTTATACTTGTTGTTGAATAAAAAAAAAAAATATATATATATATATATATGGACCATCGCCGGTATTTTAAGAGCCAGAGCGACAACCGGATGGACTACAATCTACTCTGGACCATGGAAACAATTGGCCATAAAATCGGAAACCTTGCATTCCTGAGAGATTGATAAATAGCACGCTCACAGAACAGTTCAGCGCAACTATTTGACTATTCTGAAAGGCGATGAGATGCTGAACGCTTGAGCACAAAAGGAAAGTACTCAAGATGACTCTTCTAAAAAAAGATTTATATGACTGAATGTTAAAAAGACTAATCATGAATAAACTTGTAGTCTAGCAGACCTTAGACACACAGCCGTGAAGGTATCACATGAATGGAATCAGATCGGGCCTTTTTATTTCGGTCAACTTATCCTATTTCTTACTTTTATGCCTTTGAAGTGAACTGAATTGTCACTCGCACCCAGCGCATACACAAGACGATTCTGGCCGGCGATTCTGGCATTTTGCACCTCATAACGACTTTCAGCAGTAAAATAATAAAAAATATTCTAGTCTAAATGTCAAGTGTGGGGCGAATTTGTCTGATTATGTCAGATTATGAAATATAGCACCACCTGACGACTATTGGACATGCCCTGATACCAGCGACTATTTCAAGCCAGCTTGTATTAGTGGTCTAGACAGGCAGCAATTCTGTGAGAACCCATAGCGGAATGTAATAGAATTTGGTAATGTAAGATCATATTTTATATATACCACGGACTTGGGTGACTAATCGTAAAGAACATAAAAACATCAGTGGTGTCCCCTAGGTACAAGGAGCAGAATAATCAGACAGCGGCGTAAATTTGCATATTTATAACTCCAACAGGATTCGCATCTACGTGAACATAAAGCGGAATTCACACGATGGGATTCCTGTACCTCACAGGGTGTTTGTCTTAAGTGGGATCCACACGATGGGATTCATGTACCTCACAGGGTGTTTGTCTTAAGTGGTATTCACACGATGGGATTCCTGTACCTCACAGGGTGTTTGTCTTAAGTGGGATCCACACGATGGGATTCATGTACCTCACAGGGTGTTTGTCTTAAGTGGGATTCACACGGTGGGATTCATGTACCTCACAGGGTGTTTGTCTTAAGTGGGATTCACACGGTGGGATTCACGTACCTCACAGGGTGTTTGTCTTAAGTGGGATCCACACGATGGGATTCACGTACCTCACAGGGTGTTTGTCTTAAGTGGTATTCACACGGTGGGATTCATGTACCTCACAGGGTGTTTGTCTTAAGTGGTATTCACACGATGGGATTCATGTACCTCACAGGGTGTTTGTCTTAAGTGGGATCCACACGATGGGATTCATGTACCTCACAGGGTGCTTGTCTTAAGTGGGATCCACACGATGGGATTCATGTACCTCACAGGGTGTTTCTCTTAAGTGGTATTCACACGATGGGATTCCGGTACCTCACAGGGTGTTTGTCTGAGACAAATCGTGCTGATATTCTGTACTCAATCTCTTCATTTAGATTGTAGGGTTCCATTACCCTGATAGATATAGGGTACAATTACTAAGTAACTTATGAAAATACAAAATAACTTGTTGTAGAGGAAACAACATAGTCTACGTCAGATGAGAAGAAGAATACATGTATAGGTTGACCAGCGAGGGTACTGATATGGTTTGAATCCTATGTGATACCTATGTCCTATGTGTTAATATCACTAGACTGCTCTACTGTTAGTAATAGGCGAAAACTGTATTCCTGTGGGTGAATTATTACATTACCAAACCCCTGTCCCCGGATATTTAATACGAGATTGTAGAACGAGTTTTAAATGTCCGATAGATAAGGGTGAGGTAAAATGATAATTCAAACACAGGTATACAGTTAGTTTCAGTGGATCATTAATTTGTACAAATATAATTACTTATTTTTTCGTGAACCAAAGCGAGCGCACACAGAAACACACCCACACCCAGCAGAATGTACACAACACATGCAAGCACGCACACATGTACCACATGCACATACATTATAATGATAGTAATAGTGATAATGACATAATTAGTTACATTTACCAGGTTGATATGGGTACAGATTCTCTCACGAGCCTCTGGAAATTGCCCGTTTAATCAGCCTTACTGGACAGGACAGGAGGTAAATTTGAAATAGATTGAGACATTATCATCCAATCACCAGGCACCTAGAATGGTGTTCGTTTTAACACTCGGCACAGACGTAACTAATTCAATGCCGCATTTCCACCTTAATGTCCCTCGATTATGACGTCACCGTAAATTTAGTTGTGCGTCGGTTGGTGGCAATTATGATCTAAGGCTAACCCCATCAACGCCGATGGTTTAAGGGAGGCGTACACCAACCACGACAAGGCTACGCCAATGGGTTCCCGACAAGGTCCACGATTGGCCTACGATTGGAGGCCTTGTTGTGGTTGGTGGACCCCAATTCCCGATAAGAGTCTACGACAAGGCCACGACAAGGCCACAATTGGAAGCTTGTCAGGAGCCTTCCGACAAGGGTACGACAACAGCAAACCCCCACCTTCACCCTGACCTCCATACATGATATTTTCTAGAGCCTTGGGATGGTTCTACGGTCGAGAGTTGACCGCGAATCTTAGGGGCCACAACCACTCTCCTAGTGCCCGTCTCCATTCCTGCGCTACTGCTTGTTTGTCTGCTGATGGAGTTGACCGGGTAGACTTGCTCAGATCTTTGATTGTGAACATTCATTGAATGATTAATCAAAATCAGAATAAAGTTCATTAAAGTATGTATCCTTCTCTGACTGGCCCATGAATCAAAGACTTGTCCACTATGAACAGAATCTCCTGTTTATGGCCCTAAGCCACTCCCTGTAACCCTATACTTCCTCCTACCCTTCCCCCCTCCCCTCCTCCAGTTCCCTGGCCGCCTGTGTTGTTATAGGAATAAATTTAGCTATACAGTGCCAGAAATATAACACCATTACCGATTTTATCCTACCCCTAATAAAAAACTGTAGGTTTAAAATTGGGTCACTGTATTCGGTCTGGAGTTCAGAAAAATTAAAAATATTGCTCTAGTTGGATACACTTGACAAATGACGTCATTTGTTAATGTAGAAGTAATTTAGACGGGCGGGGTAGGATAGATTCTAAACCAAACTCGAGTTAGTCATGTTATTGTTCATCGCACTCCGGCAAGAACACGTACTACTGCTCTCGGCTTCGCCTTGCGCAGTAATACGTGATCTTGCCGTTGTGCAATAAACAACAACATGACTAACTCTTGTTTGATTTCTCCATAGTACCAGTCCTAGACTGGCCTCAGTCCCTGTATCCTACCCCTCCACCCCTTCTGAGTGACACAGAGACTGTAGACTGGTGCGATTTTGTGCCACACTCCCCAAGCAGAGGTCTGGCTACTGGTCAGGATATCTGCTGGGAGATTGATACCCTCTCACTTTGATCTCAATTGAGACATAGTCAGGAGTAGGCGAAATATAATGCTATGACAACACAGGCAGCCAGGGAACTGGAGGAGGGGAGGGGGGAGGGGTAGAGGGAGGTATAGGGTTACAGGGAGTGGCTTGGGGTCATAAACAGGAGATTCTGGTCAGAGTGGACAAGTATTTGATTCATGGGCCAGTCAGAGAAGGACACATGCTATAATGAATTGTATTCCGATTTTCTTAAATCATTTAATGAATGTTCATAATCAAAGACTTGAGCAAGTCTATACCAGTCCCCGTATCCCAGCGAGGAGAGTAGACATAGGATGCAGGGACTGGAGCCAGTCTACTGCCGTGGGTACCCGGTCCGATAAGGTGAATTGGGCACCAAGTAAAAGCTGCGGATTGTGAATGTGTTTATTTACTTTGTGTCACATTCCATTTCGGTTCTCACCATTCCTTAACGTTTTGTTTACGTATCTTAACCCACTTCAACGTTCGTTTACGCTTTAAAAAACGTAGAGGGAAGTTTAGATTCTTTAAAAATAATTCAGACACAGATTTTTCCCCATGTTCTGTTCATGTTCAAATATATAGGCAATGCTCGTTATTAAAGAAAGTAACAAATAAATACAACCAAATGGACAGCAAAACACCACGCTGAGGTCATTCGTTTTATCTCAACCCTGGTATTTTCTCCCCATAGACTTAACATTGATAACTCGTATCCAATGCCCATGGAGTATTTAGAAAAAATACTCAAGGGGGGATTATGTCACAAATGTTAGCCAATTGGTCAGTGTGAAGGGTGAGATAAATTCAGAAACCTATTCAAGTTGAGGGTAAGAGCTCGATCCCATCTCGTTTGAATCGCTACATAATTGACGCGGCTTTGCCTTGTGAATGATTACGCAATTAAAATCGATAAGATACTAGCTGTGACCCTAAACTTTCATAGGTCTCCTCTATAGTATTACTCTTTTTTTTTTTTATAGATTTCTATCTAATTTGGAGGTGTCCACTAGGATCTAGGACAATCCTACTTTCAGTAGGCTCCAGGGCCAAGTGTAATAGATATAGTGCTTCCTAATATAGGTTTTGACAATGGTAATAGGCGTATATATAAAAGTTGTTATTTTTCATTAGATTTATCATTAGATTGTTCTATTAGCAGCTACAACCACTTATAACCCAAATGAAGAAAACATGGTATATATAATGCCATTTTAATGATTTAACTAAACAGATTTAGAGCATTTTGGTAGAAGTTGAGATGGTAGACAGAATATTTACTGTGCTTGTTCTCATAGGTAGCTTGAGACAGATTTTGAGTGCACGATTCTGGAATTCTTTTGTATTTTGTTTAGTAGATAGGTTGGCCTATTTTGTATATCGAAGATCATAGTTCTTGGAATATCTATACAAGATCTTCCCCTTTAAGTTAAGAATAAACTTCCTACCCCCGGACACGACATTTCTGACCATATACGGCATTCTGCTGTTTAAGAGGTGTTTCCCGTGGTGAGCATGGGACGCAGAAGCGAGCGGAGCTCATGGTAAAAATACTTTCAATAAAAGTAAGATTACTTTCGGGCAGAAAAAAAATCTGCATGTATGAGGAATGGGATGGGGAATTCTGGCCACGCCTTTCGTTATAGGCAGAGGAGAAGGCCCAGAGTTGTCAGAACGTCACCACACTCTGAGCAGCTCTCCAGGAAGGTCTGAGCAGCTCAAACAGTCACCAGCTAACTAAAAGGTAAGTCCACATCTTAATGCCCTTTATTATCGTATTATCGTATACGAAGACTCCATTGAAAATGTATGGGGATTCAGTAAACCACGACCCATTGTATAACACCTGTCAGATACCATAACTGTGGTATACGGATTCAAACCTGTGGTATACGGCCTCAAAACCATGGTATACGGGGAAAATAGCCCCTTTATGCTGTAGAGCAAAGAAATAGTCCATATTGCTATACCCGTTTATATGGTAATTAATGGGTTTAATTCATACGAAAAGATGGATAATAAATACAACAAACGATGGTTATGTGGACAGGCGGCTCTGTAAACCACTCGAGGTTGACGTCGTAATACACTCGCTAGCGCTCGTGTATTACTACGCGTCAACCTCTCGTGGTTTACGGCCGCCTGTCCACAAAACCATCGATTATTGTCTATGTATCCACTGTGCGATCCAAGGTACATAGGTATCCCCAATCTGAGACTGGGCGTACCTTCAGGATCGCAACGCAGCAAAACGCACAGTGGAGACATACACAGTATTGACTGGTTTCAGATACAAGCGGCCGTATGCTCCGAGGAGTTGACGCGTAGTAATATCTGAGCGTATGCGAGGATATTGCGGAGAATCAACCCCGAGGAGCATACAACCGCTTTTATCTGAAACCAGTCTATATTGTATTTATTATCCACCTTTTCTTGACAAGTGGCATGTCAATATCAGTTAGTTTTAGTTATGCACTATTTTTCCATACCCACTATTTTTCCGTATGCGCCACCCGGAGCATACAACATATCCGTATGCACAGGGTACGTCCATACAAACTCCCTATGTGTTTTCTATGGACACTTTGTATTAGGTGGATAATAAAGCAAGTTTCTCTCCAGTCTGAGACTGGGCGTACCGGTACGCCCAGTCTCAGACTGGAGGTACCGCATGTACCCCGGATCGCAATCGTTTTTAAATATCAAACATGTAGGGTGTAGCGGGGTAGTCCACACACAGAATCGATGTTACCTTGCGATCCGAGGTACATGCGCTACGCCAAGCCGTTACCTCCAGTCTGAGACTGGAGGTACCGGATCGCAAGCTCCCCCAGTCGCACAGTGGAGACAGGCCTTAAGCGCCAGATCCACTAAAGCGCCAGATACACTAAGGCGATTTTCCATGCGAATTTGGGTTTGCAGACGTTCGCAGACGTTCGCATGGACATGCAAGGACATGCGAATGCCTTGCGACATACTCAATATACAGAAGCATGGGACTTGCATAGATCGCAGATGCATTCACTTGGTCGCCTTAGTGGATCTGGTGCTTAAGGCGACCAAGCGAATGCGTCTGCGATCCATGCGACTGTGCGAATCCCATGCGATGATATTCAATATATTGAATATTGTCGCCTTGAGGTTAGAGTGGTCATATACAGACTTCCAGTATACTGCATGAAAACTATCCCTTTACTCTCTGCATGCTATTCACTGTCATATTGACAACGGAGCAGAGGGCCAGTGTTTGAGGGTCTTAGAGGCATGCCAGCTGACCATGACCAAACACCCAAGACCAAAATACCTCAAGACCCACTTGTGCTCAATATGTTTGGATCCTAGACTCAGGCAGTTTATGGATCCTTTTCTGTAACCCACTTGCACCCTGTCAACTAGCAATTTCTTTAACTGCCTGTGTCTAAGATCCAAACATATCAAGGACCAGTGGGTCAATCAGGTATTTTGGTCTTGAGTGATTGGTCATGGTTAGTTGGGCACCCTTCTGAGATGGTGAGACACTGGCACCCTGCTCCCTTCCCAGTATCACAGTGAGTTGCACGCAGGTAGTGAAGGGATAGTGTTTTTGCAGGACGCTGGAATCATATATGTGACCACTCTAACCTTTAGGTAACGTATATAGCTTGTTTAAGCACGCTCTAATAAACGCCTACTTTATAGCGGTAACCTTGGTAGTTATACTATTTCAATCTCACTGAGTTTATAAGAAAAAGAAAGTTCAATCAGTGTAATGATTTATTTCGTCATCATCAAGTCATGAAAGTCGTGTACTCTTGACGTCATTGAGTTCATGTTTTTGTATGTTTTCTAACGACAATAGCCCAATACACATAGATCTACCGATTTCGGAACATTGATGTACCTTTCATCATCATCTAGGTCTCTGCTTGAAGATTGACTGCAGGCAATCCCAATAGACTCGTTCCCTGTCCTAATGAAATAAGGGACAGGTAACGGGTTCCTACATCCTTCAACTAGACTATAGTACGTCCCGTTGTCGCTAGGGCCAGGGCACTAGTTGACTAGTGGTTTGGCTGGGTTCCACATATATCTCCCCGAGCCCCCTAGTGGATACCCCGGGAACCAGTGTATCTGGTGGTCTGCCAAGGTGGCGCAATCCCACAATGCAACAAAAAAATGGAGGCGTTACCAATAATGCAGCACAAAACTGGAACCCGTTACCTGGCCTATAGTATAACAAGGCCAGGCTTCCAGGCTAGCAATTCCAATTTCATGAGCGAAAATAGGGGTTTAATTGACTCCGACCACTCCTTAACTTCCTGTCTGGAACCACCCGAGGTGTTATGGTGTCGGCGGGGTCCGGGTAGACTTGTGCGGCCGCATTCACACCTGTGCGGTCGCATTCGCAGGGGGGTAAGATGATTTCAGTAGTTAGTTATAACCTTGAAGAGGGTGCTTATATGCTAAGCCAAGATAGACCACACATAGGCATGGTGTTTTAAAGTCAAATCTATTAGAAAAACGGTAAAAAAACCAACAAATACAGGGTTTATTATGTGTAATTAATCAATTTATACTTAATTAGGTTTTTATAAAATAAATTGGTATAGATTGCAATCTCATATAATACAGACTTGGATGGTTAATGGCAAATGAAATATGCTACCAGTAGTGTCCCCAAGAGGCAGAGAATGGAACTTTTTGAGATTGGTGTATATACAACGGAATCAGGCGTATATATGACGTATATAAGACCACAGCATGGACATGTACATACGCCACTAGATAAGGCGTCTACGAGACGGATAACAGGTCTAACTTCTAGACGCAAAATCCTACTGTTAGACGCGTTTCGTATACATATGTAAAATAGTGATTTTCGTGCAGTGTAACTTCCTGTCTGGAACCACCAGGTCTTCAGGGTAAAGCCCAATACACATCTACTGAGTTCGGAACATTGATGTACCTTTGTGAGCGGCAAAGAAACGGGACTTGGTATTAATTCAGCTTTTATAATCATTTGCAAAGGTGTCCCTGACTGTTCACTATTGTCGAGGGTGGGACACACTCAGAAACGCTGCCTAGGTTTTAATCAAATTGAAAAAGATAACTGTGATAGAATCGTGATTCCGATCTGAAACTATTATTTTCAGACCTTTATCCTTAATCAAATGATATCATATTTTCACCGAATATATATCTGTATACGGCCTACCTAATTCTAGAATTTCATAATTTTACATCTAGTATTTCACCCACAAGAGATATTTTCCCATTCAAATACACTACAATACCAGGCTACGAAATTTCCAACATGTTGGAAGTTATCGGGACCTCTACGATTGGCGTTTACAATCGCAGCCTATCGTGAGCTGTCGTAGACGGAATCGCAGAAACCTGTTCCACCTATCACGATTTTGCCAGACCTCACGCTTCAATCGGAATGGTGTCGGGAAGGCCGTCGTAAGGCCAATCGGGACCAGAATCCTGGTAGGTGGGGGCAGGCTTTAAAGGACAGGTGCCTCTGGGGTGCATCCCCCTCATAAGATCTCACACTCTCTAAGTCGTATTCTGTATAAGGTTCTCATTGCACTCTATGGGAGAAGAATTCTTAACGAACTGGGCTTAGAGCCTTGAGAATCCACTGGCACACAGCAGTATTCCCACTAGGTGGCATCATTGAGATTATAGGAACCTTTGGGTTGCATTGATGTGCGTCTTTAGCATGGGAGGCAGGCCAGTGGATTTTCAAGCCTCTAAGCCTAGTTCATTAAGAATCCTTCTCGCAAAGAGCGTAGTGAGAACCTTGTACAGAATACCACTTAGAGAGTGTGAGATTTTATGAGAGGGGTGCCTCTGGCTAGGCAGCATATGTAACCAGGGGTTTTTTTTCTGGTTTTTTTTTCATTTCTTTATTGGTCATTACGGCGTACATTTCATATGATCTGTTTGACTTTAACATACAGTTATTTGACATCCACCAATGAAATGACATCCCGTCAGCCAAGCTGTAGTGCCATCGGCTGTCATCAGCATCCATCATAACAATATCCGATGGTGTATTCAACTCCCCAAACAGGGCGTTATAAGAACAGAATATTAACCATTATCTAGATGTTGGATATATCTCGCCTCCTAGCAGTAGTTGGGTACTATATTTTAATCATATGACATCATTTACTAATTAAATTAAATTGGTATACTCTCAAGTAATATATCTTTGGTCAAACTTTTATATAACGGGTAGGTCGGAGTATTTCTAGTTATTGCTGTTTGATTATTCCAGAACCTTTTGCACCATCTTTGAACGATCTTTGGTAATTTGCGAGTTCGTCGCTTTGAGGCTAACTTCAAGTTTATCTAAGCGCTTTTGGACTGCCACTCTGACTGGACGATCATAGGCGGCAAACAGAGCAACTCTTGGTGATCATTTTCAAGATGTCTAAGAACCATGACTTGTTAGATAAAATGGAATTACGAACTAGATCAGATTCGAAAATCAGGTTCAAAGAACGGGCTTATAAAAGTCGTGCATATGAGAATAGTCCACTCCTGAGAGGGTAGACACCTTGCAATCAGTTACCAGAACGTATACAAAAGACAAGCGATAAAGGTTCATTCAAGAGGGAGTTGAGATTGTATAGACAGTCATTAAATGGTTGATTGTAAACTAACTAACGCACTTCATTAATACCACTGTATTTATCTTAATTGACTTATGTGAACGACATCTAGATGTACGCCATCTTATCGTCACTGGAAGAACTGTTAATATAACAGAAGTGAATAAAGTCTCTTATAAAAACAAACATTCTTGAATTGTCTACCACCTGACGACTTCCAGCTGTCAATGGCTAGAACTCGATGCATATAAAAAGTGAAAATGCTTGAAGAAATTCTTGGGTTGGTTTCTATGGTGGCTGTATGTAATCAACCACCACCTAACGATTATAGGCTAGACGATCTAAAGTCGGGCGATAATGACCACGATCGGAGTGCCGGTCCGTTTTTTAAATGTAGTTCTACAGGTTTTATTGTTTACTTTTTTCCTATCTTAGTGGAAACTTTTTTTGTTATGAAGGACCCATCCCACCTAACAACGGACCTCAGCGAAGGTAAAACTTGTGACTTTAAAAAAAAACTCAAAATGAAGGTACTTTCCTGATCGTCTTGTAAGACCGTCCGCCATAAATACGAATCACTTTAGGTCATGAAAATACAACGAAGGCCACGATAAAAGTAATGCTTTTGTCATTCTTAGTTTTAAAAACACCTCCCATGCAGGTCCACTACACTTTTACATTGTAACACTTTGAAACACGGTTCCCACATGAACTGACACAGATTAGCCTCCATGAGAAATCAAACATGTTCCACGCAGCAGTTGTGTCAGAAGGATTGTCCATGGAGCGTGTCGGAAGGTAAGGTCCACTTCTACGATAAAGCCCAATGCCCATCTACCGATTCCGGAACATTCATGTACCTTTGTCGGCGACAAACGGACGGTAATTTGTCTCACCAAAGCCATCCTAACGGAGTCGGCCGTAGTCGGTAGATGTAGGACAGCTAGGCAAGGGTGAGCCACCGATTAGTAGACCGATTTGCTTAGGACCAATATCCACCACACCATCTTCTCAATGTCCGCTGGTCGAGCGACAAGTTCACTGACTCCTATACGATTTGGGAACTAATCGCTCAACCCTGAATCGGTAGATGGGCATCAGGCTTAAAGGGTGGCGTCCACCAACCACGACAAGGCTACGACAATGGCTTTTCGACAAGGTCCACGACAGCCCTACAATTGGAAACCTTGTCGTAGCCTTGTCGTGGTTGGTGGACCCTAGTCCCCGACAAGAGTCTACGACAAGGCCACGACAGGCTGCGACTAGAAGCTCGTCGGGGGCCTGTCGGGGGCCTGTTCGATTTTGTCGTAACCTTGTCGGAAGGCTCCCGACAAGCTTGGGGCGAATGTCTCACTTTTACTGACCAGTAGTACAGATTCCGTTCGTCACTGAGTGACGAAAAAATATCCATACGCCCCTCCGTACCACATGACCAATCATTCTACTATTCAGTGAGTTGTAGTATGCCATTTTTAATGATTTCTAGGTACATGATAATAAAGAGACACAGTGAGTATGACTGAATGGAATCTGTTCCTCGATATTTTGGTCATGAATATCTCTGAACAGATTCAATTCAGTCACACCTACTATGTCTCTATATATTACTCCCCCAAACTCCTCCGATAGAACTCATGCATCTTACAATGGCCGATTCTTCCGATCTAGGATTAGATTAATCAAAGATGTCTGGATTTTTACGTAGGAGATTAATGGATTTGGAGAACCAATCATAATAACAGAAATTGCTAATCCTCTGATGACTTTGTTATTTTGCTCTTGGGAACTAGAATGCTTAGATCTCTGAAATGCTGAGAAAATTGGGAACTTCAGGAAAATGTTCTCCCTTTGTTGGTAATATTTGTTTTCAAACGTCTGTGGTGTAATCCCTTATACCTCCTAGTTTCTGAGAAATTCCATGTATTATGAGGAAATGTCGTTACTTAGCCCGTAATGATGGCTGTTCGAGGTCTTTCGTCCCATATCTATGGCGAAGGGCTGTAGTTATGGGACGAAAGACTGTGAACAGCCATCACTTAGTGCCCAGTAATCACATTTCTTATATACCTAAACATCACGGAAAAAAAACTATGCACAGTCTGGCAGGAGGCCCGAACATTATTCATACGTCATGCCAAGCAGCGGACAGTATTTAAAAAAAGTTCGTGCACAGGTATATAATAATGTAAAATTTCAATGAATTGACTTCTACCACCCCGTATATTTCATCAAATTGGTAGATAGATACCTCTGAAAGTTTAGGGTCAAAGCTCCTATCCCATCGAGTTTGAATCACGTAGTAATTCACAAGGCGAAGCCGCATGAATTATGTAGTGATTCAAATGAGATGGGATCCAACTCTGATCCTAAACTGGGTGGGTTTCTGAATCTATCTCACCCTTCACATTGACGAATGGGCTTTGTGACATTTGACATGTGAAATTTGTGACATAATCCCCCATTGGATATTTTTCCTAAATATCTCATGGGCGTTAGATACAAGTTCCCGATGTTAAGTCTATGGAGTCTACCTCAATGCCGTCTTTTGAGGAGAAATGGACACAGCGCAGTATCATTTGTATCAGATATCTGGAGTGAAGACTGAGAGGTTATATATCACAAAAAGATGAGGATAGAGGGTAGTAGGGGAACATTGTTGTATTAGCTATATTTTTCAAAGCTAGATCGTTGTGACCAAGTTAAAAATGTTGGTACGACAGACGGAAATATGGAAGAGAAGAGCAACAAATAACTGAAGGCAAATAGATAAATACAATATGAGGTGTGGGTGGTGTGGTTCCTGACTGTATATAGGTGATAGCTAATGTAAATAGGCTATTAGGAGAACACAAAAAAATCGACACCGTTTTGTCGGCCAATTGAAACGGGCCTTATGTCGGTGGTGGCCAATGGAAATGGGCTATTAGAAGAACACAAAAAATCTACACCCTTTTCGTCGGCCAATGGAAATGGGCCTTAAGCCCAATGCCCATCGGAACATTCATGTACCTTTGTCGGCGACAAACGGACGGTAATTTGTCCCAGGCGAGGCATCCTAACGGAGTCGGCCGTAGTCAGTAGATGTAAGACAGCTAGGCAAGGGTGAGCCACCGATTAGTAGACTCATTTGCTTAGGACTAATACCAACCAACCCCTCTCCTCGATGTCTGCCCATCAAGCAGACAAGTTCACCGACTCCTTTTGATTTGGGAGCTAATCGTTCAACCCTTAAAGCCGGATGCCCATCTTCAGATTTAGGGTTGAACGATTTGTTCCCAAATCATATAGGAGTCTGTCACTTTGTCGCAGGCAATTTACGTAACCACTCGCTCGACCCGCACACTGATAAAATCGCTGTATGGTCCACTAATCGCTGGGGGAGGGCAAAAACCAAAGAAACCGAGTTTTCAATAATCGGTGGGTAGCCTTGCCTAGCTGTCCTACATCATCCGACTCCGTTAGGATGGCTTGGCTGAGACAAATTACCCTCCGTTTGTCGCCGACAAACGTACATAAATGTTCCGAAATCGGTAGATGGACATTGGGCTTAATCGGTAGATGGGCATTGGGCTTAATCGGTAGATGGGCATTGGGCTTAATCGGTAGATGGGCATTGGGCTTAATCGGTAGATGGGCATTGGGCTTAATCGGTAGATGGGCATTGGGCTTAATCGGTAGATGGGCATTGGGCTTAATCGGTAGATGGGCATTGGGCTTAATCGGTAGATGGGCATTGGGCTTAATCGGTAGATGGGCATTGAGCTTAATCGGTGGATGGGCATTGGGCTTAATCGGTAGATGGGCATTGGGCTTAATCGGTAGATGGGCTTTGGGTTTTATGTTTTAAAAAACATACCCTGGCTCAGCGCCTACACATGACTATCTGCGCCAACACGTGACCATCACGCCTGCAGAGTAGCGAATCACCAGAGAATGTCTGTGTGTCTTTTTCCCGACTCGAGGTGGTCTGACATCCGAGTACCATGTAGAAAGTAGGCCCGACACACATTCCTCGCATGCCCAATACACTATTGATATATGAAGGCATCAACCATTATAACACGTTATCCATGAATCGCGAATTCTATTGATTAGATTTCTGTTTGTTTGTGTCATCATTGCAATATACTCGACCTCATTCAGAATCATGGGAGAGATCTCAATACAATAACTTGGATCTGTGATATATATATATATATATTTATTTATAGTAGAACCCCGCCTAACGGGCACCTTTGCCCGGAACGGATCCCTCTATTAGATGTTTATTTCAACCCCGTGTTAATAGACACCCCGCAAAAACGTTCACTTACGGACAGTGGCCGCTTACGCGGCCTTAAACCATGAGTGGTTGACGCGTAGTAATACACGAGCATTACCCATTACTCGGTAGATGTAGGGCAGCTAGGCAAGGGTGGGCCATCAATTAGTCAACCACCTTTTTCAGATGTCCTTTTGTCGCGGACATGTTGTTGTCTCTATGTTCCAAAATCGGTGGAGAAAGGTTTATCGACATGTTGATAAATCTACTCGCCGACAACGTAATCTGCCTGCGACAAGTTCGCCGACTCTTATACGATTTGCGAACTAATCGTTCAACCCTTAATCGGTAGATGGGCATTAAGCTTAAGCAGAGTATCTGAGCGTGTCTGTACGCCCAATGAAGAAACGATCAAATAAAATGACACAATAAGAAACAATGTCAAGATAAAGAGAAGTTTAGTCATGATCACGATAAAAGAGATAAGGCCTTGAAGGTCACAGTAATCTCGGGCCAGCTGTAGGAGGTGGGCACTTCGGTCTACCTCACGGGAGGACGATTTCCAACCCTGGATTAACCACAGAGGGGAATTTTGTGTGATTGATTACCTGTGAGTGTGGTAGTACCTGACTCACCGGCCCTTTACCACTCAGGGTCACGCTGGATGTGCCAGTTCTATGTCTACGTCTGTGATTTTGTCTTTACAGTGAGGACCAGTCTAAGTGACCTGCGCAAATGTCCATCACGTGAGTTTTACATCCTGTTGTTCCGTATCTTTTGATTATGTATACATTGTACATGTACAGTAACTTAGGCCTAATCTTATAGACTAAGGCCCAGCGTCCACCTACTACGATAGAAATTTAGACCTACCGATATGGCACCGATACAAAAAGCAAATATCGGAGATATATCGGGAAGGTGCAAAATCGTAGACATATGACTAGACATCAAAAATCCACCATGCATCATTATAGGATTTTTTCGGTGCCTAATTGCAGAAAGATGATCAACTGCCCCAATATTAGTTGACCTTCCAACGCGATTTTGATTTTGTATCGGGACGTGCATCGTAGACCATATCGGAGCCATATCATAGTAGGTGGATGCCGGGCCTTACACAATTACAAGAAAAGTTAATTTGGAAAACCTTCTTTACTATGAAGAAGACTGATAACCATACACAGATATGTAGTTAGAACTTTATATTATAACAAAGTATACAGTTAGGCCTGGCGTCCACCTACTACGATATGGCTCCGATATGCTCTACGATGGACCTCCCGATAAAAAGTCAAAATCGTGTCGGAAGGCCACCTAATATCAGGGCAGTTGACCACGTCTCTGCGATTAGGCACCAATGAAAAATGAGGGTCTACGATTTCCTTCTGATGAAAAATGTGTATCGTAGGGTGTCTACGACATTTCAACATGTTGAAACGTCGGTGGGTAATTGTGAGCATCACAAAAATACATTACTGTTCTATGTCTCCTGGCAAACATTATCTATGCAATATTTCCTGAATTATTGTGTGTTGTGGTTGTAAGGCCTGGCGTCGCCCTACTACGTAGAAATTTTGAGCTACCGAAATGGCACCGATACAAAAAGTATATATCAGAGACAAATCGGAAAGGTGCAAAATCGTAGACATATGTCTAGACATGCCAATCCACCATGCATTGAATAGGGTTTTTATCTGTGTCTTATCGCAGAAACGTGGTCAACTGCCCCGATATCAGGTGACCTTCCGACACGATTTTGATTTTTCATCGGGAGGTGCATCGTAGACCATATCGGAACCATATCGTAGTAGGTGGACGCCTGGCCTAACTTGTGGATAGAGATGATCCAAAGTAGCGGGATATAGTGGTAGCAGCTATCAATCTCTGTTCCTCCAGTGCTGGGGTGATTGTAGCTTCTGGAGAGGCCCTATCCTCAGTAAAGGCCTGTGTAGCCTAAAGTCCTATGGTGTTCCAGCCTCCTCATTGTAGTGGTGGTAATGCTCAGCTGCCTGGAGATGTTGACGCCTCAGTGTCTGGATGGGAAGTGAGTCCTGAGTGGACATCTGCTGCTTATATACCCTATGGGGGGTCAGTGCAAACGAAGACAGTGGACTCACTGAATAATGCCCCCAGTGGCCGAGTTAACGAACGATTGGGGGGGGGGGGGGAGGGTTGTGATTGTATCTTAACCCTTTCCAGGCGAGCAGGTTGGTCGGTACCAGTAGCTACAGGGGCCAGGATGCCCCTGGGTTGTATGTCTCTGGGGGGGCGAGAATGACTTGAGGCATTCAGGAAAGTTCAACTTGTCATGTGACTTAGAGAACTTCTTTTTTGTGACAGTTCAATTTTTTTTTGAAACAGTATACAAAATCTATTTCCACACATATCTTTCCATATTTTACACAAACTCTTAAAATTTGTCTTTCATTGATTAGAAAATGCCTGAATATATCATGAATGCCTGTAGGCATCCTCGCCCCCTGGGTTCATAATGCCTGTAGGCATTTTCGCCCCCCTGTACATAATGCCTGCAGGCATTTTCGTCCTGAATGGGTTAACGCAGTCGGAAGGGTAGGAAATCGTATCTCTGTCAGTAAAGCCGGATACCCATCTACAGATTTAGGGTTGAACGATTAGTTCCCAAATCGTATAGGAGTCGGTCACCTTGTCGCAGGCAAATTACGTAACCCTCGCTCGACCCGCGGCCCTCGAGGAGAGGGGCTGGTGGGTATTAGTCCTAAGGAAATCAGTCTACATCTACCGAAATATATACCCACACTAATAAAATCGGTGTATGGTCCACTAATCGCTGGGGGAGGGCAAAAACCACAACATGTCGGCGACAAAAGGACGTCTGAAGGAGGTGGTTCACTAATCGCTGGGTAGCCTTGCCTAGCTGTCCTACATCTATCGACTCCGTTAGGATACCTCGCCTGAGAAAAATTACCCTGCGTTTGTCGCCGACAAACGTACATAAATGTTCCGAAATCGGTAGATGGGCATTGGCCTTAAGTGTAGACGGATCTGCTTAGGACTAACTTCCACCACCCCTCTCCTGTATCCCGCTGTGATGGCCGCTTGTTGGTCGATGGGAAGTGCATTTTGCCTGAGACTAGCTCCACCCCAGGTTTAACATTTAGCAACTATTCGTTCAGTACTCTATCGGCATGTGCATGTGTGTGTGTATATATATATATGTATATATACAACTTATATCATATATATATATACACATATATATATATTTATATGTGTGTCTTGAAAAGAGACATCAAAACAGGTTTTCAGGTTACTTATGTGAAAAAATCTCACTGATAAAATCTCAAAGTCAGAGAAAAACCTGGATAAATATGTCTTGAATAATTATGACTATTATCAAATAACTATTATTTCCCATAATAGCAATTCCTTCAATGGTAGGCGCGTGGCAGTGTTGTTGTTGACACCACGTGATCAAAACCAGAGACCTGATTGGACCATCGACCTACTGGGGTCTGGAATTGCAGCAAAACCTTTTTTCCTCGTTGGTCAGGGCTACCCTGTGATTTGGGGACAGGCGGCCGACGACCCTCTCCACGGGGGGTACGGGGGTCTAGGAACAAAATCGCAGGGATAATTTCACACATGTTTGGAATTTATCGCATGCGATTCCGGGTCCCTCCAAGGTACAAAATGCACCTTCCACGGGGGGTGGTACCGGAATCGCAGGGCCGGAAACCGCAAGGCTGAACCAACTGTGCGATGCGATTTTGGGGGACCAAATATCGCAGGGAAAGGAACAAAAATCGCACAGTGGGTTCAGGCCTTTAGGAAGGACTCCTACCACCACCCCCCCCCCTCCTCTATCCCGCTGTGATGCTCCACGCTCTGTGCAAATTACCTGAGATAAGCTACGAGAAGCTTTTAGGACAATTGGACTTAGTCCTAAAGCCTGATGCCCATCTACCGATTCAGGGTTGAGCGATTAGTTTGCAAATCGTATAGGAGTCGGTGAACTTGTCGCAGGCAAATTACGTAACTCTTCGCTCGATCTGTGGACATTAAGGAGATGGGGTGGTGGATATTAGTCCTAAGAAAATCTGTCTACGAATCAGTGGCTGACCCTTACCTAGCTGTCCTACATCTACCGACTACGGCCGACTCCGTTAGGATGCCTTGGCTGAGACAAATTACTGTCCGTTTGTCGCCGACAAAGGTACATGAATGTTCCGAAATCGGTAGATGGGCATTGGGCTTTAGAAACTGAATCGTACAGTGTGCATTCCGCTTTACACTAGACGAGTTCTAGGCATTGACAGCTGAGAGTCGTCAGGTGGTATTAAAGTCAGTCAGTGGTGCTATACCACCTATTACTATATACCTGTGAGCGAACGTTTATGAAATACTGCCCGCTGATAGGGGTGTGGTATTAATAACGCCTGCCGTGACAGCGGGCCGTAGTGAAAATCAGTGGCATTTCGTGGAGCAGAAAAATTCATAAAACGGTTTTTTTAAACGAGTAGGAGGTATATAGTAATAAGAAAACGTAGTGACTGAGCCCGTACAGTGCCCGTTCTCGGTCATTTCATGAAAAAATACGGCCCCCCGCCTACGGCATCGGGCCGTATTTTTTCATCAAATGACCTCGAACGGCTACCTATACGGGCTCAGTAACCCCGTTTTCTCATAATGATGGAAGAAAATAGTTCTCCTTTTGTTTTCATAAAACAACTGACAATTGTTGTACATAAGGCGAACACATAATCGGTCGGCGCTGCTGGATGCCCGGCTCGATAGTCATATGGTCAGGTGCAACTTGAATATCTGTGGCCAAACGCCTAGGAAATACTACCTGCTGAGCACTAGGGGTGAAGTATAAATAATGTTCGGGCTCACTGAGATGAACATAGTGAAAGTGCTATGAATCGATGACTTATGCCCCAGTCACACTGGCGTAAAAAACGGTATTTTTCCGTGTGCGCACGTCTGCGTTCTTCTACGCATTTTGAAATGTCAAAATATGCCGCAAAACACGGAGATACGTAAAGGAAAGTCGAAATGCACCGAAAAACGCCACAGTACGTACAGAAGCGTAAATAAGCATTGATGAACGTTGAGAAGCGTACTAAAACGTTAAAGCAAAGCAAACAGATACGTTCCAAATCTGTAGCTAATACGTGGTCCCCACCAATTCAAATACGTAGAAGAAATGCCAAAATTTACGCCAGTGTGACTTGGGCATTAAAAGTGAATAAAATGGCGTTTTTTCGCGTTGTTTTTCGCGTTGATAAGAAAACGCAGTGACTGAGCAATAGGGATGCCATTCTTGGCCTGTGGTAACATAAATATGCCCCTCCACCGCCGGCGTAGGGGCGTATTCTATGCAATACAAAAGACCTCAAACGCTCATCCCTACGGCCTCAGTAACCATGTTTTCTCGTATTACTCCCAAGTGTCAATCCACGTCTTGGAGATCTAAGAACGTAGTTATCACACATTAGCGGACAGGGCCGGGCCACTCCAGATGTATCTTGGATTGTAAAATACTCTCATCAATAGTATTGTGAACCCCCTGGATCGCCAAAACGGTATAAATCAGACTATAAGTGACAGGAATTCAGTGTTATAAATAGTTCCCTTATCTGCAAATTCTTACAACTCTGAGGAGACTGAGGGGCGGTCCCTGCCCTTTTCCTCCCAGTCATAATGAAACCATCGGGAAGCACCTGTTACAATAGGTATCTGGAGAAATAGGGCTTGCTTTATTCGTATCATTATCCCTCCCAAATCTGCAAACTAACCCTCTTCTTATTTAATAGATTTAAATCTCATAACTGTGGGTTTTTTTCAAATCATTGAGGAAATGACGATGAATAGAGTTATATCCGTCCATAATGATACAAATAATCAGATTCAAAACTGGAAAATTTATCATGTGTCGTTTGAGACACACGCACAGGGAGAGAGAATGGTAGACAGACAGATAGACAGGCAGACAGAGAGACAGACAGGTAGACAGGCAGACAGACAGGTAGACAGACAGGTAGACAGACAGAGAGACAGACAGGTAGAAAGACAGGCAGATAGAGAGACAGGCAGACAGAGAGACAGACAGGTAGACAGGCAGACAGACAGGAAGAGAGACAGGCAGACAGACCAGCTTAAAGAGTGATGGACAGGCAGACATGCAGACAGATAGATGGACAGACAGGTAGAGAGGCAGACAGACAGAGAGACAGGCATACAGAGAGATGGCAGGTAGACAGGCAGACAGACAGACAAAGAGACAGACAGGCAGACAGACAGAGAGACAGACAGGTGGAGAGGCAGAGAGACAGACAGGAGACAGACAGATAGACGGACAGATAGACAGGCAGAGAGACAGACAAATAGACAGGCAGAGAGATATACAAATAGACAGGCAAACAGAGAGATAGACAGGCATACGGACAGACAGACAGGCATACAGATAGACGGACAGGTAGTCATTGTGTTTGGCGGACAGTTTTGTCGGTATGGACCTTTTAAATGCGGCAGAAGCAAGGCATACAAGGTACCCTCACCGATTTTTAGATACCGAAGTGCAGTATTTGGCTACCACCAACTAACTTTAGGAGAACTCAATTAATCTGTTCCGTGTTTGTCGGCCAGTGGAACACGCCATGCTTCGCCCACAGAATGTACAATTCCTATTTAACCTATTTTCACCTACACCTACACCTACACCTACACCTACACCTACACCTGCACCTGCACCTACACCTACACCTACACCTACACCTACACCTACACCTACACCTACACCTACACCTACACCTACACCTACACCTGCACCTACACCTACACCTACACCTACACCTACACCTACACCTACACCTACACCTACACCTGCACACACACACACACACACACACACACACACACACACACACACACACACACACACACACACACACACACACATTAAGCCCAGTACTGCCAACCATGTAACTGCATTGTGGGCTGGCTTGCTGACCAATATCACCTATTTCTCTGGATTATTTCATTCCCAAATTCAAATAGGTTACTATTATTCTTTCCTCAGAAATTCCGTTTGGTTTTTGTATCAAACGATAGACCAGATATCACATTTAGTTGCAAATATTTGGGCCGAATAGAACAAAATATACGAAACTGAACTTATGTTACTAGCACTAGAACTTGTCACAAGGACTACTTTTAAACGAAAGATTTTCATCAGTTATCTATTTTGAAAAAGTGACATTAATCAATTTCGTCTTGACATTCATTTAAAACCAATATAAATAAGTTATTAGTGGATATTGTGAGGCAGACGCTTGATTTTCAAAGTTCAAGAGCGCTCAAAAATATCGTTTTACCTGTACTAAAATTTATTTGGACAATTGAATTTCAATTCAAATTAATCTATAATGCAGACACTATAATTATAGCAATTGCAGGTGGTTCATATTAGGAGAAAAAAGAGAACAAACGAACTTGACGAATAAATGCTTTGTAGCACCACATCAAACGTCCGTTCACTTTTTCAGTTCAGTGTAGCTTCACACTATTGATATATTTCTCCAATTTTTCGTGTTTGAAGCATGCAGAAAAATTAATAAACGTGGTTTCTAATGGTAAATACGATCATCATTTTCATAATTAATTACGAATAAAATGGAGATTAAATCAAAAATTTTCGAAGTGCATGATGATTTGAACCCATTATAGATGAGACTATTTTTCGGGATTTCCAAATGGAGATTCTGGGTGGTCAGAATCTCCTGTTATCTAATCACATGTGCCCCGTACATGCTCTTTGGCGACTCAGTAATAGGTGGATAATAAATACACAATATTAACTGGTTTCAGATACAAGCGGTCATACGCTCCTAAGAGTTGACACGTAGTAATATCCGAGTTTATCCTACCACTAATATAAAATCCCATAGGTTTAGCATCGAGTTTCCGTATGCCACGCTGACTGGCATACGGAGTTTTATATGCCACTAGTAGCATAAAGAATTGTTATCACTTAATATATCAAAATGGAGGAGACAGGGTAGGATAAAATCAAAACCTAATTAGTTCTAATCTTGGCCGCAGCATGCCACTCCTTCAGTTTGGGCTCCGGACTTCACTCGGCTTCACCTCGTGAGATCACTTTGCCAAACTCCAGTGGTGACATACGTTGGCCAAGATTAAAACTCATCCAGTTTTACGATAGTATGCGACGATATTGCGCAGAGGCAATTTCGAGGAGTATACGACCGCTTATCTGAAACCAGTGTATATTGTATTTATCATCCACCTTTTCCTGACAAGTGGGGTACTGATTTTCAGTTCATTTAGGTATGCACTATTTGTTCATATGCACTATTTTTTCGTATGCGCCGGCTTTTGCAGCCTGGAGCATACAACATATGTTTATGCTCCGGGTATGTAGATACACGCTGCCGATGCGTTTTCTATGGACACTTTGTATTAGGTGGATAATAGATATCTGTATGCGCCAGGTATGTCCATACACATTCCCTATGTGTTTTCTATGGACACTTTGTATTAGATGGACATATCTGTATGCTTCGGGTATGTAGATACATGGTGCCCATGTGTTTTCTATGGACCCTTTGTATTAGGTGGACATACACAATATTGACTGGTTTCAGATACAAGCGGCCGTATGCTCCGAGGAGTTGATGCGTAGTAATGTCCGAGCGTATGCGAGGATATTGCGGAGAGTCAACTCCGAGGAGCATACAACCGCTTGTATCTGAAACCAGTCTATATTGTATTTATTATCCACCTTTTCTGGACAAGTGGCATGTCAATATCAGTTCGTTTTAGCTATGCACTATTTTTCCATACGCACTATTTTTCCGTATGCGCCACCCGGAGCATACAATATATCCGTATGCGCCGGGTATGTCCATACAAACGCCCTATGTGTTTTCTATGGACACTTTGTATTAGGTGGATAATAAATATCTGTATGCGCTAGGTATGTCCATACACATTCCCTATGTGTTTTCTATGGACACTTTGTATTAGATGGACATATCTGTATGCTTCGGGTATGTAGATACATGGTGCCCATGTGTTTTCTATGGACCCTTTGTATTAGGTGGACATACCTGTATGCTCCGGGTATGTAGATACACGCTGCCCATGTGTTTTCTATGGACACTTTGTATTAGGTGGATATATCTGTATGCTCCGGGTATGTAGATACACATATGTTTGCTATGGATACTTTGTATTAAGAGCCTGTTACATCAGGACGATGGCATTTATCTCATCGTCGGCCTTATTCTGGAGACATCAGAACAAATCATTTGTTGATCATTTTTGAATTATGGCACCCTGGCATCATCTGGTATCTTCTGTTTTGATTCTGACACCAAGCCGATAGTATCCGAACATGTAAGAAATCTTCACCAGATTGCAAACCTGCCTGAGTTCCACAGTTCTGGCCCTGTAGACTGTAATATGACTGGATTACAGTAAGAATCCTATTTTCTTTTACAGAAAAACCATGATACACAACCTTTATTTGTCTCAATACACCACCTTACTTGGAATAATCACTTGGAGTATACAAACCAGAGGTCAAGGTCACAGGATAGGCATTGGGCACCAGAGGGCACCACCAGTAAAAACACCTAACGGAAAACGGGTGTACTAGGATCGGCCTGCGTCGGACGTATGGAACATGGCGGCCGACGGCGGCCGACGGTGACCGATGGTGGCCGATGGTGGCCGACGGTGGCCGACGGTGGCAGACGGCACCGATCTCACCGGGTTATGGTGTTCCATTACACCGATGGTACCCGAATAGTAAATCAGACACTGTCAGAATCATAATTCGTCTGAAAATTCGGCCAGATGGAAGAGCCCCTTTAGGCGGGTCATAAATCATCGCTCTGAGTATCGTTACGGTCGGCTCCCTCCTTAAACTAGTTACAAATTCTTATCTCACTCACACTGATACTGCAGAGTAGGCCAGTCATTGAGTATCAATGGAGACAATAGTATATCGATCTCGATACCAGACAGTTGTCTGGGGAAACGGCGTAGTAAGTTCACAGTGCTTCATATCACGTAGGCAGTATTTGTTATTTGTTACTTGGCTACACAATTCTGTATTATCCATCGTATATAAAGTCCCCATTGAAGATGTATGGAGACTCAGTAAACCACTCCCCATTACATAAAACCCTCTCAGATATCATAACTGTGGTATACGGATTCAAATCTGTGGTATACGGCCTCAAGGCCATGGTATACGGAAAAATAGTCTGTTTGTGCTATAGAGCAAAGAAATAGTCCCTATTGTTATATCCTTTAATTGACATTACTGTGTATAATCTATTTCAAAAGATGGGTAATAAATGCAAAAAACGATGGTTATGAGGACAACCAGCTCTGTAAACCACTCGTGGTTGACCTCGTAATATAATCGTTAGCGCTCGTGTATTACTACGCGTCATCCCTCTCGTAGTTTACGGCCACCTGTACACAAAACCGTCGTTTACTCGCTTGGTGTGTCTCCAGCACAAGAAATTGTATTTCAGTTGTTTGGTGCAGATTTATATAATCGTATCTCTGTCGGTAAGTGTAGACTGATTTGCTTAGAACTAACTCCCACCACCCCCTCTCCAGCATCCCGCTGTGATGGCCGCTTGTTGGTCAACCAGATGTGCATTATTCCTGAGACAAGTTCCCTGACTCCTATACGATTCGGGAACTAATCCTTCAACCTCGAATCGGTAGATGTGCATTGGACATTAGGAATAAATTTTGAACCCAGAGTCACAAAGAAGAGGTGTCGTTTGTTGTTGTTGATAGAGACCAACTGGAGACTGAACTAAAGTGCTCCTGTCCCCTGACACTGAAAGCTCGTTTCCGTTGACCCACGAAAACGGTATCGATTTTTTAGTTATCTTACTAGCGACTTCGTCGTTGACCTGTGTCTTTTAGTCCTAGTGTATGTGAAAGGGAAAGTGATTACAAAATTAAAAGAAATAAACATTTATGCACCATACAGCTCGCTGAGACAAAGGGGAAAGAATACAGAAAAATTGAGAAGTTGGATCGCCAAGGTTGGGGCTCGAACTCCCGATACTTGGATTCCCATGCCAACACTTTTGCGACTGCTCCACAGTGCTCGTTGGTTCGAAAGTGCCAAATACTTAGTGTGGTGGTGGTGGGGGGGGGGGGGGGGGGGGGAGGGAATCAGCGGACTTTGGAAAGAGCTACCGGCAAAAGTTGAGATCTCATTGGTTTCTCACGAGAAAAGTAGATTAGAAAACCACAATACTAAACTTTAATTTTGGCATGGCTCGAAATGAATCATAAGAGAAAACGTATGTCTGAGTATAGAAATACAAAAAAGAGTAGCAGGTTATATAGTTTAGTACTACACGAGAATCTCACTCTCGTGGCTCTTCAATCTCCATGCCTATGTCTGGTGCACTCTGTCTCTATGTGCGGGACCAACTCCAGGCGGATATGTCGGAAATTCTAACGTTTTAGATATAGTAGGTAAAAGGCCATCGAACGCATTACCATACCATACCATAGACCGCATTAGTGTGACGTCATTTGACCTGCCGAGAGCGGGGTTTCCCTACATTCTGGTGCCAAACATTGGAATATCCCCTCATAAGTGAAGCAGTCAGCGATCCTAGACATCTCAAATTTTTCAATTCTACAGTATATCAAACTCTACTGTGGCACTAAAAAAGATGTACCAAAGGGATAACTTTCTCATGGTCGAATGCATTAGTGTTGTCACACTTTCAAATATTCAAATAACAACTTGACAGTTATTGAGACTTGATAGTGCAAGGTTGGCACCAGTGTTATGAAATCGAACATGGTTCTGATTTTAGTCTTACCAACAACTTTACCAATCTGCCAGTCAAAGATCAGCTCAAAAATATGTTTCCTGCTAAATACATTCTCAACTATCTTTATCTTTGCTCGTTTATAACTGAAAACATTCGTTCATTGACAACAGGACACGAGCGCCGATACATCGTGTATGCGGTGCTTCGCGGAGTTTAGACTTGTTTGGCACCAAAATGCCACGTGGTAGGTGGGGAATCCCAATGATGACGTCAGGACTAATGCGGTCTATATAATCGGTGAGAGTGAAGTGTTTCCCCATTTCACTGCAAATAGTTTTTGCAGCACGCTGATAGTCTATATAACATCTCGTAAGGCGTATGGCGTATATTTCATATACATTTCAAATGTGTACAATACGGATAAAAAGTGCGTATGCAAAAAGTGCATAACTATAACGAACCTGATATCAACAAGCCACTTGTCCAAAAAAGGTGGATAATAGATGAAATATATACTGGTTTCAGGTAAAAGCAGTCGTATGCTCCATGGAGTTGACTCTATGCAACATCCTCGCATACGCTCAGAAACTACTGAGCTACAACTCTTCGGAGTATACGGCCGCTTGTATCTGAAACCAGACAATATTGTTTATTAATATTCTAGAATAGAAATGTGGCTGTTGTCCTGGGGAGATTTGACTGCCTGGTTTAGGCGTCACATCTACCCGGCGTTTACACTAGACGACTAAATATGTGGCGACTGTAGATTGTCAACCAATAGTAGTCAGGCAGTGGCAATGTCCACCGCAAAAGTCTTCATCCTCAGACTATGCCTGAGCGTTTACACTGACGACTATGAGTTTTCACAGAAACACCGCCTGTGTAGATGACCAAGAGGTCTTTTTCCACTGGCCGGTGTCGCAGCTTATCTGCTTAGTTACGCCACAGCTGAAGCCAAATATTCACCTGGAAACGTATACTTTAGCATGGGACCACTGAGTGTATGAGCGTAATACGTTCATAACACCTGTGTACATTTTTTCCAGGGAAATAACAGTGATTGCATTGTATTCTATGGTACTCCAGCTACAATTTGATGTATCATACATGGATATCACCTCAATGATACTTTAGATATAGCTTAGATAACACAGGGACACCGAAACTGAATACACAATAATACATTGGCAGGCCTAGCTATTATATGCTTATCTTTTTCCATGTTCAAACCAAGATAATTATCAACTATGAAGTCGAGACAGCCCAGACTCGTTGGTACAATACCCTTGTTTGTTCCAACAATTTAATCTGTCAAAAAACAACACTCCTGCAACCACACCCACCGTTCACACTTCGGTGTGATTGCTGTATGTCTCTATATGAATACCGCGGCAATTGAATAGTTTGTCCGAGCGGCCGTGTAACTAGACAGTGGGCCGTTAGGCGGCGCTGAACGGCAACACCTGTATTCAAGCCCGCTTGAAATAGTCAGGGGCACCAGAGCGTGTCCAATAGTCGTCAAGTGGTGCCGAATTGTGCAATGTGATAAAATCAGACGATCTAAAGTCGCCACGCGCTTGTCAGTTTTAGTTTAGTTTTTTAGAGCATACTTGCACGCGCTAAATAGATCATCTAGAGGTTATAGGGGTTCATATAGACTTTCAGGGTACTGCATACAAACTATCCCTTCACTATCTGTGTGCTATTCACGTGATATTGAGAACAGAGCAGGGAGCCAGTGTCTCAAGGTCTTAGAGGCATGCCCAGCTGACCATGACCAATCACTCAGGACCAAAATACCTCAAGACTCACGAGTGCTTGATATGTTTGGATCCTAGACTCAGGCAGTTGCAGAAATGGCAAGTTGACTGGGTGCAAGTGGGTTACAGATAACTATCCATAGGCTAAATCTAACTCAAACCTTTTAATTGTTATTCATTTTGACTGCACGCTCATTCATCTATGATGAACAAACTATTAGCTCCTAGTTCATTTATGGTAATTCCCCGCTCGGGTGGAGTTCCATCACGTATGTCAGTACATAACATATAAATCGGCGCTAGATAGCTTGTGATACCACATCTTGTGGTGCTTTAGTATAAATTTTATACCTCTGATAATATTACTAATAATACAAAAGTACCCAACCCTAGACGATTTCTATAACTTTACTGCTGAAAGTCGTCAGGAGGTGTAAAATGCCAGAACCGCCGCCCAGAATCATCTAGTGTCAATGCCGGGTTAGGCGTTTCGTCCGCTGCTATTCCTGGAATGGGGAACCGAAAGTGGATCTGTATCACGTGACTGTACCAGATCTCTGTCACGTAGGTCACTTCTCTCAAATAAAACCCCGAAGGATACTCAAAATACTTTATTTCTCATCACCAAGCCATGACAAATATGACGAGGGAGATTTTTTAGATGGATCAAATATGGTGTTTGAAGTGTCATAAGGGCTTCAGAGAGATTTACCTTTTTTTTAATAGATTTATTTATCGACTATTTCTTTCACCATATAGGTGTTTTACAAAGTAACAGTCGCACGACTATGTTACAGATGAGTCTGTGTACAAGTACCTTACTTACACTGTGCTATTATTCATAGCATAAGATTTAAATTCATACATTACACTCTGTATTGTCCACAGTTTTGGAAAAACATTTCCATACCTGATATTCACATGTTCAAAAGTTATACGATTTGGTAATTCATAAGTTTTATTATAAGTCTTATCCTATCTTGCCCTCTCACTCTAAGCTCCTAATATATCACTCATTTAACTGTGTGTAATATGAAAATGAATCACAAATTGTTCTAACAAGATTCAACAGTTGAGGTATGTTTTCAAAACTGTTCCGATCGCAATAGGTGGCAGCACAGAACTATCGGTTGTAAAGGCAGTAGGATCAGAGACATGAATGACAAGGTTTTGGGAATACCTAGATACACATAAAACCACGTTGAATGTATCCCTGACAACAGGAGATTTGATTTGATACCAAATACACATACCTTTCATAATTTTGATCAAGGTTCATCTTCTAATGTGTAAGACGCGGCAGATGATTTATTCCGCTGTACGACCACGAATAGAGAGAAACGGACACTCTCCCAGCAGAGATCTTGCGCTCTACTTCCTGTGGCCGCTTGTATCTCTGCCACAACCTGCCTGTTTGGGCTCGAATCTGTCCCATACACCAGTTCTTGAAATATCCTAAATACTTAGTGCTTTAGGCAGTATTTTGTGGTTTACATGTAAATAGATATGCATCTATTTATATGATAAATGATTTACACTAATTTATGTTATTTGTTTTATCAAATCAGGTATAGTCTTAGGGATTACTTTCTTCATTCGAGGGCACCTCATGTGTGACAGGGTTTTGTTTGTCAACATGACACATGTGCTCACTTGAAGGGGCGGTCTAAACAACAGTAGATTCACATCAGAAAGTGGTTTAGAGATGAAAAAGAAATAGCTGGATTGTCTGTTAACCCTATTTAACAATTTTTTTTTCCTAACTAATGATATGTGAGTTGTTTGACTTGTATAACTTTTGACAGTTGCCTTGTTTTGAATCTGAGATCTTCGCTGGTCTCCCCTGTCTTTAGTGGATACCAAGGGAACAGGCTTTGGGTAGGGGCAGAGACTAAGCTAGTGCTAGCGCCGCGAAGGATCTGGGGGGAGAGTGAGAAACGGGTGGGGTGATCACGCTTTTGCGCGTCCCCTCATTCCAGCCCTGTTTGTGTGCTTCCCATTGGTCCACTCTATGGTGAGTACTCTTTGACCCAACCCCAAATTTTTCTCCTGTAGTGCCATTATTCTGTTTCGATTTCCTTTGTGCCCTTTTGTGTTTTTAATGTAGGTAATTAGTAGAGAGGTAAAGTTGATCATTTTTATTATCCTTTTTGGGGCATATTATTTGGGAAATTTGGGAGTTTGTTTATCCATCTCCTCTTCCCTTTTTCCTTTGTGTACCTATTTATTTTTCCTGGTTTCCCCTCAACCTTTCTATATCATTTTGGCCTTTCACTCTGTTTAGTGTCTCAAGTCTTAATCTTCACACTCTGCATACACATACTCAGTAATCCAAACCAAACCTCAGCTTGGTGTCTGTTCATCCCTCCCCGTGGGCCACACGCTAACATAGTCTGCCTTACCAAGCATTTACACTAGACGACCAAAAGGTGAAGACTGTAGATCGTCTAGCCTATAGTTGTCAGGTGGTACTAGATTACGTAATATCGGCCACTATAGTCATCAATCCAAGAATTTCCTTGAGCATCTACACTTTTTATATGTACTGATTTCTAGTCATTGGCAGTTGAAAGTTGTCATATGGTGCAAAATTCAAGAATCGCCGCCTCCAATCGTCTAATGTAAAAGCCCGATTAGGGTTAGAGGTCACACAGAACTTGCTGCAAAAAAACTAACCCTTCACCATCTGCGTGCTATCAGTGTGTCATATGGAAAGGAGCAGAGGGCCAGTATCTCAGGGTCTTAGAGGCGTGCCCGGCTGACCTTGACCAATCACTAGAGACCAAAATACCTCATTGACCTACAAGTACTTGACATATTTGGATGTCAGATTCAGGCAATTGTAGAAGTTGAAAATTGTTATGGTGCAAGTGGGTTTCATACCTATAGAATGGATATATCACAGACCTTTTAATTGTTATTCATTTATAATTTCGCCCTTATTCATCAATAATGAACATACCATTTGCTCCTAGTTTGGAATTTATAAGGCAGAAAACAACTCTCTCATACCAATAAAATATTTTAGATTTTCATTTTGGTGTTTGGTTATTCATTCAGAACAATTTCAATATATATTGAACACAATACAATTTATACATTTAGCACAAAGAAACGCCCATCTTCCCTGCCTATAAGCGGGCGTCCACCAACCACGACAATGGGTTCCCGACAAGGGCCACGACAGGCCTGCGATGGAAGGCCTGGCGTAGCCTTCTCGCGGTTGGTGGACCCTAGTTCCCGACAAGAGGCTACGACAAAGCCACGACAGGGTGCGACATGAAGCTTGTTGGAGGCCTGTCGGGGGCCTTTGGACAAGGTTACGACAATATCGAACATGTTCAATTTTAGCCACGACTGGAGCCTTGTCGTGGAGTGTTGTGGTTCCGTCGATATCAATGTCATAGTGTGTCAGGACCATGGACGCCTTTTTTACGGGAACCAGCAACGTCTACGACACGCCCCGACACCGCCGTCGTAAAGCCCCTCTTCTCACGACAAGGCTGTGACAAGCGCCGATTTGAACTCTCTTGTCGGCTCTTGTCGTAGCCTTGTCGTGGTTGGTGGACGCCCGCCTTAAGTCAGGGAAAGCACAAAAATTCCTAGCGTCTAAATATCGTGATGTGGTGCTTGACGACACATTCACAATATTAACTGGTTTCAAATACAAAGAGCAAATAGAAAGTCATGAACGAGTTTTTGCGTGGGTCAGGGATTGAAGTATAAAATGTGCGGTAGGTTGTCGCCTTATAAGTATAAACAAGTAGATAAATATATAACTCAAGGCATATAAACGATCTACTCCAATACCCAGCACGAAAAATAAATCAGAAGATATATGACCTAGATGATTTTATTATATGTGTGGGATAGAGTGGTGGTTGTTTCTTTCTCGACAACATGTTATGGTGAATAAAGCTATTTACAACTATGTGTAAAAACCAAACGGCTAAACACTTGGGAACTAACTGTTTCACTGTGTCAGAGAAACGTCTTTATGTTGTAAAACAAGTGTTTAGAATGTGATGGCTTTATATATATTTATGTGTGTAAATATTAGAGTTTGCGGGAATAAAACGCTGTTTAGAGAATCTAGTGAGTAAAATGAAACACAATGTTCACAGTGTAGGAAATACGGCCACACTTATGTATCAATATGTTGAATGCGATCTGATATTCCAAGTCAATTCTAAACCTTCACAATAGATTGAGATCCAAATAGATATCTTCGTTTTACTTTTTTTAATTCAACGCATAGGACACATTTCAACAATACAGTTGGCTTTAAATTGTGACCAGAACATATCTTGTGGTATCTTGGGATCTGTTGTTTTATGATTCTCAGAGATTAGATATACATTGTACTACATAAAGGACAAGGGTGAGATGAGAATAAGTGACAAAGAATATATATGAATATTATGTATATAATTACAATAAGAAATATAAAGTTGTCAGTTTCCTACTCAGATAAGGTAATATAATGAGAACCTACATTCCATAAACTAATGACAAACAAGAAATGTAGATAGGAAATAAGAAAAAGAGAGTGACAAGAATATTTGTTCTTTTCTGCGGTGTTTATGGCACATATTACAGTATTAAACTTCAGATGAAGTGCAAAAATTGTAAGGGACAATTTTAAACTAATTTAATTGGACCAGTTGGGAATGGTGACATTTATTCACAGTTCTGTCTCAGTTATCCGTAGTTGAATACTAAAGACAACGGTTTTATGATTATATAACCTCACCCACTATTCATCTCCCATTTTCACCAATATTATCATTTCAATAATCATTTTGATCCCTGATCTATAATCTGCAATGCTATTTACTGTACGTCTCCACAAGACATCATATCTGCAGAGAAAAACCTTGTGCCAGAAGGAGACCTGCGATTCAATAGATAAAAACAATCTTCAGATTCCAAAGGACGGCTCTGCTTAAAGATCCACTGGGATTTCCCAGCATTCGAGGCGACCTATCTCCATTGTTGTCGACGGGAAACCCATTTCCGGGATTTCTTTTTGTGATATCATGACTGCAACTGTCTGGAGGACAAGATCTGCTTTCACTTTGATAATCGTTGACATTGTTGGTGGTGGAGGTGGTTGTGGTGGTGTTTGACCGAGGAGTTTTACATAAACCCAGCTTACCTTGGATTATATCCTGAAGGAAAGGCAGTTATAACCAAGGCACAAGGAATCATTCTATATGTTTATGAGTTCCTCCTGCCTATCAGTGTACGTTTGTGCTCCGAGTGAAAGGTTAAGAATTCACCTGATCGGCTAAAATAAAGGAGGCATCATTTCAGACATCGAAAGTGTTAACGGTAGGTAGCCATGTCAAGCCGCAGCCGGCATGATTCAAAGTTCTTTTCTTTTTTTATGAATACGGAAGATCAATAGACCCGAAATATGGGAGCATATTGTGATCGATTCCCCGCTAGGGGAATTTATAACCGTTGCACAGCACGGTCATTTCCCAAATAAAGGTGTAGCTTTATTGAATCTACTAAAAACATCACTTATGTATTGGGCATGACAGTGAAAAGCACGGACCAACTGGTCCGACGCCTTGAAACAACCCTCAAAAGCTGATTAAGATGCCTGATGAGCCTAGCACGGCGAAACCTTGACCCCCTTTTCCCTAAAGTTCATCACTTTAGACCAATAACAATATGCTATTGTTAAATTAAAACACACAGCATCAGCTGTTTTGGACCTATAGATCGCTATAGAGACACTGGGGATACGGTTGTTGACAGTGTGATGTCACGACTATGAGTGCACCATGGTTACGGTGGTTAGGTGCAGTTCTAATAACTGTCATTCAAGGTAGCATCGCTGAGGGGGTAGGACGTCGCCACGTCTTGCTTTCATGATTCAAAATTCTTCCAGTGTTCCAGTACCAAATCTTTATTCAGGGTCTCATACAAATACCCTGTGAGGTACTTGAATCCCACCGTGTGAATCCCACTTCATGTGGCATTTCCACCTACCGGTTATGCCCATTATCATGGCATTTAGAACTGTCAACCGATTATGTGACACTTTTGGTGTAATAATTTTTGGTGGAAACAAAAAGGCTCAACATTTTATTTCTGCATCATTACATAATGTAGCATCACCGACCGACTTTCTGCGCTACCAACGAATATTCTATGTGTTTTATTTATTTTTGTAATTTGTTAGATTTTACGACAAACAATAATCGCCATAATATATAGGCATTCTTCCATAAAGATGTCGGAACTATATATACGGAACATAGATGACATAGGACACTCATTCATATACAATACAATATGCAAAAGCATCTAGATAGATAAATGAACATGCGATCTATTGATCCCTCTCCGCTTGGTATCAACCCATATAAACTTATAAGGACTCCATTACTTCTAACGTGATATACTTTATCACCTTAAATTTTGTTACATTCTATTATTACAAAGTTTCTTCCAGTAGATATCCAACATATGGATTATTAGATCTATTGATCCTTCTCAAAGCAATATCATAAAGTAAAAAAAAAAAGCGATTCCACCTCTAGAACTTAGTCCTTTATCAATGGGGCACCACCTGACGACTATTAGCCTGACCATCTACAGTCGCCTATTTAGTCGTCTAGTGTAAACTCCGGGTAATGGAGTACCACCTGACGACTATTAGCCTTACCATTTACGGTTGCCTACTTAGTCGTCTAGTGTAAACGCCGGGTAATGGGGCACCACCTGACGACTATTAGCCTGACCATCTACATTCGCCTATTTTGTCGTCTAGTGTAAACGCCGGGTAATGGGGCACCACCTTACGACTATTAGCCTGACCATCTACAGTCGCCTATTTTGTCGTCTAGTGTAAACGCCGGGTAATGGGGCACCACCTTACGACTATTAGCCTGACCATCTACAGTCGCCTATTTTGTCGTCTAGTGTAAACGCCGGGTAATGGGGCACCACCTTACGACTATTAGCCTGACCATCTACAGTCGCCTATTTTGTCGCCTAGTGTAAACGCCGGCTAATGGGGCACCACCTGACGACTATTAGCCTGACCATCTACATTCGCCTATTTTGTCGTCTAGTGTAAACGCAGGGATATTCTTCATCACTACATTTTTTGTCATCTTTTTAAACTGGCTCAGAGTTGGCATGCTCCGGACAATTGGTGCTAAATTGTTTCAGACCAAAGCTGGGTTAGGTTCCCCGCTCCTTTTATGTAATTGTATTCTTGGTAAATGCACTTTCAAGGTTCTATTCATGTTTCGCATTGTCAAACGCTAGCTGTTTTCAAAATACGTTTCAGATACTTATCTGCCATAAGCCATGTTTAAAAGATGAGCATTTCTACCTTTAGTTAGATAAGGCATATTCCTAAAAACCCATGGCCAACCATTATATGGTTACTCCATGCTACATGGGGTGGAATAGCTTACATTTACTACCTATGGATGATGTTTACTACCCAAGGTTGACATTTAGACCAATCAAATCCTATCTTAGAAAATTCATATGAAAAGCGCAGTGGGGATAAAACATATTAAGTTACTTGGATATGGCTTCACATTTGATGGCGGGTAAGCAAATAACGTTATTCATCATTATTAAGCTATATTTGAAGGTATATAGGGATAAGGAAACCAAGTTTCCAAAGAGAAAAATATTAAAGTTACTCGGTAGTGCCGGGGACACGCCAAGCGAGTAACGGCAGCGATCTCCATGAATCGCCAACAAAGACTTGCGTGTATGTGCGATATCATTTCATAGCAATGAGCCAATGCAACCCAGAGATTCCTATAATCTCAATGATTCTCAAGGTTCTAAGCCTAGTTCGTTAAGAATTCCTCTCCCATAGAGCGCTGTGAGAATCTTGTACAGAATACCAGTTAGAGAGTGCATGTGTTAGGTCCACCTACTACGATGTGGCTCCGATATGGTCTACGATGCACCTCCCGATACAAAAATCAAAATCGCGTCAGAAGGTCACCTAATATCAGGGCAGTTGACCACGTTTCTGTGGATTGCTATCTCTAATGTCTACGATTTTGCACCTTCCCGATATGTCTCCGATATTTGTTTTCTGTCTCGGTGCCATATCGGTAGGTCTAAATTTCTATCGTAGTAGGTGGACGCCGGGCCTTAATGTATTTTAACCATCCCCTCTTCCCGCAGGGTGCACACCATGAGGTGGGGGACGGCCGCTCTTTTCGTTCTGCTCTTGCTGACGGACCATGCGCGGTCTCCAGTCCGCGCGAGGCCGGTCAAGAACACTAACGGGGCACAGAAACATGCCCAGCTCAACACGTCAGATCCCTACGTAAGTTCTCCTCCTACGTATTATCTAAAAATGTGTGACTCATTAAGTTCTATATTATTATTTATCCTACCCCTCATATAAATCTCCATAGACTTAACATGGTGGGCCTGTATGCCACGGTTATGCCATAAAATATATATGCCACTGGTGACATATGAAGTTGAAAACATGTGACAGGGTAGGATAAAATCTAAACATCACTCAATTTCATATAATTCTGTACATGCCATAACGACCCATGTCGTATTTATATCCGTACGACACCTAGGTGAGGTACGGGGTATGTATGTGGTGTACAGGACATGTACGGCGGCGAAATACAAAAAAAACTCGCCCAACAGCAAAGTTAACAATTGGATATTTTAAGGTATGTAATAATACGAAAACAGGCATACTGTGTCCGAACGGCATAAATACTTGGTAAACTCGCCGATAAAAACGAACCTCTGCCTTTGGCATCAGTTCGTTTTATCGTCAATTTTACCAAGTATTTATGCCGTACGGCCACAGTAACCCTGTTTCCGTATATGACTGAATATACAAATGATATTGACTGGTTTCGGATACAAGCGGCCGTATACTCTGAGAGGTTGATCCGTTGTAAAATCCGAGCGTATGCGAGGATATTCCGTGAGGTCAACTCCGAGGAGCATACAACTGCTTTTATCCACCTTTTCCTGATTGGTGAAATGCGAATATAAGTTCCCTTTAGTTAACCCGACCGGTCAGAGTAATGCCTTGAGGCACTCCCAGGCAGGGGACAATGAATGCCTCCATTTTATGATGCCATTACTAAAAACCGGTATCCTATATGACAAAATGCATAGACTTTCTTAAATTTTTCAAAATAAGTGAAAAACACTATAGGCATTATTATTCAGTGTGAGTGTTATGTATGTAACTATGAAAATGCAAAACAAATGAAGCTGTTGAATAACTTCCGGTGCTATTGCCATAAGAGCATCTTCCCCTGGGGGTATATTGCTACATATCTGAATATTTGTGCTGTATGTGGCCCGGTGCATTCAACATTTCTGTTCCTGTGATCATACAATGGAGGATTTGTATTATGTGGATAGAACAGATAAAAAAACAACATGTTTTGGTCAAGGTTGTCGTTCACCACAAGCGTAATGTGAAGTGATATGAACGAGGCGACAACTGAGTGAATATCATGTAACATTCAAACGAGTTGGAGAACAACGACTATGACCAAAACGAGTTGCTTTCTGTATTTTCATCACCCCTGTACACACTAAAAGAATGGACAAAACATGAAATATAGACTATGGAGAACGGACTGTAATACTCGTGGGGGCATGGAGAACGAGTTCCCAATGTTAAGTCTATGGGAAAAGTACCCGGGGTGGGATGTCGCACCTTGAACTGCTCTATTTCATTCCTCAGAGTATGAGAATTACATATAGTAAATAACATACAGTAAATATAGTAAATAACAAGAAGACAAGAGGCAACAGGACCCCATCATACTGATCGTGTAGAAAAAAATAATAAGGCTCCGTTGTGGATATTTGGCGTTTTGGGGGGAGAACATGGAAGGGAAATGTGTATTTTTTAATTGGATACAGTTCGCAAATACATGATTAGCGGTCTACCACCATACCTTAATTCTAATCGTATATAGACCTTCTCATTGATATTATGTCGTCAACTACGAGGAGATTAGGGTCACTCGTATACAAAACCAGTCATTATTGTTTTATTACGCACCTACAAGATTAATAACAAATCTATTGCAATTCAAAGGTTTCTGTAGGCCATTCAGTTCCAGACACCACAGCATTGTCAAGCGTGGCAGTAATTCAGTGTAGATTTACACTAATAATATAGTTCGCCATTAACCTGTGATTTTAGCATGCAAAGTATGTTATGACAGTGATATCTGACGGTAAATGAGATTATTATGATTGATTCTAAATAATTAGCATTGAATAAACATTCAAGAAACCTATACCGAAGTACATGGTGATTCAACCTCATTATGGACAGGACTATTTTTCCGGAATCTCCAGCAGGAGATTCTGACATGCCAGAATTTCCAGGTAGCTAATTCCAGGTGCCCTATACATTTCCTATGGAGACTCCGTAATCGGTGGGTAATAAAATCATCGGGGGTCACCGTGCTAGATTTTTATTTAAAGATCAATATTATGATAATTTTATATTAGATTATATAGAAATTTTAAAAAGTTCTCTTTCACATAGTAAAACCCATGTCATTTTCCTCAAACTTTCACAGAATATAGTTTATGTCTAGTACTACCTATTTAGGTTTTGAAAATGATAGGTCACCGTCCTTGTTTTTGAAAGAATTGAAGAAAACTAATTTTTCAGTACATTTCCTATATAAATCAAGCATATAAAAATGGGCCTATCTTACCTATTGGGATAGGTCAAACTAGACAAAACTCAAATTTTACTCATTTGAGTTTGGATTATGTCACAAATCACCAATTTCAATGGATGAATGGGAATATTTGAAAATCACCAGGTGGCGCCACCGTGAATTGTAGGATATGCCTTTCATAGCATAGCTGTAGGACTCATATCTGATTCACCTAACCGTGCTCCCCCTAATGACGTTCCTCGTAGTGCCACCAACGCGGTCCAACGCCATACTTCCCGTTTTGTCGTGTCTGGTAGTGTCCCATCTAGTGTATATATGATTGAGGCCAATAGAAGCAGTTGTCTATGTTAAAGACAAATGCGGGTAGGTATTGTAGCGTCCCCTGTTTCTACTCAATTAAAACTGGTGCTACCATCTGGTTTCATAAATATGTAGCAGTTTCCCATAGACACCAATAGATAACCACTAATCTTTTTCAGATGGCCTTCCCATAGAAGTTAGCATGGGGACATAGTATTTTTTTAGCATTTCTCATTTATATATGTTCCCAAATATGATAATCCAGAATTATTTGAAGATAGCAAAAAAACATCACACTCCACGAAAACTACCATTTTACATATGGATGCACCCGGAGTATATAGGTACGCTTTTGCGTATACAAAATCGTCCTATTCCCCGTGTGTATACGCTTCACCTGTAGGCATATACCCCTATCCAATATTTCCAATCTCTGCCACTTGGGGACACCACTCTAGCAAATCTCATTTGCCATTAGTCATTAAGTCCTTGGTATATGGAAAATCCAATGTTATATTATCAATTTTTATTATAAGTATTTTTTCAGCATTTGTCAGTTGTACGTGTTCCAAACTACCACAATACAGAATTACTTGAAAATAGTAATAGAACATCAGTGTCATTTAGCAACAAAGTCAAAATATTGCATTTTCCCATAGACACCAATAGTTAAGCACTTACATTTTCAGATGGCCTTCCCATAGAAGTTAGTATGGTGACATGCCATTTTCTAGCATTTTCTATTTGCTGATATTTGGAACTTATATTATCCTGAGTTATTTGCAAAACTCAATAGAATTTAGAAATCACCCAACTACCAGCATTTGTCTTTAACCCTTTAAGGACGGCTGCCTGGGGTCCAGCTACTCCCATAAGGACGGATACCGGTGGCAGTCTGTCTGGCTACAGGACGGCCACATAATAGTTAAAACTGATATCCAAGTTTGTAATCATGCAATATGATACATAATCATAAATATTTTATTTCTTTTTAATAGAAGTACTAAATATGATATTATATCTATTTTTTCTGAAGATTTCATGAATATTGCTCTATTATTTCTTTGTTAAAACATTTTTCTTAATGTTGGGACAATGATGCCTCAAAGCATCATGCGTCTTTAGTGCGGTGATGCCTCCAGGCATCATGCGTCCTTATAGGGCTAAACTAACAGAAGTGTGCCTGTTTCAGCGGTGTCTGTGCGAGGCAGGCAGTGAGCCGGTGGAGCCCTGCACCCTGCAGTCTCCTGCCACGTGTCACCCGTGCCGGGACGGCTTCTTCTCCTCATCACGTGACGTGAAGAAATGCTTGGCGTGCGGGCAGTGTCCGCCAGGGGCGCGGGAGGTGGTCAGCTGCTCACCAACACAGGGGACGGTCTGTGAGAGCCAGGCAATGCCAGGTCAGTATTCTACTATTATCCTATACGGCATATAGCCTATGATCCATGGGGGCTGCCATGACGCCCCCGAGTAGGTGTTCTTCATTAATGGAGGTGAGAAAGTAGGTGTTCTTCACTAATGGAGGTGCAAAGGAAGTGAGTGATAATTGGGAAATGTCACAACTCTTGCCTTGCTCACACATATAAAGAAAGTGTTCCATGTGAAAAACATCATATCCTGGGTTTTAGCATTATGTCTTTCTGCTCTGGGATGGGTGTAGAGAGTCAACGGAACCATGGTAAAACTTTGAAAGACATTGAATTTGGTAAGAACAAACAGGCAGACTATTTCATAAACTAACAATGGCTCTGTCCCTATACTCCTAATAAAAAACGCCATAGGCTAAGGTCCAATAAACATCTACCGATTCAGGATTGAACGATTAGTTCCTGAATCGTCGAGGAGTCGGTGAACTTGTCGCAGGCAGGCCCGTGTCGGCCAACCAATCAAAGGCCTTTTACCAACGTTCTGTTGTCAGCAACAGGATTCATCAATAATTTGATAAACTGTTGGCGACAGATTTAGGAACATTGAACAACAACCCATCGGTGACAAAAGAACATCTCAAGGAGGTGGTTTCACTAATCGATGGCTGACCCTTGCCTAACGGTCCTACATCTACCGACTACGGCTGACTCCGTTAGGATTGCTCACCTGAGACAATTTACTGTACCTTTGTTGCCGACAAAGGTACATCAATGTTCTGAAATCGGTAGATGTGTATTGGGCTTTAACATTGGCTGCCTGTATTCTGGTTTGTTTGGTATGATTTAACGTCCAGTCAACCATTTTAAGTCCTTACCAGACTTTCTCAAGGTTCTTTTACACCACAAGGGAGGTGATCGAATCTAGGTGATGAATTCAGGTAGAAAGAGAGTTATTTTACTTCCCACAACACATAGACATGATATGAGAAGGACTGGCCTTTGATATAGCAGTAAATATACCACTGCTGGGGGATGGGACTCAAACCCACAAAGTCCTACAACCTTGGGTGCTCTAACCACTGAGCTTACTCCCCACTCCCCTGTATTCTGGTGAGCATGCAGTAAAATGTTATTTATTGCACGCGGGTAACAAATGAATTATTGGAGACGGGGTAGGATAAATACTAAACTGAACTTGAGTCTGTAGAAGATCCTATTCTGCACAACGCTGCACCATCAGCGGACCTTTAGTACTGCTGACGCAAAATGGGAATATGCTTTTAGGAGAACTAAAAAGGTCTACACCGTTTTCGTCGGTCAATGGAAACGGGCCTTATGTTTTACACTCTAAATCATGTGGGGAGGGTTATGTTTCAATAGGAGCTTACGAAATATGATTTTCTGTAAACCTCAATACTAGAATTTACACAGTATGATTTCCTAATATGTGGCGTGTTTGCTAAGACCTTTTTTTTAATATTCATGAATATTTTCTCCTATCATCCACCTACAGATCTGTCTGTTTTCTTCTCGATGAAACATGGGAATCATATTCGTAGATGAATTCATATAAAAATCACTCCTTTGATGATATGACATCCTGAGCAGATAAAACCTCAGACTAAAACCCTGTTATTGCCGGATGATCCCCTTCCCTACGCTTCCAGAACAAAACATTATTTGAAATTGAAAACAATATGAGTTTTTTTCCAAAGCAATATATGTTTTATCCGAAAGACTAAAAGTATGTGTGCGGCCTTCCAGATGGAACAATCTCTCCCTGAAAAAGTCACGCTCTCTTTTCATTCGTAGTTATTGTGAGGTGAAGTCTGAGGTTTTTTATTTCCTGAATAAGCTTGTGTGGGATTGGTGGCGTCTGTATTGCGCAGCTATATCTGTGTGCGAATGTTTACAAATACTGCCCGCTGCTAGGGGTGCAGTAATAACAATGGGTTGTCCATGATCAGTATTTGGTCAGGAGCGCTCATTGCCCCAACTGGCATTAATCACACAACAACATATACCCCACCTACTGTCAATCTCATAAACAATTTTAATTCACTTCCGCCCACGTCCGATTTCTCCCTTCTCGCTATTCCTCTCACCTCACACACACCTACATTATTTTACCACCCACCCACCCTTGTTTTTCTTTTCTTTAAAATCTTATTTTTCTTAACCACTTATCTAATTTTATCCAATTACAAACGTATATCATAGAATTGTATACTACAGGTAATAATAAAATGTTATTCTCCCAACTCACTATTCTACTTATCTTTCTAGCCAGTAAGTATGGTAATGTTCGTGCCTACTGTGACAGCGGGCCTTAAGGATCGACCTTGGATGCCAAGAATTGTTTTTTTTAATATTTAGGTGTATAATGATAAGAAAACGTCCTTACTGTGGACTAAATGGTTGTCATTCTCGGCCAATTGTCGATTGTTTATGTATTCGGTAGGAGATTCCGGAAAAAGGTCCTGTCCAGGTCAAATCTTTATGTACTTCGAAATAAGTTTCTTGAATGCTCATTCAACATGAATTATGTAAAACCAGTCATAATAATCTCATTTACCATCAGTGTGTCATAACATGCTTTGCACGCTAAAATCACGAGGCAATGGTACCCATATTATTGGTGTAAGTCTACTCAGAATTACTGCCACGCTCGATAGTGCTGTGGTGTCTGGAACTATATGTCTTCCAGAAACTTTTTTATTGCAATAGACTTGGTATCATTCATTTAGGTGGATAATGAATAGACAATAATGACTGGTTTTGTGGCCGCAATCTCCTCGTAGTTGACGACGTAATATCCTCTCTAATCGCTCGGATATTACTACGGGTAAACTTCTAGGAGATTACGGCCACCCATACAAAAAACTATTCATTATTGTCTATTCATTTTATCTTTGGAACAGGTACGCTGCTTCCGAGTGTTACTTTGCCAGTTGAGCTCTATTGTATTTCACTTCGCGAAAACCCCCACTTATTTCATATACACGCCACCGCATAAATACATGTATATCTGATGCCGCTGCCAAACAGGTTTATGTCTCGAACATACAGGAGGTCCTGGAGTATTGCAGCTTCTCTGTAAGTGAGAATGTATCAGGTATAGATATTGAGGGTGCTTTGGTGAGTGAGTATGCACTGGGTGTAAATTCAGTAGAGAAACTGATGGTACGAGGGCTGAAAACCTCCTTAAACTACCGCACAGCGTGGGGCCATCCATAAAGTACCTACGCACCGAGGGAGGGTGGGGGGTCAGAAATTTTGGAAAATCTGCGTATGCTCCCTCTTTGTTCTATTGCGTACAAGATTGGGAGAGGGGGTGGGGGGGTCCAAAATTTCAGAAATTCTGCGTACGTACTTTATGGATGGCCCCCGTCCGGCCTCACGAGCTCCCAGCTGTATCAAAGGTGCAGTCTTGACCCCCGTCAACGAGACGAAAAAGGCAATTGGCCCAGGTAATGTTTGTTTGTTTGATTTGATTTTACGTCCAGTCAACCATTATAGGTCCTTTCCAGACTTTCGTAAGGTTGTTTTACGCCACTAGGGTGGTGATCGAATCTATGTGATGAACTCAGGTAGAAATCTCACCCCTACACATCTACCGAGGTGAGAGTTCTTTTACTTCCCACACCACATAGACATGGTATGAGAAGGATGGCCTTTGATATAGCCGTAAGTCTACCACTGCTGGGGGTGAAGCAGAAAGGTGGCTGTACACCACACCACATAGACATGGTATGAGAAGGATGACCTTTGGTATAGCAGTAAATCTACCACTGCTGGGGTGGGACTCGAACCCACAAAGTCTTACAACCTTGGGTTTACAAGTCCGGTGCTCTAACCACTGAGCTAACTCCCCACCCCGGCCCAGGTAATGTTAAGGGCAACCTCTAACCCAGAATGACTGGAGACTCGTGAGGGGAAGACAAGGGGCAGTAGAAAAATACGTTTCAAGCTTCCCTGTGCGAAGAGTGAATCAGTTCGTAGATCTCCGTTTTGGAGAGGAGTGGCAAAGTGGGACAGATTGTCGATAAAAGCACAAGAAAGTCAAACAGTGAAAGAATTTAAATCGCAACTGTAAAAAAATCATCCTCTTCATCTTACTCATCTTACTGCTTTTCACATTTTGTATAATGACTCTGATGTATTGATATAAAGTGCTGTATATGTATTGATGATATCGAATACATTGTAACTGAAAAACTCACTGAGGTGAGAGTTTGCAACAAAGAACTAAAAAAAAAGATGTACATTGGCATGTTTTTATGTATATACGTTCACATTTCACGCCAATGTATGCGGCGTAAACAATACTGTTTTTCTTTGTATTATCCATCGTATACAAAGTCCACATTGAAAATGAATGGGGACTCAGTAAACCACGACCCATTGTATAAAACCTGTCAGATACCATAACTGTGGTATACGGATTCAAACCTGTGGTATACGGCCTCAAACCATGGTATACGGGAAAAATAGTCCCTTTTGCTATAGAGCCAAGAAAGAGTCCCAATTGTTATACCATTTAATATGGCAATTAATGGGTATAATTTATTCGAATAGATGGATAATAAATGCAACAAACGATGATTTCGTGGATAGGCGGCTCTGTAAACCACTCGAGGTTGACAGCGTAATACACTTGATAGCGCTCGTCTATTACTACGCGTCAACCTCTCGTGGTTTACGGCTGCCTGTCCACAAAACCATCGATTATTGACTATGTATATGGATGCGTAATGGCTGTATAAATTTGCCGCCAAGCGTATATGAGAAGAAATTTTCTGTGTGTGACATATATACGCAACATGAACGCTTATATATACATCTATAGATGAAGCGTATACACGATGGAAAACATGATTAACTTATTTACGCAAAATCCTAGGTATATACGCTGGACGTATATATATGTAAAGTAGCGTCTTTTTGGTCTTTTAAACAGGCCCCGAGTCGTGGTTTTGCCTGGGAGTCTTCACCCTGGGGTGTTTCAGTGGAGCTACTGCCCTCTCCATCCTGCTCCTCCTTACCCAGAAGTCACTGCGAACGATGATCACGTGGTTACTGCCTGGGAAGACGTCCACCAGGCGGCAGGCCGACTACTTCCACGCCGCCAGTTCCTGTTACCAGGTGAGGACGTATCCAAAATCTGTTTGGCAGAGGATTCTTGGAGCACCGGCTGGGACATCGCCTGAAAAATCTGGTTGGTGGAAACGCATTCCACCAGATGCCTCAGCCGATGGCCCAGCAACCCTCCAGCAACCGTGAGCAACCATGGGGCGACGCGCCAGCCACCCCCAACAGACGCTCAACGAACCCGGCAACCAAGAGCAGACGTCTGGCAGATGGGCATCGCGCGGGACGGGGCGATGCTCCACCAATCAGGCAGAAACCGAATTTCATGAGATGGTCCAGCAACTGTTGTATGGGCGTTGTACAACGTTTTTGTCTGGTTGGTGGAATTCCTCGCTTTAAGGGGGTGTTACACTGGACCGACGGTAGCCGATACTGTAGCCAGACAATCGCCGATCATTATCGGATGCCCTAGAATTTCTCAAATCTTTGAAAATGGTCATTTATTAAACTATTATTATCAGAATTAAATAAATTACAATATGTGACCTTCCTCTACAGGGCCCAGGAACAATTTATCGGGTGAGAAATCGGCCTGGTGGAGCACACCCTTTAGGGGGTCGTTTTATTTTCTGTGCCATGAGAGGTTGTATGAGGGTTTGGGTTTGATTATGCAAAGTATCATGGGGAAGGAGAGTTGCAGCCGACGATGCACGAGCTCTTGTCCATTTGCGTTTTATTATGTATCGTCGGGCGGGGATACCTCGTCCAGAGTGTCCTTCAGATCTCCAGGCAGGTGACACCCATAGGGGTAATGTCGGGGGTTCAAAATAAGAAATGGAAGCTTAGTTATTCATTTAAACTAGCGGAAAATGTTTATTATGATTTGAATACAAACTGGAGGTGTTAGATAAAGAATTAATTTGCTATTTATTTTGATTTACATACATTCATAAATGATGAAATTAGTTTCCAAAATACCACTATGTAACATCACTTGCAACCTTTACGACCTCTCGCTCAAGTCTCCTCCAAAGTGTCTTACAGGCTTATTTTGTCCTGGAATTCTCTCGAAGGAGATTACGGACGAGGATTTCTCTCCCTACGGACGACAGGGGTAATTGAATACGATTGACGAGCTCTCGTCCAATAGGTCGTGCGTGGAGGTACCCTTCGTGGGGCCTGTCATCTCCTACGAGAGTTAGATATATTTAGTTTATTAAGATATTGGTTAAGCTAAATGAAATTGATGATTTTTATTTCAAATTTCGGGTATATAGTAAATATAACATCCAACCATGCTGTACAATTTACAGAACTCGATGGTAATTTACAGTTTGTACAGAACTCGGCGTAAACGCCTCGGTCCGTACAAACTGTAAATAACCATCTCGTTCTGTGAATTGTACAGCATTGTCAGGACGAGTTCTATATAAGTATGTAGCAGGTGTGAATAAGGGTGCTCCAACAGTGATATTGAGGGTGCTTCAGTGAGTGAGTGTGCATTAGATATAGATAAGGGTGTTCCACTGAGTGAGTACATATCAGGTGTAGATATTAGAGGGAAACTATGTTCCGGTGAGAGAAAGTCAAAGTTACGAGGCAAAGCTCGGAAAAATTACTGCCCAAGGCTTTGGCTACAGGCAGTAATTCTTCTGAGCCTTACCTTGTAGCTTTGACTTTCCCTGTCAAATTAAAAGAGAAGCCAGATCCAACCTTATCAAGTAACTTAACACTTTTCTCCCCACTGTGCTTTTCATATGAATTTTTGTAGGAGACAACCATGGGTAGTAAACGTCAGCCTTGCATAGTAAACGTAAGTTATTCCAGCCCCTGTAGCATGGTGTAACCATAGAGTGTTCAGCCATAGGGATATAGGAATAGAGGAAAACTATGGTCCGGTGAGCAAAAGTTCAGAGTTACGAGGTAAGGCTCGGAAAAATTATAGCCCAAGGCCTTGGCCGCGGGCAGTAATTTTTCCAAGCCTTACCGAGTAACTTTGACTTTTGATTACCGATACTTGGTTTCCCTATCCCTATATATACCTTCAAATATCAATAAAAAGGATTATTTCTTTTCCTGCGATAGCCCCAGAAAAATGGCCACCCTTATCGAGTAACTGCAATAGCTAAGTTTTCTTCCCGCTCCTCTTTATGTCACGTGGTCAGGCTGGGACGAAAACGTCAGCCTCGCTACATAACTTATAGTTACTGCACCCCCAGCAGCCGTATGTAACTATGGAGGTTTCGGAAATGGGTATATAGGAATAAGGGTGCTCCACCATCGACAAGTTTAGGTTTAGCTACTAGGTCCTGCTACTGAGTCAGGGCATGTTAGGAGCTATTAGAGATCTTCATCAGCATCTTTTTTTATATAGGATGGATTCTCCGTAGATAGACTTTAAACATTTAAATTACATTCATCGATGGTGCTTGGCAATTGTCCAAGTAATTTTAAGGGAGAAGTCGATGAATATGCAATATGAATTGATCAGTCTGATCAAAGTTCTTATAACTGTGCTGATACATTTCAGAACGACTCCGTTTCTGGAACATCTAAAGCAGAGTTTAAACAATCTAGATGGACAAGCCCCGTTCTCTTCTGTCTAGATCACATTGGCCTCGGCCTCAACCCCAACACTTATATACCAGGTAGGTCTGTCTACATCTCACTCTCCTAGCAGAGATCTGGCACTCTACTCCCTACGGTCGCTTGTATCTCTGCACCAACCTGTCTGTTTCGGACAAAATCTGTCCCATCCGCCAGTTTTTCAAATATCCTAAATTCTGAGGGATATTTTGTGTTGTACTTTGGTGCACATATCTATATGGTAAATAATATACACTCATTTCTGTTATTTATCATTTCAAACCAGACATAGTCTCTGGGATTACTTTCTTCAGTGGGAAGTACCTCATGTTCTGCAGGGTTTTGTTTGTCGACATGACACATGTGCTTACTCGAAGGGGCAGTCTAATGAAATGCGGATCTACATTATAAAGTGTAGTTTAAAGCTGAAAAAGAAACAGCTGTATTGTCTATAACATTTAACAATTCCTATATTTCCCAACTCATGATATATAAGTTGTTTGACATTCATAAATCTGACAGTTGCCTTGTTTTGAATCCAAAATGTTAGCTGGTCCCCTCTGTCCTTAGGGGATACCCAGAGAACCAGCATATGATGTCCCTGGGTTCAGGCAGAGATAAGCAAGCTATAGTGCCACGAAATATCTGGAAGGAGAGTGTCTTACTTATTTACCAGGAAGGTTTGTTTGGTTCTGGGGAAGTCGACATTAAAGAAAATCAACCTTAACTTCAAAGGAGAACTCATCAGGTTTAGGCAAAGTTGCCCCGTGAACTTAACTCACATTTTAGTACTCTCATGGACAGTGTATTCTCTATTATCTCAGCCCCAGTATTTTCCCCCATGGAAACATTAGAAGCAACTCGTATGCAACGCCCATTTGGGTATTTAGAAAAAATACTCTATGGGGGATTATGTCACAAAGGTTAGCCCATTAGTCAATGTGAGGGGTGAGATAAATTCAGAAACCTATTAAAGTTTAGGATCAGAGCTCAATTCCATCTCGTTTGAATCTCCACGTAATTTACCAGGTTACTTTGTTTACCGTTAGGCCTCTACATAAACACCTATTTACCAGGTTAGTTGGTTTACCGTTAGGCCTCTACATTAACACCTATTTACCAGGTTAGTCTGTTTACCGTTAGGCCTCTACATTAACACCTATTTACCAGGTTAGTTTGTTTACCGTTAGGCCTCCACATTAACACCTATTTACCAGGTTAGTTTGTTCATTATTAGACCTCTACATTAACACCTATTTACCAGGTTAGTTTGTTTACCGTTAGGCCTCCACATTAACACCTATTTACCAGGTTAGTCTGTTTACCGTTAGGCCTCCACATTAACAACTATTTACCAGGTTAGTTTGTTCATTATTAGACCTCTACATTAACACCTATTTACCAGGTTAGTCTGTTTACCGTTAGGCCTCTACATAAATACCTATTTACCAGGTTACTTTGTTTATCATCAGGCCTCTACATTAACACCTATTTACCAGGTTAGTTTGTTTACTGTTAGGCCTCTACATTAACACCTATTTACCAGGTGAGTTTGTTTACCGTTAGGCCTCTACATAAACACCTATTTACCAGGTTAGTTTGTTTACCGTTAGGCCTCTACATTAACACCTATTTACCAGGTTAGTTTGTTTATCGTCAGGCCACTACATGAACACCTATATTTACTAGTTTAGTTGGTATATTTAATCAGGCCTCAACGCCAAGTACTAATGGGCATAATTCACAAACCTGGTCATAAACGATCTGAAGCGTTAGTACTGCCTGTTCATTGTATGTTGTTTTTATTATCAATTTTCCCAAATCAATTATACCCAGCAATTGCCATATCATAGGGGACACCATAGGGGACTATTCCCTTGCTCTCTTCCACAAAGGGACTATTATCCTATAATCTATGGCTTTGAGGCTAGGATCAATGGGTAGGATTCAGACAACATAAAAACAATGGGTAGTCGTTTCCCATACATTTTCGATTTCAATGGAGACTTTGTAATCGAAGGATAATAAAAACACTAGCACAATTTAGCTTTTGGGCTCCCGCCCCTTTAGGAGAATTGTATCTCAAGACATGGTCTTTGTGGTTTCTAAATCTGACACTATATAAGTTGATATCGACATGTGAATAATCTTCTTGAACAACAACTGTATACATACTCATTTAAGTTGTAAACAGCAATTAAGTCTTGATGTAATAAGCAAACAAACTTACATGGCTACATGCATGTAGACGAGGCGTATGGAAGATGAAGGAGAGTATGTCCTTCTCCCACTGCGCTGCGACCACGTAATAGAGAGAACAGGGAAGCGGGTCGGAGGTAGGGGCTACATGTGTCTGTGGTTAAGTTATCTTTATTTGGAATTCTCTTTTATTATCCAACTAATACAAATCACATGGGGATCATGTATATACATACCCGGAGCAAACACATTATGCTCCTTGAAGCAAAAGCCGGCGCATACGGAAAGAATGGTGCATATGAAAAAATAGTGCATACCTAAATGCACTTAACGGAGTTATCATTGCGCAATATCCTCGCATGTGATCGGATATTACTACGCGTCAACTCCTCGGAGCATACAACCGCTTGTATTTGAAAGCAGTCAATATTGTGTATTTATACAAACTGGATATATACAAGTCCAATCATGTTAAAGTGTATGAGAAAATGGAACAAGAGACAATTGGACACGTAATCTTGCGAAACCTGGACATTACTGAATAACTTCTTTCAAAAGTCCAAAGTTATGCTATATACTCAGATGGTAGAGAATGAATCTTTATCTCCACCTAATACAAAGTATTAGTAAAGCTAAGGGAACCCTGTATGGACATACCCGGCGCATACGGATAGGTTGTATGCTCTCGGCTTCGAAAAGCGGCGCATACGGAAAAATAGTGCGTACTGAAAATCAACTAATATCGGTATGCCACTTATCAGAAAAAGGTGGATAATAAATACAAAATAGACTGGTTTCAGATAAAAGTGGATGTATACTCCTCTAAGTTGACCCTACGCAATATCCGCGCATGCGCTTGGATAATACTGCAGGAGATTCCGGAAAAATAGTCCTGTTCATAATGAGGTCGAATCATCATGTACTTCGAAATAAGTGTCTTATTTATTCAATGCCAATTATTTAGAATCAATCATAATAATCTCATTTACCATCAGAAATCACTGTCATAACACACTTTGCATGCTAAAACCACAGGTTAATGGCGAACTACATTGTTAGCGTAAGTCTACACCGAATTACTGCCATGCTTGACAGTGCTGTGGTGTCTGGAACTAAATGGCTTACAGAAACCTTTTAATTGCAATAGACTTGTTATTAATCTTGTAGGTGCGTAATAAAACAATAATGACTGGTTTTGTATACGAGTGACCCTAATCTCCTCGTAGTTGACGACATAATATCCTCACTAATCTCTCGGATATTACTAAGTGTCAACTACTTGGAGAGTATGGCCACTCGTACACAAAACCAGTCATTATTGTATATGTAATGTTATCTATTTAGCATCTCCTTTATTCCTTTCTTGCTTTGTAGTATCATCTCACTACTTTGTATGAATAATGGTACATACTATTAGGAAATCTGAATGTCCCACAATGGCAAGGTCTGGCAAGCTCCTCGTAGTTGACGACGTAATATCCTCGCTATGCTCTCGGATATCACTACACGTCAATTACGCGGAGATTGCGACCACTCGTACATAAAACCGGTCATTATTGTGTATGTAAACTACGAGGGAGATTTACGTTTAAAACACGATCTTCGCGAAAATACGGAAAATAAAGAGAATTAAGCTAAAATATTCGAAAGAATAAATCAATAAAAAAAAAAATCCTTACCAAGCCGAGTTTTCAGAGAACATGACCTCAGATGTAACCTTGAGATTCATTAAGGTCATGTATAAACATGGCGCCTAATCTCATATTCAAGCCGGCAGACGTTCACTGTCAGCTGCTGAAATAAGCTATGGATTATTCTATTGCCAATTTCAACTCCATAGGAGCGAGCCTAAAGCCTAATATCCGCCCTGCGAGCCTCATGCTTGAAGCCTCATTTTTCGTTGTCGTAAGCATATTGCAAGGTCATTAGTGGATGCTGAAGGGCACAATGAACTTCGTGGTCTGCTCTAAGCAGCGAGTAAAAATCTTCTATTTTCTACCAGGCTGCTGATCATTCTAGACACTGTTCTGGGGTGATATTCTTTTTTCTGAAATAGCGATACTGAATAAACAAGAAAGAAGAATTGGATTTACTATAGGGAAACCTATAATGGTTCAGAGTCAGAGCTCGTATCCCATCGAGTTTGAATCACGTAGTAAGTCACAAGGCGAAGTCGTGTGAATTACGTAGCGATTCAAATGAGATGGGATCCAGCTCTGACTGTAAACTTGAATAAGGTTCTGAATTTATCTCACCATAAAAATAATCATTGATTATTGTCTCCGTCTTCCATAAAGACATCATTTAAAATAACAGGAAACCCACATAGACAATAATACGGTCATTTTATATCGCTCTTTCTTTCATGAGATACGAAATATGATTCTCGGCCAGTGAAATGGGTGTTATTTTTTGTCCACTACCAGCGGTTAATATCAAGTATAAGAAATAAGTCTCACAAACACCTTACATCAAATGTAATTCTGATATTATGATTCTTTTGGGGATAATTTGAAGGATGTATACCAAAGCAAGTAGTTCAAATTCAAATGGTGGAATTTTGTAAGTTTTGAATAAGATTCCTTTGGAATAAGTCAGAATGGTCTACGAGTGGTCACAGGATCACCCCCACGTATCCCTGTGATCTCCATACATAGGTCATCCCAATTGCCCTATCTCGAAGACAGGAGAGTGTGTGTTTGTGTTTGGTTTGATTTTACGTCCATTTAACCATTATTGGTCCTTTCCAGAGTTTCTCAAGGTTCTTTTACACCACAAGGGTGGTGCTCGAATCTATGTGATGAATTCAGGTAGAAATCTGACCCCTACACATTTACCGAGGTGAGAGTTCTTTTACTTCCCACACCACATAAACATGGTATGAGAAGGATGGCCTTTGTTATAGCAGTAAATCTACCACTGCTGGGCGTGGGACTCGAACCCACAAAGTCTTACAAAGACAGGAGAACTTCACATGTACTCAATTATATGTATACGAAGAAGAATGATAAAAATATTGTCCAGGAACCCACTAGGGACACCAGAATGCATAATGCACCAGTTTTTTAAATTGTAAGACCCCAAAACAATACCTTCATGAGAAGTGTACTGTACCATGGTGCCAAAACCTGGAATATCCTACCAACAGACTCTAGAAATATCCCAACTTACAAAGCCTTCAAGGAGTTTCAAGAACGTTCACTCCGAAACCTAATCCCATAGCTATCCTTGTCTCTTTTTAGAGCGTGCTTGCAGGCCTATATACATACATCATCTATAGACCAACAGGTTAGAGTGGTCACATATATATACACTTTCAGCGTGCTGCCAGAAAACTATCCCTCCACTATCTGCATGCTATTCACTGTGATAGTGTGAAAGGAGCAGGTTGCCAGTGTCTCAGGGTCTTAGAGGCATGCTCAGCTGACCATGACCAATCACTTGAGACTGAAATACCTCATTGACCTATTGGTGCTTGACCTTGATATTTTTGAATCCTAGACCCAGGTGGTTGCAGAAATAACAGGTTGACTGGGTTCCATTAGCTTACAGAAAACTATCCATAGACTGAATGTAACTCAAACCGTTTAATTGTTATTCATGTATAATTGCACGCTCATTCATTTGCTCCTAGTTTACATATTGAACGCTGAACATGTTATTAATCCTCAAAACCCTACAGACTGTCAAGCCAACCGCATGGACTAAAACTCAGTGGCCAATAGGTCATGATGAGAAATTGAACGATACTCATAAAGAAACCATATTTGTACATATGTTTGCCTTAAAGTAGGATTCCACCAGAACGTGCGATATACGCCGATCATGGCCGATTTCTTGACTCTCTGGGTCGGGATGAATAGTGTGAGAATATCTGGTTGAATCGCGGCAGTGGAATAACTCCTTTTGAGCGATAATAGGGGCTACAGATTGAATTGTGATAATATCTAGTTGAATCGCTGTAGTGGGGCGATAATAGGGGCTACAGACTGAATCATGTGAGAATATCTGGTTGAACTGCTGTGGTGGAAAAGTCCCGTTTGAGCGATAATAGGGGCTACACGCAGACAGTGGTAAGTGCACGACCAGATCTTACAAGATGTATCACGATTCACGATTCACAATTCTGGAGAGAGGAGGAAGATAAGTTTTCAGCCTTTACCTCATCTCCAGTATAAATTCTTCGATCCGGCTGGACACTTCGGCTCTATAAACCACTCGCGGTTGACCTCGTAATACACTCGCTAGCGCTCGTGTATTACTACGCGTCAACCTCTCGTGGTTTACGACCGCCTGTCCACAAAACCATCGATTATTGTCTATATATCCAAAGACAGTTCGGACCCCAAAGAGACGTCCTAGGACAGTTTCAGTTGAATAACAGAGATAGTCCTTCCCCAAGACTCTCCTGGCGGAGGAGCATTGATAGTTAGTCCTCTAGGTGTTGAATAAGGTTGACCCATATCTTCCCCGACTCTCTCAGGCCTACTGAAAAGTGAAATTCTCCTTCCTGTGGGAGTAAACAACTTAAAACATACCCTTCCCAAAGACAGGTCATAGAGGACACTTTGTACCTGGGATTTCTCTACCTTGCAGGGACATGTGTTATTCAACGGGACAGGCCTACTCTCCTACAAAATGTCTTCCCTGGGCTGACAGTTCTGCCGCTTTTGTCCCAGTGTAGGACAAAATTATTCAACAGCCCCCAGGCCCCTAGCGAGCGAAATACGAACTAATACATGCAGTGAGAGCAGGAGACAATCACACAACGTCCCACTCGATGTGAACTACAGAATAGTTCAAGTTTAGTAAATTCATCTGTGGCGGTGTCTCCTAAACTCCATAATGGGTCAGATTACAGTCGTTAATGAGTTCTTACCTCGTTGTGTCCTGTATTTTGGCGTGTAATCCATGCTCCGATGACAGCGTAACATTTCATGTTTACCATCGCGGGTTAAAATCGAACGTCAAATGCTTTTCAACTGCTCATAACTACAGATCTAATGATCAGATCTGAACAATCCAAACACCGTTAGAACCGCCAGGAAATGTTCTGTCGGAATCCAAATCCTCGACGCACTGTCATGTCCTGTAATTTATCGTATTAGCCATCCTCCGATGACCGTATAAAACCAACATGGCAAAGTGTTACAAACTGACTGCCGCCTCACGGGCAATTTACGAACTACAGCTGTCTATTTTTTTTAACAACAGGAGGCGCGTTGATCAAGTTTCAAATCTTTACAGATAGATCACCACCAAAATTATTAGCGAGGAACGGTGGTTAATAAACACATTATTCACTGTTTTCAGATATTATAAGCGACCGCAATCTCCCCGAACTAGACTACGTAATCTCCTATCGTGAATTTAGCAAGAACTGAAACATTTTGGCTTGATAGCCTTTATAAATGTATCCACCTGTGTGTTTTTCTTCATTGTATACTAGATCCTGAAATAAGCAGTTAACAATAAGATTAATCTTTTAATTAATTGAATTACTGTACTGGGTTGAGTAACCTCCTAGTTATCAATATAATACTATATGGTCACTCCATTTCCGATCTCCACACTTTACTACGCAAGTTAATCCACCTCTGATAAAAAGGCATCTCATCATTCATCTCACCCCTGGTATAAGTTTAGCCATAGGAATAATGTTAGAAAAAAATACTCAACAATTACCCCCGTAAAGTGACAATACTACGCCATGGCCGTGGCGGAGTGAATGTGAGATGACGTCATACGCTATTAACCAACTAGATTTGCAAAGTAATTTGAATTATTCTGACATTGTGATGCTATTTAATGTCAGTAAAAGGGGTGAGATAAATCATGCACCGCACTCGTTTGGATGGGCCATAATCGTTTCTTGGCTTTGCCTCGATGGCGTTTACGGCACATCCAAACTCGTGGAGTATTGTGTATCTATATGGCATATAGCCTATGAGCCATGGGGGCTGCCATGACGCCCGCTTAGTAGGTGTTCTTCAGTAATGGAGGTGAAAAAGTAGGTGTTCTTCACTAATGGAGGTACAAAAGAAGTGAGTGATAATTGTGAAGCGTCAGAACTCTAGCCCTGCTCACATATGTATATAAAGTGTTCCATGTGAAAAAAAATCATGTCCTGGGTTTAATCATTATTCCATCCTGTTCTGGGAACCTCCCTCACTAGTTTAAGTGGGATTCATACGATGGGCATCATGTACCTCACAGGGAGTTTTTCTGAGACAAATCCTGCTGGGATTCTCTACTCGATCACAATTTTTTCGTCTAAATTATAGGGTTTCATTTCCCTGATACATGTTTTCCCGCCTGTAATTGTAAAAGACATTTCCCCCTAAAAAGGAACAGTATCGCATGAGATTTTAACCCTTTCAGATAATGCCTTGAGGCATTCCCCAGCATAGACCGGATAATGCCTTGAGGAATTCCCCCGCGGAGACCGGATAATGCCTTGAGGCATTGTTTATGAAATTTATTGATATTTACAATTTCATTGTTTTATGAAGAAATAATTGATCAATACATCTGAAACTTTCAGAGAATGTACCTATGATACAGTATTCTTTACCATCTACCTAATACGAAGTGTCCATAGAAAACACATAGGGAATTTGTATGGACATACCCGGCGCATACGGGTATGTTGTATGATCCGGGTGGCGCATACGGAAAAATAGTGCGTATGGGAAAATAATGCATAACTAAAACAAACGGATATCGACATGCCACTTGTCAAAAAAGATGGATAATAAATACAATATAGACTGGTTTCAGAAAAAAGCGGTTGTATGCTCCTCGGAGTTGACTCTACGCAATATCCTCGCATACGCTCGGATATTACTACGCGTAAACTCCTCGGAGCATACGGCCGCTTGTATCTAAAACCAGTCAATATTGTGTATATATTATTTAGTAAACCAAATGATATAAATAAGAATGATGTGTCATATCATGTGATCAAATAATGGAATATGGGTTTAGACAAAATTTGGCCCGTCCTCTGGAGTTATGCCAATCCAAAGTGCCCGCCTCAAACAACAGGGCTCTGCCACAGACCCCCGTCTTTAAAGGGTTAAACCCTGTGAGGTACATGAATCCCATCCTGTAAATCCCACTTTAACGATTTCCTGTGAAAAGGAAAGTTACCATATTTACCCTCTAAGTGTATCACTTGCGTCAATAGATTAACAACTTCCTTTTCGTTGGAAAGTTATGATGCACAACACGGTATTAGGACAGGCTTGTGATAACTCCCTTACATTGTTTCCTGTCTTCTTTTTTTTAGATTCCGTCCCGTTTTATTGTATCCTTGAGTTCTGACGGAGATTGTCTGCCCTGAGTCATGTTTTGATTAATGAGCATTCTGAGCCGCTGCTAGATTCTCTGCCCCAGTCACGAGACATCTTGTTTGTGATTCATGTAAGATTTTACCACATACAAAGTTCACCAACCAGGGACCTGTTTCAGTAGTTTCGTGACATGTCTAGATGGCGTCTGTGACACCATACGGACAGATCACAACATTTCAATCAATGACACGCGGAGTTTCACTCACTTCTCGTAGGAATAGAGCAATGACACTTTAACATGAGTAGGGGATACATATAACCTATAATCGTTCCAAATATGAACAAGATTGGGCTCTCTGATTTTCTGATATTTGCTAGTCTTTTTCCGCTGTTGCTTGCACTGTTGGTGCCGCTATTGATGTCTGTTTCGGCCTTATGTCACGAGCCTACTGAAACAGGACCCTGGATCTTCCACTTTGATGTCACATTAGGTGGACTGTAGGACAAGGACTTCACAGACATGACACAGGACTAACGTAAAGACAGTATATATTATCATGAAACTTCACCAAGTTTCATATGATTGTTTATATGGCATGAGCTGTCTTTGCGGCATGATATCACGAAGTGGAGCTGAGTGATATTTGTAGCGGAAGACAATGAATGGCATATAAGCAATTATATGAAATTGAGTGATGTTTAGATTTTATCCTACCCTGTCTCCTCGATTTTGGAATATTACATGATAACAATCCTGTATGCCACTAGTGGCATATAAAACTCTGTATGCCAGTCAGCGTGGCATACGGAAACTCAATGCCTATGGGATTTTATATTAGGGGTAGGATAAATCATACTATTTGCAATTGTATATTGTACTTTAGCATCAATGCCACAATATGTTACTGACTGCTCTATGTATTGCAATGCCACACAAAACCTGCTAATACAGAAGACTGCCTGTGTATAATATGTGAAATGAAAAAAAAAATGAAAAAAAGGAGCAAACTTCAGCAGTATACTGGTCTTAACATCAATCACGGGGCATGCTGATCACGTGATGACCCCGTGTTGATCACGTGGACATCACGTGACCACCACGTGATGTCGAAGACAATAAGACTGCAGTTCCAACAAAACACTAAAAACGCGATACATTTCATAGAAACACGACAAAAAAGGTTCTCTACACATGGCCCGCCTACGTTTTCTGTTCTCGGGGATCACTAGTTGTCTGAGAAGGAAGTTCCTGAATGAAAAAAAAATGAAAAAAAGTTCATCAATTGATAATTTATACTCTTGCATACTGATAAATGAAAATGGCCCTTAAAGGCATATATCCGGCAATTCAACTTCAAAATCTAAACCCATGTCAATTTTCTGATGATCTCCAAGTGTTCTAGAAGGCATAGCTGATTTAGAGAATGACGGTGGCCATGCTACTTTTTAGAGGGTGCTTGCATGCACTATATACATCGCCTAGAGATTAGAGTGGTCACAATGAACTTCCAACGTGCTTCCAGAAACTGTCCCTTCACTATCTGCATACTATTCAATGTGATAGTGAGAACAGAGCAGGGAGCCAGTATCTCAGGGTCTGAAGTGGGATTCACAATATGGGTATCATGTACCTCACAGGGTGTTTTTCTGAGACAAATCCTGCTGAGATTCTGTACTCGAACACAATTTCTTCGTCTAAATTCTAGGGTTTCATTTTCCTGAGACATGATTTCCCCACTGTAATTGTTAAGACATTTCCCCCTAAAAAGGAACAGAATCGCATGAGATCTTGAACCCTGTGAGGTACATGAATCCAACCGTGAGAATTCCACTCTAGAGGCCTTGACCAATCACTCAAGAACAAAATACTTGGATCCTAGACTCAGGCAGTTACAGAAAGGACAAATTGACTGGGTGCAAGTGGGTTACAGAAAACTGTCCATTGACTGAATTTAACGCAAACATTTTAATTGTTATTTATTTATAATTGCATGCTCATTCATCAATGATGGGCATACTATTTGCTCCTAGTTTAATTTAGAGATATTAGGATAGAATTATAAAAGAATATATAGAAATTCTATATAAAAATATAGAAGTTCCTTTACACACACAGTAATTCCCTTGTCATCTTCTCTAAACATTCAGCGAATATAGAAGAATGATAGTACTACACATTTAGATACTAACTCATACACATTTGTTAATGAAAGAATTGAGGAAAACCATATTTCTAGGTACTTTTTCTATGTTAAGCAAACAGATGAATTGATATATTTTACTATATACCCATGCCGTATATACTGTTAATACTCACCGTTTCGGTATATGACGTAAAAATACTGTACGGACCAGTGGTCTGTACACCAAAATACGGACTACCTACCCATAAACATTTATTAAAATTTTGGTTTTTGAGAAAAATTTAATTGATTTTTATTTTTTATTTCGGGTATATAGTAAATATATAGCGTCCAACCATGCTTGTGCAAGTCACAGAACTCGATGCTAATTTACCGTTTGTACGGAACTCGGCGTAAACGCCTCGGTCCGTACATACCGTAAATTAGCATCTTGTTCTGTGACTTGTACAGCATGGTCAGGACGTTCTATATAAGTACCTATTCCGTTAGCAAAAATTTTAAAAAAAATCATTATATGTCACCCATTCAAACCGGTTTAATCTGATAATTGTCATTATTAGAAAAGCACTTGATGGCGCCATTGTGTATCACATGATGTCCACTCAAATACCAATAAAAGAAGATTCCCCTGTGGAATATTTACATAGTAATGCAAAGTACCCATACCACTCTACTTAGTGCCTGGGATTTGTGTGTCTGTGCCTGGGGATACCTGCAGGTTCCTGGCAGTGGCATACAAGTGCCCTTGACCTCTACATGATGACCTCTACAAGTAGTATAAACAAAGGAGGTCATCAAAAATACCTCTTAGAGGCAACTACTGTTTACATTTTCTTAAAATGTTGACTAGCGACTTCGTCACTGACTGACTAATTTCGGCACGCCCTCTAGCGAATGTCCAGGGATTTTGAGTACAGTATTATTTTGTGTGACACAGGTAAAATGATGGCAATGCCAAGAATATTGCCGACAACCAGCGTAGGTCTGAAAGGGCTATCATTTCGTGTGACACAGGTAGTAGCTTGTAGGTGGCATGCACAGTTGTTTACAGACCGACACCAGCAAAAGGTCGCTGTCCAAAGTGGGATTCACACGGTGGGATTCACGTACCTCACAGGCCGTTGTCTGAGACAAATCCCGTTGAGATTCGGTACTGGAACACAATCTCCTCGTGTGAATGACAGGGTTCCTTTTTGCTGAGACAATTTTTTTCTCTTGCAGTTGTCTGCTACAATCACCCCTAACAAGGAACAGAATCTAATGAGATTTTGCTTTAAACAGGTTTGAAATTTAGAGGGGCATTTTGGTGAGACAAATGTATTTCACATGTTCTCCCCCAATCTGTGAGTCTCAGTGGTCTCAAATAACACCTATTCACACGGGGAAGTACCCTGAGTCGGCAACTGAACCTTGTGTACCCTGTGTACCCTGTGTAGGGGTCAAACTATGTACCTGTTACGTCTTCCCATGTGAATTGAATCCGCCATGTTACCCTGAGACTATAGGTCACCCCAATCTGTGAAACTTTGTACCCAGCTGGAAATAGTAGCCGACTGGTGCAAAGCTGTGAAGTACACCAGTCTCAGGTCCATTTGTCCCATCGTGTGAATCCCACTTAAGATCAGAAAAGACACAGCATCACATTCTATTTCCGTCATGGTTAAACATAAATCACGAGATAAGATGGATAGCTGAGTTTAGAACTACAACGAGAAGATATGGTTCAAGTTTTTTCCCTACACGAGATTCTCACTCTCGTGGGACTTCACTCTCCATGCGAAGTTCTGGTATGTCTGTGTCTATGTGGGGAAGAAACTCCAAGCAGATCCGACAGAATTCTAACGTTTTATATGTGGTAGGTAAACCATAAGCTCTACAAGATATGACATCAGAAATTTGGGAAGAGATTAAAGGCTTGATTCCATATAGCCGATTTCACTCCCGATGTGGTCAGGATGTACTCCAGTTTAGGGCCTAGCATAGTATGTTTAAAAAACGGAATTTCCTTTTCTTATACAGATAAAGACCCTGTCGACATTGGCTCCACGTTTTTGACGCCCCCGCCTGACTATGGTAAGTTCTCTGTACAGGCATGTCACACAATTTGCGTTGAAAATTAAAACCAATGATCATCTCAAAGTTTTGTAAAGCATATGTCCAACTTAAAAATCGGGGGTCGCCCGACTAATTTAAATATTACATTAGGATATATAGAAATTCTAAAAAGTTGCTTTTCACATAGTAAAGCCCATTCTAATACATTCAAACCTTCACAGAATATAGAAAATACATAGTACTATTTATTCAAATTTTTGAAATCATGGATCACTCTCCTTGTTTTAGAAAAAATCGAATAGAAAGTGTATTTTTCAGTACATTACCTATTTAAATCAATCAAATATAAGTATGCCCATTTTCCTATTTCAATAGGCCAAATTGGACAGAATGTTATATTTGATTCGTTTGGTATTAGAATAACTCAAAGGGAACCAGTTTCATTTGATAGTTAGCAGCGTTTGAAAATTACCAGGTGGCACCAATGTGTATCCTAGGATTTACCTTCAATAAATACAAGACACTACGCTTCTTAACGGGCTCATTATGGGACACTACGCTTGGGAAAAACAACTCTCTCTCTAGCCTGTAACCAGATTATAAATGGGTTATTTATTGGTCGTTTCTAGTAGACGTAATCTAATCAGTAGTTTAGAACTGCCAGCTGTAAGATTCAATTCCCTCTCATAATATACTCTCTGATATTCAACCATGGATACAAACTGAAGGGGAATAATCTATGTGTGTCAAATCGGGTTATTTACCAAATTGCACGATACTATATACCCATGCCGTATATTCTGTAAACACGCACCGTTTCGGCATATGACGTAAAAATACTGTACGGACCAGCGGTCCGTACACCAAAATACACCCATACACATTTATTAAAATTTTGGTTGTTTTAATTTCGGGTATATAGTAAATATATAACGTCCAACCATGCTTGTACAAGTCACAGAACTCGATGATAATTCACCGTTTGTACGGAACTCGGCATAAACGCCTCGTTCCGTACAAACCGTAAATTACCATCTCGTTCTGTGAATTGTACAGCATGGTCAGGACGTTCTATATAAATACTGATTTTGATTAAATCTCCCGTGTGTTTTGTCTCCCCCTGTGTCCGTCCTATTATTTATCCTTGAGATTAATACTCCTGAATTCTTTATAACCACACTGAAGATGTACACTACCTCTTAAAACACCTGAAATGATTTAGTTCTGTAGCACCCATGTTCATACTGTATTTTGTCTGAAGAATCTAAGTATCCATAAAAAATAATCACTCATTATTGTTTGAACTGGTATGTGGTACAATGTTATGATATCTCGTTGCAATCAAATCTTAATGTCAATAAACGCTACAACGCTACAAAAAACAGCTCCAGAACTATTAGATAAGAGGTTTACATTATTGATTATAGGAAGGATGTGTTATTTTAGAAACTCCACTTATGTCTATTGTTACCTGGGTTCTACACAAGTGTTCCTATCCTATTTCTTTTTCAATTGATGATATGGCAGTAATCTGAACGAACGAAGTCAACGTTCCCTTTACAAGCTTTATTGCTGATATCACTGTAATACCTAGCTACAGAGTTTTTGCTAGCACTGCACGAAAACCACCATTTTACATATGAATGTGCCCGGCATACATAAGTCTGACTTTTGCGTATATAAGGTCGTCCTATTCTCTGTGTGTATACGCCTCATCTGTAGGCGGATATAAGCGCCCAGTGAAGAGGGCTTCACTGAGAGCGGGCGGGAGGTGGCAGGGGTGGCAGGGGGGGGGGGAGGACTTCCTACTGAGGACACCTTTACTTCTACCAACACAAACGGGCAGGAGGCAGTGGGGGGAGAGGATATTTCCTCTCATATACGCCGGGTGTGAAATACAGCCAAGACGCTACCGAATTTAAACCATGGGCATATATATATGTAAACAAGTCAATATTCAGCCAGTACATGCACTTCCGCGATGGCGTATATAGGAATAAAATGGTGGTTTTCGTGCAGTGTAGTGCATGTAGTTGCCGCACTACATATTCACCTCTCTTGTGGTTGTTAATACCAGAGACACACCAAGCGAGTCAAGACGGCGATCTTTTGAATCGCCAACACAAAATAGCATGTACGTGAGATATTATTCCATAGGAATATCCCCCGCCCATGATTTAGCATCTCAGAAGCGATAATCAGGTGAAATATGAAATAATATCTCATATATAGTCCATTTTGTGTTGGCGATTGCGGAAATCACTGCGTTTCTCGTTTGGTGTGTCTCTGGCTTAAGATCTGTCCCATCCGCGTATTACGAAAGTGCGAAGCGAGCTTGAAAGGTCAGGCCAAGGGAAAGCAGACACTCGTTTCTCAATAGATAAATGTCGAATATAACAGTATTTTGATATTCATTTAGGTAGTCTTTGGAGAACACTTTAGGGTACTTTGTGATTTAAGTATACTGTAAATATTTACTATATACCTTAAAGTACACTCAAAAACATGTCACCCTAAACTATCAGTACACTCCCCAAAACCTCTCACCTAAGTTTGAGTACACTTCAAAACACATTGCCCTTTACTATGAGTATACTTTGGAATGCTTCATCCTTAATTGTGAGTATACTTTGAAATACTTCACCCCAAACTATGAGAATACCTTAGAATACTTATCCAAACTATGAGTCTTCTTTAAACTACTTCATTCCTAACTGTGAGTAACTTTAAACTACTTCAACCCAAACTGTTAGTTACTTGAAAATACTTGACCCCTAACCATGAGTAAACCTTAGAAGACCTATCCAAACTATGAGTCTATTAAGAACTACTTCACCCCAAATTATGAATATACTTTATAAAAAACATAATAATCAATTAAAAAAATAAATGAAATAAATAAAAGAATAATAATAATTAAAAAAAACCTTTAAACTACCACATCTCTTACTATGAGTCTACTTTAAACTACTTAACCCCTAACTATGAACATACTCTTAAACATTTTACTTTAGAGCACATCACCTCAGTGTGAGTCTGTTTTATAAAGCACGTCACCTCAGTGTGAGTCTGTTTTATAAAGCACGTCACTTCAGTATGAGTCTGTTTTATAAAGCATGTCACCTCAGTATGAGTCTGTTTTATAAAGCACGTCACCTCAGTGTCAGTCTTTTTTATAAAGCACGTCACCTCAGTGTCAGTCTGTCTTATAAAGCACGTCACCTAAGTGTGAGTCTGTTTTATAAAGCACGTCACCTCAGTATGAGTCTGTTTTATAAAGCACGTCACCTCAGTGTCAGTCTTTTTTATAAAGCACGTCACCTCAGTGTCAGTCTGTCTTATAAAGCACGTCACCTAAGTGTGAGTCTGTTTTATAAAGCACGTCACCTCAGTATGAGTCTGTTTTATAAAGCACGTCACCTCAGTGTCAGTCTTTTTTATAAAGCACGTCACCTCAGTGTCAGTCTGTCTTATAAAGCACGTCACCTAAGTGTGAGTCTGTTTTATAAAGCACGTCACCTCACCGTCAGTCTTTTTTATAAAGCACGTCACCTCAGTGTGAGTCTGTTTTATAAAGCACGTCACCTCACCGTGAGTCTGTTTTATAAAGCACGTCACCTCACCGTGAGTCTGTTTTATAAAGCACGTCACCTCAGTGTGAGTCTGTTTTATAAAGCACGTCACCTCAGTGTGAGTCTGTTTTATAAAGCACGTCACCTCAGTGTGAGTCTGTTTTATAAAGCACGTCACCTCAGTGTCAGTCTGTATTATAAAGCACGTCACCTCAGTATGAGTCTGTCTTATAAAGCACGTCACCTCAGTATGAGTCTGTTTTATAAAGCACGTCACCTCACCGTGAGCCTGTTTTATAAAGCACGTCACCTCACCGTCAGTCTGTTTTATAAAGCACGTCACCTCACCGTCAGTCTGTTTTATAAAGCACGTCACCTCAGTATGAGTCTGTTTTATAAAGCACGTCACCTCACCGTGAGCCTGTTTTATAAAGCACGTCACCTCACCGTCAGTCTGTTTTATAAAGCACGTCACCTCAGTATGAGTCTGTTTTATAAAGCTCGTCACCTCACCGTCAGTCTGTTTTATAAAGCACGTCACCTCAGTATGAGTCTGTTTTATAAAGCACGTCACCTCAGTGTGAGTCTGTTTTATAAAGCACGTCACCTCACCGTGAGCCTGTTTTATAAAGCACGTCACCTCACCGTCAGTCTGTTTTATAAAGCACGTCACCTCAGTGTGAGTCTGTTTTATAAAGCACGTCACCTCACTGTCAGTCTGTTTTATAAAGCACGTCACCTCACTGTCAGTCTGTTTTATAAAGCACGTCACCTCACCGTCAGTCTGTTTTATAAAGCATGTCACCTCACCGTGAGCCTGTTTTTTGCAGGCTCCTCCTGTCAGAAGCAGAGAGCCCTACACTCGGTCTACTGCCCGAGCACGCACCCCGAGCTGGCCCTCGACTCTCAGGGCTTCTTCAAGGACACCTTCTCCACGGAGGGCGGCACACTGGCCCACAACACGGTGGCCATCACCGTCCCCAAACTGGCCATCCCCGCCGGCCACCGCTACCTCATCAAAGGTCAGGCAAAATGCTTATTTTCTTCTCTCTCTTTTTGAGCGCGGGAAATCGCGCTCATATACGTCATCTAGAGTTTAGAAAGCTCACACAGGGTTTCAGCTTACTGCAAAGAATCTAACACTTCACTAGCAATGTTCCAACTGTAAAGGCCTAGTGAAATGGGCAGGTGTCCAGTATCCCTATCTGACCGTATCCCTGCCCCACTACTGACTTTCTTCCTTTAGATAGAACTTTCATGGCTGAGTGACCATGTCAAAGTGTGTGCATTCAATGCATATAACATATGGACAGAAATCACATATCAATGGACTATGATAATAGTGCCAAATATATGGATGTTCCAGATGATAACCCATCTGAAGATGTCAAAATAACTCTTAGAAGTAGATGGAAAACAGACAACAAATATGTTAGTAAGAGGACTACCAAGGGCATTAGTACTCCAAATGAAGTACCCTCAATCAAAACAAACATGAGTGTATCAAGCGCTAAGGGGCTATTAGACAGCGAACTGAGTGGCACAGCTGACCTATTAGCCAGAGAAGTAGGGCAGTTGACCAAGACCCTAAATGAAAAATTCAGTCACAACCACGACAAGGGGAATGTGATCTGCGCTATGCTAGACCAGGCACAAGTCAAAATCAAAAACGTTAGCCAGAAAATGAAAAACATCTCAAAAGAAATATACCAAAATATTGATATTCTCTTACTTTTATTTTATGAGATTTTGGTATATCGCGCTCTTCCATTATGAATGGAAATAACATATGCTCCTAGTTAGAGTGTACTTGCGCGTGCTAAATTCATCATCTAGAGGTTAGAGTGGTCACATTGAACTTTCAGTGTGCTTCCAGAAAACTATCCCTTTACTATCTGCATGCTGTTCATTGTGATAGTGATAACAGAGCAGGAAGCCAGTGTCTCAGGGTCTTAGAGGTGGGCCCAGCAGACCATGACCAATCACTAGAGACCAAAATACCTCAAGACCCACAGGGACCTGTTTCAGTAGTCTCCTGACATTAGGCCTGGACAGACATCAACAGTGGCACCAACAGTGCAAGCAACAGCGGAAAAAGACTAGCAAATATTTGAAGATCGAAGTGGCCAATCTTCTTCATATTTGGAATGGTCATAGATTATATGTATCCCCTACTCATGTTAAAGTGTCATTGCTTAGTTCTTTCGAGAAGTGAGTGAAACTCTGTGTGTCATCAACGGCAATCTTGTGATCTGTCCATATGGTGTCACATATAGACATGTCACGAAACTACTGAAACAAGACCCATTGGTGATTGATCTGTTTGGATCCGAGATAGGCAGTTGCAGAAATAGCAAATTGACTGGGTGCAAGTAGGTTACAGAAAACTATCCATAGACTGAATCTAACCCATACTTTTTAATTGTTTTTTTCATTTATAATTGCACGCTCATTCATCTATGATGAATATTCTATTTGCTCCTAGTTTTAAAGAGCGAAGCTTGATTATTTGTTCCAAGAATCCATAGAGAATGACCAGGGACCTGTTTCACTAGATTTGTGACATGTCTCGAAGGCGTCTAGATGGTGTGTCTGGTTTCATAAAAAGTAGACATTAGACTTTGTTTTGTCCATTCTTGCTTGCACTGTTGGTGCCGTTTTCCATGTCTGTCTAACACTTTTGTCACAAAACTAGTGAAACAGGTTTATGACGTGTAGATTTGTCTAATTCTTATGTTTAGGGTTTGTCTGTTGGGCAGCTACTTGTGTTGTCACAAAACTAGACAACCCCAACGTCTGTATGGTGTCACAGACTTGTAATGAAACTAGCGAAACAGGTCCCAGATTAGAGGGAAACTACGTTCCGGTGAGAGGAAGTCAAAGTCACGAGGTAAGGCTTGGAAAAACTACTGCTCAAGACCTTGGCCGGGTGCAGTAATTTTTCCAAGCCTTACCCAGTAACTTTGACTTTCTCTGTCCGGAAACTTAGTTTCCCTATTCCTATATACCTTCAAATCTGGTTTAATAACGATAATTAGTGTTATTTGCTCACCCACTATCCATCTGAAAGCCAGATCCAACCTTATCGAGTTACTTAACACTATGTGTTTTCTCCCCACTGCGCTTTTCATATGAATTTTGTAAGAGACGATCTGATTGGTCTAAATGTCAACATTGGGTAGTAAATGGCAACCTTGCATAGTATACGGCAACCATTTTAGCTATTTATTCTATAGGTTGGTAATAAATACCATAACGACTGGTTTGTGTATGAATGACCATAATCTCCTCGTAGTTGACAATGTAATATCCTCGCTAATCACCTCATACGGAGTCTCCATATTAAGCCTATGGAGGCTACAGATCGCTACTAAGTAGAATACGGACCTCCGGAATCTCCTAGGAGAATACAGGTTTTTCGGCCACCTGACGGGCATTATAGGAATTAATTTATATAAACAATGCATGGCGCCTGGGTCGAATTTCTAATTATTTTCAAGATTTGTTTCCTAATAATTACTCGAAATGTGAGTAATTAATACAACATTACCATGATTTCGATCTGAGTGGCCGTATTCTCCTTGTAGTAGACGCTATGCAATACTCCTCGCTGTTGCTCGGAGTTTAACTTCGCGTCTACTACGCGGAGAATACGGCCACTCAGATCGAAATCCTGGTAATATTGTATGAGTATTGCGTCTGGTTTTCAGGTAAGAGTCACACGGACATTCCCAACTGGAACCAGTACGTGGACATCAAACATGGCGACATCATCATCGCGCCCATCATCGAGTGTCACGTGGAGGGTAATGTGGAGCTGCACGAGCACCTCACGGTGTGCGCTCCACACTGTATCGGCAGCTCGCAGAACCTCTCCGCCATCACAGTCTACTCCGGGGACACCGCCAAGGGCGTCCGCTTCAAGGTATGCCACAGCTATTTACTAAGGTACTAGCGACTTGTCGCGTCGTATCCCCCCCCCCCCTCCCTTAGTCTGTTCAAGGTACGTTCCCTGCTAGTGCTGTTCCCCTAAAAATAGGGGGACAGCACTTAGTGGTGCCCTCTACTATTAATACCTGGAACTATCATTTAGTTCCCGACCATCATTTCATGTGATTTTACCGACTACCAGCGAAATGTGATCTCATTGCATTCTCTCAAGGAAAGGAGATCGGAAAAGTACAGTTCTAAATTATGTTTTTAGTACAGCTAGAAACTAATCTTAAGGATAGAAGTACATCTGTGTAGAGAAACACACAAAAAATAGCAGGATTCAGTTAAGTACTGCACGCGATTCTCACTCTCGTGGCTCCTCACTCTCCATTCCTAGGTCTGGTTCACTATGTCTTTATGTGCGGGAGAGTCTCCAAGCGGATATCACAGAAATTCTAACGTTTTAGATATAGTAGGTAACTAGCGCCTCCAGCGCAAGACTCACACAGTACATTCCTGGCAAAATAATTTCTAAATCTAATTGAAAAATTAAATGAGTGACTGAAAATACTGTGGTTCGAACTCCCGAGATTGGTACTCAAAGCCAATCGCCCTACTGACTGCTCCACAAAGACGGATGCCATACTCGTGCCAAATACGTTAATAGTAAGAATGGGGAATCATCAGAATCTCAGCAGCGGCTCCTACGGGAAGGTCTCTTCCCTGTGATAGCAGGGAAACCCCAGTAATGACGTCAACACTAATGCAGTCTATTGGGGTATCCCATCATGAATATTCATAAGCAGTGGGGTGGTGATCCATAATACGTAGGTGATGCTATGTCCGAACTCGGCGTGATTTAGGGACCAGCACAACTTGCGCCATTTTGAAATGGCAGAGGCAGTCACACACTCTTCTCAGGGCAAGGAGATCACAAAACTACAACACTAATTATGTTTTAAACATGGCTATAAATAACTCGTAAGTGAAAAAGTACACCCACTTATGGACCATCAAAAAAGAACAACAGGTTTGAGTTTTTCTGTATATAAGAATCTCACTCTCGTGGCGTTTCATTCTCCATGCACAGGTCTAGTTCTGTTTGTTTCTATGTGGGGGAGCAACTCCAAGCAGATCCTGTCGAAATCATGCCTTTGTATATATTGTAGGTAACTAAGGTTAATGTAGTTAAGCCTACGGCGTTTTTTTTAATCAGGGATAGGATAATAAAATAGTGTTTACAAAAGATACAAGCGGTTGTATGCTCCTCAGAGTTGACTCTGCGCTTTAAGCTCGCGTGCGCTCGGATATTACTTCGCGTCAGCTCCTCGAAGCATACGGCTGCTTGTGTATAAGTGTCGATTTTTACCTACCCTCTTCGGTACCGTCTGTACCGTTTGTTCGATCTTCGGTACCGTCTGTGATAGTTCAGTGTACGACCCGTGTACTCCCGCTTGCTTCTTTTCCTTTTTTCTTTCTCTTATGGGCACTTGTCATCTGGGACCGGATAACGTTGAAATTACCAATCGTGTTATATAATTCTTATCAAGGCCACTCAAAAAAAAAAGTTTCTCATCACCAAGCCATGAAAAATATGATGAGGGCGTTTTCTTTGTTTTTTTTTTGCTGGATCAAAGATGGCTTAAAAGTGTCATAAAATGGGCTTTAGACATACAGTAAAACCCTGCGTAAGTGGTCACCCTCCTTTCCAGGCCAAAGTGCCCGCTTATGCGGGGTGTCTGCATACGCGGGTTTTCAGATTCATACTGTTTATACATTGAAATAATCTCTGGCATGACGAGCTTTAATTTGATACTAAATTCACACTTTTCATAATTTCTATCAAGGTTCATCTTATTTTAACCAAAAAAAAAAAATCCTCTAAAATTGTTTTTGTAGATGCGCGCGGTGATGAGAAACAAATTTTTTAGTGGCCTAAACAATCCAGCAATGAATCAGAGGCACATCCATTTATGTTTTCCTTTTATGACATTGTAAATGGTTAATGTTTGGTACCGCCGGTGATGATGGCAAAAACGACGTCTGATATTCAAATCTTTCAAAGAAGGCCTTCAGGTTGGACTGAAGCAGGGTTTAAAAAGAAGAACAATACAACAGTATGTCTAAGTCTTTTCCTTCACCCTCGGATTTATGTTATTTCATTATCCATCTAATATAAAATGTCCATAGAAAACACATGTGCAGCGTGTGTCTACATACCCTGAGCATACGGATATGTTGTACGCTCCGGGCTGCCAAACCAGGCGCATACGGAAGCGGACACCCCGCGTACGCGGACACTTCAGCCCGGAACGGAGGGTGTCCGCTTATGCGGTGTTCTACTGTATAGCCTCTACGGCCAACGTTTCTGCGTGAAAAAGGGGAGAATTGAAGACAAGGGTGACAATCACTCTAATTCTAAAGAAACAGATACAGTCAGTCAGGGCGTAGACAAGAAAAGCGTATTACAGCTTCATAGTCATAAATAAAAAAAACAATAAAAGAGGGAGCAAAAAGGAGTGTAACCACCTTACAGAAATTTTGTTCCTACTGTAGCACCGAAAGGCGCAAACGGAATGAAAAAATTATACCAACATGATCCCCCAAAACCCAAACCCAGAAGTTGTGAAGACTAGGACTACATACAAAAATAGAGAGAACGATTCAACTGTTTTTTCCATACGTGAAAAAATAACGGAACTGCATACTCCGCCGCCAGAATGAAATTCTGGGGGAAAGACCACAGAAGAACACCTACCACACCTTGCCTGATGAGACTGGGTAGTAGTCGAAACCACGAGAATAAATATCCTCGCTACATGCGGAGATATCCTCTATATGGTATGAAATACCATATAGAGCCAAACAACAGGATGGCGACAGATTGGAATGGGGCAGGCAGCACGAAAAAATCTGCCACTGGGACTGGAATCTCTCCCGGTACAAGATCTCTTGTTAACAGTGATCTTATTCCAGTTGTGAAACATCTGGCTCCCCATAGAACCAACCAGTGACGGTCGAGTTGAAGCACTCGCACGCCGCACGGTTCTATTCACCGACGTGAGACCTGAAAATCAACATAAACAGCTCTCAACCAATCAAAACGCCGCATTCGGGATATGCAGATGCGACAGCGGCGTCGTCCGCTGATCCATTTCCCGCTTCTCTCTATTCCGTGGTCGCAAATCGTCGGGTGAGGAAGTGCTTTTCAACTGCTATGCCTCGTCCGCCTACTACACCTTACAGAACTTAGTACTGAATACCTTACTCTGTAATTGAATACGACAGATAAGTTCACAATAAATGCGAGAAGAAAATATCATCACGGTAACATCGTGTCAAATACAATCATTTGCTCAAACAAACAAAAAGGTTCTTTCAGTCTGTATTACTTTGAGTTCCAATAGAAACCCAATCCTTTTCTCCAACAGTAGAGAGATTTGTCTCAATAATGAATGCTGGCCAATGTTCAATCTGAATATGTGCTCACATTCCTCAAAGTTTGCTCTCCAATAAAGTAGGGATTTATTTCAATAATGAAAGTGAACACTGAAGTACATGAATATTTCATATCTCATTGCCGACCTGAATCTAAGGACAAATAAATATAGATCTTTTCATAAAAGCACCATTTTCGTGTTTTGGATTATTTAGCTGGAGAGCATTTCTCATATACACATCATTTAGTATCACTGTGGATGCTTTTTTTACAGTACTTACATAGAACGTCCTGACCATGCTGTACAAGTCACAGAACGAGATGGTAATTTACGGTTTGTTCATTTATGCCGATTTCCGTACAAACCATGAATTATCATCGAGTTCTGTGACTTGTACAAGCATGGTTGGACGTTATATATTTACTATATACCCAAAATTTAAGAAAAAAAATCATTAATTTAATTTTTAACAACCGATATGTTAATAAACGTGTTTGGCAAGGTGGTCCGTATTTTAGTGTACGGACAAGTTGTCCGTACAGTATTTTTACGTTATATGCCGAAACGGTATGTATTTACAGTAAATGCGGCATGGGTATAGAGTATATAGTGGTTTTCACCATTTGATACAGGGTCCTCATTTAGACACAGTACGTGAGAAGTGTGTTGAATAATTATAGTCGCCAGTAAAAATGACTCCTTCCTCAAAAGTGAGAGATATGTTTCCCAACTGGGAAACAAGAATCGCTTTCATAAATTGAAAGAGTTGCATGGCTTATGATAGTGAACCTTGCCCACGTCCTGCCTAAGTATACTTGGCATATCCTGTCTACAACATCCTAAATAGTCACTAAGGCCCGGCGTCCACCTACTACGATAGAAATTTAGACTTACCGATATGGCACCGATACAAAAAGTAAATATCGGAGACATATCGGGAAGGTGCAAAATCGTAGCTTTATGTCTAGACATGCCACTTCACCACACATTGTATGGGTTTTTTATCGGTGTCTAATCGCAGAAACGTGGTCAACTGCCCGGACATTAGGGGACCTTCCGACGCGATTTTGATTTTTTATCAGAAGGTGCATAGTAGACCATATCGGAGCCATATCGTAGTAGGTGGACGCCGGGCCTTAAGCCCAGCCCCCAACAACGCCGATTCTGCTCTCGATAGGCCTTACGATTGACTTCCTGACACCATACCGATTCTATCGTAAGGTTAGTAAAAATTGGCAGTGGAACAGGTTTCTGTGATTTCGTCTACGACACCTCACAATAGGCTGCGATTGAAAATGCCAATCGTAGAGGTCCCGATAAAATCCCACATGTTGGATTTTTCGTAGCCTGTCATAGGGTATCGTAGCTTACCGGGAAGATACCATAGTCATCGAGTATGATTCACAGATTGTATCATGACAGAGGTCTACGATTCTGGGACCTCCTGATAGGCTACGATTTGGCCATTTAGAATCGTAGCCATCGGGAAGTATGCCGTAGACCATCAGCGTAGGTGGGGGCAGGGCTTGTCGTAGCCTTGTCGTGGTTGGTCGACGCGCCCCTTTAAAGAGGGTGTCCACCTACTACAATATTGGCATCGGGAGCGTATCTTGGGGGTTCCCGATGAAAAATGACATCGCGTCAGAAAGAGTATCAGACTTCCCGATGTACCCCGGGTCCATTCAATTCAATGCGATCGTGCGTCGTAGAGCGCGTCGTAAGTCGCGACAGTGTGCATCGGAAGCCTGGCAGGTTCGGCCTACAAGCCGGGCACCCACCAAAGCAAAAAGGAAGTCCTACAGCCCGTTGCTTGAATGAAGATCAATACAGTTTATCTATGGTTTATACAAGGAAAGGGTATTTCATAAAGAGGAAATGGATCCCCATGGAAAAGTGGAAAACTCATGACCATTTTAAACAAAATGTAACCTTTTGGAAGATGCATACTAGGAATCCATCTAGAGTAACTGAATAAGAGAAGCATTTAAGAAAAGTTTAATGCTCTTATGATTAATTGTTTATAGTATTCAATCTCGTTCTTTTTTCTCATTTGAACCGTCGTGCTCATTTTGATCTGGATGTTTATTTATGAAACACGTCGTCGAGGCTAATTCTGTTTTATGAACGGTGTTCTGGTGAAGATACCCAGTGTGGGATATAGTACTATACGGAAACTGGCTTATTGTGTTTGTATAGCATACGTCAAAGATATACGGTTACCTTAGTGATCGGATATTTCCCGATGCCTCACCCAGCGTTTACACTAGACGATTCTGACCGGCGATTCTGGCATTTTGCACCTCCTGACAACTTTCAGCAGTAAAATAATAGAAATCGTCTAGTGTGAACGCCAAGCACGTGATGACTGCGGATCGTCTGATTACGTCAGATTACTCAATGCAGCACCACCTGACGAATATTGGGCACGCTCTAACGCCGGCGACTATTTCAAGCCGGCTTGAATGAGTCGTTTAGATGGGCAGCAATTCTGTGAAAACTTAGTTGTCAGTGTAAACACTCAAGTACATTCTGAGGTGGACGACTTTTGCGGTGGACATTGCCACCATTTGCCAACTACTTGCTTGATGATCTGCAGTCGCCACTTATTTAGTCGTCTAATGTAAACACCGGGATAGGCAGAGGGACATATCTGATCAACCCTTTTATCCAGTATATAGATGTAGGATGAAAGTCAGTCTGTTTTTGTATTATTGTGTATGTAATAGGTGCGTAACGTACCTAGTCACATGACCACATGACCACATATCCCATATATCATAGTGTGACGTATGGCCTTAACTAGGAGCATATGTTATTTCCATTCATAATGGAAGAGCGCGGTATACCAAAATCTCATGAAATAAAAGTAAGAGAATATGAATACTTCTGTATATTTCTTTTGAGATGTTTGTCATTTTCTGGCTAACGTTTTTGATTTTGACTTGTGCCTGGTCTAGCATACTACAGATCACATTCACCTTGTCATGGTTGTGACTGAATTTTTCATTTAGGGTCTTGGTCAACTGCCCTACTTCTCTGGCTAATAGGTCAGCTATGCCACTCAGTTCACTCTCTGATAGCCCTTTAGCGCTTGATACACTCATGTTTGTTTGGCTTGAGAGTACTTGATTTGGAGTACTACTAGTGCTGTCTGTAGTCCTCTTACTAACATATTTGTCATATGTTTTCCCTCTATTATCATGGTCCATTAGTTGGGACATTGATAGCAAAGTGTTAGATTCTCTGCAGTAAGCTGAAAGCCTATGTGAGCATTCTAATCTCTTTAGATGACGTATATATGAGCGCGATTTCCTGCGCTCAAATATAACATGGGAACTCTCCTAGCAGAGATCTTGCACTCTACTTCCTGTGGCTGCTTGTATCTCTGCCCCAACCTGCCTGTTTGGGCTTAAATCTGGCCCATATGCCAGTTTTTTAAAATCCTAAATTCATAGAGCTTTGGGGATTAATTTATGGTTTACTTGTAAATAGAGATGCCCATATTTATAGGGTAAATGATATACACTCAATTCTGTTATTTGTTATATGAAATCAGGCATAGCCCTAGGGATTACTTTCTTCAGTGGAAGGCAACTCATGTGTTCTTGGTTTTGGTTTTGTCAACATGACACATGTGCTCACTTGAAGGGGCAGTCTAATAAACTGTGGATTCGCATTATAAAGAGTTGTAGAGCTAAATAAAACACAGCTAGATTGACTAGGAAGCCCAATTAAGAATTCTCATATTTCACAACTCATAATATATGAGTGTGTTTGAGTTTCATAACTTTTGACTGTTGCTTTGTTTTGACTCTGATATTTTAGCTGGTTCCCATCATCCTTATCTAGATACCAGGGAACCAGCTTTGGGTTAGGGCAGAGATTAAAATAGCGTTAGCGCCGCGAAAGATCTGGGAGGAGAGTGCAGGAGTAGGAGTGGGCGGTATACGTAGGATGTACAGCCACAGGTATATGATGAAAAGAGTCATCAGATATAATTGTATCCAGCTTCGTTACAAAGAAATTGTGGTTCACAGATTTACTATAAGGAGACAGAGTGAGAGTTGCTGAATTGTATTGTGTCAGAAGGGTTAACTGAGTTCTAAGGACGAGGGTAATGTTTCTGACTATCAATATACCTGAATTAGCCTTTGAATTGAGGAATTGCCCACCACTTTCCCTAAATAGCAGCATTTATTGACATCAAGAAGATTCAATTACAATGAGATATCCATGATTTCGTTTCTGCAAGATGTTGAAGGAAGAACAGTTAATAATAACTACCACATACCAGTTTAAGCAATAAAAAGTAATACAATGATGAAATTATTGCTGCTTGTTTTGGATGGACACTTAGATCCTTCACCTGAGAAAATACAGTATTAGTGCAGTATAATCTGCCTACTTGATTAAAAGAATGTTGTGAAAAAGTGAATAGAATTTAAAATTTATGGAAAATCCGATTGGCACCACTAATTAAGAATGCAAGGCAAGGGTGGCAACCATAAACACATGATAGTTAGAGCTCTTAGAGGATGAGAACTGCAAATGAAAATTATATTAATTTTTTTTCAAATGCAGAGCAAAAGAATTGTACCATGCAAGAAATCTGATGTTTGTGTGTAAGCTCTTGGATAGTGAAATGTAAAGTATGTTGTTTATTGTTGTTGTTTTTTTTTGTCTTTTTACTTATTGAGTAAAGTTATCTCTGACAATATTGAGTTTTTCAGACTCCAGCAGGTACATCTGTCTTTAATGTCCATAAGACACACACTTACAATTCTGCTAGACAAACCATACCTGTAATTTAAGGTTGAATAACAATTGCTGCAATAAAATAAGATAGAAATTAATAGAAAATATGTCCTCTTTCTGCTGACAGCAAATCCCTCACATGCGGCACAAAGTGAGCAGCTCGGGAGCATACTACTCAGCCGACGACCAGTACGTCTACATCCACACCTGCGACTTCCACCTCTCACAGTTCATCTGCACCATCGGTGACCGACAGATTGCATTGCAACTCCAGGCAAGTGTTGTAAAGATACGTCAGGTTATATCCTTTCACACAAAGTGGGGTCCATAGTGGATCGTTATGACATTTTCTAACAGGGCAATTATGCACCATCGGTGACCGACAGATTGCATTGCAACTCCAGGCAAGTGTTGTAAAGATACGTCAGGTTATATCCTTTCACACAAAGTGGGGTCCATAGTGGATCGTTATGACATTTTCTAACAGGGCAATTATGCACCATCGGTGACCGACAGATTCTCTGCCTGAGGATCTAAATTGATACATCAATTGAATCGTTTATGGATTTGGTCCTCCAAAGGCATTTCTATGCTCTACGATTTCAAACCATGTCCACGATTAAAGGCCAGCCCCCACCTACCACGATTTGAAACCATCGGGGACCTCCTGATAGGTCACGACTTGGGCATTTCAAATCGTGGTCATCGGGAAGTATGTCGTAGACCATGGTGGTAGGTGGGGGCTGGCCTATAGAGATCTTATATAATACTGTTTCTTGAAGCTATTGAGATCTGTTGATTTTTGTAGGTAAGCTCCCAGCACATTCCAAAGTCTTGTTTCTCTGTGGTAGGGATGGTAGAGTACATCTTGTAGAGAATCTTGTTCTGTGTTCCTAGGTTCCTATCAGTTGATTCTAACCAATTGTAGCGGTCGCCGGCTTTGACCATGTGGAGGTCTCTATCCTCGGAAAGATCGTATTAACTCCCTTCCAGGCAATGTTCCACCCTATGCGCTATTACATAGGTCGGTTCTGTATTTTCAGAAAGTGATGAGCGAACCTATTCACACAAAACCAGACTCCACAAGTTTAATAAACAATGGATGTTTATTACAACTTCCTGGAGTGATCCCGTTTAGATCACCCCCAAAGTAAAGTACCTTGACACTGTGTGCCAAGTAAAGCCAGGGAGACTAATCCAGATAGCGGAGTACTGGAATCGTTCAACCACCGGGAGGGTTCGGAAAACCCTACCAAATGAGGATCCAAGGATTCTCTCTTCTCAGAGAGAACATACAAGAATGCCTGTCGACCCACTGCAAACCCAGCCTATATATATGTAGCCTGGCAGCCTGGCCTAGTTAGACTATAGGCCAGGTAACGGGTTGCAGTTTCGTGGTGCATTATTGGTAACGCCATCATTTTTCTGTTGCATTGTGGGATTGGCAGACCACCAGATACACTGGTTCCAAGGGTATCCACTAGGGGGCTCGGCGGAGATATATGCGGAACCCAGCCAAACAACTAGTCCACTAGTGCCCTGGCCCTAGCGACAACGGGACGTACTACAGTCTAGTTGAAGGTCGTAGGAACCCGTTACCTGTCCCTTATTTCATTAGGGCAGGGAACCAGTCCAATATATATGTTGAGTTACATAATCCTAGGTTACGGCGCGCCACTCTCATGTTCGGCGTTACCTGGAACCATAACGCAGTGGGGACTGACTCCCCGCGCCACCTCCCAAAGAGTACTAGGAGGAAATAGTATGTTCATCCTAGATGAATGAGTGTACTATCATAAATGAATAACAATTAAAAGGTATAAGTTAGATTTACCCTATGGATAGTTTTCTGTAACCCAATTGCACCCAGTCAACCTGCAATTTCTGCAACTCCCTATCTAGGATCAAAACAAATCAAGCACCAGTGGGTCAATGAGGTATTTTGGTCTTGAGTGATTGGTCATGGTCAGCTGGGCACGCCTCTAAGAGACTGTGACTCTTGCTCCCTGCTCTGTTCTCAATATCACAGTGAATAGCACACAGATAGTCAAGGGATAATTTGTATGCAGTACCCTGAAAGTCTATATGGACCCCTCTAAACTCTAGATGGTGTATTTAGCGCGTGCAAGCACGTTCTAAAAAGGACCACCCGACCCATACACAATTATACATTAACCGATTTCCATACATAATACTTGTTAGCTAATGCACTTCATCAGTTGGATACACATATATCTTTTAGATAGGCAATTAGGCCTTAGTATGACATCAGAAGAGAACCTTATCAGTTTTATGATGGATGCAGTTACTGAACCCATAGTGATGGGCTTTCATTCTGTATCCTTGTAGACTTTTATTCGTGGTGCCCGATGGCAGGATTTCCGTGAACGGCATACAGCATTGTGATAAGAGCATTATATGGAACATGGAGGGGTGATAGATAAAGAGAATATGATATAAATACAAACATGTTGACACATAAAACATAGTGTTACCATATATAAAACGTTAGAATTTCGTCGAATCCGCTTGAAGTTGCTCCCGTACATAGGGACAGAGTGGACCCGATCTAGGGTTGGAGATTGAAGACCCACGGGAGTGAGATTCTTGTGTAGTAAAAAACTCAAACCTGTTCTTATTTTTTGTAGGACTATACTCAGACAAACTTCTTCTCTTATGATTCATTTCGAGCCATGCCGAAATCAATGTATAATACTGTAGTTTTCTAATCTACCTTTCTCGTGAGAAACCAATGAGATCCCAACTTTCGCTGGTGTCAAGTTCTGATCGCTGATGACCAGCTCAAACACCTGTGTCATACAACATGTTTACCACTAGATAATGATGGTTTCCCATTCACACGCTAGAGGGCACAGCGGCAGTTAGGAATCTTAGCTAAATATGAATCGAAGAAGTCGCTAGTATACTAATAATAAGAGAGTAACTATGGCCTCAATCCACAGGCGAAGGCTTGTAGCAATGGGACAAAAATCGGAAACGGACATCACTACAGACTTAATAACTACCTTTCCTTATAGTATCATTTTCTATTAAATGCCATTTCATGCACAACCTGACAGCGGGTCTGAACGTAATCTATATGTCATACACAACAGCGGAAAATATTTCATAGAAGCTCGTGCACAAGAAAATAGTAATAACAGATACAACTCTCCCATTACATTTCCACAATCGAAATGCAATTCAACTCCAAAAAGACATCGCATCCAGTAATATCCTTTCACAAATATGAGTTGCCTTGTGTATGCTTAAATCACTTTCTATTCATTTTTATCAATGCAAGGTTTATATTGGGCTAAGATTTCAGGCAGGTCTCATATAAATATACTTCGTTATCTTTTAGAAATGTACTTTACATATATAGTTTTTTTAAAGTATGATCTCCCTTCATCTGTAGGGGACAAATTACACTATACTGTGGACGAATCTGTTAAAGCCACATCTGGCTTTATCCTTTGGTCTAACCCTAACATAATTCAGCCTTTATTGTAGAATTCATTCAAATTCTTTACATATTCTATATTTTCTAATTAAAACTTAGCTCTTGCAACTCTACAAAGTATCATAATATTGATCTCCAAATCAAAAACGAGCACGGTGACCCCCGATTTCTAAGTTAGATATGTGTTCTACAACACTTGGAGATCGTCATATTCCATTCCAGAAAAATGACATGGGTTTTGATATTCAAGCCACATTGTCCATATCCGTTATGCCTTTAGGACTGGCGTCCACCTACTATGACAGAAATTTAGACCTACCGATATGGCTCCGATACAAATAGCAAATATCGGAGACATATCGGGAAGGTGCAAAATCGCAGACATATGTCTAGACATGCCAATCCTCCACACATAGTATGGGGTTTTCATCATTGTCTAATCGCAGAAACGTGGTCAACTGCCCCGATATTAGGTGACCTTCCGACGCGATTTTGATTTTTCATCAGGAGGTGCATCGTAGACCATATCGGAGCCATATCGTAGTAGGTGGAAGCCTAGGTTACAAGCTGGAGGTGCAGCAAAGCTTTCACCGGCTAATGCCATGTGGTGCCATCTGATGTCGCTTCAAAGAACTACACGACCTTTCCCACCACATGACGTTCACGTCATCAACGCATGCGCGCTGCATCAAGCTCAGAGATAAAGTTGGCACCACCCACCCACACCATATTCTACTGGCTTTTCTTATTTCTATTTAAAAAAATTCCAGGTGTGTCCAGGTGTGTGGTTGACTGAGAAGTGAATAACCTCAGTATGCGTCTGTTTCTTCTGGTCCTTGCCAGGGGTGGCACCACCGTAGCCTATAAGTAGAGACATCTAGTGGGAGTTTAGAACACTATCATATCTCTATACTTATATAAATCCAGTGATTTATATTTCCTATATATATATATATATATATATTTATATATATATATATATACATATATATATATATTATATAAAACATGATAATATAAATATAAATTAATAACAAATACTACACTCACAATTATTCACTGCGGTTCCTGCTTTGTTGTCGGGCGTCACACCCACTCTTCCAGGTGACTTGGTGACATCCACCTGTTTAAATGCTCATTCCGCTGTGATCTGCTCACCCGAGTATAGAGTATATAATATATATACGCTGTATTTTTTTGTGGTACCCAGTATACTCATATGTTTTCACTTTTAATAAATGTTCTAACTGCCGCTGCGCATCTCGTTGATTGACAATGACAGTGATTGTGGGTTTTACAGGAGCTTGTCTTATTGAATGACAGTGATTATGGGTTTTACAGGAACTCATCTTATTGAATGATGGTGATTATGGGTTTTACAGGAACTCGTCTTACTGACTGACGGTGATTATGGGTTTTACAGGAGCTCGTCTTATTGAATGACGGTGATTATGGGTTTTACAGGAGCTTGTCTTATTGAATGACAGTGATTATGGGTTTTACAGGAGCTCGTCTTATTGAATGACGGTGATTATGGGTTTTACAGGAGCTTGTCTTATTGAATGACGGTGATTATGGGTTTTACAGGAGCTCGTCTTATTGAATGACGGTGATTATGGGTTTTACAGGAGCTTGTCTTATTGAATGACAGTGATTATGGGTTTTACAGGAGCTCGTCTTATTGAATGACGGTGATTATGGGTTTTACAGGAGCTTGTCTTATTGAATGACGGTGATTATGGGTTTTACAGGAGCTCGTCTTATTGAATGACGGTGATTATGGGTTTTACAGGAGCTTGTCTTATTGAATGACGGTGATTATGGGTTTTACAGGAGCTTGTCTTATTGAATGACAGTGATTATGGGTTTTACAGGAGCTCGTCTTATTGAATGACGGTGATTATGGGTTTTACAGGAGCTCGTCTTACTGAATGACGGTGATTATGGGTTTTACAGGAGCTTGTCTTATTGAATGACGGTGATTATGGGTTTTACAGGAGCTCGTCTTATTGAATGACGGTGATTATGGGTTTTACAGGAGCTCGTCTTATTGAATGACGGTGATTGTGGGTTTTACAGGAGCTCGTCTTACTGAATGACGGTGATTATGGGTTTTACAGGAGCTCGTCTTACTGAATGATGGTGATTGTGGGTTTTACAGGAGCTTGTCTTACTGAATGACGGTGATTATGGGTTTTACAGGAGCTCGTCTTACTGAATGATGGTGATTATGGGTTTTACAGGAGCTTGTCTTACTGAATGACGGTGATTGTGGGTTTTACAGGAGCTCGTCTTACTGAATGACGGTGATTGTGGGTTTTACAGGAACTCATCTTACTGAATGACGGTGATTGTGGGTTTTACAGGAACTCGTCTTACTGAATGATGGTGATTATGGGTTTTGCAGGAGCTTGTCTTACTGAATGACGGTGATTGTGGGTTTTACAGGAGCTCGTCTTATTGAATGACGGTGATTATGGGTTTTACAGGAACTCATCTGATTGAATGACGGTGATTGTGGGTTTTACAGGAACTCGTCTTACTGACTGACGGTGATTATGGGTTTTACAGGAACTCGTCTTACTGAATGACGGTGATTGTGGGTTTTACAGGAACTCGTCTTATCGAATGACGGTGATTATGGGTTTTACAGGAACTCATCTTATTGAATGACGGTGATTATGGGTTTTACAGGAGCTCGTCTTACTGAATGATGGTGATTATGGGTTTTACAGGAGCTTGTCTTACTGAATGACGGTGATTGTGGGTTTTACAGGAGCTCGTCTTACTGAATGACGGTGATTGTGGGTTTTACAGGAACTCATCTTACTGAATGACGGTGATTGTGGGTTTTACAGGAACTCGTCTTACTGAATGATGGTGATTATGGGTTTTACAGGAGCTTGTCTTACTGAATGACGGTGATTGTGGGTTTTACAGGAGCTCGTCTTATTGAATGACGGTAATTATGGGTTTTACAGGAACTCATCTTATTGAATGACGGTGATTGTGGGTTTTACAGGAACTCGTCTTACTGACTGACGGTGATTATGGGTTTTACAGGAACTCGTCTTACTGAATGACGGTGATTGTGGGTTTTACAGGAACTCGTCTTATTGAATGACGGTGATTATGGGTTTTACAGGAACTCATCTTATTGAATGACGGTGATTATGGGTTTTACAGGAGCTCGTCTTACTGAATGATGGTGATTATGGGTTTTACAGGAGCTTGTCTTACTGAATGACGGTGATTGTGGGTTTTACAGGAGCTCGTCTTACTGAATGACGGTGATTGTGGGTTTTACAGGAACTCATCTTACTGAATGACGGTGATTGTGGGTTTTACAGGAACTCGTCTTACTGAATGATGGTGATTATGGGTTTTACAGGAGCTTGTCTTACTGAATGACGGTGATTGTGGGTTTTACAGGAGCTCGTCTTATTGAATGACGGTGATTGTGGGTTTTACAGGAACTCATCTTATTGAATGACGGTGATTGTGGGTTTTACAGGAACTCGTCTTACTGAATGACGGTGATTGTGGGTTTTACAGGAACTCGTCTTCTACGACCACAGGGTGCGCGATGACAGTCAGGAGCTGAGACTCAAGGTCAAACTCTGTGACAGCAGGAACCACATCCCCGACCTCCGACAGGTAAATCTCTCATCACATTATAAAGGTTCAGTCCGCTGACCCTCAACCAATCATGTCCAGAGTTATCAAGTCCCCAGCAGATTTTATCTCACCCCTGGTAATTTTCTCCTATAGGCTTAACATTGGGAACTCGTTCTCCATGCCCTTACGAATATTGTAGTCCGTTCTCCATGGTCTATATCCTGTGTATCATCCATTCTCTTAGTGTGTACAGGGGTGAGATAAATAGAGAAAGCAAATCGTTTTGGTCAAATAAGTCATTCTCCAACTCGTTTGAATGCTACTTGATATTCACTCGGCTGTCGCCTCGTTTATATCACTCTGCATCAAACTCGTAGAGAAGGATGACTTCTTAAGAAACTGACATCGTTTATTAGGATAACACATGAGGTTTAGCAAACGATCATTCAGTCATTATCACATTAATATATCCATAAATCAAAAAGCGGACGACGCCTAGAAAGGGAGTAGAGGGCTGGAATGAGCTGAGGCCACGTCACCAATTCTATGGTAATATATGTAAATAACTCTGATTCACCTCCCAGCACCCCTCTCATAAGATCTCACACTCTCCAAGCTGTATTCTGTACTCTCACTACGCTCTATGGAGAACAAATCTTAACGAACTAGGCTTAGAGCCTTGAGATTCCACTGACCTGCCTCCTGTGCAGACCCATTGCGGCCATTTTGGATCGGAAGTCAATCGTAAGGCATATCGGGACCAGAATCGGCGTTGGTGGGTGCAAGGCTTAGCAAAAGGATACCTCATGGAAGCACAAATAGGCAGCGTATATTATGTGCAAGCGTGCTCTAATGAATTACCTGTTTTTACTAGATACTCAGACAAATTTGGCATTGTTCAGTAAAACGATCACCTTTTGATTAGGAAACCATAATCTTTTCGAGTATTGCTGATGTGAATTGTAGTCGTTATCGTTGATTAAATATCAATCTTTGTTTAAAAAGAAACCGGCCCTGGTTTCTTTTCAGTATCGCTGTAACAAGCCGATAAACCTGCATAAAAGTTCAAAATCTTGTAAGAAAATAATTATGAACTTATTGCTAATAACTACGTCCAATTACCGTGGATTTAATATTTCAGTAAATGTTGCAATAAACCTCGGGAGAAAAATTAGAATTAAAACTCTTTTTTTCCAAACTAGAACTATACACTGGTTCAAATGAACGAAAAAATTACGCAAAATAGAAATTAAAATGTGAGCTTATGAAGACTAGCTTTGGGTATTGTAAGGAGGATTATTGTTTATGAGAATATTTGCTTTCTTATAAGCCCTCTGTTTCTTGTGTTTTTTTATGTATTGTTAACGTTATAAACACTTAATTGTTAATCAATCACATCAAACTGATATTTCAGAAATACTATAGGTCATTTTAACTGCATGATCATAGGTCAATCCAGGCATTAATTGCTTTACTGTATCATTCAGTTCATTTGCTAAGGCAGTCCTTTATCTTACCTCTGGTTCAAGTTTAGCCATAGAAATAACATTAGGAAGAAATACTCAACGATCGCCCCAGTAAAGTGACAATACTACGCCACAGCCGTGGCGTAGTGAATGTGAGATGACGTCATATTGATTTACAAAGTATATTCTATTTTTTCTGATATATTGATGCTATTTGATGTCATAGAAAGGGGTGAGATAAATCCAGAACCGCACTCGAATCGTAAAATAGACAATATTCCACTCATTTGGATGGGCCAAAATCGTCACTCGGCTTCGTATCAATGACGAATGCGGCCCATCCAAACTTGTGGCGTATTGTGTATTTATACGATTCTCAGTGCAGTTCTATATAATGCAGTTCTATATAATGCGGTCATCCATTTGTGGTGAGAAGTTGACCCACATCATCCCTGGGTCTCATTGCCTTACAGAAAATGATCTTCATGTACGACCCTTGACCCCAGGCCCTAGACACTCCCAATGCACCGCAATATTTGATATTTTGCATGGTAGTGCGTCGGAAGGTCCCCAATTCTTATCGTAGTAGGTGGATGCAGGGCCTAAGGCCCGGTGTCCACTGAGCTCCCGATATGCTCCGATTTGCACCTCTCAATGAAAAAAAAGATCAAAATCGCGTCGGAAGGTCACCTCTCATCGGGGCAGTTGATCTCGTCTCTGTGATGAAAGAAGTGTGGCAAAGTGGCTTCTCTAGTCCTGAGCGTTTAATATGGGTAAAATGACACTATCTAGTTCAATCATATGCAGCATTGGTAAAAGATGATATTTTCGAAAATTAAGTAGATAGAAATCAAGAGAACATCAAAAAGAATATACATAACACACTTTTCAGGCCTAATATTCTAAAATTGTGGTGCCACCTGTAATTTTATCAAAGAACTTTGGCCTGAGGTCATATTTCTGCTTGAATCACTGACATTATAAGTAAGCAAGTAATACTTGATTTTCCTTCAGTCCTATCTCAGTCAATAATCAGCACAGATACTTGAAATAAAGAGCGATTTGTAGATCAACTCCCACAGAATACAACCAGTAGGTTATCTTATTGATCAACTATTATCTAGAGATAATTATTGGCCGTTTCTAGCTATGCCATTTGCCCAAAATGCAATAGTATCAGAAAATTTCGTTTTAGGGCATGTTTGGAATGTTTGTCATCTGTCATAATGCTCCTGTATCTCAGCAAATATTTATCACAGCCTGGCAATATAGGTATCATTTTAATTGTCCTGAAATAGCTAAGAAGATAGGGTGTTAATTTCTATAGGTCATCGCGATAGATTTTTCATTAAATCGCTGTGAAGACAGGAATGTAACATGTTTCAGTGTTTTTACCTCAGAAATTCCAATGTTCAATCTACAACAGGAAATCTTAGCCATGACACAGATATATCAGGTTTATACTGACAGATAGGCACAAGTCTTAGCTTTCTAACAATATTTTGTTTGTAAAAATCGCCCTATTATTCATGACACAAGAGCGATTTGCCTTTTTCAAGTTAGAAAAAACTAGTTTTTTGTCCCATATTAAACGCTCAGGACTTATAGATATTTGTCTATTATATGGACCTTCCCGATTAGTTAAGGGGGCCCTCCCACCTACTACGACGGGCTACGACGGCCTACGATTAAGTCCCGACAGCGTGTCGCCGACGACGTCAGGGACACGCGGCGCTGTCGGGACTTAATCGTAGGCCGTCGTAGTAAGTGGGAGGCCTTATTGCGGCGACAACCCGCCGCGCTCTGCGATTAACCTTCCGACGGCCTACGACGGGCTACGAAATTCAAACATTCAAACATGTTTGAATTTCGTAGACCCTCTACGATTAACATTTTTAACGAGTTCGTCGGCGACAAAAGCTGACTAATTGACGAGTTTGTTGGCGACACCTCCATGATTTTTTCAGTTTGTCGCCGACAAGGCCAAAGGGTTAATCTTAGACTTTATCGTAGTAGGTGGGAGGGGCCCCTTACAATTTTCACTTTCTTGTACCAGCGCCATATCGGTAGGTCTAAATTTCTATCATAGTAGGTGGATGTGGGGCCTAAGAATGACAGTTCTCAATTGTGCAGTGAGCACCATCTGCATGGAGTTGTCCCTCTCCCTTCACTGCCATATAAGGAATACAGTAGGCGTGGTTTGACCCAGCAGCCAATGACTGCATTCACAGCAAACTACGCCCTTCACCCTGACCTCCTTACATAGTGTTAATAGCGCATTGGGACAGTTCTACAGTCTACAGTTGACCTGTATTTTAATCAGGTAGTTGTCAGTATTATTATATACCTGTGGTAGTATATCCTACACATACGGCCCGCTCCTACCCATGTCATATTTATACCCGTATGACACCTAGGTGACGGACGGGGTATGTATGTGGCGTACGGGGCATGTACGGCGGCAAAATCCAAAAACTCCCCCAGAAGTAAGGTTAAAAATTTGATATTTTAAGGTATATAATAATAGAGAAACAGGCTCCGGCATCGGTTCATCTGATCGCCGATTTTACCGCGTATTTTATCCGTACGGAGACAGCAAGCCTGTTTCTCTATATTATTACGAGAAGCGCGCTGCTATGAGCTGCTCGTGTTGCAGGCCTACTTCGAGCAGGAGGACATGCAGCTGGTCGAGTCGTGCAGCTGGCAGCTGCTGGAGCTGCCCAACAACGAGGTGACGAGCACGAGTGAGGTGTCCATCGAGCTGAAGACCGAGCAGGACTGGGAGGAGAGCAAGTTCAGAGGCATGAGGTTCCCACTCAAAATGGTACCGGTTTTAGCCATCTCTTTATCGGGTCTTTCTTTGGTACTTAGGAGAAACCAAACGAGAGTTGGTCGAGTTGTTTGTTGATCACACTATGGCAAGGTCGGGTATTACTGCACGAGGGGAAGCTGAGTGCAGTGAGGAGCAGACCTTGCTGAAGTGCGATAAACAAGACTCGACTAACTCGAGTTTGGTTTAGAATTCATCCTACCCTGTCTATACTACTTCAGAATATTAAGAAATATCATAAAACTCCATAATGTGTGCTTCTTGATACTGTCACTATCACTCTTGTCTTGCTCGCTCATTGGTCATTTTTCTCATGACGTCTTTTCACAAATGTATCCCACTAGAGCTGCAGAGTGTAAGCTGTGCTGTGATTGGTTCTGACGAACACGCACTAGACAGTGTCGGAGGGCAGTTTGTAAACGGACTAATGTAAGCTGTGCTGTGATTGGTTCTGACGAACACGCACTAGACAGTGTCGGAGGGCAGTTTGTAAACGGACTAATGTAAGCTGTACTGTGATTGGTTCTGACAAACACGCACTAGACAGTGTCGGTACATTCAGTATTTTATAAATAGGTGCAACAAGGCCACGATGAAATGATTTTCTCACAGACAGAGCTGAAACGCTTTGATTTCGTTGGTGTTCCTCAAGGTTTTAATGTCAAAATCAAATCATTATTTACCCAGAAGTGCACAGTACAAATAGGGTATACACTGCACCCTCACCGATTCTTTGATACCAACGCACAGTTGGTGGCACCACCGACAGACTTTTGGGGTATCTCAAATGTCGGTGCCGTTTTCGTCAGCCAATAGAAACGAGCTTTAATGGAACTCAATTGATCGGTGACATTTTTATTGACCAAAATCTTTATGATATATGATTCTCTTTTAAAAAAGTATTCTCCTAAACAATATCTTGTACTTTTCAAATTGTCTTCTATATCCTTTTTGCCTATACTTGGTCACATATCCCTTTCTCGCTGTGATAGCTGTACAATTCTGTTTGAGATTCACAAAATATTGAATGTAGGGGTGGCCGTATTCTACGAGTAGTTGATGCATAGTAATATCCGAGTGACGGCGAGGTTATTATATCGTTAGCTACGATTACCACAACAAACTTCTATATCATACATATAAACCAGTTGTTTGTATATTACCACAATATACTTTCTGATTTAAGCCATATAAAGCCATAGCACTGTTAATGAATTAATATCCAGAAATATTCCCCATATATAGCTTATAATACCATCAATATAATGGTTCCTTTTTCTATGAAGGTAATTTCGAAAAGATATCTAAAGTAGAGTACACCATGAAATAATTACAGATATTTCTTTTATATTTCACAACACTCGATATTAGGGACCGGGCATTCTGCCATTATTTCAGATTTTCTATGTAGGTCAATGAGAAAATTCCTAATCACAAGGATATCTAGTAATTGTAATTAGAAACATGGAGTTTCGTTTTCATTGCTGAGGTACAGAATAACAAGGTGTTTGGTCCGGTCACGAGTGGCACACTTTTTAATACTTTTACTGGGTTTGTTTTCTTTCTCCCTTCATTAACCACAGCTTATTACCATACCCCACCTCGACCCACTGTGGACTTCAATAAAACACTGTTATTAAAAGCTGGTGGCGTGTCGGCTCCGTCATACTAATCTCCACTCTCCCCTGACAGGCCCACCGACTCTCCGATGTGTTAGACTCGAGGAACAATGTGCTTGGAGAGTTTGTACTTTCACGACAAGGCACTGATACCAGTCGCTTCACCGGTAGGTGGCTGCTTAAAGCCTAGCGTCCACCTACTACGATAGAAATTTAGACCTACCGATATGGCACCGATACAAAAAGCAAATATCGAAGACATATCGGGAAGGTCCAAAATCGTAGACATATGTCTACATATGACAATTCACCACGCATTGTATGGGGTTTTTATCGGTGTCTAATCGCAGAAACGTGGTCAACTGCCCCCATATTAGGTGACCTTCTGACGCGATTTTGATTTTTTATCAGGAGGCGCATCGTAGACCATATCGGAGCCATATCGTAGTTGGTGGACGCTGGGCCTTAACCTCCAGTTTGTTTATTGTTAAATATATCTTTGCCAGAACATTACACAAATACGCACCTCTGCTATGATATTGTTATCAATATATACCAGCAGAGCATGGTGGTATAAAATGATGCACCAACCTACTTTGAATACACGTTCTGATTGTCACTTTACACATTGTCACAATACACTGTCACTGACAAGCAGCACTCTGCTAAATTATGCACGCAAAGGATCACGGGAGTTGACAAAAAGAATTTAAATGTGGTTGAAGAGTATTCCACACTCTACTTTCAGTAAGATGTCAACAGATGTATCAGCACACTTTGACCCCAGCTCAGACATCGTCACATCTCCATTTGTAACTCATCAAATACTTATATTTGAAGGTATATGATAAGATAAAAATGTATTACCTTACTGGTACGTTCTTGCATACATTGCTTCTTTCAATGAAAATAGTCCACTCCCTCTGCAATTGGTAAAACAGTCAATCTCAGTGTAGGACTGGAAAACCGTTGTTCCTGTCTGAGTATCTTGTATATATACTATTTCATCTTCATCATCCTCACCACCGTCTTCGATGTATTTAATACTCTGTACGCATGTATATTCGCAAGACAGTGGAAGATCTGCCTGCGAGCAGAACTGTTCTTTTGACTAATAAAAAAAAACAAAAAAAAACAAACTCATGGAATATTTTCATCGAAAAAAACGTGGTATGCAAGTACATACCAGTAAGGTATATACATATTATCTTAATATCTGGACTTGAATCTGGTGTTCTTTTGTAATTCTGTCATAACAGAATTCATGCTATGTATTATTTTCAGGTAATCTTTTACTGAGGGTGACAGACAAGATAGAGGAATTCCAGGACAGGTCCCACACCGTGGTCACAGAGGGCCCCGGAGGTGCCATACAGCGAATAGAGTCACGGTCCTCCTCGATAGAAACCAAGAGGTCATGCAACAGCACCATCCCAATCAGCATACTGCTAGACAGCCCGGTAAGAACCGTCATCAGACAATTTGTACGAGATCATTATTACCTATCAGCATACTGTTAGACAGCCCGGTAAGAACCATCAACAGACAATTTGTACAAGAGCATTATTACCTATCAGCATACTGCTAGACAGTCCGGTAAGAACCATCAACAAACAATTTGTACGAGAGCATTATTACCTATCAGCATATTGCTAGAGAGCCCGGTAAGAACCATCATCCGACAATTTGTACGAGAGCATTATTACCAATCAGCATATTGCTAGACAGCCCGGTAAGAACCATCATCAGACAATGTGTAAAGAGCATTATTACCAATCAGCATATTGCTAGACAGCCCGGTAAGAACCATCATCCGACAGTTTGTATGTGAGCATTGTTACCTATAAGCATATTGTTAGACAGCCCGGTAAGAACCATCATCAGACAATTTGTACGAGAGCATTATTACCTATCAGCATATTGTTAGACAGCCCGCTAAGAACCATCAACAGGCAATTTGTACGAGATCATTATTACCTATCAGCATATTGTTAGACATCCCAGTAAGAACCATCAACAGATAATTTGTACGAGAGCATTATTACCTATCAGCATATTGCTAGACAGCCCAGTAAGAACCATCATCCGACAATTTGTACGAGAGCATTATTACCTATCAGCATACTGCTAGACAGCCCGGTAAGAACCATCAACAGACAATTTGTACAAGAGCATTATTACCTATCAGCATACTGCTAGACAGTCCGGTAAGAACCATCAACAAACAATTTGTACGAGAGCATTATTACCTATCAGCATATTGCTAGAGAGCCCGGTAAGAACCATCATCCGACAATTTGTACGAGAGCATTATTACCAATCAGCATATTGCTAGACAGCCCGGTAAGAACCATCATCAGACAATGTGTACAAGAGCATTATTACCAATCAGCATATTGCTAGACAGCCCGGTAAGAACCATCATCCGACAGTTTGTATGTGAGCATTGTTACCTATAAGCATATTGCTAGACAGCCCGGTAAGAACCATCATCCGACAATTTGTACGCAAGCATTATTACCTATCAGCATACTGCTAGACAGCCCGGTAAGAACCATCAACTGACAATTTGTACGAGAGCATTATTACCTATCAGCATACTGCTAGACAGCCCGGTAAGAACCATCAACAGACAATTTGTACAAGAGCATTATTACCTATCAGCATACTGCTAGACAGTCCGGTAAGAACCATCAACAAACAATTTGTACGAGAGCATTATTACCTATCAGCATATTGCTAGAGAGCCCGGTAAGAACCATCATCCGACAATTTGTACGAGAGCATTATTACCAATCAGCATATTGCTAGACAGCCCGGTAAGAACCATCATCAGACAATGTGTACAAGAGCATTATTACCAATCAGCATATTGCTAGACAGCCCGGTAAGAACCATCATCCGACAGTTTGTATGTGAGCATTATTACCTATCAGCATATTGTAAGACAGCCCGGTAAGAACCATCAACAGACAATTTGTATGTGAGCATTGTTACCTATCAGCATATTGTTAGACAGCCCGGTAAGAACCATCAACAGACAATTTGTATGTGAGCATTATTACCTATCAGCATATTGTTAGACAGCCCGGTAAGAACCGTCATCAGACAATTTGTATGTGAGCACTGTTACCTATCAGCATATTGTTAGACAGCCCGGTAAGAACCATCAACAGACAATTTATACGAGAGCATTGTTACCTATCAGCATATCGCTAGACAGCCCGGTAAGAACCATCAACAAACAATTTGTACAAGAGCATTATTACCTATCAGCATATTGCTAGAGAGCCCGGTAAGAAAACTCCTGAAGTTTTGGCTCCGGACTTCACTCGGCTTTACGTGATAACAATCCTGTATGCCACTAGTGGCATATAAAACTCTGTATGCCAGTCAGCGTGGCATACGGAAACGCGATGTTAAGCCTATGGGATTTTATATCAGGGGTAGGATAAAAGCGCACTATTCCCTTCTGTTCCTCTTTGACAGACTAATCTCACCTGGATCGTGCCGTTGGTGCCGCTCACCTTCACCTTCGAGTACATCTCAAACCACTTGACGGCTGCCAGTCTCCCGCCCTTCTACAGAAAGTTGGGCTTCACTGAGGGTCAGATAGATGCCTTCAAAGAAAGGTAAATCTGTAAATTTATTACCTACCTAATACAGAGTCTCCATACTAATAATTGTTAATTTCTTCGTTCGCTTTTGGCCGGGTATGGGTGCATAGGAATTTTTTTTTCTGCATACTAGCGTCTCTAGAGTCTCCATACTGAGCCTATGGAGCCTACAGATCGCTACCGAGTAGAATACATAAAGCCATATTCTCCTGGGAGAAAACGGCTTTTTAGGCCACCTGACGGGCATTATAGGAACTATTTTTATTTTTTACAAGATTTTTTCCTAATGATTAGTCAATTGGTGAGTAATAAATACAACATTTGCATGATTTTGATCTGTGTTGCTATCTCTTGGAGTATTACTGGGCATCATCTTCACGAAGAAGACCACTGCTGGCCTCCTATTGGCTACGGAAGGTACATTGTCGCAGTAGGTCTATTTGTCGCACCAAAATGCCCCTGTAAGTTAAGGCGGACGTCAACCAACCACGTCAAGGTTACGACAAGCCGCGACAAGAAAGTTCCAATCGGCGCCTTGTCGTAGCCTTGTCGTGAGAAGGGGCGTCCATTCTCTATGTTGTGGGTCCTTGTCGTAGCGTGTCGGGGAGTGCACGCTCCACCAAGTTATCTTATTGTACACCTCTGCGACAAGCTCTCGACAAGCCACAACAAAGGTCCAGTCGTGGCAAAAATCGAACATGTTCGATTTTGTCGTAACTTTGTCGGAAGTCCCCTGACGGGCCCCCGACAAGCTTCCAGTTGCAGCCTGTTGTGGCCTTGTCGTAGACTTTGTTCGATTTTTCCTACGACTGGACCTTTATCGTCGGGTGTCATGGTGTGTCGGGAGCGTGTCGCAAAGGTCTATGATAGTAAATTTTGGTGGAGCGTGCACTTCCCGACACCCTCCGACAACGCTGTCTTAAAGCCCCTCTTCTTATGACAAGGCCGTGACAAGCAGCGATGGGAACTTTCTTGTCGCCGCTTGTCGTAGCCTTGTCGTGGTTGGTGGACACCTCCCTTTAATTAACCCCTTTGGCCATTTGGCAGCACCATAGAAAAACCGGTGCTGCCAAAATAAAAATAAATATTAAATTAATATTCATAAAATCTTTACAAAATGTAGATATGATATCACCTTTAGTATTTCTATTCAAAAGAAACAGAATTCTTATGATCATATATACTGTATTACGCAATTACAAACTTGAATTATGAGTTCTAACCATTATGTGCCGGTCGTCTAGGGGGACAAACTGGCACCAACAACGGTCCTTAACCCTTTAAGGGCGGGTACCTGTGGCAATAGTATGTGGTAAAGGGCGGGTACTAGGGCTTATGTATACCACCTGGGGGTGGGAAGTATCAGGCCTATTGTGATAGTTCTATAGTTTAGGACGTGGTAAAATATGCTATCATTAACCTTAATGTCCATTTCACCCAGAATCATTACCTGGGTGTTGCATCTATATTCTGTGAAAATTTCATGACTACATTTCCAATATTTCCTTTTTTATTCCAAAAAAAACGAAATTCTGCAAATTTAAGAAAATGATGCCTTTTGGCATCACCCGCCCCAGCACAGATGATGCCATATGGCATCATCCCGCCCTAGCACGGTTGATGCCATAAGGCATCACCCGCCGTGAATGGGTTAAGGGAGTAGCTCGGTGCCAGTGCGCCGTTGGTCCACGTTTACGACAGAGTAGCGATCTCAGGGCCTACACGTTGCTCCTGGAATTTTGCAGATCATGTCGCAATCGCATAGGCGCATCGCCACATAAAATACGGCTTTTAGCGATACTCTTTACGCTGATCTTTACAGCACTGTGGATCGTATCGCTTTAGGTTAAATACAGCCTTATCTGATATTTCATAAAAACCACTAACCCCTGCCCCTTGTTATTCTACCCATAGGAAATAGCGATCCAAACCACCAGGTGTCAGATCAGTTTTATCTATGGTGCCATTTATATTTAACTAAAGAACTAATGAATCTTCCCCTATCTCATTCAATATGTTCCCCTGAATTGTTGTATCGCTATCGCATCGTAAAAATTAGCAATACCGAGTGAATATAGGGATACGATCCGATATTACGGGAGCAACACTTCTTTAGTCGGATCGTTAAAGTAATCGTAAAAATAAAATTGCGATCCGATTATAGCTAGCGATACCACAAAAAGTGGAGCAACGGGGCCCAGGCACTCAAAAAGTCGGTACCATTTTCGTGGACCAATGGAAACAAGGTTTAAATTCCTACACCCAACTAGGTCCAACACACCCTGACATCAAAATTCTCGCATCGGAGCATCGAATTCTCAGACCGAACTCTCTCCTTTTCATCGTGGAAGTGTCTTATCTTTAAAATCTTAAATCAATGATCTGAATATTTTCCTGACTATACAACAATCATAATGTCATGGGATTTGCTTTAAGATATCAAATAAAGAATGAAATGATTTATGATACCGAATTGTAACTGCGTGTTTGTTATCTATAGAATAGGGTCTATGAGAGTTACAACTAAGGCCCGGCGTCCACCTACTACGATAGAAATTTAGACCTAGACGATACGGCACCGATACAAAAAGTCAATATCGGAGACATATCGGGAAGGTACAAGATCGTACACATATGTCTAGACATGCCAATCCACCATTCTTTTCAGTATTTCCAGTCACATATAGTAATAGAGAGAAACTGGTCCATAGTGAAAAAGATCAAATTTATGAGGTAAGGCTCTACAAAACTTACCTAACGAGGCCTTTGGCGAGTTTTTTTAGATCCTTACAAAGTTGTCATGATGTTCGTTATCACAGGACCTTCCCTTTGACTATATACTTTCAAATATTGATAAAAATAGCAACGTGCGACCTCCAAAAATATGGGGTATCTCTGTCCACCCTAAGCTGGCGTTTACACTAGACGACTAAATGCCTGGCGACTGTAGAACGTCAAGCCAATAGTCATCAAGTGGTGGCAATGTCAACTTCAAAATTTGTCGACCTCAGAGTGTACCCGAGTGTTTACTGTAGACGCCTTTTGATTCAAGCCCTCTAGAAATAGTTGCGGGCGTCAGAGCGTGTCCAATAGTCGTCAGGTGCTGCCTAATTGTATAATCTGATGTAACCAGACGATCTGCAGTCACCACGCGTCAGACGTATACACAAGTCAAATTCTATCATTTTATTGCTGAAAGTCGTCAGGAGGTGCAAAATGCCAGAATCGCCGGCCATAATCGTCAGTGTTAATGCTGGGATATTGATTAACTTCAGCTTGCAGTCTTCCATCCTCACTTTTTCTGTCGTCGTGTGTAAACTCCGTCATACAGTAGCGACTGGCAATCGGTGGCCACCACTGACCATCCTTTTACATACATAACCTATATAATTGGTATTGATAGTTTTTATCAGTCAACATACCTCATGACAACAGATTCCTCCATGCAATTGATAACACAATCTTGAAAAGTGAGGAGTCACTACACACAAATGTCAAAAGTCAACACCACTCTTGAATCTTGAACTTGTCACATGTTGGTTATAATGCGTTCCCGTACATAGCTCTTTTCTGGGAACTGATAATGTGTGGGCTTTCTGGATTGTGTACGATGTAGTGGTATATCTGTTTACACTAAGCTTATCTTAACTTTCTCGAAGTACTTAATCATTATCATATACCCATGCGTAAATGTTATGTATTTAAGTTATGGAAATAAATATCAGATACTGTGTGATTGGAAACTCACTGATTAATTTGGTGAGGATTAAGCCACGAACACAGTTGGATTCCGATGCCGCGATGTGCTGTACGACACATAACTGAATTTTGCGTCGGAAAGTGAGGTTGCGTCGGATCGGTGAGTCCCGATACATTCGTTCAGAACTCGCTGTAAACTGCTTGTTCTGTCAAAATGATATGTAAGTTTCCATTGGCCGATTTCCCATCACCGATTTACAATTAGGAACTACCGACGGACTTTGGCACTGCTGACCCAAAATCGGTCAATGGAAACGATGCAGCTCGTGAAATGACCCACGACTTTTTCTGCTTAGATTATGCAATATGGCACCACCCATCACTGGGGGAAAGCTTGGTCACTGAGTGGAATCTACTTCCCTCACTGATTTTTCAATACCGAGGCACAGTGAGTGGCACCACAGACAGAATTTCTGGGAAACTTAAAAAATCTCCACTGTATTTCGTCAGCCAATGGAAACAGGGCCATACTGTGATGATTCCTCATTCTTGCATAATGATCCTAGGAAACACAAATTTGTGTAATTATTTGGTAGAAATTACGTAAATCTGTATGTAGCTCATATGTAGAAATATTAAGTTTTACATTCATCTGTAGGATGTTTGGTAGTTTTATGTAAATTAATGTAAACCTACCAAAACCAAGTATACGCCTCATACGCTGGTGCGAAATATGGGCGTATATATATCAAAACACGTCAATATTCAGCCGATACATGCACTTCCGCAATTGCGTCTATATGAACTTGGAGCAAATAGAATGTTCATCATTGATGAATGAGCGTGCAATTATACATGGAAAACAATTAAAAGGTTTCGGTTACATTCAGTCTATGGATAGTATTCTGTAACCTAATGGTACCCAGTCAACCTGCTATTTCTGCAACCACCTGAGTCTAGGATCCAAAAATATCAAGGTCAAGCACCAGTGGGTCAATAAGGTATTTTGGTCTCTAGTGATTGGTCATGGTCAGCTGAGCATGCCTGTAAGACCCTGAGACACTGCTCCTTTCACACTATCACAGTGGATAGCACACAGATAGTGAAGGGATAGTTTTCTGGCAGCACGCTGAAGGTGTATATATATGTGACCACTCTAACCTCTAGGTCTCTAGATGATGTATAAAGCGTGCGCAAGCACGCTCTAATAAACTAGTTAGTTTCGTGCAGTGGACACTTTGATAATTCCACTCTCATGCATAATGATACGACACTGTGATAATTCCTCTCTCATACATAATGATACGACACTGTGATAAATCCTCTCTCATGCATAATGATACGACACTGTGATAATTCCTCTCTCACACATAATGATACGACACATTGATAATTCCTCTCTCACACATAATGATATGACACTGTGATAATTCCTCTCTCATACATAATGATACGACACTGTGATAATTCCTCTCTCATGCATAATGATACGACACTGTGATAATTCCTCTCTCACACATAATGATACGACACGTTGATAATTCCTCTCTCATGCATAATGATACGACACATTGATAATTCCTCTCTCATACATAATGATATGACACTGTGATAATTCCTCTCTCATACATAATGATACGACACTGTGATAATTCCTCTCTCATGCATAATGATATGACACTGTGATAATTCCTCTCTCACACATAATGATACGACACATTGATAATTCCTCTCTCATGCATAATGATACGACACTGTGATAATTCCTCATTCATGCATAATGATACGACACTGTGATAATTCCTCTCTCACACATAATGATACGACACTGTGATAATTCCTCTCTCATGCATAATGATACGACACTGTGATAATTCCTCACTCATACATAATGATACGACACTGTGATAATTCCTCACTCATACATGATGATACGACACTGTGATAATTCCTCACTCATACATAATGATAAGACACGTTGATAATTCCTCACTCATACATAATGATACGACACTGTGATAATTCCTCACTCATACATAATGATATGACACGTTGATAATTCCTCACTCATACATAATGGTACTTATCTTGGCAGGTATCGGGACGATTTCCAGGAGCTGAAGATGCAGGTTTTGTTGGAGTGGCATCAGCGCCGTGGGAAGACGGCCTCCTCCTCAGACCTGCTCGCTACGCTCAGCGACATAGGGCTGCGAAAGTTCGCCGAAGATCTGCAGGCCGAAGCCTACAACTCCACATGACAGAGCAACAACAAGTAGAATCTAGTCTAACCCTTTAAGGACGAATGATGCCTTGAGGCGTCAACCGGCCCAGGCCGAATGATGCCTCAATTGTTTTTGACAAGGAAATAATTTATCAATATACACGTGAAATCTTCAGGAAATGTAGCTATAACATCAAAATTAGTATTAGTAAGCTAAAATAAGTCAAATATTATTGATTACCAATAATATCACGTGATGGAACATCAAATTATGACTTTATCCAAAATGTGTTCGTTCTCTAGAGATATGCACTATTACTGGCACCTGTCCTTATGGTGACAGCACTGCCACAGGTGGCCATCCTTAAAGGGCTAATCTACCCACTTATATATCATTATCTGCACAAGCATTGGCTGTGAGCTCTCTTTGTAATAGCCAGGGTAATCCAGTATGAAGTCAGTATCCCTCTTTTTTTCCTTCTTTAAATTCTAAAGACCTTGAGACCATGTAAAGGGGTCTACCTTGATTACACATTCAAAGCACTATTAAGTAAGTGGTTGTATTGGTATTTTTGATCATCTCCTATCCACATTTGCTGGTGTGGTTTACAGGTCCTCAGTTGATAAATAATATTAGGAAACGTCCATACTTTGGACGAAACGGTTCCTGTTCGAGGTCAGTCGTCGATTTCATACTGCCTGACGCCACAGGCGGAAGGCAGTATGAAATCGACGACTGACCGAGAACAAGAACCATTTTGTCTACAGTAAGGATGTTTGCTTATTATTATTATATACCTTTAATTGGTGAAAAAATGCCATTTTAATGATATACAAAGTCGCAGTCGCAGCAGGCACGAACATTATCATTACTGCACTCCTAGCAGCGGGCAGTATTTTATAGACATTCGGACACAGGTATATAATAATAGAGTTGTAGTACAGTGCTGAGTTTATTAGTTTAAATTCACCACTCTCTGGTCATCAAATGTCTGAGTTCTCCACCATATTAAGGACGAGGGTTCTATGATCCCCTTCTCCGATTTACCGCTTAAAGGCATATCAGACAAGTTGGCTTAAAAATTAAAACCCATGTCATATTCATGAAAATCGAATATGATGATCTCTAAGTGTTGTGGAACACTTATCAAACTTAAAAGTCGGGGGTTACCGTGCTAGTTTATGATCTAGATAACAATGTTATGATAATTTCATAATAGAATATATAGAAGTTCTAAAAAGTTCATTTTCAAACAGAAAAAATATGTATTTCACAGAAAATAGTATATGTATAGTACTACATTGAATTTTAAAATTCATAAGTCAGGTGGGCATATCAGTTGGTGAAATATTATACAGAACCTAAAAACTTCTCAGGCAAATAATCAGGCTAGTTTCTTTGTTAGTTTTTTTTAATAAACTCGTATGTGTGCTTGTAAACTAATGTTCATGTGACACAATACTAGAATGGCTGTGTATATTGTATATGAATCTGGGCATTATTACTGATGAAATATTCACTGTTCTCACCAACTTACATTGTGAGAAGTTTTATTTATGTGTATGTACACATTACTATTATGTTGTCTCTGGAATTTCAAATTAATGGGCATTATCCAAAGCGGCATGGACAGCGGGGAATATAGATGTGAAATATATGTAAAGCTAGAAAACTTTCCTTTAAGGATTTCGTTTCTTTGGATGATGTCTTTAATATTTTAACTCTGGTTAAATCTAATATAGATTTATTCGTTTCGGTTTACAACAATGGAAATTACATCTGAAAGGAAACAAATAAATACACATACATTTACTTATATACATATTTTTACATACATATATTCATACATACAAATATGCACACACACAAATACATAGGTCTCAGAGTGATTGCTGGTTCTGCCATCATCCGCCAGGAACGAATAAGATTGTTATAAGCAATTGATAATCGTGGCACAAGGCTAGAACCCCTCTATGGCAATCCAGTAAAAAAACGAGAAATCAATCCATTTATAATTGTTCTTGCTACCTTTTTGGGCTGTCAGGGGGCCATTTGCAGGACATGATAGCTACTTGCCCTATACTACCCAACATATATTCATAACACAAATGGTATGTTCATCATTGATGAATGAGGGTGCAATTATAAATGAATGACAATTCAAAGGTTTGGGTTAGATTTAGCCTATGGATATTTTTCTGTAACCTACTTGCACCCAGTCAACTTGCAATTTCTGCAACTGCCCAGAGGAGGTGTGAAGCGTAGCGCCCCCTATCTTTTTGAGCGGTAATAGAGAACCAAAACAAAGCACCGCGAATGCTCTGACAGGCTGCTATACAACTCACACAGAATCCCATCTACAGATGTTTTAGAACATATCCAGGGATAGATGCAATACCAAAAGGTCCATAATACTTTGTTTTGTTGCTCCATTACTTATTTTAGATGTGACGTATTTTAAAATTATGCAAATCGACCTGCACTCACTTGACAGGTGATGTAGACTCCTATACAAAAATAGTGTAAAAATGGGCTAATTAAGAACAGCTACTACATACTAACTGTTAGAGCTCTATCAAAAATCTTTTCAGATATTGATAGAGTGGCATCTAATGTATTCTAAACCACAATAAAGCTCAATAGAGCTCCACGTTTTATGCCTGTTCTGTGCTGTGGAATACAGCCTTATTTCTCATAGGCTAGGGCTTGATATAGCCAGACACAGTGCATTGTCCAGAGCTCCTTCCCCTCTGCTGTCATGTTTGAAAGTCGCGCTCGAGGCCTGCCGCGACCGCATATATGAGTCGGCCCGGTATAGGGGGCGCTGCGCTTCACACCTCCTCTGGCAACTGCCTATCTAGGATCCAAACACATCAAGCACCAGTGGGTCTTGAGGTATTTTGGTTTTGAGTGATTGGTCATGGTCAGCTGGGCACGCCTCTAAGAGACTGTGACACTGGTTCCCTGCTCTGTTCTCAATATCACAGTGAATAGCACACAGATAGTGAAGGGATAGTATGTCTATATGGACCCCTCTAACCTCTAAATGATGTATATAGCGCACGCTCTATTAAAGATATACAGACATACGTAACCAAGCTCAGTGGCTAAGTGGTAGTGTGGATTCTCCTCGAGTATGGGAGGTCGTGGGTTCACACCCAAGTCGGGTCATACCAAAGAAATGGTACCCACTTCTCATTTGGCTTAACATCCACCATTAGAATGAGGAGTAGGGGGCTACGGCCTGAGTGAAAGAACGGCTGTATCGCCGAATTCGGTTGTACACACACTATTCCCTTGATAAAAATTGCTAAAAAGAATATGCATATATATTGGGCATTTCCATCAGCCAACGAAATGGCCACCGATTATTTCCATCCTGTTAGAAACGTCGTCGGTGGTTCTACCTTAAAAGTTGTCTGTGAGTATAATCTATGGTGGTCAGAAAAATACACTGTTTTTCAATGAAAATTGTAGTAGTCACTGGCAGCCTTTAGACACTCGAGTTGATTTTGCCACAGATTAATATATACCGCGAAATTTCATCGGTGGTACAAAAGGTTGGTTGATGGTGCTATATCACGTAATGCTTAAGACAAAATTCTGTGAACCGTTTTGTTACCACCTGACTATTATTACACCAAAGGTGCCACCTAATCAGATGGCGGTGCCTTCATCTTTGGTGATATAGGTAGGTTGAAACGTCGGATGACACACATATAGGGCAGAGAGTGGAACCTAGTTCCCCAGTCATCCTTTTTGGGGCTCACACGGAGATTCAGGAGGGTGGTTTTAGCCCAAGAAATTCAGGTCAACTACAGACTGTAGAACTATCCCAAGGTGCTATCAACAATATGTAAGGAGGTCAGGGTGAAGGTCGTGGTTTGCTGTGAATGCAGTCATTGGCTGCTGATTTAAACCACACCTACTATATTCCTTATATATGTCAGTGAAGGCATTGGGACAACTCCATGCAGCCATATAACACAGCACATCCTTCGTCATACTTACTTAAAGAATCAGCCAGGAGAGTGTAATCCAATCAGGGGACAAATAGTTCCACACTCCCCAAGCAGATATCTTGAAGCAGTATTCAGCCCTAGTGCTTCCACCTGCCGATGAAAACCTAACCGATTATATGCACCCTGTAAAAAACAGTCGGTCAGTTGTCCCCCTTAAAGATTTGTCTGTGCTAACAATCCTTAAAGCTTAATGCCCATCTACCGATTTCTGAACATTCATGTACCTTTTTTGGCGACAGAGGAAAGGTAATTTGTCTTCCCTAAATTAACATAGAAATCAGTGGTGGTGAGGAAGAACGTTTTCTTATATGGAAAAAGTGGTGGTCGCAGACTCATAAGGAACTGCATCGAGATCCGTAGCCACTGACAATATGCCTTGAGTTTTAGTTGCAGAATAATCTCTCGAGGCAAAGCCGAGTGAGATTATGTAGCAAACCAAAATGAATGGCATATTATCAGTTGCTATGGATCGAGTGCGGTTCAGAATTTATCTCACCCTTATCACTGACTAATTAACTAAAATGTGTGACATCATCCCCCATTGAGTATTTTTCAACAATACTCCACGGGCGTTGAGTACGAGTTTCCAATGTTAAGTCTATGGGGGGGATACCAGGGGTAAGATAATGGTTTTTACTCCACCGATTAATTCAACATGGTTAGATTTCGTCGATGACCTCAATAGTCATATTGTGTAATGTTGGAGAGAAAAATCATTGACCCACTTTGTTTCCACCCGATAACTATTGCACAAAAAGTATCATGTAGTCGGCCAGCATTGCTAAATGCCATAATCGGTGGTCATAATCGGCAGGTGGAAAAGCCACATAACATGTTCTTGGGCCGGGGCAAAATGGCGTCACCAATATCTCAATAGCTATGCTACATATATACGCACAAATACAGATATACAGACACACAGACATGCAGGAACACAGCCATACATTTACATGTATACGTATATACGTATCATGAAATTTCATTTGAGTGTTTATATGGCATGAGTTGTCTTAGCGGAATGATATCTGTAGCAGAAGACAATGAAGGCCATGTAAACAATTTTATGAGATTGATTGATGTTAAGATTTATCCTACACCGCCACATGATTTTAACTTTATATGTCACCAGTGGCATATAAATATGTTATAGCATAACCGTTGCATACAGTCACACCATGTTAAGTCTATGGAGATTTATATGAGGGTAGGATATTCATGTGTATCTTCTTGGCTAATCAAAACCTCTCCACAACAGGATTTCCTCAACTAATAAAATGATGAATACTCACTATAGCGTTCAGTAGTTTTTATTCTTACCACTAATATATATGCACTGATATGTTTGTCTTTGTTTCCTGGTCTTGCTGAAAGCATTATATCAAGGATCAAGCAAAGCAAAGAGTGAAAGCTCAAGCTTTAATAAGACGGGTGGGAAAATCGTACGTAGATGACAGTCGTGGTAGCTGAACCCAGAATGTTGATAGACTTTTGGTGAGCGATTAAGGAACTTTGACCAACAACTCGTCGGCGACAAAAGGACATCTCAAGGAGGTTCCCTTGTTCCCTGTTTAGGCTTAAGTTATTTAACAGATCCCTGATTCACCTAAACCATATCTATGGTAACAATAAGAAATAGTCTAATTCTGTCACCCCCTAATCGAAATCATAACTTTCTTGAATGAATACAAAATGTGTAAGGCCCGGCGTCCACCTACTATGATATGGCTCCAATACGATCTGCGATGCACTTCCCGATAAAAAAAATCAAAATCGCGTCGGAAGGAACCTAATATAGGGGCAGTTGACCACGTTTCTGCGATTAGACACTGAAAACAAACCCTTACGATGCGTGGTGGATCGGCATGTCTAGACATTTGTTTACGATTTCGCCCCTTCCCGATATGTCTACGATATTTGCTTTTTGTATCGGTGCCATATCGGTAGGTCTAAATTTCTATCGTAGTTGGTGGACGCCAGGCCTAAAGCTTCATCTATAGACAGACATATAAACTTCCCACAAATGGTACATATATATATGCCTTCATCGTATTCCCTCTGTATAGGACAATATCCATCTCTAGTTCCTATCCTGGCCTAGAGGTGACGCCTCTGTCACGTGACCCGAGTCACGTGATCGGCACTTGCTACAGAGACGCCGCATATCGTGCTCCTCAACAGGGCTAACATAACTTCATATTGAGGCGATCGCAGCGCCCCCACCGGCGAAGACAGTAAGAGAGACTGGTGAACGTAAGACAGCAGGAGAGCTGCAGTAATGGGAGAGACAGTCAGATACTCATTGTACACTGATATCAAAACTTCCGTGGACAACAAAGATGATACATGCCCCGAAGGGTCTTCCGTGGGTGTGCTAGTAGACAACTCCAGAATGAACAAGAATATTATAAAACAGTTTATGAAAAGTTTTCCTGACAGGATTTCTGAGAATAATGTAGCCTTTTGAGTCTTTGTTGGGAACTCGTTCGGGGAAATCGAGGCGCCGATTTCCGTAAATCGGGCCTTTTGAGTCTTGTTAGACTCTTCTAGATTTGGGGAATTTCCCAAATCTGGATGCAAGTTATTTCATCGTGTTGGCCCATGATACACTATGTTCCCTTTAAAAGTTTTTGAATATGGTTTATATCGTCTAAACTGGATATCGGTGAGCGTATAATATTCTGAAGTCATCGAGACAGGGTAGGATAAATACTAAACTGAACTCGAGTTAGTAGTGTCAGTGTTCATACCACTCCGGTCAGGTCTGCTTCTCACTACACTCAGCTTTCGCCTCGCTCAGTAATACGCGACCTGCCCACCATGGCATAAACACTGACACTGCTAACTCTCGTTCAGTTTCTACTTAAAGTATTCATCTCTCACGTTTCCATCATTTTTAATTCGCCTAGTTTTGAAATTATTTTTCTCCTGTTCTATTTTCACCACATGTATGATTTTCGTGAAACACACACTAAATAATGAACGCAATGCAAATAGGGATATTTCTCAGTAATATCTTTTAATGTAACAAGAAATCAGTCATGTTTTCTGAGATAGCACTGACAGAACAGTAAACCTCAATATCAAATACGGTTATGAATCCTATTATTAGAAAGTAGCTCCCGGAATATACAGTAAAGATCGTTCCCACTGCAGTGAAGTAGGAACAGTTACAGGCTCCAAGTTACAGCAAATTCAAATTTCAAATTCAAATTTTCCGCGCTTTTCAAAGTTAACCCACTGAGGAAAAATTCCACCAATATCACGATGCATCCCTCTGGTAACATCTCACAGGCTATATGCTGTCTTATCTTTATCATGACTCTAATCCGTGTTTAGAGAGAGAGTGAAAAAACGGATGACACCTAGTGGGTAAACTTTGCAAAACAGTGGGGTGCTAGAAAGAGAAAACGTGGTTACGGTGCCCATAGGATTGAGGTTGGAGGTCTTTTGTAATACAAAATTACATCCCAACTCGGAGGCGGAGGGATGCATTTATGTTAAAAGAGGCTGAGAATGGCATCCCTACGGGCTCAGTCACTACGTTTACTGTTATCATATACCTCAATAACATGAAAATAATCTTTGGCCAGCGGGATATGATAATACACAGACAATAATCGATGGTTTTGTTGACTGGCGGCCGTAAACCACGAGGGGTTGATGCGTAGTAATACACGAGCACTAGCAAGTGTATTACGATGTCATCCTCGAGTGGTTTACAGAGCCGCCAGTCCACAAAACCATCGTATGTTGCATTTATTATCCATCTTTTCGAACAAATGAAACCCAGTAATTGCCATATTGAAGGGTATAACAATAGGGACTATTTCTTTGCTCTATAGCAGAAGGGACTATGTTTCCCGTATACCATGGTTCTGAGGCCGTATACCGCATTTATGGCATCTGACAGGTTTTATATAATGGGTCGTGGTTTACTGAGTCCCTATACATTTTCAATGGAGGCTTTGTATACGATGGAAAATAAATGTCATTCAATACGGTCTGATGATAATACAAATAATCCCACAGAAAACCATGACAGGAAATCATGACAACTAAATCATGTTTTATATGCGAGGGGAGAACACAAAACCTTATCACAGCAACGCTTCTCAATCTGACTTTAATTAAGTCCATAATCATATAGAACTGCAGCAAGTATCGTATAAATAGACGATACTCCATGAGTTCGGATTTGCCGCAATCGTCATCGAGGCGAAGCCGAGTGATGATTATGGCACAGCCAAACGAGTGAGTGGAGTATTCTGTATTTTACAATTCGAGTGTGGTTCTGGATTTATCTCACCCCTTTCTATGACATTAAATATCATCACAATATCAGAATAATTAAATAAATACTTAGCAAATCCATTTGATGCCATCTCACATTCACTCCCCACGGCCATGGCATAATATTGTCACTTTATCTGGGTGATCGTTGAGTATTATTTTTAATGTTATTCCTATGGCTAAACTTGTACCAGGGGTGAAATAATGAATGATATACACCTGTGCAGATCGGCCTTTTATCCTACCCCTAATAAAAAACTCCATAGGCTTAACATTGGGTCACTGTATTCGGTCTGGAGTTCAGAAAAATGAAAAATATCGCTCTAGTGGGATACACTTGACAAATGACGTCATTTGTTAATGTAGAGGTAATTAAGATGGCGGGGTAGGATAAATTCTAAACCAAACTCGAGTTAGTCGTGTTATTGTTCATCGCACTCCGACAAGATCGCGTATTACTGCTCTCGGCTTTGCCTCGCGCAGTAATACGCGATCTTGCCATTGTGCGATAAACAACAACACAACTAACTCTTGTTTGGTTTCTCCATAATAGTTATATGTACTAGCCTCTGTCCAGTGTGCTGTAAGTATTTCACATTTCACAATTGTAAAATAAATATGATGCACTGACAAGTGAGTATTTTCTGCAAGTTTCATTTCCATTTACCGATCTGGCGTCAGTGTATTCAAAAGATCTATCGGTAGTTCCCGACTGCAGATCGTTGCCGAATAATCGGCAAATGGAAACTGGCTTATATCGGGATCGGTTGCTGACAATCTCCGCTTCATTTAAATCCATGCCCCGTGGATAGTGCTGCTGTTTCATGTATCTGGATATCCTCACACCTCTCACATTGTCCAGCCCGCCAACTATATTTCTCATATAAACAGAAAACATGAAACCACTCCTCTAAAACGTATGACTGTATAGACAGCTGAAACAATACGACTCTCAAAACTAGACAAGAAAAGAGGATGGAAATGAGTTGGCGATTGTTGTGAGAGATAAAACGTTTCTGGAGTTCCGAAGCATTCGTTGATATTGAAACCCAGGATTTAATATAGGCTGGGCTGGGCTTTGATGTAGATAAATTCACGTTCGGTCAGTAAAACCTATCATAAAAGGATCATGACCATCTAGCCAACCGAAGGCAGTTGAATACCTTTTTGAATTTTGTAAGGGAACGTCAGTGCAGTATCCGTTTACATTGAAACCTTATAAATACTTCTGAACTTCTTGATTCGAAATTCAATTTGTGAAATCTAAAATTAAAGTATATACTTTAGAAGACTGTCGGTAAAATCTTCGGATGTTTCCTAATTGCAGTCATGATAACTTTCCTTGTTCTTGAAGCCAGCTTAGACCCAGTAATGGAGTGATATGGTATGGATAATTAGGAGAAACCAAACGAGAGTTAGTCGTGTTGTTGTTTATCGCACGATGGCAATGTCGTGTATTACTGCTCGAGGCAAAGCCGAGTGCAGTGATACACGACTTTGCCAAAGTGTGATAAACAACACGACTAACTCGAGTTTGGTTTAGAATTTATCCTACCCCGTCTAAATTACTTCAGCAAAATAAGAAATGACATAAAACTCACCGATAATCAGTGAAAATCATAGGTCGCTTTTCAGATGACGTCATTTGACACCTGTATCCCACTAGAGCGATAAATTTCATTTTCCTGCACCGTAGACCAAATACAGTCCGCTAATGTTAAGCCTATGATGTTTTTTTATTAGGGGTAGAATACATACAACATGTCAATACCACCCACTTTTCTTTTTTTTAATGTGCAATACAAAAATCCTTTGTGTGAGGAATTCAATTTTATTTATAATCAGAAGTTGCCAAGAAATAGTTGGAATGTGGAGGAAACGACATTCCGTCCCAACCTCTACTCAAGGATAGGAGGGTTATATCTTCTTTGATTCCCTACTCCTTCTGGCTTGGGGAATGCAAGTCATGGTTTGAAAGTAATTAAAAATATGATTGGACTCTGTCTGGACTGGTGGTAAGACATGGTCTGGGATAAACCATTAAGGAGATTTATGTCGCATTTCCACCTACCGATTGTGTGTATAAGGCCTGGCGTCCACCTACTACGATATGGCTCCGATATGGTCTATGATGCACCTCCCGATAGAAAATCAAAATCGCGTCAGAAGGCCACCTAATATTGGGGCAGTTGACCACGTTTCTACGATTAGGAACCGAAAAAACCCCATTAAGATGCATGGTGGATTGGCATGTCTAGACATTTATCTACAATTTTGCGGTCTTCGATATTTGCCTTTTGTATCGGTGCCATATCGGTAGGTCTAAATTTCTATCGTGGTAGGTGGAAGCCAGGCCTAAATGTATGACAAATAAAGGAATGATTAAAAAAAAAATTTAAGTGACACTTCTGTTGTGATTATCGTCAGGTGGAAACCAAAGGGTCAGAGATTTCTGACTCCAACATTACATAATCTAGTACCACCGACCGACTTTTGAGACTACCAATGAAATGAAACCAGGCTGAATTTATCGGTGGCGGTGACCAAAATTGGTTGATGATCACCTCCAATTACATTGAAATTTTCCTACTTTTCCCACCAGCACCGATTTATATGTTAACCCCATATGCATAATAAAGAACCTCACTATTTTTTTCTGTAGGAAATTATTTATCTCACCCCTGGTATTGTTTATCCATAGACTTAACATTGGGAACTCGTACCCAACGCCCATTAGATATTTAGGAAGAATATCCAATGGGGGATTATGTCACAAACGTTAGCCAATTAGTCAATGTGAAGGGTGAGATAAATTCAGAAACCTATTCAAGTTTAGGGTCAGAGCTCGATCCCATCTCGTTTGAATTGGATAATTCGCGCAGCTTCGGCTTGTGAATTACTACGCGATTAAAACCCGATGGGATACGAGCTCAGACCCTAAACTTTCACAAGTTTCTTCTATAATATTTAGCTCTATTTTAGGGAGGGTTAGAGTCCTATCCATATTGAACAATCGGTGCACATGGAACACATAATCGGTCGTCAGGTGGAAAAAGAGGGTGTGCTTTTCGGGGCAATGATAAATAGCATGGATGAATGCTCAATGTGGACCAGTGACCTGTTTTAGACAAGCTCTACAAAATCGGCAGGGTTTTTGTCGGCAGCTGGAAACACCACAATATGCAGCGTTCGCACCTGCCGATTATGACCACCAACTATGGCATTCAGCACTGCCGACCGATTATGCGAAGTTTTTGGTGGAATGATTGTCAGGTGGAAACAAAAAAGGAATGTTTTTTCTCTCCAGTGTTATATTATTTAGCACCAACCACTTTTTATATCACTGACGAAATGTTGAATCAACGAATGGTGAAATCAACTTGAGTGTTAAATTGTGATCAGTGATTACCTCAATTTCCTTCGAAAAACAGTTTCTTTTCTTAATGCCAGTGATTATACAAACTAATCATCTTTCAAGATAAAACACCAACCGTCTTTTGTAAAGGGTGCATATAGTCGGTTGCTATTTTGTCGGCAAGTGGAAATGCCGCATCACTTGCTTTCTAAAATCGAAAATTGTCAGTGGCCCGTCTCCGAAATGGTTCAGCTGGGGTCCAGTCATGGCATGACTGGGTATAACTGAATTAAATACCTTTTATGGAATTTAGATCATTTTCAATAAAAATCGTTCAAATATCCGTTATTCAATCGGAATACTTGAATCTCTTTCAGATCCACTGATGGAGGATAATTGTCATTTCCATGGGTTATGTTTCCATTGGCCGATTAACCTGCACCGATCCGCAGGCACCGACCGATGATTTGGGAGCACCGATAAATCGAAATGAGGCAGCCTATGAAGCAATAACCGAAAATTATTCTGACGAGTATGCAATTAGGCCATAACCGACCAATTTTCTCGGAGACTAAGAAAATCAAAACTTTCATCTGTAATCCTCGAGGTTTTAGCAAGAGAATCCATAAAATGTAGTAAACAAAGGCATACAGTGCAGCCTCACCGATTATTTGATACTTGCAAACGGTGGCACCATAAACAGATTTAAAGGCTTGATTCCATTTACGAAATTATGTCTTGGAACACGTTCTGTCCCTATTTGGATGAGGGCTAAAACGGCTCCCTGATTAAGTCCCAAGCCTTGAGGAAACTAGAATAAATCGTCACCTTTTTATGGCCCCGTGTACACTTTACTATGCACTGATATAAGAGGAGCATTGGTCAGTAATTAATTTGATTTTGTCGGTGGCCTCAAAAATCTGTTGGTTGCCTGAGATTATGCCAACTTGCGTGACATGGAGAAAACCTGAAATTTCTATCCCCGTTTTCTTCTGACGATTATGTGCACGAAAAGTGGCGAATAGTGGGAAGGTGGTGCAGGTGGAAACGAGGCGTAAAGCTAAGGCCACTAAAAAAAACTTGTTTCTCATCACTGGCACATCAGCATAAACGTTTTTATAGAAAACTTATGAAAGGTATGTGTATTTGGTATCAAATTAAAACTCCTGATGTCAGAGATGCATTCTCAAAATCGTGGTATTCATATCTCTCTTCATACTGCCTACACAACCAATAGTTCTGTGCTGCCACCTATTTTCTTAAATCTATAGGTGACAAACTTCAATCGGGAGATTGGAATATTTTTGAAAACTGAGAACTCAACTGTCAAATGCTGTTAAAACAATTTGTATTTATTTTCATATTACACACTGTAAAATGACTGAGATATGAGAAAATTATTATGAGATTGCAAGATAGGACCTAAATAAGTATGTCTGAAGCCCATTTTATGACACTTCAAAAGCCATCTTTAATCCAGAAAATAACGCCCTCGTCATATCTTTCATGGTGAGGAGAAACAAGGTTTTTTAGTGGCCTAATCCAGCGTTTACACGTCGTGACAACTAATTCAAGGCAGCTTGAAATAGTCACCAGCGTCAAAGTGTGTCCAATAGTCGTCAGGTGGTGCCTAATTGTATAAACTGACATAATGGGGTGATCTGCAGTCGCCACACGTTTAGATTATACAATTTCTAGCTTTTTACTGCTGAAAGTCGTCAGGCAGTGCAAAATGCCCGAATCGCCAGCGAGAATCGTCTAGTGTAAACACTGGGTAACACTGACAACAGCACCACTCTCCCAGCAGATCTTTTGTTGCATTAGCGACAATATCTGCCTCAACCCAATGATGTCATACGCTGGGTACCTGCTAACGACAGGGGGAACCAGCCAACATTTTAAATTCAAAACAAGGCATCTGTCAAATATCATGAAACTCAAACAACTCATATATCATGAGTTGGGAAATATAGGAATTGTTAAATGACCTTCACAGACAATCCAGCTGTTTCTTTTTCAGCTTTAAACCACTTTATAATGTGAATCCACAGTTGTTTAGACTGCCCTTTAGAGTGAGCACTTGTGTATATTGACAAACAAAACCCTGCAACACATGAGGTGCTTTCCACTGAAGAAAGTAATCCTTAATACTATGTCTGATTTGACATAACAAATGATAGAAATGAGTGTATATCATTTACCATATAAATAAGTGCATCTCTATTTACAAGTAAACCACAAAATAATCCTCAAAGCACTAACAATTTAGGATATTTTAAAAACTGGCTTATGGGCCATTTTTGGGCCCAAACAGGCAGGCTGGGGCAGAGATATACACAATATTGACTGGTTTCAGATACAAGCCGTCATATGCTCTGAGGAGTTGATGCTTAGCAATATCCGAGTATATGCAAGGATATTGCATAGAGTCAACTCCAAGGAGCATATAACAACTTTCATCTGAAACCAGTCTATATTGTATTCATCATCCACCTTTTCCTGACAAGTAGGGTACTGATATTAGTTCATTTAGGTACGCACTATTTTTTCATGGGCACTATTTTTCCATATGCGCCAGATTTTGCAACCCGGAGCATACAACATATCTGTATGCTCCGGGTATGTAGATACACGGTGCCCTTGTGTTTTCTATAGACACTTTGTATGAGGGGGATAATAAATAAGTGGCCACAGGCAGTAGAGCGCAGAAACTCTGCCAGGAGAGTAGAACGACACTACAAACACCGACACTATCAGCCAGTGCTACACCTGCCACCAGCCAGCGCTACACCTGCCGTCAGCCAGTGCTACACCTGCCACCAGCCAGCGCTACACCTGCCGTCAGCCAGTGCTACACCTGCCGTCAGCCAGCGCTACACCTGCCGTCAGCCAGTGCTACACCTGCCGTCAGCCAGCGCTACACCTGCCGTCAGCCAGTGCTACACAGCAGTCGGTAGCGCAGTTCACTGGTCACGTGACCGTCCAGTCTCTTCGCTAGTCTCCGGCAGGCGTTCCTGTTGGACGTCGCACACTTCGTCTCGTCTTTACTGACGAGAATCTCCGAGAACCAGCCGGGAGCGTTCTGCGCCAGTCGCGACACCTCGCGGCTGTAGGGCACACTGGAGACGGACTGGGAGCGGCTGCTGAGACTGGGAATACTGGGCTCGGACGAGTCCCCAGTGTGAGTGGTGCCCAGTTCTAAATGTTCTACCCCCGACTGGGACTCCCGCCCGGACTCCCGCCCGGACTCCCGCCCGGACTCCCGCCCGGACTCCCGCCCGGACTCCCGCCCGGACTCCCGCCCGGACTCCCGCCCGGACTCCCGCCCGGACTCCCGCCCGGACTCCCGCCCGGACTCCCGCCCGGACTCCCGCCCGGACTCCCGCCCGGACTCCCGCCCGGACTCCCGCCCGGACTCCCGCCCGGACTCCCGCCCGGACTCCCGCCCGGACTCCCGCCCGGAGCTCTTGGTACTTTTGATGCTGTTGCTCTGCCATCTTTTCGATTTGACCTTGACCTTGTTGTTGTCGTCTGCTGCGTCTTCGCTGGTTGCCGGTTTGTCAGCGTCTTCCTCGCCTCGTTCTGAGATCTCCTCCAGGACCTCGATCCGACCCACTTTCCGGAACTCGATCACTTTGTCCTTCCCCCGCTCCTCCGCCTTCTCTTTACTCAGAACGCCGCTAGGGGACGTTTCCGGTTCCGCCACCCCGCCTTTCCGCCGCTTATCCGCGCGTCCCTTCCGTTTCCGGTCGCCGGACGCCCCCGCGTCCCCGTCCTCGCTGCGTTCCAATATGGCGTCACTTCCGCTTCCGTCGGAGCTGGTTCCCCGCGAGTCGCAGCTTTCGCGTGTTGCGTTTAACCCCCGCGAGGAGTCGCCACTGTCGACGGTCATGTTGAAGGTCGTTTCGGTCGACGAGCGGTGCGAGTAGTCCGCCATGTGCCCGTCAGATGGCGCCAGCTCGCTCGCCGCTGTCGTCCGAGAGGTGGCGCCACTAGCACCGGAACTGATGACGCTGGTGGAGTACGCCTGCGCGGCGGCGGGGTTCACGTCCTTCCGGCGCGTGTACCGGAAGGCGTAGTCCTCGGCGCTGCCCTGGAGGCGGGTCACGTGGTGCAGCTTAGTCAGGAGGCGGCCGGTAGGGGAGCTGTCGAACGTGGGGCCGGTGCGGATCACGTGGGGACCGCGACGAGCTTTCGTCGCGAACCATCCACGGTGCCTGGGGTCAAAATGAAAGGTGGAATTTAAGACAGTGCAGTGCGGATGATGTGGGGACCGCAGCGAGCTTTTGTCGGGTACTATTCACGGTACCTGGGGCCAAAGGAATAATTAAATATGATAAATTTGTGACATCCTCTTATGTCCATCCATGGTGTCTAGCATCAAAATGAAAGCTGGAAATTCAGACAATGTGGTGCGGATGATGTGGGGACCGCAGCGAGCTTTTGTCGGGTACCATCCACGGTGCCCGGGGTCAAAATGGATAATTAAATACGAAAAATTGGTGATATCCTCTTTTGTCCATCCACAGTGCCTGGGGTCAAAATGAAAGGATGTATATGAAATGACGTATACATGACGTATAGATGATTTAAAGATGACGTATACATGACGTATAGATCATGTAAAGATGACGTATACATGACGTATCTTGACATATAGATAATGTAAAGATGACGTATACATGACGTATACATGACATATACATGACGTATCTTGACGTATACATGACGTATACATGACATATACATGACGTATCTTGACGTAAAGATGACGTATACATGACATATACATGACGTATCTTGACGTAAAGATGACGTATACATGACGTACCTGGCGTCGCAGCTCTTGGCGTGAGACGCTGACGGTCCGGGGCGTTTGGTCGCCGACAGACGGCGCAGCGTCTCCTCGCTGGGTCTCGGCGACCTCGGCTGCGCCGCTGGTACCACTTCCGGTGGAGGTTCTGCGGGAACAAGTTATGGTATGTCATCAGCGAAATGTGATCTCATTGCATTCTCTCAAGGAAATGATTCAAAAACCTTAAAGGCTTTTTTGCCAATGCTGGAAAGGAATTGGAAAAGGTATGATCATAAGTAGTCATGGATGGATATCCTTTTAAGGCTGCATTCACAAATCCACTGAAATAGTCAAACAACTAAGGAAAAATGCCGCCAAATAGGAGAATGTCCAAAGCCATGAAGGCCATTACAGTTATTATCCACCTGATACAAAGTGTCCATAGAAAAGACATAGGGAGTGTGTATGGACATACCCGGCGCATACGGATATGTTGTATGCTCCGGGTGGCGCATACGGAAAAATAGTGCATATGGGAAAATAGTCCATAACTTAAATGAGCTTAAATCGACATGCCACTTGCCCAGAAAAGGTGGATAATAAATACAATATAGACTGGTTTCAGATAAAAGCGGTCGTATGCTCCTCGGAGTTGACTCTACGCAATATCTGAAACCAGTCAATATTGTGTATGTATACCTGGCGCATACGGATATGTTGTATGCTCCGGGTGGCACATACGGAAAATAGTGCATAACTTAAATGAACTTAGATCGACATGCCACTTGCCCAGAAAAGGTGGATAATAAATACAATATAGACTGGTGTCAGATAAAAGCGGTTGTATGCTCCTCAGAGTTGACTCTGCACAATATCCTCGCATACGCTCGGATATTACTACGCGTCAACTCCTCGGAGCATACAGCCGCATGTATCTGAAACCAGTCAATATTGTGTATGTATATACTGCAAGTGGTTAAGTGTAACAGCAGAGAGTGCTGTTACATTAGGAAGAGTTCCCTGTTTCTGATGAATGAGGACAGGTTTCTGCCAGGAATGCAAGATGCCTATTGTCACATAATTCTCACCTGATGATGCTGGCTGAGCATGGCATCTAGCACCACCCACTGACTATTGGATACTTTTTGACAAATAATCATCAGGTGGAAAAGGGGATAACAAATTTCAGGTCAATGGTTTCTCTCTCCAACATTAAAGATGAAGTACAGAAATGAGTCTTAATGATAATTTCATTAAAAATAAAGACCCGCCCCTCACATAGTGAGAGTACGGGTCTGTGATGGAGAAGCTGTCGTGACCCGTCAGGTCGGCAGCAGAGCCAGTCAGGGGGCATACAAGGCAGGTGGGAGGGGGGCTACAGGCCACTTCTGAGTAGGGATCGGAACAGGTCAGAGGTAGGCCATGTGACTGCAGCTGTTTCATTTAGTGTGTTGAGATATAACCAGAGTGATAAATAGGCACACACAGACACTTGTACACTAACACATAGATACACAAAGATACACATACATGCATGCAAATATCTAGACACATGATACACAGAGTTCCATCCATATGTCCCCCCAGCACTACCACCACCACCAATCACCACTACCACCAGTACAAACTTGAATGTACCTGTCATGGGTCACTGCTCCTACCACCTCTCTCTCTCTCTATCTATCTCTCTCTCTCTCTCTATCTCTCTTTATCTCAGTCTGTATACACATAAGAAAACATGTAACACAAAGTAAAATCATCCTGTATAAATGTTGATGTACTTACACTAAATGTATGCCTTGTAATGTTGTTTTGTATGTATACCTCGCCACTCACAGTGCTCTGACTGCTCTGACTGCTCTGACTACCGAGCAGTCACTGACCCATAGCATTGGACAGATCTAGTTAGACCCCACTGGACCCGAGTAGGCGGATGTCAGGTTGCCTTGAAACTAGTACTATGACTTACAGAGCAAACAGAGCTGTCATTAGTGAGCTCTGCCTCAATGGGAACCAGTGTAGCTGAAAGTAACCTGTCAGCCTCGTTCCGCACGTGCGGGCAGGGCATACTCTTTAGAATTAATTAATAGAGATTATTTGCTTTGTATCAGCTTTAAGCAATTTGGCACCACCTGATATTTTAGACTAGAGCTGGTTAATGGCGGAAACAACTTTGCACCTCGACACCATCCTTGCGTTGGGCATTTGCAGCTCTCTTTGCATCTCTACAGTCTCAGTCCTACTTTTCCATCTTAATATATACCTGACATTCATGAGAAAAACACCATTCTATGAATAGACATAAAGCATAAGATAAAAAGAACAACTGAGTGTAGAGCTACAAAAAGGAGCGATTATTTCACTGCACGAGAATCTCGCTCTCATGGCATGTCAGTCTCCAACCCTAGACTTGGTTCACTCTGTCATTATATAGGGGAGAAACTCCAAGCGGATTCGACAGAATTCTAGTTTTTTATATGCGGTAGGTAGCTCTGACAAGACGGCTTCAGGTTATTCATCTTGATAACGGAACAAAATTCCTGACGACTGTGAATACGTAACGAGCCGTCTTTATTATGAATAGTAAATTATTACTCTGTAAATATTTACTGCATTAGCAAAGCAGATCTGAGGAAATCAGCAAATAATCAGTTTTACCCGCATGATGAATATTCATTATAAAGTGAAAGGTCTTCCAGGATGTGAAACTTCCGCGACAACATAAATAGTCCTTTACGGATAATGATGAAATATCTGCCGACCAAGACACGAAACTCTGATAAAATCTTTAATAAACGCCACTAAGACTGAGATTCTTCTTATATATGTGTACATACATATTCTATTGGCGTTAAAGTCCACATTTCCGCACCCGTCTACCTCGTGGTCTGTTTTCACTGATTACACTAAATACATGTCGCTGGATATGGTGATAGGTCGAACAGAACGCCTGGAAACTATGTGTGGACGTTTTTGAGAATAGTCGGTCGTGTTCTAGCGTTGAGATTACTGATGCTGTAAACTGAGTTGACGCCTATTATGAAGTCTCACCCGGTGCTTACACTAGACGATTCTGGCCGGCGATTCTGGCATTTTACACCTCCTGACGACTTTCAGCACGAAAAAGATAGAAATCGTCTGATGTAAACGCAAAGCGTGTGGCGACTGTAGATCGTCTGATTACGTCAGATTACACAATTCGGCACCACTTGACGACTATCCCAGCGTTTACACTAGACGATTATACGCAGCGATTCTTGAACCTGACGACTTTCAGCAGTAAAAGCTAGAAATCGTCTGATGTAAACGCCAAGCGCCTGGCGACTGTAGATCGTCTGATTATATCATATTACACAATTTGGCACCACCTGACGACTATTGGACACACTCTGATGCCCACGACTATTTCAAGCGTGCTTGAATAAGTGGTCTCCACGGGCGGCGATTTTGTGAAAACCGGCAGTCGTCAGTGTAAACGCTTGGGTATATGCTGAGGTCGACGACTTTTGTGGTGGACAATGCCACCATCGGAAGACTATTGGCTGACGGTCTACAGTCGCCACGTATTACGCCAGGTAATTCATAAGGCCCTTTTCCATTGGCAGACGAAAACAGTGTAGATTTATTTTAGTTCTCTAAAAGCCCTTTCCATTGGCTATCACCGATATACAGTCAGGAACCACCGACAAACCTTTAACACTACTGGCGCAAAATGTGAATGGGTTATATTAGAGGGCTGTCTAGTGCGTATTCATCGGAACCAATCAGATCTTGTCAAACCGATGCTATAAATAGAACAACAAATAACATTATCCCTTTCACCACCCAGCTAGGAAATCCAGGTCAATATCAGCCCTGCTGTCTTTGACCAACACGGACCTATGTCTTTACTCTGTGCCGTACAAACCAGACCGTTGTGAGCTGAGCTGTGATTGGCTCCGACGAATACGCACTAGACAGTGGTGTTAGGAGAACAAAAAAGGTCTACACCGTTCTCTTCGGCCAATGGAAACGGGCCTACAGTGCACCGACATTAAGGCTTACGTTTAGGCGGCATGTTAGCGAGTCGGTTCCTGTATCCAGGCAGGAGGTAGTCCTGGTCCTCTTCTAACAGCCTCTCATACTTCTGATCCTGCAAATATCACAGAGAGCCATGTCTTAATATAGGGAGACAAGGTGAGTGTAGCTGAATGGAATATGTTCCGTGTTTTATGTGTCTGAAATATTGAACGAGTTTGAAGAACGAGGTGAATATTTCCAACCCAAACAACAAGGAAGAGATGATATAATTCAGACACACTCACTATGCCTCCTTATTGTTACCTACCTAATAATTATCAAAATACATCATTAAAAACAAATCATGTGGTATGGAGGGTATTATATTACCCCTGGTTTCATTTCCCCATAGATATAACATTGTACTCAACTCCCATGGAGTACTAAAAACACTCAATGGGCAATAATGTCACAACGATTACCCAAATAGTCAGTGATAGGGTTGACATCAAATCTGAACTGCACTCGATCTATAGCCACTGAGAATTTGTTTTGGTTCTTATCTCGCTCTGTTTTGCCTCATGAGATTACTCCACAACCAAAATTCGTAGCATATTTTCAGCGGCTATGGATCTCAATGCAATTCTTTCTTAGTATTATTTACAGTTTGCCACACTGCAGTAAAGAGAACCCGTACAGCTGGCCAGTGAGACTGAGACAGCTGCGCAAAGGTATATTGTAATGTGTAAGAGATAGGTAATAAGAATAGATTTATTATTGCATACGGCCCAACAGTATTAAGAACAAATTTACTACTTTTGTAGAGAATAACAGAAAAAGAATTGCAAAACGGACTCATCGTAATGTCTTCCTAGAATGGGTTAAAAAGGGTCGCCCTTGGAGGGGCAGAAATAAATTTCCTATAGTACTCTCCTTAAAGGGAATAAGATTTACTACTGTCCCTTTTAACTGGAGAGAAATAGACTTAATATAGTTTTCCTCTAAGATCTAATATCTGGAATTAGTGTAGACTTATCAGATCTTCATTCTGGAGGGGAATAAAATAGACTTACTATAATGTCTTAACCCAGTCAGGACGAATAATGCCTTGAGGTATTATCAAGCATAGACACGATAATTCATTTAGGCATTATCTACAATATTTATGAATATTTACGAAATGTGTCTCTATTCCGGGGGATAGAATAGATTTGCCATAACATCTACCTAAAAGGGGATAAATAGACTTATAATAAAGTCTCTAAATATGGAATAAATAGAGAGAATACGGTGTTTCTCGTAAAGGAGTAGATGGAAACTATGTTCCGGTGAGAGAAAGTCAAAGTTACTCGGTAAGGCTCGGAAAAATTACTGCCCAAGGCCTTGGCCACAGGCTATATACTTTCTAATGTGGTTTAATAATGCTAATTAGCGTTATTTGCTCACCCACCATCAAACCCGAAGCCAGATCCAACCTTATCGAGTAACTTAACACTCAATGTTTTCTCCCCACTGCGCTTTCATATGAATTTTGTAAGAGACGATCTGATTGGTCTAAATGTCAACCTTGGGTAGTATGCGGCAACCTTGCATAGTATACATAAGTTACTCCACCCCCCAGAACGTGGTGTAAGCATAGAGTGTAAGGCCATAGGTATTGAGGAGTTAGACTTACGATTGTCTCCTTCTCAAACTCGAGCGCCTCCCGCGTATGCTGCATGGTCGTGACGTCATCTGACGTCACGGCACAGTTTCCCCGCGGACGCATGTACTCAGTGACCTTTGGTCGCGGAACCTCCTCCTGAATATCTGCCAACGAAAGAGAGGTTGTTTTTTTTATTGTTTTGTTTTATCCTGCGAAAGTATCGGTTAATAACCGGTTTGTCTTACCCGCACAGCAATATTTACATTTCACAATCAACAAATGAAGATACATAAAACAAGTAGCAAATAAACATCCGTCATTGACGATGCAAAAAAGATATCAACAACAACACCCACCAACACTAGTTTTTTTTCTGTGAATTTTTTTTTTCTGTGAATGTTGGAGTTGAAATCTCTTCAGATATAGAAGGATCATGCCTTGACTAATATGAGCCTGAAAGTTGGTGAGATTGATCAAGAATTAACGGAGATATAGACACAAATGTAAACGCCCAGAGACTTCAACTACCTTCTGACTAGACTGGCCTCAGTCCCTGTATCCTACCCCTCCACCCCTTCTGAGTGACACAGGGACTGGTCTCATCCGTAATCGGCCCTGTAGACTGGCGCGATTTTGCGCCACACTCCCCAAGCAGAGGTCTGGCTACTTGTCAGGATATCTGCTGGGAAATTGATACCCTCTCACTTTGATCTCAATCGAGACATAGTCAGGAGTAGGCGAAATATATTGCTATGACAACACAGGCGGCCAGGGAACTGGAGGAGGGGAGGAATAGGGTAACAGGGAGTGGCTTGGGGTCATAAACAGGCGATTCAGGTCAGAGTGGACAAGTCTTTGATTCATGGGCCAGTTAGAGAAGGATACATACTATAATGAACTTTATTCTGATTTTCTTTAATCATTTAATGAATGTTCATAATCAAAGATTGAGCAAGTCTACCTTCTGACCTCCAACCCTCCAACCTCCCTCCAACCCCCCACGTCAGACCTATGCACACCCACAATCATTCCTGGATTTGATTTCATTGGTTATGGAGTCGACAAAGCACGACTATAACATATTTACAGGCAGTGTATGCTCAGGGATCAGGCTCAGCATCAAAGTGAATATCAGTTTGAACATTACAATTGGAAAATAACAGGCACATGATATGTCCTTCCATTTCAGTTCTTACGGGATGTTTCCTATTAGCACAATCTTTAACTGTAACTCGAAGGCTTCATAGCTTGGTAGATTAGGTATTCGGGGTTCTTATACACAGCCTTTCCTTATATACACAGATATATACACTCAGATTCCAGAGACTAGTACTACTTATACACACAGACACATACACTCAGTCCTCAGACTCATACCTGGGGGGTCTGCCTTGGGCGGGGAGGGCGCGTACAGGTGCCTCGTGATCTCGTACACGGTATGCGGCCTCTCCATACACACCAATACACAGTCCTTATACACACAGACACATACACTAAGAGTCCTGAGACTAGTACTACTCATTCATACAATAAGAGTCCTGCTACTCGTACCTGGTGGGTCTGCCTTGGGCGGAGACGGCGCGTACAGATGCCTCGTGATCTCGTACACGGTATGCGGCCTCTCCATACACACCAATACACAGTCCTGAGACTAGTACTACTTATACACTCATACATATACAATAAGAGTCCCGCTACTCGTACCTGGCGGGTCTGCCTTGGGCGGGGACGGCGCGTACAGGTGCCTCGTGATCTCGTACACGGTATGCGGCCTCTCCATACACACCAATACACAGTCCTTATACACACAGACACATACACTAAGAGTCCTGAGACTAGTACTACTCATTCATACAATAAGAGTCCTGCTACTCGTACCTGGTGGGTCTGCCTTGGGCGGAGACGGCGCGTACAGATGCCTCGTGATCTCGTACACGGTATGCGGCCTCTCCATACACACCAATACACAGTCCTGAGACTAGTACTACTTATACACTCATACATATACAATAAGAGTCCCGCTACTCGTACCTGGCGGGTCTGCCTTGGGCGGGGAGGGCGCGTACAGGTGCCTCGTGATCTCGTACACGGTATGCGGCCTCTCCATACACACCAATACACAGTCCTTATACACACAGACACATACACTAAGAGTCCTGAGACTAGTACTACTCATTCATACAATAAGAGTCCTGCTACTCGTACCTGGTGGGTCTGCCTTGGGCGGAGACGGCGCGTACAGATGCCTCGTGATCTCGTACACGGTATGCGGCCTCTCCATACACACCAATACACAGTCCTGAGACTAGTACTACTTATACACTCATACATATACAATAAGAGTCCCGCTACTCGTACCTGGCGGGTCTGCCTTGGGCGGGGACGGCGCGTACAGATGGCGCGTGATCTCGTACACGGTATGCGGCCTCTCCTGGCCACTCGTCCACGAGGAGGCGCTCCAGTCGGGGCCGGGCTCGTAGGTATGCAGGTCGGGCGCCGAGACGGGACGCGGCCGGACGTAGCCCGCCCGCGCCGCGAACACGCGCCGCTCAGACTTGCCCACCTCCCCCTTCAGGTGACCGTAGCGCTCCTGGTGGTGGTGCACCTGAAAAACACCACATTCAAAATCAACTGAACTAATAAGTTTTTATATAGAACGTCCTGACCATGCTGTACAAGTCACAGAACGAGATGGTAATTTACGGTTTGTACGGACCGAGGCATTATGCAGAGTTCCGTACAAACGGAAAATTGTCATCGAGTTCTGTGACCCGTACAAGCATGATTGGACGTTATATATTTACTTTATACCCGAAATTTTAAAAAAAATCGATTTCATTTGGTATAACAACCAATTTTTTACGTGCGTATTTACAGTATATACGGCATGGGTATATATAGTAAAGTCTATGTATGCTAACGAGGCAGTGGGTTAGGTAACACGACCACAAGTGTCACCTGCGTTTGAAAATCCCTCCCAGGCCGACTTCTGTCGACCGTGCAAAGTTTTGTCTTCCCTGCTGTGATTGGGTGGCTGCAGCCACTCTGTCAAAGCTTTATTCTGATTGGAATTTTTTTTTCTAAACCAGTCCTTAAGGAAGATTTGGAAAAATCACAAACTATATAGTAAAGTCTAGTTCCAACCATGTTATCTATATCATGATACATATAATGGTAAGTAGAATAGATCGGGATCTGAATCTATAACAAAATGATAAATTTATATCATTGATTCAAAATGCAATTACAACAAAGTGTTCATATCACTTAATTAAAAAGAAACTGCATTGAGATCCGTAGCAACTGAAACTATGACTGTTCATTTTGGAGTACCACATGGGTCTGTTTTGGGTCCCCTTTGTTTAATTGGTTTGCTATTGATTAGAGATTACTAACAGGAAAAGGTGGTAGATTTCAAAGATTTAGTATTTATCTTTCATTAATGAGAAATATATGAGGGAATCACTTTTTATTGATCTTATGATTTATAACCTTGCTTAAAGCACCAGATCCACTAAGGCGACCAAGCGAATGTGTCTGCGATCCATGCGACTGTGCGCATCCCATGCGATGATATTCAATATATTGAATATTATTGCAAGGCATTCGTATGTCCACGCCAAAGTCTGCGAACGTCTGCGAACCCAAATTTGCATGGAAAATCGCCTTAGTGGATCTGGCGCTTTAGGCCCCGCGTCCACATACTACGATAGAAATTTAGACCTACCGATATGGCTCCGATACAAAAAGCAAATATCTGAGACATATCGGGAAGGTGCAAAATCGTAGACATATGTCTAGACATGCCAAACCACCACGCATTGTATGATGAATTTATCGGTGTATTATCGCAGAAACATGGCTAACTGCCCCGATATTAGGTGACCTTCCAACGCGATTTTGATTTTCTATCGGGAGGTGCATCGTAGACCATATTGGAGCCATATCGTTGTAGGTGGGCCTAAGGGAGGTGGCTTTACCTGTTTTCGGCGGACCTCGGCGTCGACGGGCGGGATGTCTTTGGGCATGGCTTTGTTGGAGTGCTTCTCTTTGGTGAAGCGCCACTCCTCTTTGTGGTAGAGTGAGTTGAGGTGTGCCGCGAGGCGCACGTCGTGGTGGGTCAGCACCTCCTCAAACTCATCCAACTGTGAGGGAAATAAACCATAACATCTTGTATGTCATGTCAACTATCTTAACAAAGGTCTGATACAGGGACATACCTCATAATACCTCCCCATACCTCCCCATACCTCCCCAATACCTTCCCATACCTCCCCCATACCTCCCAATACCTCCCTAATACCTCACTAATACCTCCCCAAACTCCTCCAACTGTGAGAAAAATAAACCATAACATCATGTACGTCATGTCATAATTATCAAAACAAATGTCTGATACAGGGACAGCATTGTCTTAGTAGTCAGTAAGTTATGAATGAATACCTCCTTGAACTCCTCTAACTGTGAGAAAAATAAAAAATAAACCATAACATCATGTACGTCATAATTATCAAAACAAAGGTCTTAGTAATCAGTAAGTTATGAATGAATACCTCCTTGAACTCCTCTAACTGTGAGAAAAAAAACCAACAACTATTATGGAGAAACCAAACAAGAGTTAGTCGTGTTGTTGTTTATCGCACGACAGCAAGATCACATATTACTGCGCGAGGCGAAGCCGAGAACAGTAATACGTGATCTTGCCGGAGTGTGATGAACAATAACACGACTAACTCGAGTTTGGTTTAGAATTTATCCTACCCCACCCATCTAAATTACTTCTACATTAACAAATGACGTCATTTGTCAAGTGTATCCCACTAGAGCAATATTTTTCATTTTTCTGAACTCCAGACCAAATACAGTGACCCAATGTTAAGCCTATGGAGTTTTTTATTAGGAGTAGGATAAAGAATAATGAACGTCATGTGATGACTATCTAAACGAAGGTCCAACATGTAGCCATCACATGTATATATGTTACTATAGTCTTTATGTGAAGTATGGTATCCCATGGAGAATCTGTATGAAGTGAGATCAAATATCTGGGCGCACGTTGACAGCAGTCTTCAGACTGAGTGCGTATTCCCAGGATAAATAATGTTTTAAAAAGAATTGTGTTACTAATCAGAAAGCTATAAATGAAAACCTCCTTGAACTACGAGAAGTACGAGGAAAGAAAACTATAGAATCATGTGCGTCATGTCATAACTGTATAAATAAAGGTCTGATACAAGATTATTATTGTAGTGTTTATTGTGACAATTTGCCTTGTGAATTACGTTGCGATTCAAACTCGATGGGATCCGAGCTATGTCCCTAAATTATCATAGGTTTCTTCTATAATGCTTGACATTTACATAGTCAGTGAAGGTTTTAAGAAAATGTCATGAGTTTCCTTCACGAAACCTATTAAACTCTTAAGATTTTTTATTATATTTCATAATTGAATATCAATTATTAGTAGCAAAAAAACATAATTGAATATCATTCGAACATTAATCTCAGGATCAAAGACAAGTCTTCATTATACTTTGAGCTCACCTTATCAAACTTCCAAGAAAGTGACATGGTATTAATTTTGGAAAAAGAATTGTCCGATACGCCGTTAACATAATAAAATAGAGCAGATACACTTTCTTTACTAGCTGAACGATACTTTAACGTATCTCAGGTGTATTGATGTGTCATGTTCTCTACCTCGTTATTGGTCTATCAAAGGAGATCTGTATGGATATTGTGTACAATAAAGGAGCTTGATCAGTGGGAAGAAATTCACACTTACATGAAACATTTTCCTCTCGTCTTTCGACATGTTCATTTCCTTTAGATGTATCTGAGCACCTTCATAAAATTCACACCTGTAAATAGAATAGTAATTCCAGACATGTACATCTACAAATGTAACTTTGGCTCATTATAGATTGACACCTGTAGATCCATCATGACTACTTCATCATATATCAAAATATAACACTTTCCCATAATAATATCACACACATAAATATAACATTGACCTATGATAACCTTACACTCATAGACATAACATTGTCCTATATAATATTACACTCATAGATTTAACATTGTCCTATATAATATTATACTCATAGATATGACATTGACCTATTTAATATTACACTCATAGATATAACATTGACCTATATAATATTACACTCATAGATATAACATTGTCCTATATGATATTACACTCATAAACATAACATTGAGTTATTATGATATTACAATCATAGATATAACATTGACCAATTATAATCTCATTCCAATAAATATAACATTGACCTATTAATTGATAAAACATTAACCTATTATGATTTCACACCCGTAATTATAACATTGTCCTCTAATAAGGCCCGTTTCCATTGGCCGACGAAAGGGGTGTATATTTTTTGCGTTCTCCTAATAGCCTATTTCCATTGCCCCTCACCATATACAGTCAGGGACCACCGACAGACCTTCAGCACTGCTGACGCACAGTGGAAATAGGCTTTTAGGAGAAGACAAAAGTTCTATACCCTTTTCGTCGGCCTATGAAACAGGGCCTATAGTCTCACACCCTTTATTATAGAATTATACGTTCTATATTCCCCAACCACCAAGCCAGCCGCTTCATGCTGGTTCACTTGGTATCCACTAGGTGTCAGCACTAGCTGTGTACACAAGTCTTTACTTGTTGAGATTTGTTACATTGTAACTCTGTCCTCGGAGTTGTCAGGGGAGTTCTTCTTTGACCTCAGTTTATGTGTCTTTATCACTCTAAACCCTCAACTCATTCATCTTGGGTACAAATCTTCTCATGAAGATTTTCTAGATGTATTTCCTTATATAAAAAGGTATGTAATCCTTATATTGGAAGATTTACCCAATGGTAGAAATTTACTGAGGATGAAATGATAAAAAAGAAATTGAATCTTGAATTCCCTATAGCTTGAGGGATCGCAAAGGCATATTTGTAACCCTTCGTACTTTCAACTGAACTAATAAGTATACTCTAGTTCCAATCATGTCCTCTATATCATGATACATATATAATGGTATTATATAAATTGGAATAGATCAGGATCTGAATCTATAACAAAATGCTAATTTATATCATTGATTCAAAATGCAGTCACAACAAAGTATTCATACACTTTATTATAAAGGAACTGCATTGAGATCCATAGCAACTGAAACTATGCTAGGAATTTTGGTTGTGGAGTTATCTCACGAGGCACAGCCAAGTGAGATTACACAGCAAACCAAAATAGATGGCATATTTTCAGCAGCTACGGATCGAGTGCGGTTCAGATTTTATCTTACCCCTATTACTGACAGATAAGCTAATGGTTGAGACCTCATTGCCCATTAAGTTTTATTTTTAGATACTCAATGGGCGTTGAGTACGAGTCCCTCATGTTAGCTCTATGGGGAGTCAATCGAGGAAAATATGAGGGGTGAATTGCTTAAGATGTATCTCACCCCTGGTATTTTTGTCCCAGAGGCTTAACATTGGGAATCCGTTCTCCATGCCCCTAGGAGTATTGCAGTTTGTTCTCCATGGCCTATATCCTGTGTGTTGTTTATTCCTTTAGTGTGTACAGGGGTGAGATAAATACAGAAAGCAACTCATCATTCTCCAACTCGTTTGAATGCTACGCAATATTCACTCAGTTTCCCCTTGTTCATATCGCTGCACAACAAACTTGTGGAGAATGATGACTTTGACCAAAACCTGTTGGTTTCTTCTTTGTTCCTCTGCCAGAGGATTAAGAAAGAAACTGATGAGTGTTTGGTCTGTGTCCTCATTCGCCATCAAGTTTGGAGTGCACAGTAATATGAACGAGGCGATAGCAGAGTGCATAATCTGAAGCACTCCCAGCGAGATAGTGAACGGGAACTCAGACCAAGCACGAATATGTTTCTGGTTTTATCTTAGCTCAGAAATATTGATTTGTATATCACCTGTTGAGTATGAGTTACCGTACTCGCATGCCTGTTGAGTACGATCTTGCAATGCTAGGCCTATGGACGTTTATATACCAAGCTAAGATTAAAGAAGAAACAAACAAGTTTTGGTCAAAGTCGTCGTTCTCTACGAGTTTGTTGCGGTGTATAGCATTCAAACGAGTTGGAGAACACTTCTTTGACCAAAACGAGTTGCTTTCTGTATTTATCTCACCCCTGTACACACTAAAAAATGGGCACCACACAAGATATAGGCCATGGATAACGGACTGTAATACTTGTAGGGGCATGGAGAATGAGTTCCCAACGTTAAGCCTATGGCCATTTATTCCAGGGGTGAGATAATATATAGATGAGATTATTGGGAAGTAGAATGAGGTACCAGAGCAGGAGGTCCATGAACTCGTGAAGCTGAATGCGGTCAGGCTCCTCGAAGTTGTGCCTCATGTGTTTGATCCTGTGCATCATCTTCAGGGGTGAAATGGTCCGGCCACACATCTGTAAGGAACATGTAGCGGCATTAAAACTTCATTCCATTTACCAGAATTATGTCCCGATCCAACTTGTGTCATGTTCGGTCCCTATTCAGATCAGGGCTAAAGCAGCCGCCCGATTAGGGCCTGAGTGGTGAGCGGCACTAAATTGAGCCAAATGAGGGTAGGTGTTGCAGTGCCTTGTGTGTCTACACTCAGAACTAAATTTGGTACTGGTGCTACCATCTGGTTTCATGAGCTGTGCTAAACCAACAAAGGTCAAACCCCAGGTACCTCACATGTAAGCCCCCCCCCCCCCCCCACCCCCAAGGAAAATGCTATAAGGTGCACCTGAGATCTGATTTTTGATACTTTAGTATTGTTCTTTATATCTAAATACCTCACCCATAAGGTGCACCCTATATAGGCATGTTTGGTATCACATGAAAGCTGAGACTGATATGTGTATCAGGTGATCCTTATATGGGAGGTTTTACAGTAACATTACAAAAAGGTTAGCATTGGGACATAGTATCCTTTTAGCATTTCTCATTTGTACATGTTCCCAACTATCATAATCCAGAGTTATTTGAAGATAGCAATAGAACATCAATATCATCTAGCCACAAAATGAAAACATTACACTTTCCCATAGACACCAATAGTTAAAGACAAATGCTGGTAGTTGGGTGATTTCTAAATTCTATTCATTTTTGCAAATGACTCTTGATAATAAAATTTTCTTTTATATCAGCAAATAGAAAAAGCAAAATAAAGGCATTTAACTGTGCTAACTTCTATGTGAAGGCCATCTGAAGAAGGTAAGTGCTAAACTAATGCCTCAAGGTATTACCCAGTCTACGATACAAGCATACTGCACTTGGGTTTTCACCGTGTGACTTCTCACCTTCAAGGCCATTATGAGGACACACTCATCTATGGCCAGCCCCTTAGTGTGCAGCGACTCGAATAACAACACTCTAAATATGCATAAACATCATAACTTATGCCTCAATGTATCACCCAGTCTACGATACAAACATACTGCAGTTAGTTGTTCACCGAATGACTTCACACCTTTAAAGCACGCATGAGGACCCATTCGTCTATGGCCAGCCCTTTAGTGTCCAGCGAGTTGTAAAATAACACCCTTAATATGCATATAAGCATCGTAATTAATGCCTCAATGTATCACCCAGTCTACGATACAAACATGCTTTACTTAGTTGTTCACTATGTGACGTCTTACCTTCAACGCCCTTATGAGGACACACTCATCTATGGCCAGCCCCTTAGTGTCCAGTGATTTGTACGATGACACTCTTAATATGCATAAACATCGTAACTAATGCCTCAATGTATTACCCAGTCTACGATACCAACATACTGCACATAGTGGTTCACCGAGTAACTTCTCACCTTCAAAGCACCCATGAGGACCCCTTCGTCTATGGCCAGCCCATTAGTGTCCAGCGACTCATACAATAACACTCTTAATATGCATAAGCATCGTAACTAATGCCTCAAGGTATTACCCTGTCTACGATACAAGCATACTGTACTTGGGTTTTCACCGTGTGACTTCTCACCTTCAAAGCCATTATAAGGATACACTCATTGATGGCCAGCCCCTTAGTGTGCAGCGACTTGTATGATGACACTCTTAATATGCATAAACATCATAACCAGTCTAAGATACAAGCTTGATGTGCTTGGTTGTTCACCATGTGACTTCTTACCTTCACAACGCCCTTATGAGGACACACTCATCTATGGCTAGTCCTTTAGGGAAACTAGTTAACCTAATTGGGACGGCTCCTAGTACCGCGTTACTTTCACTAAAACTACTGCATGAGCTCGTAGAGTGAATGCGGTAGATTTAGCGAAAGTAACAAGGTACAAGGAGCCGTCCCAATTAGGTTAACAAGTTTCACTTGTACTGTACACCTCTAAATACCTGTAAATACTTAGAAACTCACCAAAATGTGCCAACTTTGACGCGAAAATCAAACTCGCTTGTGAGGGCGGGAGTTGTTTTCTGCTACACACCACGCACGAAGTTCATAGCCGCGATTTCGTAAATAAAATGTAAACTGTTTGAAAATTGTTTTCTTGGTATTAACATTCTCTTAATATGTTCTATTAATTTCCTGTTTTAATTTTTTGTCTGAATTTTGATCGCGTCATAAATAGGTCACTTGATTTTCTTAACCAATGAGATCGAGCTTTCAAAATATGCTGGTACGACGCCATTTGGAGTATTTCAAGGCATAGGTGTATAGTACCTTAGGGCCCAGCAACTCATACAACAATACTCTTAATATGCATAAACATCGTAACTAATGCCTCATTATTACCCAGTCTACGATACAAACATACTGCACTTAGTGGTCCACCAAGTGATGTCTCACCTTCAAAGCACTCATGAGAACCCATTCGTCTATGGCCAGCCCCTTGGTGTCCAGTGACTCATAGAAAAACACTCTTAATATGCATAAGCATCGTAACTAATGCCTCAATGTATTACCCAGTCTACGATACAAGCATACTTTACTTAGTTGTTTACCGTGTGACTTCTCACCTTCAAAGCACGCATGAGAACCCATGTCTATGGCCAGCCCCTTACATTGTAAAATGACACCCTAAATATGCATAAGCATCGTAGCTAATGCCTCAATGTATTACCCAGTCTACGATACAAGCATACTGTACTTGGTTGTTTACCGAGTAACTTCTCACCTTCAAAGCCATTATAAGGATACACTCATTGATGGCCAGCCCCTTAGTGTGCAGCGACTCGAACAACAACACTCTTAATATGCATAAACATCGTAACTTATGCCTCAATGTATCACCCAGTCTACGATACAAGCATACTGCACTTAGTGGTGACTTCTCACCTTCAAAGCCCGCATGAGGACCCATTCGTCTATGGCCAGCCCCTTCGTGTCCAGCGACTCGTAAACCTGGTATGCCGTCCGGATCGACTGAATCTCTGAAAAACTAGACACAATTCATACACAAATTAGTCATTTCATCCAAAATGGTCTTCATTCATATCGTCACTCATCAAGTTAAAAAGAGTCGTTGTGTGTAATTGTGATTCTGTTTCTGATTCTATTTCTGGTTAAAAGCAAATTCAACAACATACAATAGAATCCCGCCTGAGGGGTCACCATGTGAAATTCTCACTACAGAGGTAGTCATGAACCACAGAAAAACGTATTAAATTATAAATGGGAAGTATATGATATCACCAACTGTTGTCTTAGTAAATGAAGAACAGAGGGGGGAAATATGAGTCTTAAAACGGCTTTGTCCCTAAAAATAGGACTGCTGAATTGAAATTTATGTGTGCGGGAGACATTTTTCTACTGCAAAATGCCTCCGGTTATGGTGATTCTAAGAGTATCGACATTTTTAAAACTAGGAGTAAATAGTATGTTCATCATAGATAAATGAGCGTGCAATATAAATGAATAACAATTAAAAGGTATGGGTTAGATTCAGTCTCTGGATAGTTTTCTGTAACCCACTTGCACCCAGTCAACTTGCCATTTCTGCAACTGCCTGAGTCTAGGATCCAAACATATCAAGTACCAGCAGATGTTGAGGTATTTTGGTCTTGAGTGATTGGTTATAGTCAGTTGGGCACATCTATAAGACCCTGAGACACTGGCTCTCAGCTCTGTTCTCACTATCACAGTGAACAGCACACAGATAGTAAAGGGATAGTTTTCTGGAAGTACACTGAAAGTTCAATGTTACCACTCTAACCTCTAGATGATGTATTTAGCACGTGCAAGCACACTCTAAAAAAAGGTGTTTGTCAGGTAGCGAGAAGAAACATACGATCTTTCCATCTAAGACCTATACTTTGAGAAAATTTTACATGTCACCTTCCAATATCCTTTTTGCCTAGGGTATGGCATGCATGCACTTATAACGTTAACATGGCTCGTTAACCATTGAATGATGCATATTGTGATGTACCATTGAATATTCTATACCTGGATCAAAAACCTGTATGATTCATTCAGTTCTATATATCAATCTTGTAAACCAACAAAGAATCTATGCAGTGAAATATGAATTTGACAGAGGTAATAGCATAACCACATAGGGTGAGATATATTCTTGACTGAGTTTATTAGCCCCTTTAGAGATGTGATTAACATGCCACTCTTTGGTATGTTTCTGTGCATTATATACATAACAAGAATGATTAAGGTAGGTAGCATGAGGCCGGGCTCCCAATGCATCCGTCACACTCCAACATGCCTACAATAAAACTACGATATGTTTTTACATAGCTATATCAAATTTATGTCTGATAGCATATGTTAGCTCAGGACAAAACGGGTAACAGGAACTGTATTTGCTTGTTGACTACTTGTCTCATTTTTGTTTGCGTTCTTTTCTCTGATTTGTAACAAGCTACTATGTAACGAGCTTATCAACAAGCAACACATAAGTACTAGATTTAAGGAATTGTGTTTATGAGGTCATACCGCCACAACTGTTTGTAAGTCTACCCCGTAGACACTTCTAGGCGAAGGAACTCAGAAACTGGAGCGCCGGGAAGATAGGTGGTGAATAAATCCACCTACGGCTTCACTCCAGTCTAAATAAAAACCTTTAAAAAAAAAAAAAATCTGATATCAATAAATAATCTGTGTTTTTATTTTCAGAATCTCTAAATTTTTTCCCCCTGTGAATAAACATGTATGCAGGTATCATATCATAATTGGAATTCATATGGGAATGATGAATGATACCAAGTATCATGTGTCATATCACAGATTCACATCATCAAATAACTATACAGCATATAGCCTATGATCCATGGGTGCTGCCATGATGCGCCCCGAGTAGGTGTTCTTCACTAATGGAGGTCCAAAAGAAGTGAATGATAATTGGGAAGTGTCACAACTCTAGCCTTACTCATATATATGTATATAAGGTGTTCCATGTGTAAAACCTCATCTCCTGGGTTAAATCATTGTGTTATCATGCTCTTGGATGGGTGTTGAGAGTCAAGGGAACCATGGTAAAGAACAAAGAGCCAGAATACAGGTTCTGTCCCCCGACCACCTAGTGACAGCTTCATGAACTAACAATGGCTCTGTCCCCTATAATGAGGGAATGATATTTTTGATAAAAGGTGAGAATTTGTTAAGAAATATTGTTACTTGTTTACCTGAGATGTGAGTTTGCGCACCTCTTTTTTGTGGTGGAGATTATTGATTATACCATGAAGATGCTGTAAGAACATTCCAAACCGGCAACTTTGTTGACATACAGTTTGATAAAAGAATATCAAGAGGAAATGCGCAGGTATACAATATCCTATATTCTTTACTACTCTTGTGTGTATGTAATGTCAACATGTATGCATGCATCAGTAGAAATGATGTAAGTGTCTCGCTTGGTGATTAATGCAGAAATATGAGTGCAGGATCAAGTGGATTACTCCAGCCGTGTTCCGGGCACCTTTTCACGGTTCCGTGCACACATTAAACGATTAACAAGCGGAATCAGGCTGCCTCACACCTAATCACTCATTGGAGTTCACCACGAGAGCCTACTCCATCCACACCCTCACACCCACTCAGTCTCAGCACCTCTAAGACGAGGGGTATTACAACCAGCCACTGACCTGACCCAGCCACTGACCTGACCCAGCCGCTGACCTGACCCAGCCACTGACCTGACCCAGCCACTGACCTGACCCAGCCACTGACCTGACCCAGCCACTGACCTGACCCAGCCACTGACCTGACCCAGCCACTGACCTGACCCAGCCACTGACCTGACCCAGCCACTGACCTGACCAAGCCACTGACCTGACCCAAATACTGATATAATCCAAACACTGACATGACCCAAACACTGACATGACCCAAACACTGACATGATCCAGCCAGTGACTTCACAGAGCCACTGACTTGACCCAGCCACTGACATGACCCAGCCAATGACCTGACCCAGCCACTGACCTAACCCAGCCACTGACCTGACCACTGTATATACCTTACTGGAATGTACCCGCGTACTGTGAGTATGTACCAGTAAGGTCATACATTTTTAACCTTTAAATATAAGTATTTGATGAATTGTACATGGAAATGTGACAAAGTCCGAGCTGGATTCAAAGTGTGCTGCTATATCTGTTAACATCCTAATGGAAGTTGAGTGCAGAATTCTCTCCCAGCAAAATTTCACTTTTTTTTCCTCCAACTCCTGTGATCCTTCGCAGTCATAGATTGCCAGGACAGGTATATAATAAAGGATCAGGTTCAAACTATAAACAACATCCAATCAGTAGATTAAACAATGTGGTTTCAGTGCAAACCTCAAACGATGTCTAGACCTCAACCGAATCGAAAACGAAGATTATAGGTTCCAGCAAGATGCCAGGGGATTTAGAAGTAGTGCCTAGCTGTCTCGAACGATTAGCTACCGATATCAGCGAATTAGTTTTTAACATGTGTCAGAAATAGGAATTATTTTCTCCTCAATGAATTATCTCCGACAAATCATGACTGAAGACTTCCAATCTGAATATCAAGCCTTGCTTAATGCTTGGAGAGTGATCTTTGGCTCAGGCTCAGGGTCTAAACAGAGTATCTGCTAGGAGAGTGTAAAGAGCTAATCTCCGCCATGTAGTTCCAGCAGTGGCCGCGAGGGGTCGCATGATCCAGTGAAGCAATATTGACAAAGTGGCCGAAGTTTAGCTTAAGAGGTTGGAGCTTGCTGTTTTACGATGGTTCTAGTCGTGGTGTAAACACGGGTAAACGGGGCTCTTTGAGAGCGATTTGAGACTATTAATGTTGGCACTGAGGGGGTGGACTGGTAATAAAAGACATTTACAGATTTACCAGGCTCTGTGAGACTGCCTTGTAAACTGCCAAGTCGGGTGTTTGTGCAGGGATTCGCTGTTAAACCACTCAGAGTATGAATGGAGTTGTTGTAAAGTGGCATGGAGGGATTCGGAGATGGAGAGGGAAGAATATCAAAGGAGCCTAATGATATCTATAATTCTTTTAAATTTATTCATTTATTTCAGAAATACAGACGTTACAATCATGTGACTCACCACACCACATGACTCACCATACCACATGACACCACACCACGTGACTCACCACACTTTGTGGCTCACCACACCATGTGACTCACCATACCATGTGACTCACCACACCACATGACTCACCGCACCGTGTGACTCACCACACCATGTGACTCACCACACCATATGACTCACCACACTACATGACCCACCACATCATGTGACTCACCACACCATGTGACTCACCACACCACCTGACTCACCACACCATGTGACTCACCTGAAGACACGCTGGTCGAGCAGCGACACAGTCTTCTTCAACACGTGGAGGTTCCATTCGTCTGTGTGGATGTTGGATGTTCGGTCCAACGACGCGTTCAGGTATTTAAAGAAGTCCAACAGGTGATACAGTTTCTGCAAAATAAAGATAAAGGTGGTACAGCTTCTGTAAAGATAAAGGGAGAAAGCCTAATAGGTTCTACAGTTTCTGCATGGTTTAAGTGATAAGATCTGACACATGGTACAGATTCTGCAAGAGAGATAAAGTCGAATAGGTGGAACAGTTTCCGCTTGGTTAATATAGAAAAGGTCTAATAGATGGTGCTGTTTCTGCAAGGATAAGATAGACAAAGTCTGTTAGGTGGTACAGTTTCTGCATAGATATAGTGATATTAAAGTCTAACAGGTGGTACAGTTTCTGCATAGATATAGTGATATTGAAGTCTAACAGGTGGTACAGTTTCTGCATGGATATAGTGATATTAAAGTCTAACAGGTGGTACAGTTTCTGCATGGATATAGTGATATTAAAGTCTAACAGGTGGTACAGTTTCTGCATGGATAAGGTGATATTAAAGTCTAACAGGTGGTACAGTTTCTGCATGGATAAGGTGATATTAAAGTCTAACAGGTGGTACAGTTTCTGCATGGATAAGGTGATAAGGTCTGCAAGGATAAAGGCCAAACACCCTTTAGTTACATCCCGCTTCTAGGGGTACAGTTACATTATTTTTCGTACTGAGGGTGCATTCTTTCATTATTAAGGATACTTATATTTTTATTGGTAATTTGTACCAATCAGATCGTGGCTTAGTTTATGCGAAGCGTAAAGAAAACAAACATGTTGGAGTTACTCGATAATGAGGGTGAACATGGCTTCCACTGTCTATCTGAACCAAACAAATCGCCATTTTTATCAATATTTGAAGGAATATTAAAATAGAGAAACAAATCCCGTGTGAGAGTATTCTAAAATTACTCGGTGAGGATGCTTAAAATTACACTCCAGCCAAAGCCTCGGTAAGAAACTTAAAACATCTCCACCTCGTAACTTTAGAATCCTTCCACCCAGAACAAGTTTCCCTTTAATACCATATTTTTTTGTACTCTATGAGGCTTTTATTCCTTAAGTGGGATTCACACGGTGGGATTCATGTACCTCACAGGATGTTTGCCTGAGACAAATCCTGCTGAGATTCTGTACTCAAATACAATCTCTTCCTCTAAATTGTAGGGTTCCTTTTCCCTGAGACATGTTTTCCTCCTATAATTCAGACGGTAGAAATCACCAAAAACTCAGACACAGTCAGTTGTTGCTAGGGTGATGTTATTGAAACTAAGTATTACAATTTTTGGTTCGTATCATGTATCAATGTTGTTCACAACGTTTCGTTGATGTTTAATTAGCTTCCTCAGGTGCTCCTATAATTGTTGGCGACATTTTCCCCTAAAGGGAGCAGAATCTCATGAGATTCTGAACCCTGTGAGGTACATGAATCCCACCATGTGAATTCTACTTAACAAGGAACAGAATCTCATGAGATTTTGAACCCTGTGAGGTACATGAATCTCACCATGTGAATTCTACTTAACAAGGAACAGAATCTCATGAGATTTTAAACCCTGTGAGGTACATGAATCTCACAGTGTGAATTCCACTCAACAAGGAATATAATCTCATGAGAGGTACATGAATCCCACCGTGTGAATTCCACTTCAGCCTCTCCATGGAGCACTAAACAAACAAGCACACCCAGCCAGCACTGCACTAAGATGACCCCATGACCAGCCCCTCCAGTGTCTTCTACCAAATCAGAACTGCCCCTCAACAAGTCTCAATAACACACTCTGCCCCCACCCACCTCACAGTGAACTAATCCCACAGAAGCAGCCTTCACATCGTGCGGGCGATTAGTGCTTAAGTAGATCATAACATAATCCCTTTGTTAATCTCTGCCGTAGGGTTTATTTCAATTACAGCGAGTGTTAAGGTATGAGGAAAGAAAGAATGTAAAGTGGAGGAGTGGTTGTTGTTTACTTGCTAGCAGGTCGCCAATTTCTACTATGGGAGGTAGATCCCCTGGTATTAGAGGGAAACTGTATTCGATGACAGAAAGTCAAAGTTACTGCCCAAGGCCTTGGCCTTACTCAGTAACTTTGACGTTCTCTGTCCGGAAACTTGGTTTCCCTTTTCCTATTAACCTTCAAATGTTGTTTGATAATGATAAATAGCATTCCTATATACCCATTTCCGAAACCTCTATAGTTACATACCGCTGCTTGGGGTGCAGTAATCATAAGTTATGTAGCGAGGCTGACGTTTTCGTCCCAGGCTGACGTTTTCGTCCCAGGCTGACGTTTTCGTCCCGGGCTGACGTTTTCGTCCCGGGAAACCAAGTACTGGTGATCAAAAGTCAAAGTTACTCTGTAAGGCTTGGAAAAATTACTGCCCGCGGGCAAGGCCTTGGGCAGTTTTTTCTCCGAGCCTTACCACGTAACTTTGAACTTTTGGTCACCGGAACATAGTTTCCCTCTATTCCTTGCTTACCCGCCATCAAACGTGAAGCCAGATCCAATCTTAACGAGTAACTTGACACTCTTTGTTATCTCCCTACTGTGCTTTTCATACACATTTTGTAAGAGACGATCTGATTGGTCTAAAAGTCAACCCTGAGTAGTAAACGTCAGCCTTGGGTAGTAAATGTAACGTGGTGTAACCATAGAGTGTTCGGCTATAAGTATGTAGGATAAATCATACGCACATATATAAAATCACTCGTATCAGTGACTTCCCTAGTAGTAGATATCTCGTTTCATTAAGATATCATCCAAATTACTGCGCATTATCAAATATTAGCTCAAATATGCAAATAGTGGGAGGTGGGCGTTGTTTGCGCTAAAATTCAGTACAAAAGGTCAGCTGATATCCAGGTTAGTCATCAACAAAATCAATCCGGAAGCAGTGCAAAGGTCGGAACATAGATTTGTCACAGACCTTTTTTCTTTTTTTGTTTTGACTAGCGGATTTCTGAGAACAAAGCTTAAAAATCGGTTGCTTGTGGCCGACAAAATCATATCAAAAAATGCATGTGGTCAATCTTTCATAGAAACTAGGATCAAATGGTAGGCTCACCATTGATTAAGGAGAGTGTCATATCAGATAAAAGGCTGAGGTTGTGTTCAGTCTATGGACCATTCTCTGTAACACAATTGCTCCCAGTCAAATTTTTGCCTAGGATCCTTGGAAACATATCAAGCACCAATAGATCAGTGAGGTAATTCAGTCTTCAGTGATTGGTCATGCTCAGTTGGGCACCCCTCTAAGACCTTGAGACACTGGCTCCCTGCTCCTCTCCCAACGTCACAGTGTTAGCATGCAGACGGTGAAGGGCTATTTTTTTGCAGCAAGCTCAAAGTCTAAACGACCACTCTTATGCCGCGGACACACCAAGCGAGTAACGGCAGCGATCTCTAGAATCGCCAACAGAAAGTTGCATGTATGTGAGATATTATTTCATATTGATATCTTCCACCGATAATTCAGCGTCCCTGGAGCAATAATCAGGTGAAATAAGGACTAATAGTTCACATACACGCGCCATTTCGTGTCGGCGATTACGGAAATCGCCGCCTTACTCGCTTGGTGTCTCCAGCATTATGTTGGGTACACACTAAAGCTGGAGACACACCAAGCGAGAAATGAAGCGATTTCCGGAATCGCCAACACAAAATGGCGTGTATGCAGGTTATCCTCTCATATTTCACCTGATTATTGCTTCCGAGATGCTAAATTATCGGTGGGAGATATTACTATGAAATAATATCTCACATAAATGCTATTTCGTATTGGCGATTCCAGAGATCGCCACTTTGACTCGCTTGGTGTGTCCCCGGCATAAAGCCGGAGACACACCGAGCGAGTATTGCAGCGATTTCCGCAATTGCCACCGCGAAATGACCTATATATGAGCTTTTTTTCATATTTCACCTGATTATTGTTTCTGAAACCCTAAACTATCGGTGGGAGATAAGACTATCAAATAATATCGCACACACATGCCATTTTGTGTTGGCGATTCCAGAGATCGCCGCCTTGACTCGCTTGGTGTGTCCCCGGCATAAGCGAGTAACGGCAGCGATCTCCAGAATCGCCAACTGAAAGTTGCATGTATGTGATGCCCGGGACACACCAGGCGAGTTAAGGCAGCGATCTCGAGAATCGCCAATATAAATTAGCATGTATGTGAGATATTATTTCATAGGGATATTTCCTGCCCATGATTTAACATCTCTTAAGCAATTATCAGGTAAATTATGATATGATAGCTCACTTATAGGCCATTTTGTGTTGGCGATTCTGGAAATCTCTGCGTTTCTCGCTTGGTGTGTCTCCGGCTTTAGATATTATTTCATAGTGACATCTCCCACCGATAATTCAGCGTCTCTGAAGCAATAGCTCACATACACGCGCCATTTTGTGTCGGCCATTCCGGAAATCGCCTCTTTTCTCGCTCAGTGTGTCTCCAGCATCACCTTAATACCGGGGACACACCAAGCGAGTAAAGCAGCGATCTCCGGAATCGCCAACACAAATTGGCATGTATGTGAGATATTATTTCACAGGAATATCTCCTGCCTATAATTTAGCAACAATGATTAGGTGAAATATGAAATAATAGCATCATTTTGTGTAGGCGATTCCAGAAATCGCCGCTTTTCTCGCTAGGTTTGTCTCCGGCTTAACCTTTGGGCAGGGTACATGAGTGTGTCGCCCACGCTCAATGATAAGTGCACAGAATACCTTGGCTATGCCTCTATTGTGGGTTGTTAGGGGCAAGCATCGACCCCAGCTTTAGAGTATAACCGGTACTATTTCTACCCCCAAAGAAATGTCAGCCCAGTGTTTACCCCGACCTGTCCCATGTATTACTACGCGCCCATAGAGACAACGAGGTGGCGGAAGTGCAAAGGTATACCCCTGGGAGTTCTCCGGTCTTATATAAGTACGTCAATACTGAAAGTAGTCCCAGAACAAACGGGTTCGTGGTCAAGTATATCCGGCAAATAGCACCACTAATGAAGTGCATTATATATACGTCCGCCAAAGTCAACTGTATGATTGCAAGATCAGAGGTATTGATTGTTATGGTAGTCAGAACCATGCAGTCAAAATCTTCCCGATTTCAATGTTATGGCTATTCCTTTTTGGATGAGTTTTTCGTCTCAGGCTGAGGTTTTCGTCACGGGCTGACCACATGATCTTTATTGCCATATATCGTGAGATATGACAAAAAACGGACACACCAGCTAAGACCAAATATCGGAAATAACCCTGAAAACTATTATAAATTTATGCAAATGGTTGAAAGAACAGACATGCTTTCTAGGTGAGGCTTTGGAAACATTACTGCCCTCAGCCAAGACCTTGGGCAGTAATTTTTCGAAGTCTTACCTCATAACTTTGACTTTCGTTCACTGGAACATAGTTTCCCTCTATTACAATATACCATTGCAGCATTTAATTATAGATATTTTATGCATGTGGTAATAAAGGAAGCAGGATCAAATGTAAACGCCTCAACGACTTGCAGTATCACCGATTATCGGGACCGATAATTTTTCGGGGAGCACCACCGACCGATGCTTTTTCCCGATGTTTAATCAGTGCATTTTCTGTCGGTAAGCGTAAACTGGACGATAAAGCCCGTTTCCATTGGCCAACGAAAACGGCGGAGATATTTCTTAGTTCTCTTAAAATCCCATTTCCATTGGCCGCCACCAATCCACAGTCAGGAACCACCACGACCTTTAGCACTGCTGCGCCACAATGGAAATGGGCTTTTAGGAAAACTCATAAAATCTACACCGTTTTCGTCGGCCAATGGAAACAAGCCTTAAGTCGGACGAGCTGGATTATTGCGAACGAGGCAGCCATGACAAATAACTGTTGGAGATCAACCATCCGGGGGAGATCAACCATCCGGGGTTAAAGACCCCATTGAAAATGTATAGGGACTCAGTAAACCACAACCCATTATATAAAGCCTGTCAGATACCATAACTGTGGTACATGGATTCAAATCTGTGGTATACGGCCTCAAAGCCATGGTATATGGGAAGAATAGTCCCTTTGTGTTATAGAGCAAAGAAATATTCACTATTGTTATACCCTTTAATATGGCAAATACTGGGTTTAATAAAGATAGATAATAAATGCAACAAAAGATGGTTATGTGGAAAAGCGGCTCTGTAAACCGCTCGAGGTTGATGTCGTAATACATTCGCTAACGCTCGGGTATTACTATGCGTCAACTCTCTCGTGGTTTACGGCCGCCTGCCCACAAAACCTCGTTTATTGTCTATGTATTTACTGATGTAAATTGTGGGGTAGGCCTCATAACAAATACCAGTATTACCAGCTGACCTATCTATGTTATCACCTATCTGTACCTATATCACACACCTGGTCACGCCTTACAAGATAAGTGTGTCCTGCCAGAGATACAAGCCAATCTTGTAGCACGACTGTCGATGATAACATGTAAGATTCCTGAAAATCCATGTAAACTGGACTCTCTGCCGCACTTAACACACACATAAATACTGTAGACAGTACACAGAAGCCCAACCCCCACTCCCCTAGTCAGTACACTATGATGTGTGGCTAAAATAAGACTGGCCCCAGTCCCTTTATCCCTCCTCTCCTCGATACAGGGACTGGTCAAATCGGTAATGGTGTCTGATTTCTGGCGCTGGTTAGTGCCCCGCTCCAGCACTCTCCATTCAGAGTTCCTTGCTACTGGTTAGGATACCTGCTTGGAGATGTTCTAGGTTTACCTCTGTCTTCAGTCCCTGTACCCCTCCACCTACTCCTCCACAGGCGGGATTTATTGTTCTGATAACATAGCACCCAGGGAACTGGAGGAGGGGGAGGGGGAGGTGTAGGAGGAGGTGTAGGGTTACAAGGAGTGATAGGGGTTGCAATCTACAGGAGGTTTCGTTCTTAATGGGAAGTCTTTGATTCTTGGACCAGTCACACTGCAACATACTTTATCGTAATTTTGTTTAATCATGAATGTCCATAATCAAAGACTTGAGCAAGTATAAGCTAGAATAAGCTCCTGATCAACATAACTATTCTTAACATTCGTAAACTATTTCCTTGTAAGTATATCTCTGTAGTATAAAGCAGAGGTATGCTAGAAGACAGAGGTCACCGTGTATTAATTTCTGTTCATTGTTATCCTTGTCGCTTATCAGTTTATGGCTATCATTATCATTGTTTTGGCCCAGATAAAAAAAAGAGTAAAACGTCGTAGACTATAGAAGGTGTGATAAACCACAAAAAAAGACATAGTTTGTTAGACCGTGCTTGCACGCACTAAATACATCATCTAGAGGTTAGAGGGCTCCATATAGACTTTCAGGGTACTGCATACAAACTATCCCTTCGCTATTCACTGTGATATTGAGAACAGAGCAGGGAGCCAGTGTCACAGTGTCTTAGAGGCATGCCCAGCTGACCATGACCAATCAATACTTGCTTGGTGTGTCAAGCCGGAGACACACCAAGCGAGACATGCAGTGATTTCCGGAATCGCCAATGCAAAATAGCCTATATGTGAGCTTTTATATCATATTTCATCTGATTATTGCCTGTGATACGCTAAATAATCAGTGAGAGATATTCCTATGAAATAATATCTCACATACATCCCATTTTGTATTGGCGATTCTATAAATCGCTGCCTTGACTCGCTTGGTGTGTCTCCAGCATAAAGCCGGAGACACACCAAGCGAGTGAAGGCAGCGATTTCCGTAATCGCCAACACAAAATGGTCTATATGTGAGCTATTATTTCATATCCCACCCCATTATTGCTTCCAAGATGCTAAATTATAGGCAGGAGATATAAAATAATATCTCACATACACGCTAATTTGTGTTGGCGATTCTAGAAATCGCCGCCTTGACTCGCTTGGTGTGTCCCCGGTATCAGGAGAGTCTACACGAAGAAACGCGTTCGGGGTCTTGGAGGGAGCTGCCAAATCTTCTTACAGGCTTACGAAGTTCAGCTGTAGAAAGCCTCTTAGACCACATATACTACACCGGTGTCACAGGTGCAGTCTACCACGGACCACCACATCAAAGGCATCTGTTATGTTCATCCGGGCATGGTCCATGTAAGACAGGGAGCTGTTTCAAAAGCCGGGGGGAGTAAACGGGAATGGACACCGCCAAAGCGAGAGCAATCAACGGCATTAAAAGCGAGAGTTCTAAGGTCTCGTTTCAGAACTGGCGTCGCTGTTGAGATCCCAGTGCCGTTATCTATGCCACCATAACAAACAAAACATTTAATAAATCACTATATATTGAATGATTTAATAATTCCAAATTATTCCTCGTATTTTTCCCCACATTTCAGTTTTTATTTGACGCTTCCATATGAATTCTTATCAGAGTTACAGAGCCTAACTATTGAAACGGGTACTACCACTGTTGGTGCCGCTTTAGTCCAAAGTGCCGCTCGCTGTTAGCGAGGTACTGCTATTTGGTTTGTGAGAGCAACTACGAGAGTTTTTTTCAACTAATGAAACAGCTCCCAGATTTGTAACGTTTGAGGATAGGTTGGATGTGGTTTACTTTCCATGCTTCATTGGGTATTAAAACACTGCTAGATTGCTACTAAGTCTGGGAGACATACCAAGCGAGAAACGCAGAGATCTCCGGAATCACCAACAAGAATTGGCGATGTCTGTGAGATATTATTTCATATTCTACCTGATTATCGCCTCTGAGATGCTAAATTATCCATTGGAGATATAATCACACCACACAGACATGGTATGAGAAGGACTGGCCTTTGATATAGCAGTAAATCTACCACTGCTGGGGGTGAAGGAGAAAGGTGGCTGTACACCACACCACATAGACATGGTATGAGAAGGGCTGGCCTTTTATACAGCAGTAAGTCTACCACTGCTGAGGATGAAGGAGAAAGGTGGCTGCACACTACACCACATAGACATGTTATGAGAAGGAATGGCCTTTGGTATTGTAGTAAGTCTACCACTGATTTGGATTGGCCACCAGTTCTGTCTCCGACTTAGAGGTTGGTCTGGTCTGATCACTTTTAAGCTAGACTTTTGGGACATTGTGGAATATAAACTCTACAAAGCATTATTGACATAACTAATTAATAACAAAGTCTTACTTCATGGTCTTCTTAGTAAAGTACATAAAAAAGACAAAAGATCTGCTACTCTGGTGGCCAGAGTACCACTGATTGGGATCAAGGAGAAAGGTGGCTACAGTGGGATTCGAACCCACAACCATGGGAATCATAGTCCAGTGCTTTAACCACTGAGACAGCTCCCTACCCTTCAGGGTCATCCTATTAAGCTTAGTGTTCTCTGATTAAAATACTGGTAACATTATTGCAGCAGATGGCTTTGGTCATTTCCTGCAGTTCTGTAAACGTTAAGCGGGTAATAGATAAGATAAAGGTCCACCAGCTTCACCCAACACACCTGTATCAATATTCCACCTGTGATAGACAGGTGGCTCTCAGATATACCCATGTGCATCTGACTCCAGTTGTCTGGTGATTCTACATTTCTTTCTCCCTCATTTTTGAGCATGCTTGCATCTAAATACATTGCCTAAAGGTTAGAGTGGTCACATATAGACTTCCAGTGTGCTTCCAGAAAACCATCCCTTCACTCTCTGCATGCTATTCACTGTGATAGTGTGAAAGGAGCAGATGCCAGTGTCACAGGGTCTTAAAGGTTGATTAATCACTAAAGACTGAAGTACCTCAAGACCCACTGGTGCTTGATGTGTTTGGATCCTAGACTCAGGCAGTTGCAGAAATGGCAAGTTAACTGGGTGCAAGTTGGTTACAAAAAACTATCCTTAGACTGAATGTAATCCAAACCTTTTAATTGTTACTCATATATAATAATTGCACGCTCATTCATCAATGATGAACAAACCTTTTGCTCCTAGTCTGGAAGCACGCTGGAAGTATATATGTGACCACTCTAACCTTTAGGCAATGTATTTAGAACGTGCAAGCACGCTCTAACAACCTACAGGGAGTGTGTAATTCACCGGTGGAGATTACTGCTTGTCATAATCTCCGGTCTACACAGAGTGGAGATAAACGGGGGAAACGGATTAATATCTATCATAATCCTCACAATATCTCTGGTCCAAGTGGGTTACAAAAAATCATCCATAGACTGAATGTAACCCAAACATTTTATTGTTATTCATTTATAATCGCACGCTCATTCATCAATGATGAGAATAACATATGTTCCTCGTCTATTGAGGCTTCGTATTACAAACTGACAGGCTCAGAAATGGCAAGTTGAATTGGTGCATGTGAGTTACCCATAGACTGAATGTTACCCGAACCTTTAGCCTTGCTCATTTCCTTTTTGTGAGCGGTAGAATGGTGATTCTTCTTAGACAATTGAGTTCGATATGTAGTTTTTATAATCTAGATCTTACTCCTGACGCCAAATAACACACCCGCCTGTAAGTGCAGGTATCAATAGATTCTGAGAATCGAGAACAGTAGAAGTCCCCTCATTTCCTGGCGGATGATGGTGCAGCTACCAATCACTCTGTGCCCTATAGTAAGATGTCTGCCACCACTGTATCCTGATGCTGAAGACATATTGCATATTTATTTGTGTGGTGTCGGGAAGAAATCGTTGGGTCTAGGTTAACCGAATCGATGAATGTGAAAATGCATAGGGAGACCGACTTGCTGCTGAGAGAAGCATAAACAAGAGGTCAACTAGAGGTGAAAATCAGTTATACTGTTCGGATGTGATATTTAGGCAAATTACTGAGGCATATTTATAATTTGATTCCAATTATCTGAATTATGTCGAAATCTTGTGCGAGTGATGTCACAATATAGACACTTATCCTACCCCTAATAAAAATCGCCATTGGTTTAACATTTGATTTGTTTATGTCACGGGTGTAATATAAAGTGTTGTTTATGTCACTACTTTGTTAAAAAATCATGGAAAATCATGGTTAGGATAAAATCCAGACATCACAAGTTTGAGTTTAAGTTTATTTATGTCACTCATTATGTTGGCTCTTTAATCTCACTTGTCTTTGACTCGTGAGCCGACAAAATGTGTGACATAAATAAACTCAAACTCAAACTCGTGACGTCTCTTGATATCATTTAACACTTATGGATGACCTTATGGAAGCCTAATACTACCTTAACGAACAGATCTAAATGTTATCAAACGATAACCCTTGTATGAGGTACAGAAAAGGGTTTCATGTACGATCCTAGATTATTAAACAGGCCCCTGGATCCTGATATCACAAAACACTAAAAGAATTACTCAAAATATGTTCCTAGGGGAACATGGCCACATAGCAAAACCCTGCATCAGATAAGCTTCTATAGTCTTTAACTGTATCTACATGGACATTTGCAGATGTGTAAAGGGGACATTGATAGTACACACACGAAAAAGGTTGCTGTAGGACATTGAGAAGACAAATAGTGATTCTCTTTGCTGCTCTATGTATAGAAAGGTCCAAAATATGTATAGTACTAAAGTCATGGTAATACTTTAAAGAACACAGAACCAAGTAATGATTTTCAGCTCTTAGAATTATAGGGGTTCAGGCATTTTGACGGGAGGTCTCTTAAACAGCTGTTGTCATGGTAATCCGACCACTTGGCAGAGCGACAACAAGTGGAAATATTAACTAGAAGGATGGATCTACAAGATTAAACAATAAAATAAATGTTTCCAGGGGGGCCTGCCAACTCCTTAGATAAGCTCCTTTTCCAGATTGGCCCAAGGACTATTGATCTAAACAAGACTTGAAGAGAAGCTAACAGATTGATTTGGCATGGATTATGCAACAAGGCAAACCGTCGACAGATTTTCTCAGAAACTTACAAAATCAAAATGCCTTGATTTCCTCGCAAATCCTCAGGATTCTAAGATGAAAATTAAAACTGTGTGTATAGTAGAAACGGTTTATACAGCACACCCTCCCTTCTTTGATGTCTATCAGTGTGATCGCAACTGAAGTAAAGGTAGTCTGCTTAAGTGGAATTCACAAAATGGGATTCATGTACCTCACAGTGTTCAAAATCTCATGAGGTTCTGTTCCTTGTTAATTTGAATTCACACGGTGGGATTCATGTACCTCACAGGGTTCAAAATCTCATAAGGTTCTGTTCCTTGTTAGGGGTAAATTGCAGGGGGGGGGGGGGGGACATGTCTCAGGGAAATGGAATCCTACAATACAGACAAAGGGATTGTGGTTGAGTACAGAATCTCAGCAGGATTTTTGTCATAAAACACCCTTTGACGAACATGAATCCCATCGTGTGAATCCCACTTAAAGTGGAGTTCAAACGATTGGATTCATGTACCTCACAGGGTTCAAAATATCATGAAATTCTAGTCCTTTTAGGGGTAAAACTATCCAACAATTGCAGGAGAAAAAACATGTCTCAGGGAAATGGAACCGTACAATACAGACAAAGAGATAGACTTGCTCAAGTCTTTGATTATGAACATCCATCAACACAATCAGAAAAAAGTTCATTATAATATGTATATTTCTCTGACTGGCCCATGAATCAAAGACTTGTCCACTCTGACCAGAATCTCCTGTTTATGACCCCAAGCCGCCCCCTGTAACCCTACACTTCCTCCTACCCCTCCTCATCCCCTCCTCCAGTTCTCTGGCTGCCTGTGTTGTCATAGCGATAAATTTCGTCTGCTCCTGATTGAGATCAAAGAGAGCGACTGGGAGCCCATGGGAAAAATAATTCTACTTCTTAGACCCTACAACCACATTCTATGTTGGTATTACAATTATATGGGCCAGGTCATCATGGGTATCAATCTCCCAGCAGATATCCCGACTGGCACTTCTGCTTGGAGAGTGCTACACGGCCGTTTACGGATTCTACCAGTCCCTGTATCAAGCGGGTGGAGGGGTAGGGGCGGTGCGGTGGCGGTAGGATACAGGGACTGAGGCCAGTCTTACAAAGAGATTGTGTTCGAGTACAGAATCTATCAGGGTCTATCGTTGTGATCGGGAACGGATTAAGGGAGGTTTGCTAAGCGCTTACCTTGATAGATATTCCTGCCTCCTTTTTGGTATGTTCCTCAGGGAGGTTGTTTCCAAAAAGGTCCGCCTGGAACTGAATGAAGACAAGACATTTCATTCAATGTAAATTGTACAGAAAATTACAAATTATCTACTAATTCTGTAGATTATGTCTCATGGATGATAACAATGTTGACTGATAATGTGCAGAAGCCACAAAGGCCCTTTCCAATAGACTACTCTGTGTTATTACATTATTATATACCTATGTCCGAATGTCTATGAAATACTGCCCGCTGCTAGGGGTGCAGTAATAATAATGTTCGTGCCCGCGGTGACAGCGACTTTGAATGTCATTAAAATGGCGTTTTTTCGCCAATTAAAGGTATATGATAATAAGCAAACGTCCTCACTGTAGACAAAATGGTTCTCGTTCTCGGTCAGTCTCCGTTTTCATACTGCCTTCCGCCTATGGCGTCAGGCAGTATGAAATCGACGACTGACCTCGAACAGGAACCGTTTCGTCCACAGTAAGCACATTTCCTAATATTACTATATACCTGTGAGCGAATGTCTATGAAATACTGCCCGCTGCTAGGGGTGTAGTATAAATAATGTTTGCGCCCGCCATGACAGCAGGCCGTAGTGAATGGCAGAGGTTTTGTACAGTTAATAAAACGGCGTTTTAAACGAGTAGGAGGTATATAGTAATAAAAAACAAAGTGACTGAGCCCGTACATTGTCCGTTCTCGGTCATTTGATGAGAAAATACGGCCGTCCCGCCTGCGGCGTCGGGCCATACGTTTTTGAGCAAATAACCTTGAACGGCCACCTGTAAGAGCTCAGTAACCACGTTTTATCGTAGAACTGTCATACCATTAGTTACTATCAACCTGATACGAAGTTGCCACTAAAAACGTATAGTGACTCGTTATCGTTTATTACCCACCTAATGTAAAGTCTTTAGACTGAATATTTATATAAAACTGGATCGAGAATCATATAAATACACAATACTCCACGAGTTTGGATGGGCTGCAATCGTCATCGAGGCGAAGCCGAGTGACGATTACGGCGCACATGACATCATCTCAAATTCAGTCGGCCATTACTGTGGCATAGTATTGTCACTTTACCAGGGAGATCATTGAGTAGTTTTTTCTAATGTTATTTCTATGGCTACACTCGTACCAGGGGTTAGATAAATACGCAATATTGACTGGTTTCAAATACAAGCGGTTGTATGCTCTGAGGAGTTGAAGTACATAGTAATGGAGCCTACTGAAAACAGGGTGTCACCCTATAGAGCCTCCAGAGGTTACTAAACTCCCGATTATCGCCCCGGGTAAAGCAAAGTTCTGCTCCCGATAGACTTGGCACACTACGATAAAATGAATCACAGTTTGCTGATTTATAATTGGAGAAACTGAATATAATTTCGGATTCCCATGTAGAAATAGCTGAAATTTCCATTTCTGACATCAGAATTTCAATTTGAGGATGTCTGAAAACCGTTAAACTGCATTAATTCTGGGTTACGAGTAAGGGGTCTATCACCAAACTACGTCGGTAACCAGCGAAACCCGGAACTTGGTCAACAGACTGAATTACGCGATACCTCAATAGGTTCTATGTAGACACTCCTAAATAATATCCTCTACACAATATCCAAGCGCCTGCGCGGATATTGTGTAGAGTCCACTCGAGGAGCATACAACGGCTTTCATCTGAAACCAGTCTTTATTGTATCTATCATCCACCTGCACCAATATTAGTTCAATTCAGTCACGCACTAATTTTCAGTACGCACTATTTTTCTGTACGCACTATTTTTCTGTATGTTCGCTTTATCGGAACCCGGACCATACAACATTTTTGCATACAATTAAGATTATTTCTAAAGTCATATAATATTTTCCATGCTACATACCCGAATGTTGATGAATTGGCAATCATAATATTAATCAAGTCTTTTCCAAAAATAAAAAAGGTTTAGGTTAAAATAACTGGCTCTGCTATGCGTTCATATTTGGTAGAATTCGTTCTGGACTAACAAAACCTCTTGAGAACCCCTAAATGACCCTTACTTTACTTATATGGGCGTCGAGCCAGCGGGTAAATATATACTATCTTAACGATATTAACCTCGCCAACTATTGCAGAAATGCCATAATCGCCTCCCTTAGCGTTCAAGTAGTGAAGGATTGTGGTATAATGTGAGGTTAATTGCCATGCAACCGTTCACGATAGTTTTGAGCATTTTTTTTCTGAAATAATTTGAGATATTGTGATAATTATGCCGACTTACCCCAAGTGCACGAGCCAGGCATCTGTGAAATGGAAGAATTGAACATCTATTATACCATCTATTATTCAAAAATAATAATGATAATGATAATGATAATGACAATAATAATAATAATAATAATAATAGTGATAATAATAATAATGATAATGATAATGACAATAATAATAATAATGATAATAATAATAATGATGATGATGATGATAATAATAATAATGATGATAATAATGGTAATAATGGTAATAATAATAATAATAATAATAATAATAATAACAATAATAATAATGATAATGATAATAATAATAATATAAAAAAAAATTTAGAAATAAAATTTATAATACCATATGTTTTAGAATAATTACTAATCATTCATTGATTAGTAACATATTTCATCATTAGTTATCTTTAATTGAAATGTAGGTAGATTCTAGATTACACTTTCACACCATGGTACACTCTTACTGAATGGATATGAGGCTCTCAGTTTGCAATACAAAGCCTCAATAGACGAGCAACAAATGGTATGTTCATCATTGATGAATGAGCGTGTAATTATTATAAATGAATAACAATAAAATGTTTGGGTAACATTCGGTCTATGGTTAGTGTTCCGTAACCCACTCGCACCCAGTCAAATTGCCATTTCTGCAACTGCCTGTCTAGGATCCAAACCTATCAAGCACCAGTGGGTCTGTGAGGTATTTCGTTTTCTAGTGATTGGTCATGGTCAGCTGGGCATGCCTCTGCGACCCTGATACACTGGCACCCTGCTCCTTTCCCACTATCACAGTGAATAGCACGCAGATAGTGAAGGGCTAGTTTTAGAGCTGCATGCACGATCTATATACATCATCTAGAAGTTAGAGCGGCCCATATAGCCTTTCAGGGTACTGCATACAAACTATCCCTTGACTATCTGTGCGCTATTCATTGTGATAGCGTAACAGGTGCAGGGTGCCAGTGTCTCAGTGTCTTAGAGGCGTGCCCAGTTGACCATAACCAATCTCTCATGACCAAAATACCTAAAGATTCACTGGTGTTTCATGTGTTTGGATCCTAGACTCAGGTAGATGCAGAAATGGCAAGTTAACTGGGTGCAAGTTGGTTACGAAAAACTATCCTTAGACTGAATGTAATCCAAACCTTTTAATTGTTACTCATATATAATAATTGCATGCTCATTCATCAATGATGAACAAACTTTTTGCTCCTAGTCTGGAAGCACGCTAGAAGTATATATGTGACCACTCTAACCTTTAGGCAATGTATCTAGATCGTGCAAGCACGCTCTAACAACCTACAGGGAGTGTTTAATTCATCGGTGGAGATTACTGCTTGTCATAATCTCCGGTCTACACAGAGTGGAGATAAACGGGGGAAACTGATTAATATCTATCATAATCCTCACAATATCTCTGTTACTCCACTGCCGTGTGACTGCCTCATCCAACAAAATGCGTGGCATAAATAAACTCAGACTCAAACTCGTGACGTCTCTTTATATTCTCGAGTCTTTACTATTATGTTATTACCCATCGAATACGGAGTCTCCATATTAAGCCTATGGAGCTTACAGATCGCTACTGAGTAGAATACGGACCTCCGGAATCTCCTAGGAGAATACGCCCTTTTCGGCCACCTGACGGGCATCATGGGAACTAATTTATCCTTGTAGTTGACACTACGTAATACTCCTCGCTATCGCTCGGAGTTTAACTTCACGTCAACTACGCGGAGAATACGGTCACTCAGATCGAAATCATGGTATTACTGTGTATTTATTACCCACCCATTATGGATTTTCCATAGATATAGAACGCTCAGAATTCGCTACCAGGAGATTCCGGAAAAAAGTGCTTATAGAATATGAGGTTAATCAATCTGGATGACAATATTCTGGAAAGTTTTTTTGATATTAATTAATCATATGTAATGATATCAATCTCATTTATCATCATAAATGAGATTGTTGAACATGCTTGATACATAGAGTAAAGGTGGACTATTTAGAAGTACCGCGGAAGTCTACACCAAATTACCGCAATGCTTGACTGTGCTGTGGCCTTATGTGTAGTAATCCTATTAGCCTTTGTCATACATGGTTCATTCTTGTGTTTTATATACGAGTGGTCAACTCCTTATAGTTCACGACGTAATATCCTCGCTGTCGCCCGGATATTACTATGCATCAACAACTCGGGGATGACGGCCACTCATACACAAAGCCAGTCATTATTGTACATATAGACAATAAATGATGGTTTTGTGGATAGGCGGCCGTAAACCACGAGTGGTGACGCGTAGTAATACACGAGCACTGGCGAGTATATTACGACGCCAACCAGGAGTGGTTTACAGAACCCAAGAATTGCCATATTAAAGAATATAACAAAAGGGACTATTTCTTTGCTCTATAGCACAAAGGGACTATTTTCCCGTATACCACAGCTGTGAGGCTGTATTCCACAGATTTGAATCCATATACTAAAGTTATGGTATCTGACATGTTTTTGAGCGCTGGAAATCACGCTCATATACGTCATCTAGAGTTTAGAAAACTCACACAGGGTTTCAGCTTACTGTAAAGAATCTAACACTTCACTATCAATGTTCCAACTGTAAAGGACTGGTTAGATGAGCAGGGGTCCAGTATCAAGTCTTACCATAACCCCTGCCCACTACTGACTTGGATCCTTTTAATAGAACTTTCATGGCTGAGTGACCTTGTGATGGTGTGTGCGCTGCCTTGTAGCCAATCAACAGAAATCACATATTTATAATGTATAAAATACCCAAGATGAAAACCAGGATTCTATAAATGGTTCAAAATCACAGAAAAGGATAATTATGGTATTTTGAGTGTGATAAGTGTACAAAAAACAATCAGTACTTCAGTGCAAAACCTCTCAAAACGCCAGCTCAAGCCAGACAAACAGTAGTGCATCAAGCGCTAAGGGGCTATCAGAGAGAGAACTGAGTGGCATAGTTGACCTATTAGCCAGAGAAATAGGGCAGTTGACCAAGACCCTCAATGAAAAATTCAGTCACAACTGTGACGAGTCAGGGTGATGAGTTGAATGGGATACTTAGATCCATATATGACTTGATTAAGAAACATTTTCAATGTATTAAGATACACCTATTTTGATTTGATAATCAGTTGCCATCTGTTGGCACATGTAGATTTCTGCTTGAGTACAACTATCAAATCCATTCTCTGAGTTTATTGAAACATTCTTACTTTTATTTAATGAAATGATTTAGGTATACCCCGCTCTTCCATTATAAATGGAAACAATATTTGCTCCTAGTATATAGTAGGCGATGGTTAAATGTATCCCCATACATTTTCAATGGGGTCTTTGTATACGATGGATGATAAATGTTTTTCACCTCTGCATTGACAAATTATCAATTGATATAGAAGTTTGTTTACATTTAAATTGACATTTAGTGACATCGTAAGATGTTACTTCATCACTGTGTGTATAAATGAGAGCCTCTACACAAACACAAACACACACAAACACACACACACACACGTCGTTTGATTTCTCCGCTCCCATGTTTTAGTGTAATTACAACTGTCGGCCAGCACACCAAACCCATGTTGACATGTAACATTTACACTAGCACTCCCACCACCAACCTAGTATTTATCTACAAATTACCCCAGCCGGTTCACACCCCAATAACAATCACCACAATGTAATTAAAATTCCCCTGCGAGATCCTGAGACACCGGGACTGTGGTGTGCATGTCGGGAATGGCAGTGGGGGCTTAAATAGATAATTCTCAGATAATATAAGCGTGTATGTCCATAAAGGCCTGGTCTGGTGTGTTAATATTTACTGGGCAGTTTATACCGCGGTTGAGAAGTGTAATCCTCACTGGAGTAAAGTATACACGCTTGCCTCCCTCCTCCCCTTACTAGCACTAAGTCTCAAGTACCTAATAAGGTAGGAGGCTCAGAACTGGTCCCTGAGCTCCTGTGTATTGTAAGCGTGCAGTACTGATCTGTACGGCACCCTTTGTATGGGAATATAGGGCCTACATGTATATACATATACATTCATATGGTGGATTCCAGATATAATATATACTATGATAAAACTACCTCAGTATGACTGTATGAAAGTACTTACCCTAGTTCCTCCCAAGAGAGGAATCCCCTCTTTTTGGGGTGTTTGAGGTGCATCGACATGTTGGTTGTTTACATCTTATTACTCCGTGGTGGTCGTTTTGTACCACTCCTGTGGTAAGTTCCTGTGATCACTGCTGGCCTCTTACCGCCATGCCTCTGCACGCTCCGACCGCTGGCTGTTCCCACCACTGCGCGCCCTCCCCCCGCTGATCCACACCTCCCTCCATTCTCCTCTTACACCAAAACACATCTACACACGTCCATAACAAAACCAACCAACGGTTTGGTCCTAAATCCAGAGAATAAGGCTTCACATGTGTTTGAATCTGGTGCATATTCACAGGAACAATCAGAAATAAAAGGCCGTCCACTTTTATCATTGAGTGGTAATCCTTTTTCAGCGGGGGTAGTGGTGGTTGTCGGAACAGCCGTCACCATGGACGCCCAAATGTCGTCTGCTCAGGTTCAGGTCCCGATTTTCGCGCGTTTGATGAATCACGGACTTGGATGACAACAAGTCTGTGATCTGTGAACTCGTGCGACCTTTTTATTGAAAGAAGAGAAGAGAAACAAGAGGCCGGAGACTACCATTAAGGTTTATCAAGAGACGTCACGAGTTTGGGGCTGAGTTTATTTATGCCACGCATTTTGTTGGCTCCATAATTTCACGAGTCGAAGACGAGTCACACTACGGAGCCAACAAAATGAGTGGCATAAATAAGTTCAAACTCAAACGAGTGGCGTCTAGATTTTATCCTACCCCTTTTCCATATTTTTTCAGTACCAGAAAGTAGTGACATAAACAACACTTTATGTCACACCCATGACATAAACAAATCCCATGTTAAGCCTATGGCGTTTTTTTATTAGGGGTAGGATAAAACATGTTTCGCCTGTATCATATACCTATAAACATCGATAAATAACTAAGTATCTAACCAGAACTTGACAATAGCCGGAAGTGTCACTCTGCTATTCACTACGCGCATGCTCAAATTCCAATCGCCGAGCAGATTTTTTGCACAATAGGCCCTATTGAGGTATCCCGTAATTCAGTGTGTTTACAAGTTCCGGTGTTCACTGGTTGCCGACGTTGAATGGTGATGGACTCTTGAACCGTAACCCACAATTATCCAGTTTAACGGTTTTTATAAATATTCAAATTGGAAATCTGATGTCAGAAATCGATATTTCAGCTATTTCTACAAATTAATCCAAAATTATATTCAGGTTCTCCAAATATAAATGGGAAAACTATAGTTCATGTGGTCATGGTCAGCCCAACCAGTCGAGAGCGGAACTTGTATTTACCCTGGGCGATAATAGGGAGTTTAGTAACCTCTGGAGGGCGTATAATGTGGCAGAATATCAGGTTGGATATTAAAGGAGGTTGTACACTCTCAGGCAAGATCTTTTATCTTATAGGAATAGGAATAACATTAAGTAAAGGGACAATATTACGCCATGGTCGGGGCAGAGTGAACACGAGATGACGTCATGGGCGATTAACCAATCAGAGAGAAGACAAGAAATCACCATATAGATTTCAACGTCCCTAACTGGATTTGCGAATTAATTTGATTTTTTCTGATATTGCAATGCTTTTCTATTTTTAGTGGAAGAGGTGATATAGATCCAAAACTGCACTCGAATTGTTTGCATACACCATAATTATCACTGCTTCGCTTCGATGATGATTGCAGAGCATCCAAACTCATGGAGTATTGTCTATTTATACGATACTTCATGCAGTTCTGTATATTGTCTCCATGGAAAATGCATTGGGGCACAGCATACCACTATGGGTCCATTGTATCTATGTTGTCAAACACAATAACTATTGATTACAGATTTTAGACCCATTAATCAATTCCTCGACGTTTACGATTATGGGAAAGCTGGAGGGCCAAAACTTAATCCTTTATGATGGAACATTAAAAAGTACAGGCGGAGTTCCCCAGGGGTCGATCCTGGAGCCGTTACCTTTTATACTTTATATGAATATTTTATATTTGAGCGTGGTACAAAGCTCATATCTTAATTATGTAGATGATACCGTATTGTACACAAGCCAAGGCTCTTTAAATAATGCTGAAGCTATTCGGGGAAAAGATCTGATCAATCGTAAGCTCGGGCGATGCCTAAAAAAAACGGGGTCGGTCAGTGTGGAACCCCCTTCCTGAAATTTGCCTAGTACATATACCTTTGCCGCCGATGAATTGCATTCCTCTGTTCTTAAATCGGGACGGATAAATTAAGGAACCTGTGCCTTCCCGTTGTCAGCGACAACAGTGTTTGAGTAATACCTCTGTGATGCCTACCAATATTAGTCCATAATTAGTCGCTGGTTGAGGAGAAATGGCTCTGCCACACATAGACTGAGCCACACTCACCGATTTGGCCCCTGGAGACTAAGATTAAGTACTTGTTCCATTATGGGTGGCATCAAATCACTCAGAATATCGTTAATCAGTCGTCCACTGTGGACAGAATTCACTTATGATTAACTACCACTAACCATAATTATTTAACAATTAATATTAAGAAAACCAAGATACAGTAAAACCCCGGTTAAGGGGCGACCCTCCGTTCCGAGCGGGGTTTTCAGTCTGCCGATGGTTAGGCTGTGTAGTATATAATACCTTCATGCAAGTGATATTATGGCATAGAGTCACTGTTATGAGCACACCGACACCGCACAGATAAGGATATATTTTTTCTAGAATACTTTTTGTGTGACTTGTGTTTCATCTTTTGAAAGACTGTTATTACTTTATTTTTTTAATTATCCTTTACATAAACAACCAGAAATAAGGTATTTGGGGAGTCTCCTGAGGGAGAGGAGTTGTACTGGTTATCGTTGCCACTGCAAATCAGCGGCTTTATCTCACCCCTGGAATAAATGTCCTTAGGCTTAACATTGGGAACTCGTTCTCCATGCCCCTACGAGTATTGCGGTCAGTTCTCCATGGTATATATTCTGTGTGTCATCCATTCTTTTAATGTGTATAGGGGTGAGATAAATACAGAAAGTAACTCGTTTTGGTCAAAGAAGTCATTCTGCAACTCGTTTGAATGCTACATGATATTCTACCGGCTACTCCACATGAAACTCGTGGAGAACAACGACTTTGGCCAAAACTTGTTGGTTTCTTCTTGAATATTTCACTAGGGCAGGGAACCAGTCTAGACTTTGATTAGTTGGATGTCACAACCTATATAACTACTGAGCAAGTGAATAACGGTACACCTTAGAGCACCTGGCATGATTCTCCAACTCTCCTCACAGAGTTAGACCATTGTTAGTAATCATTGTGATAAAGTAATCATTTTCCTTTTCATGGGATGTTCTGGCAGACAAAGAATGTTGAGAAACTATTTGAAGGAGTAGAAATGGGGTTCTTGGTTATCCTCAGATGGTGGCGCCACTGACGAGGGCGGCTGCTAGTTTGGCAACCAACCCCTTCGACAATATATATATATATATATATATATATATATATATATATATATATATATATATATATATATATATATATATATATATATAGCTCTGGCTGCCAGTGTAGGCGGCTGCAAGCAGTAGTAACCCTGGTGGCCTCTCTAGGAATTAATATCCAAGTCCACCCACACGTCCCCTGGAGGGATTCGCGTGAACTAACCCTCTGTGTGGACATGGCTAGAAATTCATTCTCCTGATCAATCTTTTTAATATCAAATATTTCACTTGGACAGTCAATTTAGTCACTATGGGTTTAATAAATAGAATCATTAAATGTTCATTTTTCTTTGGTTAGGAGCCTCACATTCTCATAGAAATCTACTGACCCTATTATGGTGAAGGAAAGAAAAAGAGTTTTGACATCAGCCCCAGGGCCTGCTATATGGTCTCCTGCTGTCTGTGTGCATACACAACACTATATCGAGACGGTCGGCGACGGTCGGCGACAACTGTCATGGCTGGTTTATTTGCTGATCCACCTACCAGATAATTCCAGGCAACACACATTTTGGGCCATCAACTGTCGCCGACTGCGACATGTCGACCACATGGCCATCGGTCGGCTCTAACTGAGGCTTGGTGGATCACACGCTTTAGCCTGTTCTCGTGAGAACTGGCATGACTGACAGTTCAAGGTCGTGCGAGAGTGTTATGTAGAAACCCGTTACTAGGCCCTTGTTTCATTTGAGCAGGGAACCAGTCTACCCCCCCCCCCCCGCCCCCCCTCACGGCAGGTGACTGGACACTCACGTGCAGGGGCCCGCGCGCAGCACACGCTTTCACTCGCCACTATGCATCGTGACGGACAAAAACAACGAAGAATCCCATGGGGTGTTATATGAGTTGTCTCCATGGAATGATATCACATAGCAGAGCTGTGTGGTATTTGTGGTAGAAGACCATTGTGAGTACCTTTAGTGGTACCCTAAGTTGTCCTTTATAATTTTTATCATTTGTATTCCCTGTCCTTGGCTCCTATAGAGTGTTATGAGGGTACAGAACACGACTTAGAGAGTGTGAGATCTTATGAGAGGGGTGCACCGACGGACCTGCCCCATCTTCCACAGGCTTCAGTGTCTGCAGAGGCTATTGAATAATCAATTACCCATGTAATATTACATGGGTTTACAAGCAATGTTGGGCTGAATTCATACTCCCATGAAGATTGACACATGGATACAGTATGGATGACACCATACGGACAGATCACAAGACTGCAATCGATGACACGTGAAATTTAACTCACTTCCCATAGGAATTAAGCAATGACACTTTAACCTGAGTAGGGGATACATATAACCTACAATCATCCCGAATATGAAGAAGATTGAAATAAAGCCATGCCGTTTAGACAAGTAAATTGTGTTTGAGTACAGGATCTCAGCAGGATTTGTCTAAGACAAACTCCCTGTGAGGTACATAAATCCCACCATGCAAATCTCACTTAGAGATTGTGTTCCAGTACAGAATCCTAGCAGGAATTGAATCCCATCATGTGAATCCCACTTTACCATGGCCTCACTTAATTTCACTTGGAATGGTAATGTATATTGCAAACTGCAAATACTTGAACAAAGATATTAATAATTACATCATGACCAATGTTTGGAGGTTTTCGTGACATTAATCAAGATGCAACACTAGAGTCTATCATTCACTTGGTAAGTTGCATCTTTCTAATATTACTATTTTGGAAAATGACAATAAACCTTTCCAGCGATGTCATAGAAATCTACATTAAAAATTGGTTTTGCGTTTGAAGATTTAAGATTATGATTTTTCTTAGATAATCTGAAATAAGGCATAAAATACTTACAGAGGTCAGTCCAGATATGGTATCTCACCAGTGATCTTGATTCTAGGATCCACGGCTAGCCGACTTGGGTCTTGAACTCCATAGATGCTGTACTAGGTTTTAAAGGGGTTCTGTCCATTATATTGGTCAGACATCACTAAATACCCAATGCACTATTAAAAACCTAATTATGGCATTATAGATCTGTTCACACGGTTGTGATACTTCCTAGGAATGCTTTTCTATTAAAAATGAAGAGATAGAAGTAGATCTAGTGGGACTGGAAAGCCAACAGAGTATTTCTTTCCTACAAGCCAGCTGGGGTCAAATGCATAATTTAGGGATCATACATGAATACCCTATTCTGTAGGTAATGAGACCCAGGAAAGAAGTGGTCCACTTAACCCCGGGAGGCTGCATGGGATGCTGACTGCGCAGGCACGTGCAGGCGAGTGGGGAGGTTGACCGGATGGTCCCCCCTCTCTGGTGACCTTTGACCTGGATACTGCCCGCGAGCAGCTAGCCGGCGTCCCCTCATTTAAACTCACATATCTCCTATGTCTCCAAAACTTATGGATGGCCTTTTGATTGGACCATCTTAGCGAATGAGCTTGAATATTATTAAACGATAACCCTCATACGAGGTCTCCTTGTACCCTGTACTTTCATTGGCATAAGTTACAGGTCCCTGGGGCATATTGAATGATTTATGCCAACTAAAGTACAGGGTACAAAGAGACCTCGTACGAGGGTTATTGTGTTGGTTTGAGTTCTACTGCAGCCACTTTACTCCTTCACCCCCAGCAGTGGTAGATTCACTGCTATATCAAAGGCTAATCCTTCTCATACCATGTCTATGAAGTAAAAGAACTCTCACCTCAGTAAATGTGTAGGGGTGAGATTTCTACCTACATTTATCTCATAGATTCGGTCAAATCCAAAGAAATGAACAAATTGGACATTGAACTAAAAGTGTTAGACAGACATGAAAAGTGGCACCAACAGTGCAAGCAAGAACGGATAAAACAAAGTCTAATGTCTAGTTCTTATGAAACCAGACACACCATCTAAACGCCATCTGGACATGTCACGAAATTAGTGAAACAGGTCCCTGATCTTTGTTCATGTACAGAAAAGAGTCTTCATGTATGACCCGAGATTATTAAACAACCCCCAGGGCCATTAACCTATTGATATGCTATCAATCTACGATAATACACATATAAAAAGGGAGGAAATTACAATGTTAATAAAATACTTTGTTAGTTCCTCATGAACACAGAATTAGAATTTGCAGCACTGGTAGCATCAACCCTTACTGACAGCTGCATTCAGGTAGAGACTTTCTGTTTTAAATTCCATTTCTGGTCTTTGTTTAGGGAAAACTCAGACTTTCTACCAGAAAATTATTACGTATGCATATATCTTGTGTTCATTTATTCAATATTTCCTGTAATATTAAATAAAAGCAACAGTCTCATGAATTTCAGAAAATGATTCCTATAGGCTTTGTAGGAATGCTGTCATTTGGTATCCTGGTGGGAGTACCCCCAGTTACTCAAGGAGTAAAAGGCTAGACTTTGTGTAAGGACAAATTCACACTTTCTATGAGCCTTGTGAAAGGTTACTGATGTGATTTTACTTCTTTTAAGATATAGAGAAATGTGTCTTACCTTGGCAGAGCACTCTGAATTTACTATTTATGTCAGAACAGGTTTCTGCCTCTACATTGCCACTACCTGCGCTTATACTTGAACAATCTTTGGCATCATTATTGTTATTAGGCTTTAGAGAAAATGGTAGTGTTTTCCCGGATACTGTCTTCCATACATTTTCTTGAAGACTATCTGTGAGGCCGAGCCAATATACCCAGTACTGAGGACTCCTGAAAATCATAAATATTACTTATAAGTGTGTGTAGAACATTACTGCATTGCATTGTGGCTGGTGCATCATGTAGAGTATGACCTCCACAGACAGTATGCTTAATGTCTTATTCATCATGTAATGCTAATTACTATCAATTAGTGTCTTTTATGTCATACCTGGTACAAGTTTAGCCATAGGAATAACATTAATAAAAAAACTGAACGATAACCAACATAAAGGAATAATACTACACTGTGGTCATGGTGGAGTGAATATGAAATGATGTCATGGGCGATTGACCAATCAGTGGCAAGGATTTCAGAGAGAAGACACGACAAGTCCCTGGGTCAATTAGGAAAAGGGGCTTATTCAAGGAGTTGGCTTCCCCCACTGGAAACTTTTTTTGTAATTGTTTTATCTACTCAATCCATCCTTCTTAACATTTCCACTTGTTGTTGCTCTTGCAAGTGGTCAGATGACAACAGCAGTTGAAAAGACCTACCGTCAAAATGCCTGAACACCTATAATTCTGAGTGCTGAAAATCATTACCTGGTTCTGTCTTCCTTAAAGTATTACAATTGCTCATTAAATCAAATTCTGGTATTGGACTCAATATTCTGGTCCTTTGTATACTTAGAACAGCAATCAGAGTCCAAATATATCTTCTCAGTGGCCTACAGCAGCCTTTTTCATGTTTTCATTGCATTTTGTATCTGTGCCATATTGCTAGGTCTAAATCTTTATTGTAGTGTCCCCCTTACACATCTGCAATTTTCAACATGTTTGTTTCTTAAATAATTCAAAGACTATAAAATCTTTCCATATACAGTTTTTTGCTATTATCATGAAACATCACAAAATTTGATATGATTGTTTACATGGTATGAGTTGTCTTCACGTAATGATATCATGAAGCGGAGCTGAGTGATATCTGTAGTGGAAGACAAGGAATGGCATATAAACAATCATATGAAATTGAGTGATGTTTAGATTTTATCCTACCCTGTCACATGTTTTTAACTTCAGATGTCACCAGTGACATAAATCTTTTATGCCATAACCATGGCATACAGTCACACCATGTTAAGTCTATGGGGATTTATATGAGGGGTAGGATAAATGGTCATATGGTGTCATCCCCTAGGAACATTTTTTTAGCAATCTTTAGTGTCTTGTGATATCAGGTTCCAGGTATATTACCGATTTTGCTACCCCTGCTACTCATGTTGTTTGACATATAAGTACTAAAGACATATAGTGTCTAAAGACTATAGGACCTTTATATATGCAGTTTTTTGCTATGTTGCCATTTTCTGTCATCCCTTAGACACATTCTCATATTGGCCAGCAACCGCCGCCTGGTTGGGGGTAGTGCCAGTTTGGTGGAATAGCTGCTTATGATATTGATCATCCGATGCCTTCCAATGGACTACGATATGGCCAATCTGCATCGTAGTCCATTTGAGGGCCAACTCATTAGGTAGTTTAACCAGTATGTGTGAGACAGAAAGGAGGGAACTCATTATGTAGTAACTGCTTAAGGGTAGCCGTAAATGGATAATAACATTATCATACCTGTTAAGGGAACCCTTCTGTACAATATCCAACCATGGGGTTGGTATCCCTTCAGTAATATAAATATGTCCACCATCATTTCTGCAAAGCACAGTGGCAGCAAGTGGATCAACAATGTCAAGATGGACCCAAAAACATCTCTGTCGACCAGCATAGGTATGACAGAAGCTGGATCCTCTAGTTTCTCCTGAAAGTAGAAAGGTAGCATTCAATGACATTCAGGAAAACCTTGAATAAAGGCACAGTGAATACATTTTCCTCAACCATGTTTTGCACAAAATATTCAATCCAGCATAAAAACTGATATTAACTGCATTTCATGTAACTCTATCTCTAAACACAAAGATAAACAAACTAATTATGAAAATAGCTTTTCTGATTGTTACTAGAACAAGATGATACAAATTTCACCCTCTATTTTGCCACCTACAATTTTCAAATTATGGATGAAATGAAATTATCACTTTTTGGGATGAAAAATAGTGAGGCTGAAATATAGGTTTTTAAAAAAAACTATATTTTTATAGTTGTTTTTTTTTTCAGAAAAATCTTTCCCCGTGTGTTACAAATACCTCTTCCCCATGGAGGTGTGTGGCTGATTTGTTTTTAAACAAAAAAAAAAGAATCTTGTTTAAAAACAAATCAGCCACACACCTCCATGGGGAAGAGGCGTTTGTAACACACGGGGAAAGATTTTTCTGAAATTGGTACTACATATCAACATCATCCAACCGGCGACAACATATTGTGACTAGACATATTAATGCCCAAAAAAACACACCAGAAAGTGGTGTTTTCACCTAACGAGAGACAACCAACCACAATGGAACTCTCATCGACAAAAAGATCAGCCAATCATAGCCTGAATGAGATTAACTAGAATCGAAACTGTTGGTATGGTAAAGTTAGGCTAAAATGCAAACTTTACAGAACATTACTCTCCCACCATCCACAAAAATGACAAAAGCACTGTCATGCCACCTAGGGAATAAGAATGGTACTCCCAAAACGGCCACCAGGTGACTTCAATACTCACCCCACACACCAGGACCCAGTCACCACAGGCCAAACACAAATAGAAGAAAGGTTTTGATTGGCCATAGGCCTTTCCCGCCCTTCTTTGTCTAATAGGTGGACCAATCAGAAAGTGGGGTTTGGCACATGTGACCACACAAAGCCAATGAGAGACAGGTTGACATCGGACATTAACTTATTCTCCTCAGTCGAAATCTGACAGTGGTGAAAGTCTAGTCACATACCAACAGTCGCTACAGCAGATCGTACGTCTACATACTTAAATATAGGTTTTTGTTCTGAATAACATTTGGGCTAGATACTTATATGAATCATACATGTAGAGGGTACTAACATTTCTAGGTGATTCCATACTTTCTAAATTGTTATACCAGATTGATTAACCACAATTTGGAAAGGTATACTTACGTATTGTAACGCAGTAAAAGAGAGCCACAAACACCATTGACTTCTTCATGGTTGTGCTCCTGGAAAAGAGGAAGGTCTCTCATCTCAATTAAACAGACATCTGTGGCCTGAGTCTGATTATTGACCATAGCTGACATAAATATTTAATGAACCTGCATCCCTTTGTATGTAAAGGTATGGTTGCATGTTTAGTACCTGATCAATACATGTCTTATGACTATTTAATATTTCTTCCAGCAGAGGTTGGACAAGCAGTACCAGCAAGTTGTCAATAAATCAGAAGTTGCTCTTTTTAACGACAGGTGATCTATAGTGTGGCAATACAGGACAATGTGTTTGCCTTTGAAATATTCAAAATGCATTGTTAAATGGTGCCTGAAGAGCCAGGAAATAGTGAAACCGCACACAATAATAAAGAAAACCTACATAACATTGTGTATAAGTAGCCACAGACAACCATCCTACCTCTAAGATGAAATACAATAGGCTTGACATTGGGTCCCTTTAATAGGGCTAGCCTACAGTTAAGTGTTATTTATTGCACGAGGGTAATACAAAAATTGACCAATCAGCGGGGAGAATATGAGCCACGTCACACTAATGCGGTCTTTGAATTGCTGACAACCTTTGGCCTTACCTGGTAATTTAGCAGCGGCTTCACTCGCTTGAGCAACTTGAAGGAACTAAAATGAATTATTAGTATTCTGAAGGCATGGAAACAGGGTAGGCTAAATATTAAACTGAACTCAAGTTAGTAGTGTTGTGTCATCCAATAAAACACTAACACTAACTCTCACTCGGTATCATCCAATAAAATTGGGGTATATCACCATCCCATAATTACACATGAACCATCATCAACTTAATTTAATGTCACACATCATAGTATCATATTTCTGGCATGTGTGTCTTGGATAGCCTTATCCATTACATATAAGTATGAAAATGGTTTTCTATGACAAATTGATGGCTATAACTATGTGTAATGTTGATTTAATATTAGTAATAGCCTACAAGTTGTTTGATTTCTGGCACCTGCAGCAGTATTCAAAAGGACTTTCAATCACCTCACAAATTGTATACCTTACACTGTATGAAACTAACCACTTTATGTATGAATGCACCTGGCTTTTATAGGTATGCTTCTACCTATACAAGGTTGTCCTATGTGTATAAGGCTCATCTGTAGGCGCCTGATTCATATATACACCTGATTCATATATACGCCTGATTCATATATACGCCTGATTCTGTTGTATTTACACCACTATCCAATAGTTCCCATCTCTGCTACCTGGAGACACCTCTGGTAGCATATTTCATTTTCCATTAACCATCCAAGTCTGTCTTATATGAAAAATGCAATCTAATGTTACCAATTTATTTTATAAAACCTGATTTAAAATTGATTAATTACACATAATAAACCCTGCATTATGTTGGTTTTTTTAAACGTTTTTACTGAACAGGGCTTCACTGAGAGTGTAGGGAGAAACGGGTAGCTGAGTGAGGGTTTCTCAATGAGACCACCTTATACTTCAACCAACACGGGCGGGAGGCCGAGGGTGGGGGGCCAGGGCTTCACCTTTTTTATTTTCTATCAGTACACACACACCAGGCGTATACATGTTGGGCAGAGGATATTTCCTCTCATATACGCCAGGTGTGAAATACAGCCAAGACGTGTTCATATTTAAAAAGAAACAGTCTTGTATATGCCTCATATGCTGGCGCAAAATATGGACATTTAAACATGAAAACATGTCAATATACGGCTGATACATACACTTCCGCGATGGTGTATATAGGAATAAACTGGTGGTTTTTGCGCAGTGTTAGATCTTGTACTGTAGTGACAATACCCCTTAGGGATTTGATTAATGAATATTGAATCGTTTATTGAATATAAAAATGTCTGTTTTACAGAAAAGGTTAAAGATTGTTACATACCATATGCAAACATTTTTGGCTTATTGCTCAAATTTTGTTTAAATGCTATTGGCTTTAAAGATTGCCTGTAAAATATATAAGCAGACAATCACACCTACTATTAATTATGCCAGCTTCTTACATCCTAGTTTGGCGAAAAAAATATGGCTGGATAAGACAACAGAAGTGTCAGGGACCTGTTTCACTTGTTTCATGACAAGTACAGTAAAACCCCTCTTGAGGGGACACCTTCCGTTCTGGACAAAGTGTCCCCTTAAGCAGGGTGTCCCCTTAAGCAGGGTGTCCCCTTAAGCGGGGTGTCCCCTTAAGCGGGGTGCCCCCTTAAGCGGGGTTTTCAGTCTGTCATTGGTTATACAATAGAAAATACTTACATAAATGAAGGAAACGATGGTTATTAGGTTAAAAGGTTTATCAATAACACATAAATAAGCAAATAAATATAAATTATATGATATTAATTAATATAAATTTAAAAAAAAAATTTAAAAAAAAAGACATTTGAGATTAAAGTTGGATATACCTTCCTTGTGAAATTCGCTCCTTTTTATACCCCCGTTCAATGCCCTCCTCCCACCATAACTTCTGAGAGAAACAGCCCTCCCTGTGTCGCCCACAGCTAACCTGTAAGCGGACCTCTAACCTCCTACCTTCGAATGGTGCGAAAGTCACTCATACTAATATCCACTTACTGTGGCCCGCCCAGAGCCGCTAGAGATGTGGTTATTACCTTGAAAAAATACACTCCGGCCGCCCGAGCCCTCACGGGAATGCTCAGGCTATTGTTCTGGTTGCGACAACCGTCTGTCCCGTACAAACGGGCTCCATAGACTTGGATTTTCAGTGTTTTTGATATGATGTCCTTCCAAACTGTCTCCTTAAGCAGGGTTTTTAAGTATTTCTGTACCGAAAAACTGTTCCCTAAAGCGGGGTGTCCTCTTAAGTGGGGTGTCCCTTTAAGCGGGGTTAAAATAAACTCTTAATAGAGGGAAAAATTTCCATTCCGAGCAAGTTGTCCCCTTAAACGGGGTGTCCCCTTAAGCGGGGTGTCCCCCTTAAGCGGGGTGTCCCGGAAGAGGGGTTTTATTGTATAAATGGTGTCTGTGATACCATACAGACTGATTGGGGTTGACTAGTTTTGTGACAACACAAGTAGCGCTGGCACAAGTGGTGCTGTAGTGTCACTGTTTGCAACACTGACATTGTGACCCAACATGTGACAATAGATGTGACATGCATTATGAAATGTGACTTCTTTTTGTCCGTTGTGGCTTGCACTGTAGATGCCACTTTTCATGTCTGTCTTTTGTCACGAAACTAGCGAAACAGGTCCCAAGGGCTTGAGATTATGCTTGGGGGTGGGTCCGCAAGTGTACACTGTCAAGGAGCTCCAAGATTTCTCTGGTGTGCTGCCTTTAGAAAGGAGGTGCAAGGAACTGATGCTAAGTTTCACAAGAAAAGAGGCACTTGAGAAAAATGTTCTCAACCTTGAGGAAACTTACAATGAAAAAAAAGCCAAGATTATGGCAACTAGGGCTGCAGGTAAAGCATGGTTTGCTCAACTCACCCCTTACTTAATTCCTGAAGCAGGCACCCTTCTGCAGGGTGCACACTCTGTGAAATGGCATTCCTAAAGCAGTAAAGCATGAGAGTATTAAACTATCATTCAAAAACAGTCAGAAAGCTCAATAGATTATAACAGGAGTTATACCGAAGGAATATCAGAAATCTGTGCTCATCTGCCTTATAGTGCCTCCATTATTATTGCATGTCATTGTATTGTGCTACCCTTTACTACGGACGAATAACCAGTCTCTGCTCTCTTTTCGTGCATCCAACACTCACTCTCATTAGTAACACCACATGATGTACATGTCACTTGATATTCTTAAACTCAGATGTGTATTGTGCATATATTATCATACTTTTGTCTATGTTCCTGTATTATGGTGTGTCTAATTTGAATGAAAAGTATATTCATACACGGGTTTATCAAGCTCTAGATTACAAATTACTAGAATGTTACCATGCACCATGTAAAATTCAAGGTGGCAGACCGCAATACTCTGTAAGCGAACCATCCTGAATAAAAAATAAATAAATAAATTTTAAAAAGTGCCACTCTGTACCTTCTTTTTCCCAGTATCCTTGGCAAAGAAATTCTATTATTTCATATAATCTTTGTGTGCACCTGCTCATATGTGAAATTAATATAGGGAACAACACCAAGAACTCTATGTAACTAAAATTCATTTAACCCTTAAAATCCTCTTTTCCATTAGCATTAGGAATAAACTGGACCACAAGGGAGATTTAAATATCTTAAATAATATGAACAAAGTAAACATCTTTTAGTTAGATTCAAATGACAACAATATTCTTTAATGATTACTAGAATGATATTGAATCCCAATGATGAACATCATAGATTTACAAATGACAATGAAAAGAATATATCAATGGAAGACGAAACATTGAGAATGTGGCAACATCCGATGGGGAAAATAACAACTAAAGCCAATGATGAATATATACATAAAGCCTGAGCACGCCTGATGGATAAAACTCCCCAAAATATCTTATTCTAATATTTTTCACACTGAAATTAAAGTATTTTGGGTTCAGATAAACACAACAGATGACACGGTAACAACGGTAACAATATCTTAGCAGTATCTCATGACAAGGTTATTGTAATGTTTTGTCAGCATGAATTTTTCAGACAGACTTAAACCGAATTGGCCACGTCCTTGGGCACAATGATCAATTCTCACAGTCGCTTAACACTGAGGTTTATGAAAGCAGCAAGATGTCATAAACTATCATGGACGTTTAACACTGAGGTTAATGAAAGCAGCAAGACGACATAAGCTATCATGGACGTTTAACTCTGAGGTTTATGAAAGTGGCAAGACAACATAAACTACCACGGAAGTTTAACACTTTTGAATGGACATGGCTAGAAATTCATTCTCCTGATCAATCTTATTATAAAACTTTATCTCAATCTGATAGGAGAGTTCTCGTTGATCTTCCTTCACTCATGCCACATGGTGCCAGTAAGGCATATTTTTAAGGCTTTTACTTTAACTGGAGGTAACTGTTAGGGACCACCCCTCTCATAAGATCTCACACTCTCTAAGTGGTATTCTGTATGATGTTCTCACTATGCTCTATGGGAGAAGAATTCTTAAAGAACTAGGCATAGAGTCTTGAGAATCCATTGGCACACAGTATTCCCTGTAGGTGGCATCATTGAGATTATAGGAATCTTTGGGTTGCATTGATGTACGTCTTTAGCACAAGAGGCAGGCCAGTGAATTCTTAGGGCTCTAAGCCTAGTTCAGTAAGAATCATTCTCCTATAGAGTGTTGTGAGAGTACAGAATACAATTAAGAGAGTGTGAGATCATATGGGAGGGGTGCACTGACAGACCTGCCCTATCTTCCACAGGCTTTGCTGTTTGCACAGGCTATTGAATAACCGATTACCCATGTAATATTACATGGGTTTACAAGCAATGTCTGGGCTGAGTTCATACTTTCATGAAGATTGACACATGGATACAGAAACAGCAAGAAATACATTCTATTAGTCATATTTAGTCCAATCCCAGGTGACATGATAAATCAGCATCGAACAAAAAAGCAATTCCGACTAAGAAAATGTAGGTTGCTTTCATCATGACTTGGAACTAAGCAACACTTGACACACACTTATTAACATATTTTACATATTTTGAGACTAATCACAGACGAATAAATAAATAAATAGATACAAAAATAAATATAGCAAACAGTATCAATAGTTAGCAAGGTATGTTTTTAGTTTACATTAAAGAATCGAGGTGATTTGCTTGACAGTACCCACTGTGTGTTCATTGATTGTCAATGTGTTCCAAAGGATAGCTCTTTTATAGTGTACAGGTGATTTGTATTTCATTTTCTACCCTAGGCAAGGTGACCTCACACCTACTGCCACAATGTACAACAAGTCCAAATATTATAGTTTATCAGATTTTAATGTTTCAGAACAGACCAGGTGGAATAATTACATTCAACAGGTTTGGTGTATACATGTTTCAAATCTCTTGTTACAAACCTTACTCCTTCACAGTGATCCAAATAGACATAAAGATAATTCCATTGTTCATATCAATTCATATATAAATCAAGTCCTAGTTATTCAGATAGCCGAAACTGAATAACAAACATAACTGCAATGGAAGTTTAGTCCATATTTCTCACAATAATCCATTAAAAATCTCCAATATGTATTGTTTTCAATACAACTTGACTAGGCGATTGGTGACACTGGTAAAGGTAGATGAATTTCTCTAAGTTGATGCAAGTCCAGATCTTTAAGTACACTGCATTGTTATTGTTTTTGTTGTTGTTGTTGTTGTTGTTGAACATTGTAGATTAATTCCTAGAAGTCTTTCAGGATTTATAAAAGACGAGCCAAGTGTACCTCCGTCTTTACTGCACAGTGTATATTCCAAACAGATATATCTTGGCCCGACACCCTCAGCAGTGTACCGGCCTCCAGTGATCGTACTGAGTACATCTACTCGCCCCCTATATCAGCTTGTCTGTCGACGGTACTACTACCCCCATTATGTAAAAAAAGTTGCATTTGTCTGAAGGATTTCCAAGTTATGTGTAACTAAAAGATGTGATATAGTATTGAGAATAACAGAGGGTGCTTCCTAACAGGTCCTCGCTCCAGATAGTGGTTAAGATCCAACTGTTTGGACTGCCACCACCAGCGTTTGAACCGTCTCCTGTCTTTGTTTGCACTGACCCTCCAATTGGATATAAGCACCAGATGTCCACTCAGGACTCACTTTTCACCCAGACACTGAGGCATCAACATCTCTAGGCTGCTGAGCATTACCACCACTACAGTGAGGAGGCTGGAACACCATAGGACTTTAGGCTACACAGGCCTTTACTGAGGATAGAGCTTCTCCACAACTACTCTCATACCAGCACTGGAGGAAACAGGGGACATGGATCGATGACTGCTCCAATTATATCCCACCACATTGGATCATCTCTATCCACAAATTGGAGACATTGAACAATAACTGAAAGGAGTATCAGAAACACTGATAGACTGTGAGTACTGCTGTAACCAAGAGGACTAATATAACATGAACTCTACAGAAGTGAATGTAAATTATATGTTGTTAAGAATTGTTATGTAACTGTATACTTTGTTATGATCTATGTTATAAATACATATCTGTGTATCTGTCATCAAGTATAGAAACTATGATTGAGCGTACGAGGCAAACAGCTTAAGCGACTGCTGGTAAGTGACCTGGGTTTGTTCTCTACCTGTCTTGACAAGTGAGCGAGTTTTTGCAGACCTAGTTTATGCCTCTCCTATTGGTCTGTTGTGTACATGTGACCTGAGCGTTCATTTTAATTGGACTGTAGATGACCGGGGTGCTGGTCACTGGTGTGTATCTGGGTTTAATTTTGTAGCTATATAGCCTCTGGTGTGAGGTCTGTGAACCAGTGTGTTGTGTGTTGCCCTCTGGGGTTTAATTTATGAACATTCAGTGGAGTTTGTGGAGAACCACATTATTTTATGTGGTTTGCACTGGCTTTCCTGGTGGTCAGTGTCCCGGTCACTTCTGTCGCTTGGATAACCCCTAAGAAGTGTAAAGATTAGGTAAATTTTTTTCTGTCTCGTGTGCGTTACTTGATCTGGTGGGATCTGTGAACGCCTTCGGTCGGAAAATATCTTTTGATGTGGCATTCGGAAGGGGTATTTTATCCATATCTACTATCCATGGTGTTCATTCCTGAGGGAGCCTGGCTTCTGAGTCTGTGGATCCAGTTATACTCGATCTTCAGTCTCAGTTGTTTGGCTGCCTTGCTATCTGGGTGTCTATAGACAAAGTCTAAGACACTGAACTCTATGTCTTCCCCACCCTTGTGGTCTCCATTGTTAAAGTGCTTCGGTACGTCACTGATCTTGCTCTTGTGTTTGACCGAATACAAGTGTTCTCTCCTTCTTTCTTTTATTTTTTGTTTCGTTTCCCCACACATTGCGTTTGGCATCTTTTGCACATGATGCAATACACCAGATTCAAACTGTTGCATGTCACATTATGTTTCAGTGTATGTTCTCTTCCGGTGGTATTGCTTCTGATTTTTTCGGATCTGTCAATTATTTGTACTTGCAATTTTTTGTTTTGCACTCATTTGAGTTTTTCTTCTTCTCTCCCTCGTGTGTTGGGTTGTATATCGTTCTTGCTCGAACCAGGTAGTCCCTAGGTTTTTGGGTCTCCTGTATCCCCTGGTGAGTTTGCTCTCATATAGGGGTTTTGTGGTGGTTGATTTTCCTAGGATTTGCCAGTTTTTCTGGACTATTTCCAGTAGTGCATTTCTGCCTTGGTGGTGGTTGCTGATTAGGAAGGTCTTGTCCTCCTTTTGTGGAATCTTGTCCTGGTTGTTTTTGTTCATGGTTGTCGATCTGTCTAATTGGTCGACTTTTTGTTTGCACTCTTTCAGTACTTGTTCAGGATAACCTCTGTCCTTGAACTGTCTTATCTTGATTTGGGCTTGTTTCTCGTAGTCCCTTGTGTGGGAACATATCCTCTTTAGTCTCAGCAGTTGCGAGTATGGGATACTTTTCTTCTGTGTCGGTGGGTGCGCTGAGTCGTACCTGAGATAGGTGTTCCTATCTGTTGGTTTTGTGTAGAGATCGCTCGCCAGTTTTCCTCCTGTTTCTTTCTCGATTTTTGTGTCGAGGAAAGCTATGGAGTTGGTCGAGGTTTCTATTGTCAATTTGATGGTTTCGTGGTAGCTGTTGAGCCACTGGAACCATTTGTCTAGTTCATTCTTCCCATGTTCCCAGATGAAGAAAATATCGTCGATATATCTCCACCAGATTTTGGGTTTTAGATGGTATGTTGCAATCATTTCTTCTTCGATTTTCTCCAAAAAGATGTTGGCGTATAAGGGTGCAAGCCTTGTGCCCATTGCCGTGCCTCCGATTTGGAGGTAATTTGTTCCATTGAACTGTATGTTGTTCTTTTTCAGGACATCTCCCAATAGCTTGACTATTGTTTCGTTGCTTGGTTTTTGTATCTTGCCTCTGCATTTCGTTAGTTTGGGTCTTACCACACAAATTTTTTTCCGACTGAAGGCGTTCACAGATCCCACCAGATCAAGTAACGCACACGAGACAGAAAAATTTTACCTAAAGTATAGAAACTATTCCAAATTCTCGCTGATTTCACACACTCCGCCCGCTGCATCCGCAAAGCCTTCAAAAAGTCCCAGGACAAGGACCATCTCGTCCAGACTAGCAGAGCGGAACAAGAAACAGTTCCTTTTCGGAAGCCCCCGTGCCTGCCCGCACAAGAGGGGATTCAGACCGACACAGAGAACAGAGACCCGAGATACCACCGTGGGTATCAGGGGAGATCAGGGGGGCGGGGCCGCCGCCCATGGACCCAACGAGGACGGGGTCCAAGAGGTCGGGGCAGAGACTTCAAGAAAGAGTAAGAGACACTCACCTACTGAACTATAATTGCTGTTTCCATGTTGGAGATGTGTTATGTTCTGTTTCTCTTACATGTTTTTCTAAAGATAAGCGTCCCATCGATGAGGTGAACCATGAAAACAACTGTTGGTTTTCAGATTGTGATGATCTCGAAAGAGACAGACCAGGTGAAGGTAAACACTTTAGGGCTAAGTTTCAAACTATTGATGAATTGTTACTATCGTTTGATACCACCAAAGATATGGACTCAGACACCAAACGTACTGAGCCACGAGATGTAGATGTGCACGACGCACACACACAAGTTCTGTTGCCCACCAATGGGCCCACGGTGAAGGGTAAGGGACGAAAGTCCAATAAAGGTTTGAACTGTTGCTATTGTGTTCCTGTCAGTCCTTCTACACCCATGTACACTGACACGACACACACGTACAACAACGGGGATGTACGCTCAAACACTAGGTCAAAACGAAAAAAACAGACCAAAAGGCGAAAAAAATCTAAAAACCCGAAACCCAGCAAAGCAAACCCCCCGCCCTATGAACCAGGGAACAAAGTTACAGTTCCAAATACTTCCCAAGACAGTAACACAAAAAACAACAAATGTTGTGTAGTCACCACACCCAAAACTTCCATCGTCAACCTCTCAAGTAGAACTCTCACCCCTAACGAAACAAGCCTACTAGAAAAGGGTCTCAATTTTTGCCCCACTGTCAGTACTGATCAGGAAGGGGACAAGAAAATAGAATTAGACCATTTTCACAGGAACCTACGAACCAGGTTCTTTTTGGATGGCAACAAACACAAAGGACACGACTCCGCCAAGGTTGAGAAAACAGAGAGAACAAACGGGGCAACCTACCTTCCATACGAGGATAGAACACTGGTAAGTAAACTCAGAGGTAAGTCCAAATAGATTCCCCCAACGGGTTCACAGAACCTGGAGGGCTTCATTACAATCAACGAAGTCCACCTTTCCAACAGTAGACCGAACAAACCGGTCAAACCAAATCTTACCAAAGGGGAAAAAACGGTCATCAGAGGCCTAGCAAAGGATAGAGACATCACAATCAAACCAGCAGACAAGGGGGGTGCCACAGTCATAATGGACACCCAGGCATACATCAATGAAGCTACCAGACAGCTCCATGACAATAAAGTATACCGACCCTTGAGCACCGATCCAACTCATGCGATCTACGGTGCTGTGGAAACAAAACTCGATGAACTAAACGAGAGGGGAGAAATAAGCAACAAAATGTGTGGGGCACTTAAAACGTTGAAACCAAGGGCCCCACACATCTATTTTCTCCCCAAAATCCACAAGAAATAAAACCCGCCTCCGGGGAGACCAGTGGTCTCTTCGAACGAGTGTGCCACAGAGAAAATATCTACGTTCGTAGACAATTTTCTGAAACCAATGGTACCAGAGATAAAGTCATATGTAAAAGACACAAATGACTTTGTCAAAAAAATAGAGAAACTACCGAAAATGCCCAAAGGAACAATCATAGGTACTTTGGACGTAAGTTCTCTCTACACAAATATCCCAAACGATGAAGGGATAGACACAATCAGAAGGAAACTGAATCAGACAAGGAGCAACCGACTTAATCCGAGCAATGACACCATAGTCGAACTTCTAGACATGGTACTAAAGAACAATAACTTACAGTTCAATGGGGATCATTTCCTACAAATCAGCGGGACCGCGATGGGGACCAGACTCGCCCCATCATATGCCAATCTTTTCATGGAAAGATTGGAAGAACACTTAATCAAACCACTGACACCGGGACCACGTACCTGGTGGAGGTACATAGATGATATATTCTTCATCTGGACACAGGGGTCAGAATCCCTGAACCAATGGATCACAAAGACCAACAGTCTGCACCCAACCATCAAATTCACAGCCAAATTCTCCGAGTCAGAAATCAACTTTCTTGACACCACAGTGAAAACGCACGAGGGCAAACTGTACACTGATCTCTTCAGAAAACCAACAGATGCGAACATGTATCTAAACTTTGACTCTGCACATCCGCCAGCCACCAAGCGAAGCCTGCCATACTCTCAATTCCTGAGAATCACGCGCATATGCAAAATAGAGAGAGACTTCGAACAACATGCAGCAGACAAGTACAGAGAATTCAGAGAAAAGGGGTACCCGGAGAGCCTACTGAATGACTGCCTCAGGAAAGTCAGACAAAAACCCAAAACCGAGATACTAGATCCCAACAAGGAACAAGAGAAAAACGACAAAGACAACTTGTTCCTCATCTCCACCTACAGACCAAATGACAACACAGTCAACAAAGTAGTACAGGAGAATTGGGATCTACTGGCCAGATCCACCAGCACAAAGTTTCTATTTCAAAAGAGACTAACAAAGGGTCACCTAAGACCGAAAAACCTCAAAGACCATCTGGTAAAAGCCAGAACGGATTACCATAAAGAGGAAACAAGGAAGGGGCACAGCCCCAAGATGAAAAGCACAAACAACACAGCAGAAAATGATAACAAGTGCAATCGTGACAACTGCAACATCTGCGGTATCACAAACAAAGACGGGATAATCATCTCATGCACAACCAACTGAAAACACGGGTGCATGAAGAACGTCATGTGCAACAGTTCCAATCTAATCTATTGTATCCAATGCAAAAAATGCAAGATGCAATATGTGGGACAAACCAAACGGAAATTACGCGATAGGATAACAGAACACCTACGCACGATAAAGAAAGGGAGTGGGAAAAATGATGTTCCATCTCACTTCAACCAGGCAGACCACGCAGGCATAACACATGTGGAAGTCTATGTAGTTGACTTTATCTACAAACACCCGGAGAGCAAACGTGCTCAAACTCTCCGCAATAAAATAGAGTTCAACTGGATACACAAACTTCGCACACAAGCCCCGAAAGGCCTAAACACATTAGACAATAGGTACGGTTAAGAGTATACTCCACCCAAAGCCACGTCAAAAAATTTTTTACAACCAGGAATCGTATGTTTCCCGGAACGAAAAGTACAATTTTTTACCAATAGAACACATAGTAAGTAAGTAAGGGTCGAAACTGCAAGTGAAAAGGTCCATGGAGACAGAAAACACAGACAGAAACAAGACATGTACAGCATTACTACTGTAAAAGAGCTAAAAACGATTCCGGCTCAAGCCACCAGATGGCAGACCTCTCACCCATCCCTGTGGAAATTGGTTCTCCCACACTACCACAGAGGGAGCCACTGTAGCACTGGCACACACCGACACACGCCGGCAACAAGCCATACACAGTCACTCTCCCCCCTGATACTCTTACTAGTAAGAGAAACACAACAAGATGGGAGAGCAGAAACATGTAAATAATGCATCACATGCTCTGTCTACCCCAATGAAAACAAGAGATGAAAGCGGGAAAAGCCGACATTGGCCCCGACAGCAAGATCCCCAGTCACTTGCGGTAGCGAGCGCTATCAAACCATCGCCTTGTAACACAGTATATCTCTTTTCTTTTCACTTTGTTAGCTAGTCTATACAATTAGGCCTTAGTTACTTTACATGGCAAAAACTTTTCCTTACAGAATTAAAAAAGAAATGAATTTTATTTTATCTCTGAACGTTATTACAAATTATCACATGATAGAGTAGCATATTAGAATGTTACAAAAAGCGGACTGATCCATAAACTAGTAAATAATTAGCTGGTTTAAATCGGACCCTTGGTACAATACAAGAACATTGAACCATGGAGGTAGATCAGTCCTTCAGGATAGATTGATTAACAATTACTCAGCTTTCATAATATTCTTGAGTACCCAACTATTACATTTACCCAAATTAGGTGTTGGCAAAGTTCCCAGGACAACAACGAAGACTACAAATCTATTCATACTGGATTTCTGGATTATGTACAATAGTTCATATTTGAAACAGTTCCCAGCATTGTTCGTTTTGTCAAATTTTTGAACTCCTTTAGAGTTTCAGTATCCCTTGATAATGCAGGTTGACTGTTCCAATTTACCCTCCAACGTACCAAAATGACCCGATTTTTTAAAAACGTGTTTCAAATTAAAGTCTCATGGGACTGTTTCTTTTTAGGGGTAATTGTCTCCAACAATTGCAGGGGAAAATATTTGTTTAAGGGAAATAAAGCCATACCTTTCAGACGAGGAGTTTGCGTTCAAATACAGAATCGCAGCAAGATTTGTCTCAGACAATCTCCCTGTGAGGTGCATAAATCCCACGGTGTAAATCCCATCATGACCAATGCTTGGAATTTTTCATGACATTAATCAAGATGCAGCACTAGAATCTATCATTCCCTTGGTAAGTTGCATCTTTCTAATATTACTATTTTAGGGAAATGACGATAAACCTGTCAAGCAATGTCATAGAAATCTACATTAAATATTGGTTATGCGTTTGAAGATTTAAGATTATGATTTTTCTTAGATAATCTGAAATAAGGCATAAGATACTTACAGAGGTCAGTCCAGATATGGTATCTCACCAGTGATGTTGATTCTAGGATCCAGGGCTAGCCGACTTGGGTCTTGAACTCCATAGATGCTGTGCTAGGTTTTAAAGGGGTTCTGTCCATTATATTGGCCAGACATCACTAAATACCCAATGCACTATTAAATGCCTAATTATGGCATTATAGATCTGCTTACACAGTTGTGATACTTCCTAGGAATGCTTTTCTATTTAAAGTGAAGAGATGTATTGGGACTTGAAAGCAACAGAGTATTTTTTTTCTACAAGCCAAGTGGGGTCAGTTGCATAATTTTGGGTCGAACATGAAGAACCTCTTCTGTACACTAACGAGACCCTTTTGATTGGACCATCTTAGTGAATGAGCTTGAATATTACTGAACGATAACCCTCATACAAGGTTTCCTTGTACCCTGTACTTTCATTGGCATAAGTTACAGGTCCCTGGGGCATATTGAATGATTTATGCCAACTAAAGTAGAGGGTACAAGGAGGCTTTGTATGAGGGTTACCATTCAATGATATTCAAGCCTGTATGCTAAGACTGTCCTACATGAGCAAAGGCCACCCATCAGTGTTGACCCAGAACATCCCTGGGTCTTTGTTCGAAGAACTCGGACTTTCTACCAGAGGAATATTATGTAAACATGTACTTACATCTTGTGGAAGTTTTGTGTTCATTTATTCAATATTTCCTATAATATTTCATAAAAGCAACAATTTCATGAATTTCAGAAAATGGTGCTTAGAGACCTAGTAGGAATGCCTGGAGGCATCAATGATATTTATGTCTGTTCGCTAAGGCAACATTAGCCGTCCGTAAGGCCGTCCATAAGTGTTGAATAACGTTGACCAAGATCGTCCCTGGGTCTCTATCGCATACAGAAAGGGGTCTACATGTACGATCCTAAATTATCAAAGGGGCCCCTGGACTTTGTATAAAGACAAATTCACACTTTCTATGAGCCTTGTGAAAGGTTACTGATGTGATTTTACTTCTTTTAAGATATAGAGAAATGTGTCTTACCTTGGCAGAGCACTCTGTATATACTATTTATGTCAGAACAGGTAAGTGCCGCTACACTGCCACTACCTGCGCTTATACATGAACAATCTTTGGCATCATTATTGTTATCAGGCTTTAGAGAAAATGGTAGTGTTTTCCCGGATACTGTCTTCCATACATTTTCTTGAAGACTGTCTGTGAGGCCAAGCCAATATACCCAGTACTGTGGTCTCCTGAAAATCAGAAATATTACTTATAAGTGTGTGTAGAACATTACTGCATTGCATTGTGGCTGGTGCATCATGTAGAGTATGACCTCCACAGACAGTATGCTTAATGTCTTATTTATCATGTAATGCTAATTACTATCAATTAGTGTCTTTTTTGTCACACCTGGTACAAGTTTATCCATAGGAATAACATTAAAAAAAACCTCAACGATCACCCACATAAAGGGAAAATACTACAGCGTGGTCATCGCAGAGTGAATATGAAATGACATCATGGGTAATTAACCAATCAGTGGCAAGGATTTCAGAGAGAAGACAAGACATTAACGTGAAGATTTAAACATCCCTAATAGTCCCTGGGTCAATCTGGAAAAGTTTCTTATTTAAGGAGTTGGCTTCCCCCACTGGAAACGTTTGTTTTATTGTTTTATCTACTTGATCCATCCTTCTTAACATTTCCACTTGCTGTTGTTCTGCAAGTGGTTGAATTACCATGACAACAGTAGTTGAAGAGACCTACCGTCAAAATGCCTGAACACCTATAATTCTGAGTGCCGAAAATCATTACTTGGTTCGGTCTATTCTATTACAATTGCTCATCAAATCGAATTTTGGTATTGGATTCAATACTCTGGTCCTTTGTAGACTTAGAACAGCAATCAGAATCAAAATATATCTTCTCAGTGGCCTACAGCAGCCTTTTTCATGTGTATACTATTAGGCCTGGCATCCACCTACTACGATATGACTCCAATATTGTCTACGATGCACCTCCCGATAAAAAATCTTAATCGTGTCGGAAGGTCACCTAATATTGGGGCAGTTGACCAGTTTCTGCGAATAGACACCAATTAAAACCCCATACAATGCATGGTAGATTGGCATGTCTAGACATATGTCTACGATTCTGCACCTTCCCAATATGTCTCCAATATTTGCTTTTTGTATTGGTGCCATATCGGAAGGTCTAAATTTCTATTGTAGTAGTTGGACGCCTTAATGTCCCCTTACACATCTGCAATTTTCCATATGTTTGTTTCTTAAATAATATAAAGACTATAAAATCTTTATATATGCAGTTCTTTGCTATATGATAATATGGTGGCATCACCTAGGAACATTTTGAGCAATCTTTAGTGTCTTGTGATATCAGGTTCCAGGTATATTACCGATTTTGCTACCCCTGCTACTCATGTTGTTAGACATATCTGACAACAAGTACTAAAGACATATAGCATCTAAAGACTATAGGACCTCTATATATATATACAGTTTTTTTGCTATGTTGCCATGTTCTGGCATCCCTTAGACACATTCCCCTTTTGGCAGGCAACTGCTGCCCAGTTGGGGGTAGTGCCAGCTTGATGGAATAGCCGCTTATGATATTGATCATCTGATGCCTTCCAATGGACTACGGTATGGCCAATCTGCATCGTAGTACATCGGAGGGCCCACTCATTAGGTAGTATAACCAGTATGCGTGAGACAGAAAAGAGGGAACTCATTATGTAATAACTGTAACATTGTCATACTGGATAAGGGAACCCTTCTGTACAATATCCTCCCATGGGGTTGGTATCCCTTCAGTAATATAAATATGTCCACCATCATTTCTGCAAAGCACCATGGCAGCAAGTGAATCAACAATGTCAAGATGGACCCAAAAACATCTCTGTCGACCAGCATAGGTATGACAGAAGCTGGATCCTCTAGTTTCTCCTGAAAGTAGAAAGGTACCATTCAATGACATTCAGGAAAACCTTGAATAAAGGTGCAGTGAATACATTTCCCTCAACCATGCTTTGCACAAAATATTCAATCCAGCACAAAAACTTATATTAACTGCATTTCATGTAACTCTATCTCTAAACACAAAGATAGACAAACTAATTATGAAAATAGTTTTTCTTTGATGCTACCAATTTCACCCTCTATTTTGCCACCTACAATTTTCAAATTATGGATGAAATGAAATTATCACTTTTTTGGATGAAAAATAGTGAGGCTTAAATATAGGTTTTTGTTCTGAATAACAATTAGGCGAGGTACTTATATGAATCATACATGTAGAAGATACTAACATTTTTATTTGATTCTATACTTTCTAAATTGCTATACCAGATTAATTTACCACAATTTGGAAAGGTATACTTACGTATTGTAAAGCAGTATATGAGAGCCAAAATCACCATTGACTTCTTCATGGTTGTGCTCCTGGAAAAGAGGAAGGTCTCTCATCTCAATTGAACAGACATCTGTGGCCTGAGTCTGATTAATTACCATAACTGACATAAATATTTAATGAACCTGCATCCCTTTGTAAGTAAAGGTATGGTTGCATGTTTAGTACCTGGTCAATACATGCCTTATGACTATTTGATATTTCTTCCAGCAGAGGTTAGTCTAGCAGTATCAGCAAGTTGTCAATAAATCAGAAGTTGCTCTTTTTAACGACAGGTGATCTATAGTGTGGCAATACAGGACAATGTGTTTGCCTTTGAAATATTCAAAATGCATTGTTAAATGGTGCCTGAAGAGCCAGGAAATAGTGAAACCGCACACAATAATAAAGAAAACCTACATAACATTGTGTATAAGTAGCCACAGACAACCATCCTACCTCTAAGATGAAATACAATAGGCTTGACATTGGGTCCCTTTAATAGGGCTAGCCTACAGTTAAGTGTTATTTATTGCACGAGGGTAATACAAAAATTGACCAATCAGCGGGGAGAATATGAGCCACGTCACACTAATGCGGTCTTTGAATTGCTGACAACCTTTGGCCTTACCTGGTAATTTAGCAGCGGCTTCACTCGCTTGAGCAACTTGAAGGAACTAAAATGAATTATTAGTATTCTGAAGGCATGGAAACAGGGTAGGCTAAATATTAAACTGAACTCAAGTTAGTAGTGTTGTGTCATCCAATAAAACACTAACACTAACTCTCGCTCGGTATCATCCAATAAAATTGGGGTATATCACCATCCCATAATTACACATGAACCATCATCAACTTAATTTAATGTCACACATCATAGTATCATATTTCTGGCATGTGTGTCTTGGATAGCCTTATCCATTACATATAAGTATGAAAATGGTTTTCTATGACAAATTGATGGCTATAACTATGTGTAATGTTGATTTAATATTAGTAATAGCCTACAAGTTGTTTGATTTCTGGCACCTGCAGCAGTATTCAAAAGGACTTTCAATCACCTCACAAATTGTATACCTTACACTGTATGAAACTAACCACTTTATGTATGAATGCACCTGGCTTTTATAGGTATGCTTTTACCTATACAAGGTTGTCCTATGTGTATAAGGCTCATCTGTAGGCGCCTGATTCATATATACGCCTGATTCATATATATGCCTGATTCTGTTGCATTTACACCACTATCCAATAGTTCCCATCTCTGCTACCTGGAGACACCTCTGGTAGCATATTTCATTTTCCATTAACCATCCAAGTCTGTCTTATATGAAAAATGCAATCTAATGTTACCAATTCATTTTATAAAACCTGATTTAAAATTGATTAATTACACATAATAAACCCTGCATTATGTTGGTTTTTTTAAACGTTTTTACTGAACAGGGCTTCACTGAGAGTGTAGGGAGAAACGGGTAGCTGAGTGAGGGTTTCTCAATGAGACCACCTTATACTTCAACCAACACGGGCGGGAGGCCGAGGGTGGGGGGCCAGGGCTTCACCTTTTTTATTTTCTATCAGTACACACACACCAGGCGTATACATGTTGGGCAGAGGATATTTCCTCTCATATACGCCAGGTGTGAAATACAGCCAAGACGTGTTCATATTTAAAAAGAAACAGTCTTGTATATGCCTCATATGCTGGCGCAAAATATGGACATTTAAACATGAAAACATGTCAATATACGGCTGATACATACACTTCCGCGATGGTGTATATAGGAATAAACTGGTGGTTTTTGCGCAGTGTTAGATCTTGTACTGTAGTGACAATACCCCTTAGGGATTTGATTAATGAATATTGAATCGTTTATTGAATATAAAAATGTCTGTTTTACAGAAGAGGTTAAAGATTGTTACATACCATATGCAAACATTTTTGGCTTATTGCTCAAATTTTGTTTAAATGCTATTGGCTTTAAAGGTTGCCTGTAAAATATATAAGCAGACAATCACACCTACAATTAGTTATGCCAGCTTCTTACATCCTAGTTTGGCGAAAAAATATGGCTGGATAAGACAACAGAAGTGTCAGGGACCTGTTTCACTTGTTTCATGACAAGTACAGTAAAACCCCTCTTAAGGGGACACCTTCCATTCCGGACAAAGTGCCCCCTTAAGCAGGGTGTCCCCTTAAGCTGGGTGTCCCCTTAAGTGGGGTGTCCCCTTAAGCGGGGTGACCCCTTAAGCGGGGTGGCCCCTTAAGCGGGGTGCCCCCTTAAGTGGGGTTTTCAGTCTGTCATTTGTTATACAATAGAAAATACTTACATAAATGAAGGAAACGATGGTTATTAGGTTAAAAGGTTTATCAATAACACATAAATAAGCAAATGAATATAAATTATATGATATAAATTAATATAAATTTACAAAAAAAAATTTAAAAAATAGACAATAGAGATTGAAGTTGGATATACCTTCCTTGTGAAATTCGCTCCTTTTTATACCCCCGTTCAATGCCCTCCCCCCACCATAACTTCTGAGAGAAACAGCCCTCCCTGTGTCGCCCACAGCTAACCTGTAAGCGGACCTCTAACCTCCTACCTTCGAATGGTGCGAAAGTCACTCATACTAATATCCACTTACTGTGGCCCGCCCAGAGCCGCTAGAGATGTGGTTATTACCTTGAAAAAATACACTCCGGCCGCCCGAGCCCTCACGGGAATGCTCAGGCTATTGTTCTGGTTGCGACAACCGTCTGTCCCGTACAAACGGGCTCCATAGACTTGGATTTTCAGTGTTTTTGATATGATGTCCTTCCAAACTGTCTCCTTAAGCGGGGTTTTTAAGTATTTCTGTACCGAAAAACTTTTCCCTAAAGCGGGGTGTCCTCTCAAGTGGGGTGTCCCTTTAAGCGGGGTTAAAATAAACTCTTAATAGAGGGAAAAATTTCCATTCCGAGCAAGTTGTCCCCTTAAACGGGGTGTCCCCTTAAGCGGGGTGTCCCCTTAAGCGGGGTGTCCCCTTAAGCGGGGTGTCCCGGAAGAGGGGTTTTATTGTATAAATGGTGTCTGTGATACCATACAGACTGATTGGGGTTGACTAGTTTTGTGACAACACAAGTAGCGCTGGCACAAGTGGTGCTGTAGTGTCACTGTTTGCAACACTGACATTGTGACCCAACATGTGACAATAGATGTGACATGCATTATGAAATGTGACTTCTTTTTGTCCGTTGTGGCTTGCACTGTTGGTGCCACTTTTCATGTCTGTCTAACACTTTTGTCATGAAACTAGTGAAACAGGTCCCAAGGGCTTGAGATTATGCTTGGGGGTGGGTCCGCAAGTGTACACTGTCAAGGAGCTCCAAGATTTCTCTGGTGTGCTGCCTTTAAAAAGGAGGTGCAAGGAACTGATGCTAAGTTTCACAAGAAAAGAGGCACTTGAGAAAAATGTTCTCAACCTTGAGGAAACTTACAATGAAAAAAAGGCCGAGATTATGGCAACTACGGCTGGAGGTAAAGGACAGTTTGCTCAACTCGCCCCTTACTGAATTCCTGAAGCAGGCACCCTTCTTCAGGGTACACACTCTGTGAAATGGCATTCCTGAAGCAGTAAAGCATGAGAGTACTAAACTATCATTCAAGAACAGAGTCAGAAAGCTCAATAGATTATAACAGGAGTTATACCGAAGGAATATCAGAAATCTGTGCTCATCTGCCTTATAGTGCCTCCATTATTATTGCATGTCATTGCATTGTGCTACCCTTTACTACGGACAAATAACCAGTCTCTGCTCTCTTTATGTGCATCCAACACTCACTCTCATTAGTAACACCACATGATGTACATGTCACTTGATATTCTTAAACTCAAATGTGTATTGTGCATATATTATCATACTTTTGTCTATGTTCCTGTATTATGGTGTGTCTAATTTGAATGAAAAGTATATTCATACACGGGTTTATCAAGCTCTAGATTACAAATTACTAGAATGTTACCATGCACCATGTAAAATTCAAGGTGGCAGACCGCAACACTCTGTAAGCGAACCATACTGAATAAAAAATAAATAAATTTTAAAAAGTGCCACTCTGTACCTTCTTTTTCCCAGTATCCTTGGCAAGGAAATTTTATCATTTCATATAATCTTTGTGTGCATCTGCTCAAATAAACACAACAGATGACACGGTAACAATGGTAACAATATCTTAGCAGTATGTCATGACAAGGTTATTGTAATGTATTGTCAGTTTGAATTGAATAGAAATGCAGAATGTTTAGTGCTTACCTATTATTTTTTCTTAAAAGAACGATTTATTCCACACAGCCTGAATATGCTTATAATTCATCTATACACCGCTGGGTAAATACATGTATACAATGTATAATGATGTTTATATACATATATACGCCATTATTGTGCACCAGCGTATATGGTGCATACAACTGAGTAATTGCTTCTTTAAGTCATTCTATATTTTTCAGACAGACTTAAACCAAATTGGCCATGTCCTTGGGCACAATGATCAATTCACACAGTCACTTAACACTGAGGTTCATGAAAGCAGCAAGACCACATAAACAGACATTTAACACTGAGGTTAATGAAAGCCGCAAGACAAAGTCAACTATCACAGACATTTAACACTGAGGTTAATGAAAGCCGCAAGATGACATAAGCTATCACAGACATTTAACACTGAAGTTAATGAAAGTGGCAAGACGCCCTAAACGTCCATGGTCTTTTAACAATGTGGTTTATGGAAGTGGCAAGATGATGTAAACTATCACAGACGTTTAACACTGAGATCAATGAAAGCCGCAAGACAACGTAAACTATCATGGTCGTTTAACACTGAGGTCAATGAAAGCTGCAAGACAACGTAAACTATCAGACATTTAACACTGAGGTTAATGAAAGCCGCCAGACCACATAAACTATCAGACATTTAACACTGAGGTTAATGAAAGCCACAAGACCACATAAACTAAGACATTTAACACTGAGGTTATGAAAGCCACAAGACCACATAAACTATCAGACATTTAACACTGAGGTTAATGAAAGCCGCAAGACCACATAAACTAAGACATCTAACACTGAGGTTATGAAAGCCACAAGATCACATAAACTATCAGACATTTAACACTGAGGTTAATGAAAGCCGCAAGACCACATAAACTATCACAGACATATAACACTGAGGTTATGAAAGCCACAAGACCACATAAACTATCAGACATTTAACACTGAGGTTATGAAAGCCACAAGACCACATAAACTATCAGACATTTAACACTGAGGTTAATGAAAGCCGCAAGACCACATAAACTAAGACATTTAACACTGAGGTTATGAAAGCCACAAGACCACATAAACTATCAGACATTTAACTCTGAGGTTAATGAAAGCCACAAGACCACATAAACTATCACAGACATTTAACACTGAGGTTAATGAAAGCCGCAAGACAAAGTAAACTATCACAGACATTTAACACTGAGGTTAATGAAAGCCGCAAGACCATGTAAAAAATCACAGATGTTTAACACTGAGGTTAGTTAAAGCGGCAAATTTGAATCTTGTATTAGTGACCTCCACTGGGAACATTGTTATGCCGTTTTTGTGAAGTATAAAGAATGACACAAACTTTGTGAAGATTTTAAAGTTTATTGTTAAACATGTTATTCACATTCAATCGTATGTGCAAATAGTGTGATTAACAAATTGCATTATTTAAATTGGTTGTCTTGATAATTCATTAAAGTTTTTCGATTTTCCCTTTTCTCGTTTCTCTTAATACTCTTAGCAAGACTAGTAAAATCTAGATACACAAAATGAACAAAGAGATACTTATCTTTGATGCACATATCATTTTATTGGAAATACAAAAATATATTGGGTAGAGATTAACCATGCAGTGATCCTTTTACGAGATTCCAATGATAAATGACCATAGGACAATCCTATGCAATAATCAAACCCTTTTTTAAAATCTAAATAACGGACGACCAGGTGACTACAAATTCACTAAGATGTGAAACGTTTGCTGAATTGATTTAGATTTAGATTCTGTTCAGCAGGGAAAACGCCCTGAATATATCTATTTAAGCACCAGTCCATAAAGGAATTATTGAAGTTCGGTGCTGACAGTAAAACATTAGAATCAGCCCAACACAGAAAATCTATATATTTCATGATATATAAAGGATAAACAGGCAAAAACGCAGACAAACAAATAAAGTAAATAAGCAAGCTAACATGAGCTTAATGGTACAGATATCCCAATGTGAATGGAACTATGACTACTCCACTTTGAAGCAAAGCAGGATACAGATACAAAGCATATTCCTAAAGCACCAGAATAGTACATGTAATTATGAAAGTAATCTCTGGCGTTGAACAATCTCAGATTTTTGCTGCCCATTTCAGAAATTTTTCCCTGATAGATGACCCTATAATTCTGATTTGTACAAATGTCAAATTCATGATGACAACTTTTTAGAGACACCCTACAAAATAGTTGAATTTTAAAGAAATATCGAAATTCATCTAAAGAACCAACACTGAGATTCATGTATCCAATTTAGGCCACTCAAAAAAAACCAACTTGTTTCTCATCACCAAGCAATGAAAAATATGATGAGGGCGCTTTTTCTTCTTCTTTTTTTGTTGGATCAAAGATGGCTTAAAAGTGTCATAAAATAGGCTTTAGACATACAGTAAAACCCTGCGTAACCAGTCACTCTCCATTCCAGGCCATCAGGAGCTTTAATTTGATACTAAATACATATACTTTTCATAATTTCTATCAAGGTTCATCTTATTTTAACCAAAAAAAAAAAATCTTCTAAAATCGTTTTTGCAGATGCGCGCGGTGATGAGAAACAAGTTTTTTTAGTAGACTTATAGTGAACATTTCAATAAGCAGAGACACAAACAAAATATTCTCTGACAAAAATACATCAAAATAACCACTATTGACGATACTTTCACATGCAGTATAAAAGTAGTTATTTATGGCAGGGAGGTTGTGGGGTTTCCTTGGTGAATCCTTGAGAAAAAAGGGCCCCCCGACCCCTCAAGGCCGTGCTCCATTGCAGTCAACCCTGTGGCAATAGGCATTTTTCCACAGGCCGGTGTTACACGTTATCTGGGTGGTTATGGAATGCCTGCTGCCAAACAAGCCCCTGGCAACGTATTCTTTAGCATTGGATCACTCAGTATATGAGCAGGTTTTTTGGGGTGTTTTTTTAGGTTAATGTTTATTCTGGAGTTGTCTACTACGGCATGTAGCTACCCTATTTTCAGTAGGCTCTAGGGCCATGAGACAATTTCGTAATCGTTTTGACATTATATATACAAAAGAAGATAACAAGAAGTGCAAGGTGTATTCATTTTAAATGAGGATTATTGGTATACATTTTCTATTCACTGGATAGTACAAAACAATAACTAACCACGTTAGACGTTCAAAATACCCACGTATATCATTTTCAGAGAAATCTCAGTGATTTCATTGTATTCTATGGTATTCCCGCTACAATTTGATGTATCATGCATGTATATCACCTCAATGATACTTTAGATATACCTTATATAACACAGGGACACCGAAACTGGATACACAGTAATACATTGGCAGGACTAGCTATAACATGCTTATCTTTTTCTAAGTTCAAACCAAGGTAATTATCAACTATAAATTTTAGACAGCCAAGACTCATTAACACAATACCCTAGATCGTTCCAGCAATCTAATCTGTCAAAAAACAACACTCCTGCAATCACACACACCGTTCATACTCTAGGTGTGATTGCTGTGTGTCGCGGTGTTTGTCCGAGCAGCTGCGTTACTAGAGAGTGGGCCGTTAGGCGGCACTGAACGGCAACACCTGGGCAATCATTTGGTCATGTGTTGAACGGTGCTCAATCGCCAGTAGTGGAGCTGTAGTGGAGCCAGGGCTGCGATCAACAGCACCCGATTGCAGCAGGATCTCCACTGATTTTTGACTGGTTCTTAACTAGTTCAGAGGCAACATAAACAGGAGATTCTGTTCAAAGTGGACAAGTCTTTGATTCATGGGCCAGTCAGAGAAGGATACATATCTTAATTAAGTTCATTCTGATTGTATTTAATTACTTAATGAATGTTCATAATCAAAGACTTGAGCGAGTCTAGCAACATCCCTGTTTTTAGTGCTCAGGATGCAGGGAAGAATTGCTTGAGAAGTCATTAGAAATTTCAGATGTGGCACCGTTATCAAATGAGCTTTCCCGCACCCACGGTGACAGCTCACTGCCAACACCGCAAGGGAGGCGGTCAGGGATTCCGGGCAATACCCGGGAACTGCAAACCTGTGAGCGGAGACCGAAAGTTCGCACAGTTTTGAAAGATTGGACTTAAATTTAGACCCAGATTGTAGAGAGTAGGGGAAGAATTTTAGAACCGGAGTGTGCTTTACACATTCATAACATCAATTCCTATCTTTATCTATCTTTGATATTCGATTAACCGCAGTATTCAGTGGAAAATTGATGGGCGATGTACGATGCACAGGCTATAGACCATGGTGAACGGACTGCAATACTGTGGGGGAATGTAGAGCGAGTTCCCAATGTTAAGCCTATGGGACAAAAATACCAGGGGTGAGATAAAACCTGATATCTATTCCTCAGCTACCACCCACCAACCACGATAAATAATGAACGCTCTTTACACTCAAATTATGACCAACAAATTTCTAGATAACAATGTCAGACTATACACTTTAACACTGAAAATAAGAACACAAAAAGACATCTTACATTCTCTTTCCAATATTGATGCTTGAAATATATCAAGACAAAGGTGTATGTGAAAAGTATTTTATACCTGACAAATAGTAATAATCAATTCTTAAAGGTATATCCTACAATTTACAGTGGCGCCACCTGGTGATTTTTAAATAATGTCAATACTGGTTTCTTGGGATTCATTCTAATTCTTAATGAGTAAATTAAACGTTTTGTCCAGTTTATCCAATCATATTAGGTAAAATAGGCAGATTTACATTTCCTTGATTTACATAGGAAATGTACCGAAAAATATGGTTTCTTTCAATCCTTTCAAAAACAAGGATGGTGACCTATGTCTTTTTTTAAACTTAAATAAGTAGAAGTATACACGTTCTATATTCTGCTAAAGTTTGAGGAAAATTACAGGGGTTTTACTAGGTGAAAAATAACTTTTTAGAATTTCTATATATTCAAATATAAAATGATCATAATATTGATCTTTAAATAAAAAACTAGCACGGTGACCCCCGATTTTATATTCAGATATGTGTTCTATAATAGTTAAAGATCATCATATTAAAGTTTCAGAAAAATGACATGAGTTTTCACTTTTAAGCCAAATTGTCCGATATACCTTTAAGGAAAGAAGAATTTATAAAGACCCGACGAATACTTCTGGGAGAATAGACCCACAATTTGAATTTCTTTACTATTCTAAAATTAAACATCAAGTTCCATCTTGATTCTGAAAAGATGTAGTTAAATCGTAAACTAGAAAGGCTCCCTGTCAGAGAGGTACATTTCCTTGAAGCAAACTATATTCGAAAGAAATACCATATCAATAGTTGTTACCCTAGCACAAAAATACAAATACATGTAGAACCCTGCCTAACGGACACCTTGCGTAAGCGGGCACCCCGCGTTAACGGACACCTTTGCTCGGAACGGTTCCCTCTATTAGATGTTTATTTTAACCTCGCATAAGCGGACACCCCGTGTAAGCGAGCACTTTGGCCCGGAACGAAGGGTGTCCGCTTACGCGGGGTTCCACTGTAGTTCAGTTAGACCATGCATCACAACCTCTGACAAAAAAGCTGATCATACAATCTGGTTAATACAAAAATGATTCCTCACCGTGTCAAGATTTGTTTGATCATTTATGGACAATGGGTCAATATTCCACTGCAGTGGAGGAGGCAACACTCTCAACGGCGGCAGCTATACAGTGGTGTCACGGACTAGAGCCCATAAAAACTAATAAGCAAGCTTTTGTCGGGTTTGTTTGTTTGTTTGTGGTTTAACGTCCCAGGGGACCCTGAGGGTATATAGGGACTATCAATGATTTAGCTTTTCACTTTCGTAGACTTATTTCAGTCGATTCTTTTCAATGTTTTCAAATATTTTATATACAATCAAAGATATTTGTCTCTTTCAAAAACATGATGATATCTTTCATTGGAATGTTTCAAACCACATTTTCAGGTTGTTACTGTTTTTCAAGTTCTTTCTTTTTGTTTCTTGTACCCTTCTACAGTTCAGGAGTATATGCTGAACAGGCATAACATAGGCAAATTTTATGCGGCATGCCATGACATAAAGTGCGATTTATGCCTCTAGGGGCATAAAAAAAATTGACCAATCAGCGATCAGATTGTCAGCTGCTCCAAAAAAAGTTCCGGTTGACCTCAAAAGTTCCAGTTGGACTTCAGTTGGTCATTCAATCGATATTTGTCTTTTAGTAATCCAAAAGCATAGAGACGGGGTAGGATAAATATGAAACCAAACTCGAGTTAGACTTGTCAGTGTCTATGCCACTCTGGTCAGGTCTGTTCCTCACTACGCTCAGCTAACGCTTCGCGTAGTAATACACGACCTTCCCGTCGTGGCATAAACACTGACAAGTCTAACTCTCGTTCAGTTTCTACTAATTCTTGGCATTCAGGGGGATTATTCCCTTTAAGGAGATATTTTGTAGGGTCACTTCATGGCCAACCTGCAACATTGGCCACTGAACTGGCTTGTAGTTTGTATACTCTAAGCATGTATATATGTTACCCTGCTATAGTTCAATTGTAGAATACTGTCATGTAAGCCTGCTAGCTCGGGCACGGACACGGAATCTGAAACACTGGAGGGGGTGGAGGATAAGCACAATTTTTGCTAAACCCTGACTCCAGTATAAATAAAAACCTTGGAAAAAAAAAAAAAAATGTTTGGCAGATGCCTGACATATCAGATTCACGACCAGCCCATTCTCCGATCCGGCCTGGAAGTAGGTGGCGCTACGAACCCCCTGGGTGGCCATTTTGGAGAAGCCATTACACAATGCTAAGCCTATGGGACTGTTTGGACGTCCATTTTTTGATACTATTTAATGTGTGAGGATGTTTCAAATACTTCTGAAGCATTCTCTTGGTTATAATTAGGCTTCCCTGGCAATTTCAGACCAAATTATTATGTGGTAACCTCACTTTAGACTTTAAACGTGATGTCAACAAATCGTTGAAACAACCGATTTTCTTCGAGTTGGCACGTTTAAATTATGTCTGAATAATGTTAATAATGCTATTTCAATTATTACATGTACAGAATGCAATGGAGAAGGTTGATTATTAGATTTTGTTTTTGCCATTTTAGACTGTGACAGCGCTTTTTATTCACCAGCAAGGTGGTGGATCGATCCGTTGTCAGGCGAATTTGGTTAATTTGGAGGGTATTTTGAACCAGAAGTCACCCGCCGATACAGCATGCCGGATTGGAAAATTGAAACACCCGTTAACATGTAGCTGACAGACCAGTTCAGGAACTTTACATACTGAATACAAAAACAAAAGTTGTGAATATGTCTGTGCATGACAAACAAACCAGTTTACTCATCTCGTACATACGAGTCACAAATTTCTTCGTGCAGGTCCACGACATACACACCAGTTTACTCTGTCACCTCATACTTATGAGTCACACGGGTCTTCTGGCACAACATACAAACCGGTTTACTCCGTCATCTCATACATACGAGTCACGAAGGTCTTCTGGCAGGTCCACAACATACACACCAGTTTACTCCATCATCTCGTACATACGAGTCACGCGGGTCTTCTGGCAGGTCCACGACATACACACCAGTTTACTCCGTCATCTCGTACATGCGAGTCACGCGGGTCTTCTGGCACAACATACAAACCAGTTTCCTCCGTCATCTTGTACATACGAGTCACGAAGGTCTTCTGGCAGGTCCACGACATACACACCGGTTTACTCCATCATCTCGTACATACGAGTCACGCGGGTCTTCTGGCAGGTCTACGACATACACACCGGTTTACTCCGTCATCTCGTACATACGAGTCACGAAGGTCTTCTGGCAGGTCCACAACATACACACCGGTTTACTCCGTCATCTCGTACATACGAGTCACGCGGGTCTTCTGGCAGGTCCACGACATACACACCGGTTTACTCCATCATCTCGTACATACGAGTCACGCGGATCTTCTGGCGGATCACATGTCGCTCTGGGTAGACATAGTCGTGGACGATGACCTGGAAGCCGCACAGCAGGTAGAAGGTCCATGTGGCGGCGAGGAACATGCGACCCAGGGTCATCACTGGGTGCACCCACAGCACGACGAGCAGGCAGCCTGCACCGGGGTGACTCATGTGCCGGTACAATGGGTGTGTCGCTGACATCTTGTACCGGACCGGTCTCTGCACTGCGGTCGTCTCGTACCACAGCTGTAATCAGCCAACACACAGTTTATATGCATGGCATCTCAAAATACAAAATAAAAACCAAATTTTAATTATGGTGTTTACAAACAGAGCTGATGGTACCTTGAATATAATTGTATCCCAGTGATGGGGGTAGCCACAAGATGCAGGGACTGGAGCCAGTCTACATTCACCCTTAAGGGGTTAAGGGCAGGTCACTAGAAAGCCACGTTTAAAGCAAAAATCTACCTGTTTGAGGCCGAGCATCTCCAGCGTGTCCATGGCGAGACAGATGACGAGCCAGCAGACAGCATGCAGGATGAAGAAAAACGTCCACGTCACGTGTCTGCTCGACGTGTCAATCAACCAGAGGGGCGTGGCCGGCAGTGGCTGCCAGTTCTCAACCAGGATCTAGAGAGAAAAACAGAATTAGTATTCCTATATACCTATGAGCGAACAACCTATGATTACCTAAGGCAGCTGGGGGTAGAATAACTTTTGTTTATTGCCCAGGTTGACATTTACTGCCCAGGTTGACGTTTACTGCCTAGGTTGACGTTTACTGCCCAAGTTGACATTCAGAGACGTTCGGTGTTATCGATATTAGCCGACAATTGAAGGTATATAGGAATAGGGAAACCACGTACCTGTGGAAATAAGTCAAAGTTACTCGGTAAGGCTCATAACTTTGACTTATTCCCACCGGAACATAGTTTCCCTCTAATCTGGGATGTCAGTAATTTTTCCAAACCTTACCGAGTAACTTTGACTTTTGCTTACCGGTACTTGGTTTCCCTATTCCTATATACCTTCAAATATCGATAAAAATGCTTAATTCTTTACCTGAAACACTTCCGAAGCAAATGGCCACCCTTATCGAGTAACCACAACAGCTATTGTTTCGTTCCGCCGCTGTATTGTATCACGTGATCAGAGCGGGACGAAAACGTCAGAGCGGGACGAAAACATGAGAGCGGGACGAAAACGTCAACCTCGACACATAACTTATTTTTAATGCACCCCCAGCAGCGGTATGTAACTCTAGTTAGTTCGACAATGGGTATATAGGAATAGAGGGAAACTGATTCTGGGTGGGAGAATTGCAGAGTTTCGAGGTGAGGGTTCCCTAAGGGCGAGTGAGGTAAATTCCGGGATTCTCAATGAGGAATCCTAAATTCTCCCACCCAGAATCAGTTTTCCTATTCATATATATATACCTTTAAATATTTTAAATACAGTAAAACTCCCCTTTCGACAAATCCCTCTGAAAGTCCCCTATATAACATGATTTTGAACAATCAATCTTGCTCTGAAAAGCGGCAATTTCAATTTGTCGCTGTAACAATTAGCAACTGATTTGAAAAACATTTGAATATCAAGCCTGATAATCTATACACTATTTATCACATATTTCAATAATCTTTCAAATATATTTGGAATAAATCTAGGATCACAATTCAAAATTAACTGTAATGCATTGGGTGTATATTACTCTAGGTGGATATCATGGGATACTCAAACGCGTCCCCTATATGACCATGAGGTGGATATCGTAATTGTCCTGAACAACTCATCTCTTTGACTGGCTTCCAGTCCCTGTGTCTTATGCCTACCCCTCCGACTCCACCAACCCCCTCACTGGGATAAGCTTAGTCCCTACCAAGGTTCGTACATAGACCGCCCAATTAAATTCCAGGCTTTTTCCAGGCTCTAATATATTTTTTTCCAGGCACATAATAACATGAAGCAATACCATCCTGCTAATAAAAACAGTCATTGTTTGTTTTCTGAAGGATGCATTTCATATCTAGTCACTGTTTTTAAAACCATATCTAATTCATCACCAAATTTACTTTAAGCATTCATCTTCGTTTCTACCGGTGGAATTTTAGTGGTTTGGGATAGATATCTTCAATATTCTTTTCTCTTTTTTTGCCACTTTTAAATATGAAGACAAATAATCTAAGTCACTGAAATCATAAAAGCAGTCGTGTACTATAGTTAAGAAAAGCTAATAATGACCAGAATTTCATAGACTAAAAAAGGTTTTTATGCAAAACTAATTTTCCAGGCTCTTCCAGGAGATTCTGTTCATAGTGGACAAGTCTTTGATTCATGGGCCAGTCAGAGAAAGATACATACTATAATGAACTTTATTCTGATTGTGATTAATCATTTAATGAATGTTCATAATCAAAGACTTGAGCAAGTCTAGCTCTGTACGAATCCTGCCCTATATCCTATGGCTACCCTCTTCGCTAGGATACAGGGACTGGTACAATCGGTAATGGTGTTGGATTTCTGGCGCTGCTTTGCTCCAGTATTCTCCATACAGATATCTTGGATACTGGTCAGGATATCTGCTGGGAGATTGATACCATCTCACTTTGATCTTAATTGGGTGACAATCAGGAGTAGGTGAAATTTATTGCTATGATAACACAGGCGGCCAGAGAACTGGAGGGGGGTGGGGGGAGGGGTAGGAGGAGGTAAAGGGTTACAGGGAGCAGCTTGGGGCCATAAACAGGAGATCCTGTTCATAGTGGACAAGTCTTTGATTCATGGGCCAGTCAGAGAAAGATACATACTATAATGAACTTTATTCTGATTGTAATTAATCATTTAATGAATGTTCATAATCAAAGACTTGAGCAAGTCTAGCTCTGTACGAACCCTGCCCTATATCCTATGGCTACCCTCTTCGCTAGGATACAGGGACTGGTACAATCGGTAACGGTGTTGGATTTCTGGCGCTGCTTTGCTCCAGTATTCTCCATACAGATATCTTGGATACTGGTCAGGATATCTGCTGGGAAACTGATACCCTCTCCCTTTGATCTCAATCGGGTCAGTCAGGAGCAGGCGGAAGTTATTGCTAAGACAACACAGACGGCCAGAGAACTGGAGGAGGGTAAGGAGGAGGGGTAGGAGGAGGTATAGGGTTACAGGGAGCAACTGGGAGGGGGGGGGGGAGGGGGAGGTCATATACAGGAGGTTTAGTTCCTACTGGACAGGTCTTTGATTCACGGGCAAGTCAGAGAAGAATACATGCTATAATAAACTTCTGGTTGTGTTTCATTATTTCATGAATGCTCATAATCAAAGACTTGAGCAAGTCTATGATAAGCTCACCTGTATGGCGACTGAGGTGGCGAATAAGTAGACGATCCTGTGGAGACTGCTGAGACCGGAGCGCACCATGGTGTCCTTGAAGCACGGCAGAGCCATCAGACTGTGCTGCCCGATGAACAGCCACACCAAGTTGAGATTCACGAGAAGCGGCCACCATAAGGTTTCCTCGTCATCATATTCCCAGTGAACTGAAATTATCAATAAAATATCATGATAGAGGGGCTCAACAAATAGGGTATTTCATTTCGTAGAGACTGCAAGGATTGGTTGGTTTGATAGTATACCGAGAAAATAAATGATGATTTTGTGAATAGGCGGCCGTAAATCACGAGTGTTGATGCATAGTAATATACGAGCGCTAGCCGTTCCCCCACCTCACCGGTTCTATGAACATATCACAGTGTCATGGATAAATCGCCACCAATTGAATTTATCTTTATCAATTTTATGCCATGGTCTTTGCACCAAGAGTTAGAATAGATTTAATACTAAAATATCATTTCATGCATGTTTTCAAAGAATATCCCACTTTTGTTGGGGCTTCTATGTGGCTCAACTGTCACTCTAGCATGCTATATAGACTAGATTCTAGTCATTTTTAGACTGAACTCCAGAAAACAGTGGCATCTTATCTAATTATCGCCCACGACAATGCTCGGACACTCAGTCTCACCTTTGTGCGGTACGTCGTGGGAGGAAAGGTACACAGCAAGCTTCACCGACGTGAAGATGGTGTATGGCAACGTCAATAGAGACAGAACCTTCAAACAGAAGAACGCCACTGGCTTTATACTGTTCATGGCTTTGCTGAAAAGAACTGGGCGGTAAAGTAAACAAATACACTGCGCCGCTCCGGTTGCGTAAAAGCGATGCAGTGTGGCAAATAAAGTTTTTCGCTGGTCTCCGAGGGTCCACAGTGTAGTACGTTGCGCTGACGCCAGGGTCAGGGCACACAGGCTCTCAAAATATATATTAGTCCACAGTGGGACCCTTGGATTGGCAAGCATTGTTGATGCCGCTCATGTTTAATTTACCGGTCGTTGTTGCCTCCAATAGGTATTGAAACCACTGTGATGCCTCTGAGACCAACCACGAAGAGAATATCAGCTCTTAAAGCGGGTTCCAGGTCCGACAGAAAGCGCGCGAAAGGCCACCGTGCCAGCTGCAGCGATACGATTGGTCGCTGGACATGACGTCACACTCATGAATATTGATGAATAAAGATGGCGATGTTAGTTGTTGTGCTCCTCTGCTCGAAGATATTATTTCAAAGTTTCCCGGTGATCCAGGCAACAACACACTGGATTGTTACAGAAGATGGCAGAATACAGGCCCAGGTGGGTGTGAGTTTATTATGTCTCTGATTTAGTCGTATGAGCGCGTGTATTCAGTTGGGGACCGATGTAAACACAGGCCGACCCTTCGACTCGTGCCTGCTGTCAGTATCTGTCACAGTGTCAGTGTCACTGAGGCGGCCCCCTGACCCCCTCCACTGACACTGTCACTCAGTCTCACTATCTAAATTCATGTTATGCTATTGGTGATTGCACATTCTCATATCCCTGCCCCAAATATTCACACTGTTAATCTACAACTGTCTAACTGAGACAGTAATGTGACTAGAAATTAGATCTAGCGTAACATCCCTCCCCCTCTTGGCATTGGACCCACTCACCCAGTGATATTGCCACATCCCACAACAGTGATACTGATAGTGATAGTGTGTTCAGGCTTGATCCTTTCATATCAATATAGTCTCCCTGCACAATTATCCTACCTTAAACCTTATGCATGCATATAGATTATGGTTTGTTTGCTTACTAAAGTTCAAATCAATGTGACGATTGAACATGCCATGTAGGCCTACACATAAATTCATAATGATGATGATTATTAATGCCCCTTTTGCCATTTGAAACAGATGACCAGTCTATATTAAAGAATAACACTGGACTTTTTTTATTCGATATGTGATATCATTGCATGTAGATCACATTGCCCATTTATAGGCACCATATCAATGACAAGAATGCAGTCACATACCTATGCCTAGTCTAGACAGTGGATTTGCATTATGACACTAGCTTAGTAGCTGACTAGGTTACTCTACCCAGTCTAGGCTTTTTGGAACTATGCCATATAAAGTGCTGGTTCCGCCAACACACAAGATATATCGAGATTAGTCATGATTTGGTTGTCTTGCTAAATCTTGCTGGGTTTTGAATGATCGTGTGCATATTTGCTGTGATGCATCTTGAGGTGTCCAGTGGTGGAGCACCAAAGTATACACATGACACCGTGAAATTATACCCATATCATAGTGTGCGACATATTGCAACAAAAGAGGTACAACATATTATGTCATATAGCGACACTGTAAGATATAACAAGATATACCACAACAAAACCATCATGTTGGCGGAATCAGCCCTTTAGATCTAAATTTTGTAATTATATAAAAAAAATCTGATATAGTTCTATAACAATTTAATTTAATGTTGAATTAAATGCAAATCCTATAGCTCACCTTAATATTCAAAATCCATATCATTACCGTAGAAGTTGAATAGTATTCTCAAAGAGTTCTATAACATATTTAGTGTATGTGTGGGAGGGGGGGGGGCACCATGTTCGTTTTTCATCAAGACATTGATATTATGATTTTATTGTATTGTGGACTTTCTAAAAAGTTGGATTCCACATAGACTACGTTGACTGCACTACGTCTAAATCAATTCGAAGTGTATGTTAATTGAGTATTCTTATATTTAGACCAATCACTAAATAAACCAATCGATCGTTTTATTACATACTTTCAGTAGATAATTTTTCTACACTTTAAATACATTACCACCAATGCATTATATCTATACCAAGCTATTTATATTTCTAAAGATTGCCAGACTTTTAATATCATGGGATAAACGTGACCACTCAATGATGTTATACCACAATGTATTTCTATTCTCAAAATGATACGATTATTAATGTAGAAAAGTGACACCCTCACTGTACGTGTTTTATTGATGGCTGACACTGATTCCAAAGTCCTGTTTAGAATATATATCGATAAATCAACTTGACTTGTAGCACAGAGTAGGAAGTCTGCCACATCTTGACCTCCTTCAAAATGGGATCGAAGTCCATAGATTGGCCACATCCATTTATCGTGGCTTTGTACGATTTAGAGTACAGTTAAACCTGTGTGCTGGGGCCATCCAGAAAATAGGTTCTCATTGAGGGGTGGGATCACAAATTCTGGAAATTTTGCGTATGATTCTTCATTGCGTACAAGATTGAGGGGGTCGGGGGTCAACATTTTCAGGAGTTTTGCGTATGTATTTTATGGATGGCCCCCTACAATTTACGACCAGCGGCCTTTGTGGTATAGAGAGTAATGGATGGTTTTGTGGACAGGCCGCCGTAAACCACGAGAGCTTTACGCATAGTAATATACAAGCATAGGTAAATTTATCACAACGTCAACCTCGAATGGTTTAACCGAGCGCCTGTCCACAAAATCATCAGTTTAAAAAAAATTCATTTTCCACCTTCTCGAATGAATTAAACACACATAAGTGTTACAATAGCCTTCTTATTTACCAGACAGCCTTAGCCCAATACCGAGTTAGTGGGAATATGTCAATTTGATCTTATACAACCTAGGAATTGTCATATTAAAGGGTATATCAAATAAGGACTATTTCTTGGCTCTGTAATACAAAGGGACTATTTTCCCATATGTAATGGCTTTTAGGCCGTATACAATGGATTTGAATTCATATGGTTGTGGTATCTGACAGCTTTTAAACTATGGGTAGTGGTTTACTGAGTGCCCATACATTTACAATGGGGGGTTTGTATGAGATAGATAATAATTTATGGTAAACAAGAAGTCTGTTACGTAGGTCGATATGTGTTGTGTTTCGCAATCTGCACTCCCAGTCGGATATAATATCAGTATCTGAAGTACATGTAGTTCTCAGTTTACCAGAGATGGCAGGTTGCCAATGTTTCATGGAAATCCACTCTCCTATTTTCGGTATATTCAATTTTTTTCTTTTGTAAAGCAAAGATAATATTAATTGAGCCCCATCCACACCAACTAACTAGTGGTTTTGAATGTCACACACACTCTCAACACTATTGTATATTCCACATATTTTGAGGCAGAAAATTCCAAATGAAAAATATCTCCACTTTCTTCTCTGACCTCAAGTGACATCCCTGAATTTGAATTTGAAATAATTTCTGTATATAAATTTTAATTGCTATGTTCAAGAAATGCAGTTGTCACTATAGACCCCGTGCACATGACGTCACGCATACATGAACGGCGATGCGCACGCATACCGAGGTCAGAACCTACTGTCAACAACACGGCGCGAGTGCTTCTATCAAGTTTTCTTCTGATTTTGAAGGGCCAAACAAACCATTATAGTTTCAGGGGAAAAAATCATTTTACAATAAAAGTATGATATCAGTAACTTGGTGATTCATAGATTCCAGCCATGCCGGATGTTTTTGGTCATTGTTCACTGCCCTGTGTTGCATGATACAATAGCGGAGGGCCTAACCATACAGTAGGCGCAATATAGAATAATGTTTAATTAAAGGGAAACACTCTGCTAAAGTATGTGTTCTTATGAAAAGAGTATTTAAAAGTCAAGTGCACTGAATATTTGCCAATTATAATGTGAACCCAACCATACCCACCCCATGTACGCACAGTTAGTGAGTGGCAGTCATCCCGGCTGACAACAAGCGAGTGTACCTGCGTGTGCTGCATACTTAAATAGAACTGAACGAGAGTTAGCCTGAATAGTTTTTATGCCACGAAGGACAGGTCGTGTATTACTACACGAGGCGATAGTCGAGTGTAGTGAGTAGCAGACCTGACTGGAGTGGCTTGAAAACTAGTCAGGCTAACTCGAGTTTGGTTCTGTATTTATCCTACCCTGTCTCTACACTTCAGGTCTGAGTTCTATTTTTCGATTATTCTGTATCATGCTAGCAACATCTGAATGGGCATTTTGAGTGCGACCAGAACTTTTTTCGTAATAGCTGACATCCTGGTCTCTGATTGGTCAATTTTTTTTATTACTCTAGTGGCATAAAAAACACTTTGTGTCACAGCATGCGACATAAAATTTGCCTATGTTAAGTCGATGGCGGCTTTTTATTAGGGGTAGGATACACACAGGGCGCACCCCTGGTCATACCGGGTGCAGTGACGGGTGATCGGAATGCAGAGGCAGGAGGCGCGCAGCAGCATACACTAAGAGGTGACACATGGGCCGGCATCATGGATGGCTAGATCTACCTGAAGATACTTAAACAATCATTTGTCAGATCTGTGTGCTTGAAGTATCAGATTAGAGCTACTGAACTGCATATTCTGGCACATCATTTTTTTTATTCTTTCTTGGAAATTATCTAGGCTTTCTGACAACTTTTAGAGTTGATATGAGCAACTCGCCTTGACTTATGCTTGTGACCTAGTTCTTTCTGGCCGTACTATGCGCGCGCATCTAATGAGGTTGGCGTTTGTGTACAAACATTGAAAGGGGTCTATTATCCTCTTCTAGGAGGAGTTAGAGAATTGGACGCTGAATTATCTACCGGTTACGAAGTGTCTATCAGGGATGCCAGTTCTCAGGGAATTTCAGGATTTCAGGATTTTCCCTCGCCTTAGCACATATTCATATATTGCACTGAAAAATCATGTGTAGGCGGCCTCTAGCGGGGCCATGACGGCCGACCGCAGCCAGTCTAACCAGCCCCGCCCATAACGCCTCACAGTTGTCATATTTTTAGTTCCCAGTAACCTCGTTCGTTGTAGTCGGGGGGGGGGGGGGGGGGGGGGCGTTGTCTCCTCACTGCAAATGTCTTCAAAATGAAATATGATTTAGAAAACGTGGCTAAAAAAAAATCAAAATGAAATATGTGTGGCAGTGTGGGCTGTTATCGTTAGAGCTGGCGTGACTGACAGTTCAAGGTCGTCTGCTAGTATTACGTAAGAAGGCGTTACCAGTCCTATATTTCATTGGGACAGGGAACCAGTCTCTAGGTCAGTGGGCAGATCGGGTGTGGGCAGACCGGGTGTGGGCAGACCGGGTGTGGGCAGTACGGGTGTGGGCAGACCGGGTGTGGGCAGTACGGGTGTGGGCAGACCGGGTGTGGGCAGACCGGGTGTGGGCAGACCGGGTGTGGGCAGACCGGGTGTGGGCAGTACGGGTGTGGGCAGTACGGGTGTGGGCAGTACGGGTGTGGGCAGTACGGGTGTGGGCAGTACGGGTGTGGGCAGTACGGGTGTGGGCAGTACGGGTGTGGGCAGTACGGGTGTGGGCAGTACGGGTGTGGGCAGTACGGGTGTGGGCAGACCGGGTGTGGGCAGACCGGGTGTGGGCAGACCGGGTGTGGGCAGTATGGGTGTGGGCAGACCGGGTGTGGGCAGTACGGGTGTGGGCAGACCGGGTGTGGGCAGTACGGGTGTGGGCAGTACGGGTGTGGGCAGACCGGGTGTGGGCAGTACGGGTGTGGGCAGTACGGGTGTGGGCAGACTGGGTGTGGGCAGTACGGGTGTGGGCAGTACGGGTGTGGGCAGACCGGGTGTGGGCAGACCGGGTGTGGGCAGTACGGGTGTGGGCAGTACGGGTGTGGGCAGTACGGGTGTGGGCATTACGGGTGTGGGCAGATTGGGTGTGGGCAGACCGGGGTAATTACTGCCCCCTCATTCCGCCGCAGCTGCCAGTCTGAAGTGCTCGGAAAGGGACACTATTTTGATCCAGTCACACTGGCGTAAATTTTGGCGTTTCCTCTACGTATCAGAGAGGAGGCAAGCTTTGCCTGTTGACTACGCAAATCCAATGCTTTTACATATAACTACGCAATCCAGTCACACTGGCATTAAATTCTACGTTTCTCCTACGTATTAAATTAAGGTGGTCACGACGTTATAACTACATATTCTCTACACTTCTATTAACTTTCTTTATGCTTTTAACGTTCGTTGACGTCTCTTAACGTTTCTTTATGCATTTTGACTTACTTCAACGTTCATTTACGCAATCAAAATGCATAGAGATACGTTTAAATTTTTTTTTAACTAATTATGTCACTGCATATTTTCCACGTTCTGTTCACGTTCTTTTTCACATTCCGACTTTCTTTTATGTATCTTCGTGTTTTACAATGTATGTATAGATTTAATTAAACAGAAAGTGATATTAACCTGCTTACAAGACAAAATGCCATTTTTTACGCCAGTGTGACAGGGGCATTACTGTTCCGAGACCATGATTGCAGTTTAGGAAAAATATGTTTTTCTTTATTGATACTGTGGTCAGTATGATTTGGTGGTGTTGATTTATAAATGTTTGTCACCCGGTTACTTTGTTGACTTTAAAGATGGACGCAGTCTTCACATTGCGGCATCCGTACGATCTGGTGCTGATTTGTAAATGTTAGTCGCTCCGTTACTTCGTTGACGTTGCAGATGGTCTCAGTCTTCACATTGCGGTTATTGTATAATGTGGTGTTGATTTATAAATGTTTGTCACCCGGTTACTTTGTTGACGTTACAGATGGACTCAGTTTTCACATTGCGGCGTCTGTACGATGTGGTGTTGATTTATAAATGTTAGTCATGCGGTTACTTTGTTGACTTTAAAGATGGACGCAGTCTTCACATTGCGGCGTCCGTACGATCTGGTGCTGATTTGTAAATGTTAGTCACTCGGTTACTTTGTTAACTTTACAGATGGACTCAGTCTTCACATTGCGGTGTCCGTATGATCTGGTGTTGATTTATAAATGTTAGTCACTGTGTTACTTTGTTGACTTTACAGATGGACTCAGTCTACACATTACGGCGTCCGTGCGATCTGGTGTTGATTTATAAATGTTAGTCACTCGGTTACTTCGTTGACGTTACAGATGGACTCAGTTTTCACATTGCGGCGTCCGTACGATGTGGTGTTGATTTATAAATGTTAGTCATGCGGTTACTTTGTTGACTTATAGATGGACTCAGTTTTCACATTGCGGCATCCGTATGATCTGGTGCTGATTTATAAATGTTAGTCATGCGGTTACTTCGTTGATGTTACAGATGGACTCAGTTTTCACATTGCGGCATCCGTATGATCTGGTGCTGATTTATAAATGTTAGTCACTCGGTTACTTCGTTGACGTTGCAGATGGACTCAGTCTTCACATTGCGGCGTCCGTACGATCTGGTGCTGATTTATAAATGTTAGTCATGCGGTTACTTCGTTGATGTTACAGATGGACTCAGTCTTCACATTGCGGCGTCCGTACGATCTGGTGCTGATTTATAAATGTTAGTCACTCGGTTACTTTGTTGACTTTAAAGATGGACTCAGTCTTCACATTGCAGTGTCCGTATGATCTGGTGCTGATTTATAAATGTTAGTCACTCGGTTACTTTGTTGACTTTAAAGATGGACTCAGTCTTCACATTGCGGCGTCCGTATGATCTGGTGGCGCTGCTGCGACAGGAAGAGCGTGCCGTGATGCTCGAACACCTCAAACAGGAGTTGCTCACACGTAAAGAGGAGATTGACAAGAATGAGGATAAGGACACAGGTAAGTCACTGACAAAAAAACATATCACGATTCACCTGTGGCCAAACATGTATCAAATACTACCAGCTGCTAGGGGTGTAATATAAATAATGTTCACGCCCGCCGTAACAGCGGGCCGTAGTGAATGGTAGTGTTTTTGTACGAGAAGGGTGTGTGAACCGTGGAATAGAAAAGTTAATAAAACAACGTTTTAAATGATAAGGAGGTGTATAGTGATAAGAAAACCTAGTTACTAAGCCTGTGGCATTGGCCGTTCTCGGTCTTTTGACTAAAAAAAACAGTCCTCTGCCTGTGGCATTCGGCCGGATTTTTTTAATCAAAATACCTTGAAGGGCCATCCCTTCAGACTAAGTAATCCTGTTTTCTCATATTACTAGTATCGTCGATCTAGTATGAGCTGCGAACACATCCATAAGGGGCCAGCCATAAAGTATGTACGTATTGAAGGGGGAAGGGGTCAAATTTTTTGGAAATGTATGCTCCTTCTTTGTTCTATTGTATACAAGATAGGCCGGGGGGGGGGGGGGTGAAAATTTTCAGAAATTTTGAGTACATACTTTATGGATGGCCCCTGAATATAGATACCGCAAAGTCACTATCAAATAGCACATTACTAGTATTGACAATCTATCAGGAGCTGCAGACACATCAGTTCTTACTCGCCATAGGGACTACTTTCTTCGTAGTCCTAGGGCAGCAGGGAGATCTATACCGCGTAGTCATCAGTCATCAGTCAAAATATAAACATAATTATCGCCAATAGTATGATTATGCAACTATGGAATGTATTGGCCTGAAAATAGTCGATATTATCAAGAGACGTCACGAGTTTGAGTCTGAGTTTATTTATGCCACACATTTTGTTGGGTCCATAATTTCACGAGTCGAAGACGAATGACATTACAGAGCCAACAAAATGTGTGGCATAAATAAGCTCAAACTCAAACGAGTGGCGTCTAGATTTTATCCTACCCCGTTTCCACATTTTTTCGGTACCAGAAAGTAGTGGCATAAACAACACTCTATGTCACACCCATGAAATAAACAAATCCCATGTTAAACCTATGGCGTTTTTTATTAGTGGTAGGATAATAACGATTATTAGGTCTGCTGGGGTGGACAGCCATTACCAATCTGTTCACCCTCTTGGTCGCCTCGCCTCCTCGTGGAGCAGGCCGGATATGCTTGCATGCAAGCATAACTAAAGTCTTTTTTTTTTTTTTTTATAGATGTCTTTATTGATTTCGTCTTTGCAGTCGTTCTTCCAATACAATAGTCGACTGAACATGGATGGTATTTACAATGAAAGATTACAATGAAACGTGCTGCGACAGAATGCAGTTAGTGTGTTCTATATGTACATCACCTGGTCCCTATGTTATATTTTGACGTTATAATACAAATAATACATATTCTAGGACTCAGGACCAATCTATATTTATATTCCTCCAGTGCATAATAAATGGGTGAAATGTTGCAATAGTCATATAATCAGATTATATTATTTTAGATATTTTACATTTTATTAAATAGATCTACCATCTTAAGTAACCGTATCGTTATGCGAAATCTTAGCTACCACTCCCTTCTGAAATAATTATTTAGAGCTTTCTAACTGTGTTTCTCTCGATAAGGAATTCCATAAATTAATACCAGTATGCACGGCTGATTTCCGAAAGCGTTCATTCTATGGCCTAGGTAATGCAATGGTAATTGAGTGACCAGGGTTGGAAGCTAGCTTAGTGGTAAAGAGCACTGGACTCATAATCCCAAAGTTGTAGGACTTTGTGGGTTTGAGTCCCACTGCAGCCACTTTTCTCCTTCATCCCCAGCAGTGGTAGATTTACTGCTATATCAAAGGCCAATCCTTCTCATACCATGTCTATGTGGCGTGGGAAGTAAAAGAACTCTCACCTCGGTAAATGTGTAGTGGTGAGATTTCTACCTAAATTCATCTCATAGATTCGGTCAAACCCAAAGTAAATCTAATAGAACAAATTGGATGTTCAACTACCCCAACAAACAAACAATGATTATTGAAACTATAAACCACCCCCGGGACTTGACCCTGACCGAACCTTTGTTCTTGCAGGGCTGGAGCAGCGCTTTTACAAGACCAACTCCGACTGTCTGTCAGCAGGCAAACCTCTGCCCGAGTTCGACCTCTACATTAGCACCGTGTTACCTCTAGAAAATAAAGGCATCAGGTAATGCGTAACTATCATCAGTCCCTATTGTAACATTCATCATTCCCTGTTATCCCCAAACTCTAACTATTGTTGAAAAACCATGACTATCATTATTCCCTATTGTCTATGAATTGTAACTATTACCATTCCCTATTGCCCATGGATTGCAGCTATTACTATTCCTATTTTCCATGAAATTAACTATTACCATTCCTATTGCCCATAAATTTAACTATTACCGTTCCGCATATACCTACTTTTATTTTACTATCAGAGTCTTTTCACCTTCAAGCCACTTTTTCTTGATCTAATATGGATGTGTTGTTTTTCTTTAAATATAATATTAATACGCAGTAGTAATTTATTGTCTTTTCACTCACTCTTGATCAGAAATCGGCGAGTTTAGAATAATTTCCAGAACACACCTGGATGCTGGAGGGTTAATTTTGTGATATTTTCTTGCAGACCAGAAGAACACATAGACTTTAAGGCGTCCACCACCGCCACCCCCAAACCCCCGTACTGCACCGATGTCATAGACCTGGACTTCAGCGTCCATGCTTTTGAACATCTAGAGGTAAGTTATCTAAATCAGAGATGTCAGTTTTCCACTTTTCCATGGAAAAATCCATGTTTTCATTTTCATGATTTTTTCTTAGGTAAAGCAATATAATTTTTTTTTTTTTTTTTTAAATTTAGAAAATGCATCTCTCAGCAAATGGCCGAGTTTTTCAGATACACTGTAGATAGTCGGTAGACTGATATTAATTAAGCCTCAATCATATCAATAGAATAGTAGTTTGAACCTCCGCATAGATCCTCAGTTCCATGCTGTAACTGACAGTATCTATTTTTGATGTTTTTGTGGTACCTCGGAGGCAGCATGTTTGACTTGAAAAATATTTCCACTTTATTTTCTGACCCCAACTGACATCCCTGCTAAATACAAGAGGAAAAAAGGGGAGCTACCCGCAGAAAGAATATGTCGACATCTGAAGATGTATGTTTTAATTAGAATATAATTACCGGAATGGATGTACGCTTGAATGAAGTAAACAGGTCTCCCAGTGAAACCTTTAAAACCTATAAACCTTAAAAAACAATTATATTTCCACTCTTGAGCCTTTATCTTTTTTTAATTAATCTGTATGAACTATAAAAACCTATATTTTTTCCCTGCCATACAGATTGATGTGTACAGAAAATTTTAGAAGTTAACTTGACACATAGTCAGATTTCCGAATGACAAGAAATCCAAATTATCATTGTATTAACCCTTTAAGGACGCATGATGCCTGGAGGCATCACCGCACTAAAGACGCATGATGCCTGGAGGCATCATTGTCCCAATATTAACAAAAATGTTTTAACAAAGAAATAATAGAGCAATATTCATGAAATCTTCAGAATATGTAGATATAACATCATATTTAGTATTTCTATTAAAAAGAAATAAAATATTTATGATTATGTATCATACTGCATGATTGCAAACTTGGATATCAGTTTTAACTATTATGTAGCCGTCCTCTAGCCAGACAGACTGCTACCAGCACTTGTCCTAATGGGAGTAGCTAGGCCCCAGGCAGCCGTCCTTAAAGGGTTAAAGAGATCATAAAAATGTATAAGAATCAACAGTTTGTATCACTTCTTGCCTGTCTGGCTAGCCTGTTGGAAACTTAGCATGCATGTATAACCCGATGAGCCGGACATCCTGACATCTTGCAATTTAGTACTAGGTAAATCTTTTTTAGAAATCAAGAACTGAAGATAAGCGGTTCACTATGCCGTGACTCCATCATCATGCTGCACTATATATTTACTACTTGTTTACGCATGGGGCGAAGGCTGCCCCTCATGGAGTACTATCGTAAAACCTGATTAGTTTTAATCTTGGCCACCGCATGCCACGACCGAAGTTTTGGCTCCAGACTTGGTTTCGCCTCATGAAATCACTATGCCAAACTCCAGTCGTGGCATACGGTGGCCAAGATTAAAATGAATCAGGTTTTTAGAAGGAAACCCACAAGATGGAAAAGGCTTGGTCCGTACTCCACCGAGTTTGACCACAGTAATTCACGAAGCGAAGCTGAGTGAATTATTCTGTGGTCAAACGAGGTGGAGTGCAGACCAAGTTATTTTCATCGAGTGGGTTTCTGATTTTATCTCACCCCGTATCACATTATTTATTGGTGAAATGAATCACCAAATTAGCTATTGAGTATTGGGTACACCAAGCTCACGGCCGTGGAGTACGAGTTCCTAACGTTAAGCCTATGGAGAAAAATACCGGGGTGAGATAATGATTTTATCCTACCTCATCTCCTCGATTTTGGAATATAATGTGATAACAATTCTGTATGCCACTAGTGGCATATAAAACTCTGTATGCCAGTCAGCGTGGCATATGGAAACTCAATGTTAAGCCTATGGGATTTTATATTAGGGGTAGGGTAATAGTGCAGAGCAAGCATGGCCGGTTAGGCCAAGGGAAAGTGCATGCTTGTTTTTCCATAGAGAATTTGGAAAGTAACAATGTTGATGCAATTTGAAAAAATGTTTTCTCCTTTTCCGTGACCCCAACTGTCATCCCTGATTCATTGACATCTCACTTGTAAATTTCCAGGGGATGAAGGACAGAGAAAACCTCACAGGGTCTCAAGAGTTAGGATTAAAGAATGCAATAACTCATCGAGACAATGTGGACGATTATGGGCATCTTATATACGAAGCCTTGAAAAAGGTGAGTCCACGAACTTGTGATTTTATCCTTGTGAGAATTTGAAGTGTTCTTCTAGCTATTTTTATTTACTTTTAGCCAGTGTTTCATTATATTCCGGTACATGAAAGTCTCACTTAGGCCACTAAAAAAACCCACTTGTTTCTCATCACCGCGCGCATCAGAAAAAACGATTTTAGAAGATTTTTTTTTTTTTTTTAAATAGATGAACCTTGATAGAAATTCTGAAAGGTATGTGTATTTAGTATCAGATTAAAGCTCCTGATGTCAGGGATGCATTTAATGTATATCCAGTAAAAATCTGGAAACCCCAAGTAAGCGTAAGGGACATTTTGGCCCGCATCAGAGGGTGTCCGCTTATGTGCGGTTGTACTGTATGTCTGAGGCCCATTTTATGACACTTCAAAAGCCATCTTTGATATAGCAAATACAAATTTTTAAAAATAAAAAAAAAAAGCGCCCTCGTCATATTTTTCATGGCTGGGTGATGAGAAATAAGGTTTTTTTTGAGTGGCCTTATACACACAAGCAGTATAAATTTCATGTGTCCATGGAGTGATATAACATAAAGGGGGTGCTCCATTGCACCGATCCATGTTCTCCCCCCATGTTTTTTTACCACATAATGCCGTTTTGTTCTTGCCATCAAATATTGTCTATATAACTTATAACACTGTGAGTATGTTGAACTCTTTCAGAACAAGACGTCATGGGTCTTATACAACATGGCGGCATTTTACTGGCGAATAAGAGGCAACCCGTACCAGGTGGTCGAGTGTCTGAGACGCGCCCTTCACTTCTCGCCAAGGTCAGTGATTGGGGAGTTAGCTCAGTGGTTAGGGCACTGGACTTGTAATTCCAAGGTCGTAGGACTTTGTGGGTTTGAGTCCCACTACAGCTGCTTTTCTCCTTCATCGCCAGCAGTGGTAGATTTACTGCTATATCAAAGGCCAGTCCTTCTCATACCATGTCTATGTGGTGTGGTATACAGCCACTTCTCTCCTTCACCCCCAGCAGTGGTAGATTCACTGCTATATCAAAGGCCAGTCCTTCTCATACCATGTCTGTATAGTGTGGGAACTAAAAGAACTCTCGCCTCGGTAAATGTGTTTAAAGGGTGAGATTTATACCTAAATTTGATTACATAGATCCGATCACCACCCTTGTGGTGTAAAAGGACGTTAAATCAAACCAACAAACAAACACACACAGTTACAACCAGAGATTTAAGTATAAAATATAGAATGAAAAAGAACCAACCAGAACTTGTCGCCAAGGTCACCAGTCCTTGTCTCTCACGCATTTACAAACATACTGTAAAACCCCGTTTATTAGCCGATTTAAAAAAAATCCCTAGTAAAAATTGGCTTACAAATGTTTGCAAAAGTCGGGAGACGGCTTATAACCAGGGTTTAAACAAATTGATTTTAAATAAATCCCTAAATCAGTACAAATCATTAATGAAGTACTAAAAAACAGATATATACAAATGTGAAGCATTTAATGGATGTAATTAATCAGATAGCATGTGATATCCTATGTTGGTACAAAAGTTCATTTCATATTCTATACCAAAAACTCTACAAAAAGTTGTGAGTGGGGGTTGGAAGGGAATGGAGGCCAGGACCCCAAAGCGGGAGGTCGGCTTATAACCGGGGTTTTCCTAAAGTTGAAATGCCCCCAGAATCGGCTTGTAGCATTTTGCTGAAGTGGGAGGAGGGGGGGGGGGGGTGTCAGCTTATAACTGGGGACGGCTTATAACCGGGGTTTTACTGTAGAATTTATCATCAATAAGATTTAAGTCTTCTTCTTGTTACCGGTCGGTCGGAAGCCAACGGAGATATTGCTCTCCCTGGGTACCAGGAGTTTTTGATAAATAGAGGAGCAGACGTGGGCAAGTGGTCAGTTATTGGTCAATTCACATACAACAAGGTCGCGGTACTCCACCTCCCATATTTTACACAGATTATCCTACCCCTAATAAAAAACGCCATAGGGTTATCATGTGATTTGTTTATTTCTCGGGTGCGACATAAAGTGTTGTTTATGCCACTACTTTCTGATACTGAAAAAATATGGAAACGGGGTAGGATAAAATCTAGACGCCACTCGTTTGAGTTTGAGCTTATTTATGCCACGCATCCTTCGACTCGTGAAATTATGGAGCCAACAAAATGCGTGGCATAAATAAACTCAGACTCAAACTCGTGTCGTCTCTTGATATTATATATAACAAGGTTTTTCTCTACAAATGTTTTTGTCATACACTGTGTTTTATAATGTTATGAGTAAAGAAATTAACATAGGATAGTAACATAAATATATACAAAGATATAGATATACACCGATACATATCATATAACCATATTATAGAGGAAACCCATGAAAGTTTAGGGTCAGAGCTTGTATCCCATCGAGTTTGAATCGCGTAGTAATTCACAAGGCGAAGCCGCGTGAATTATGTAGCGATTCAAACGAGATGGGATTGAGCTCTGACCCTAAACTTGAATGGGTTTCTGAATTGATTTCACCCTTTACATTGACTAATGGGCTAACATTTGTGACTTAATCCCCCATTGGATATTTTTCCTAAATATCTCATGGGTGTTAGATACGAGTTCCCAATGTTAAGTCTATGGAGAAAAAATATCTGGGGTAAGATAAACACCAATACATATTATATAACCATATAGCTGTAGTATCTTACTCCGTGTCCACAGTGTTCAGGTTGGATACTTTTTTTTTTTTCTTTTTTTTTATCTTCTTTATTGAATCATCACATGTAGTCTTACATTTTGATGTTTTCCACTTTTGTGCAATAAATATTACAGTATCAGATGATCAATAGTTAGGATGAGGCTTCAACTAACAGTAGTTGATTTTCATAGCCTCTCCTGGTCCCAGTGTTTGCATAGATAAGTATTTATATAGCCATTGAGTGAAAGTAAGATACTACAAAGTCACAGGGTAATTCTAGGTACTCATGAGTTTCGCATAAAATGAAAATTAACATATTACACGATAGATTTTCTATCATGACCATCACCTAGTGATAAGAAAGAAACAACCAGTTCTTAGACAAACATGTATAATCAAGCTAATAGTTGTATTGTGAGCAACGCAAAGAGAGCATCCCAAAAGAAAAGAAGAGAGAAAGAGCAATAATCAGAAAGCAATAGCAAAATCCACACACAAACTAGGGCTTATACTGACTATACTGTCTGATTTCAGGATGCAGAAGGATGTGGCGCTCATTAGTTTGGCGAACGTGCTTCATCGGTCGCGCTTCTCGAATGAAGCAGCCATCGTGGTGCATGCCGCTTTGGACGTCTCCAAAGAACTCAACGTCAACCACTTCACACTCGGGAATATATACGCAGTGAGCTCCCTCTCATTTATTATCCACCTGAAGCAGAGTTTTCAGTGGTTAAGGCACTTGGCTTGTAATCCCAAGGTCGTGTGACTTTGTGGGTTCGAGTCCCACTGCAGCCACTCTTCTCCTTCATCCCCAGAAGTGGTAGATTTACTGCTATATCAAAGGCTAATCCTCTCATACCATGTCTGTGTGGTGTGGTGTACAGCCACCTTTCTCCTTCCCCCCAAGAGTGGTAGATTTAGTGATACATCAAAGGTCAGTCCTTCTCATGTCATGTCTATGTGGTGTGGTGTACAGCCACCTTTCTCCTTCACCTCCAGCAGTGGTAGATTTACTGCTATATCAAAGGCCAGTCCTTCTCATACCATGTCTGAGTGGTGTGTGGTACAGCCACCTTTCTCCTTCACCCCCAGCAGTGGTAGATTTACTGCTATATCAAAGGCCAGTCCTTCTCATACCATGTCTGAGTGGTGTGTGGTACAGCCACCTTTCTCCTTCACCCCCAGCAGTGGTAGATTTACTGCTATATCAAAGGCCAGTCCTTCTCATACCATGGCTATGTGATGTGGGATCTTAAAAAATTCCGACCTTGGTAAATGTGTAGGGGTGAGATTTCCACCTAAATTCTTCTCATAGATCACCATCAAACCCAATGTAAGTCTAATAGAGAATTTTATAATCGATGCAGGATAGGGGAAGTGTCTGAGGGCATTTTCTCACTTCTCACATCATCACCGATTGATGACGTGAAACCTGTGAAACTCCAAACTTTGCGTAATCAATGATTGTCCACTCAAAAGATTTGACGATCAACTTTTCATTGCATTCTGGTTGATGTTTCCGTGTTGTCGCACACCTTCTTCAGGACAGGAATAATTATGTGTTTTGACATATAACTCCTTTTATACTATCAACAAGCTCATCAAAATAGGGTGACCCCAACACTTCTCATAGAACTGTTTAAAGCCTCCATGCATGAGTGGGATAAGATTTAAGCTTCACTCAAATCTCCTACACGAATAGCTAGTGCTGTAATCCACCTCTGTTATTTACGTTTCAGGTGTTAGCCGAATACAACAAGTCTGTGATATGTTTTGAGAACACATTGAAGATTCAGCCAGATTTTGAGGCAGCGGCGAAACGAAAGCACGCTGTACTGTGTCACGCGAGCCTGGAGAGCGCGCTGGAAAACCAACACAGGTACAGTACCACCCACTCCAAGTCCTACTATCACCTGTATAAACTGTCCCTGATGTGACGAGTATCCTTACCTGCTGTCCTACTAGATACGGCTGTCACCAACCGACAGGATATCATGACTATTATGGGATGTATAGGTTGCTGACGACTATTATGGGATGTATAGTGTGTATCGATACGTGGGAGAGACAGAGGCGATAGATCTGAAATCCATCTTCCGATATCTTAATTGGATCTGAAGTTATTAAACTTTGAATTACAAAATGTAATTTCTAGGAATATACTCACACACTCATAAAAACACAAATTGATATATATTTGGTAGAGTGTCTGTCGGAAGTGTCCGTTTACACAGGGTTTTAGGCCTTTTCATACAGAAATAACTGTCTGCTTACGCATGTTGTTTGCTTACGCTAGGTGTTTGCTTATGCTAGGTGTCCGCTTACGCGGGGTTAAATTAAACATCTAATAGAGGGGAAAATTTCCGTTCCAAGCAAAAGTACCCGAGTACGCGGGGTGTCCGCATACGCAGGGTGTCTGTTAGGCGGGGTTCTACTGTACTATTATGCAGAGATGTCAGTTTTCCATTTATCCGTGGAAATCCACTTATTCATATACAGTATATATGTAATTTCTTTTCCTTGCTTCCAGCAATAATAATATTGATTTAGCCTCATTTACGCCAATAAAAACGTGGTTTGGACCTCACCACAGACCCTTGGCCCCATGCCATAGCCGATAAGGACATAATATACAAGTTTTCCCGGTGTCTATGAGGCAGAAAACTCCACATGAAAAATGTTTCCACTTTTTTTCCAGACTTCAACTGACATCCCTGATTATGGGATGTATGATGTACTGATGACTATTGTGGGATGTAAAGTATGCTGATGACTATTATGGGATTGATAGTGTGTTGATGACTATTATGGGGTGTATATAGTACTGATGACTATTATGGGATGTTTAGTATGGTTGGCGACAGAATGTAAAGTGTGTTGATTATTATGGGATGCATAGTATGCTGACGACTATTATGGGATGTATAGGTTGCTGACGACTATTATGGGATGTACTGAGTGAGCTTGTTGCCGGCAGGTCGCTGCAGCGTACACTGAATGAGCTGCGCGACTACCAGCGGAAACACGCGTACTGGCAGGACCAGAAGGAGAAGCTGGACACGGAGCAGGTGGTGGCTGACACGCGCTTCAGCCAGCGCGTCGCCTGGGAGCAGCACCGAATCAGACAGAGCGCCATCGCCATCGGTGAGATCTGAAATGCGATATAAATCTTTGAATATCTTCATTCAATCTGCTGCGAGGCAGATCTTCCATGAATAGAATACAGTAATCTTGGTAGTACAGAACAAAAAGATGAAATAGGGTGAGATGTGGGTGAGATACAGCTTACTAAATAGAATACGTTAATTGAGTTAGCAAATTAGAAAGGATACTTTAGATCACATATCAGTCATTCTCAGTTTATTTTAACATACACTACTCTCGGTTTCTGGAGAGATAACACCTCTATGGCAAACCGAAAAAAATATTAAAAAAAAAAAAAGGTTTCTGGTGAGATTGAGAAATAAGGACTTGACGTGTGGTGTGTTTCAGGAGACTTTTGTCACACGGTGCTGGAGAACGGGCAGCAGGTGCTGCACTGTACGTGGGGCCGCCGCCTGTCAGCGCTGCACCACCTCGACTACGGCTGGGGGTCACATGACCAGGTACGCACACATGTTTATCATTATACACCTATGGCCAAACGACTATGAAACACTACCCGCTGCTAGGGGTGCAGCATAATGTTCGGGTGCACTGTAAAATAGTGAATGAGCACCAACATTAGGTCAACAGGATCTGAATCAGTGACTTCTTACATGAATAAAATAGCTTTTTTCCATGTTATTTAGGTATATGATAATAAGTAAACTCAAGCAGAACTACGGCTTGGGGTCATATGACCAAGTATATAGACATGTTTATTATTATATACCTACGGGCAAATGTCTTACTTTTACTGACCTGGTCAACAGGATCTGAATCCGTGACTTCTTACATGAATAAAATGGCTTTTTTTTCATGTTATCTAGGTATATAATAATTAATAAACGTCATAACTGAGCCTGTAGGGATGCCGTGCTCAGCCTTTTGTAACATTAATATGTCCCTTCGCCTATTGCATTTGGATGTATTTTATGGTACAAAATACCTCGAACGGCCCAAGTGGTGATCGGTGATTCCGCCAACTGGAATCAAGTGTTAAGTAGAATTATTTGATTGATTTATTTCAAACTGAATTGATTTTCAGTCTGACTTGTCGGAGGACGAGCATGCTCCACTCGTCGACACGAGCGTAGATTACTCCCAGCCACGACACAAGCCGCTCTACCCTCGCAAGAAAAAGGCCAACTCCTCCGAGAAGGTGCGTGACAACTAGCTTTGTACTTCTGAGATGGCAGTTTTACACTTTTACATCGAAATCCATGTTTCTATTTTCAGTTCAATAAAAATTATTGTTTCGAATGTAAAACAAAGATAGCATAAACTACGCTTCCTTCACGCCAATAAAACAGGGGTTTGAACCTTTCTCCTTCACCCTCCAGTGGTAGATTTACTGCTATATCAAAGGCCAGTCCTTCTCATACCATGTCTGTGTGGTGTGGTGTGGTGTACAGCCACTTTTCTCCTTCATCCCCAGCAGTGGTAGAGTTACTGCTAAATCAAAGGCCAGTCCTTCTCATATCATGTCTATGTAGTGTGGTGTACAGTCACCTTTCTCCTTCATCCCCAGCAGTGGTATATTTACTGCTATAACAAAGACCAGTCCTTCTCATACCATGTCTATGTGGCGTGGGAAGTAAAGGAACTCTCACCTCAGTAAATGTGTAGGGGTGAGATTTCTACCTACATTCATCTCATAGATTCGGTCAAACCCAAAGTAAGTCTAATAGAACATATTGGACATTAAACTACCCAAACAAACAAACCTTCTCTCAGACCCTCAGCCTTATTCCATGGCCAACATTGATGTGTTTTCGATGTGTTTTTTTCTTTGAGACAGTAAATTCCACTTGAAAAATGTTTCCACTGTTTTCCCCTTATTCCAACCGACATCTCTGGTACTAAAAAAAGGAAAAGATGCTCTTCTTTAGACGAGGCAATAAATCTAAAGATAAATTTTGAATTATTGCAAAATTGTATCTGTGTGTTGGGTAACAGGACATTGCTGTTGGTAATAGCTACAAAATTGAATAACACTGTTCTAATGATTTAAGAAGTCCATCGAGAAAGTAAAGGTAGTTCTGCGAAGCAATGGCCTGGTGAATAATTGTTAGTTAGTAGGTTTTTATCCAGAGACTTCTATGCAAATGCCCTCCTCAATATGAAAGGCTACACGTCTACTACAAATTTTTATTAAGGGAATATTGTGTGTACAATCACCAAATTCGGCGATACAGCCGTTCTTCCACTTTGGGCCTAGCCCGCTACTCCTCATCCTAATTGCGGGGTTAAGGCGAATGAGCAGTGGGTACCATTTTTGTGTAAGTCTTTTGTATGACCCGACCGGGGTTTGAACCCACGACCGCCTATGCTCGAGTTGAACACCCCTACCACTTAGCCACCGAGCTTTGAAGAACATGACATGATCAATTCTCGCTGTTTTACCATCTGTTTATAGGGCCAGCCTGACGTGCCTTATAAAGACAAGGACTGGCCATCCAAAGAGGAGTGTGATACTTACGTGCAGAAATTCCCCTCATTCACTGAGTTCCCCACTACGTACCTACCACCCGAGAACAAGGGCTTCGAGTAAGTTCACCCATTGTTCATTGTCTATTCCACCTTTACTAATGTGTAACGTAAGACTTCCCTAACACGTACCTACCACCCGAGAACAAGGGCTTCGAGTAGGTTCACCCATTGTTCATTGTCTATTCCACCTTTACTAATGTGTAACGTAAGACTTCCCTAACACGTACCTACCACCCGAGAACAAGGGCTTTGAGTAAGTTCACCCATTGTTCATTGTCTATTCCACCTTTACTAATGTGTAACGTAAGACTTCCCTAACACGTACCTACCACCCGAGAACAAGGGCTTCGAGTAAGTTCACCCATTGTTCATTGTCTATTCCACCTTTACTAATGTGTAACGTAAGACTTCCCTAACACGTACCTACCACCTGAGAACAAGGGCTTCGAGTAAGTTCACCCATTGTTCATTGTCTATTCCACCTTTACTAATGTGTAACGTAAGACTTCCCTAACACGTACCTACCACCTGAGAACAAGGGCTTCGAGTAAGTTCACCCATTGTTCATTGTCTATTCCACCTTTACTAATGTGTAACGTAAGACTTCCCTAACACGTACCTACCACCCGAGAACAAGGGCTTTGAGTAAGTTCACCCATTGTTCATTGTCTATTCCACCTTTACTAATGTGTAATGTAAGACTTCCCTAACACGTACCTACCACCCGAGAACAAGGGCTTTGAGGAAGTTCACCCATTGTTCATTGTCTATTCCACCTTTACTAATGTGTAACGTAAGACTTCCCTAACACGTACCTACCACCCGAGAACAAGGGCTTTGAGTAAGTTTACCCATTGTTCATTGTCTATTCCACCTTTACTAATGTGTAACGTAAGACTTCCCTAACACGTACCTACCACCCGAGAACAAGGGCTTTGAGCAAGTTCACCCATTGTTCATTGTCTATTCCACCTTTACTAATGTGTAACATAAGACTTCCCTAACACGTACCTACCACCCGAGAACAAGGGCTTTGAGTAAGTTCACCCATTGTTCACTGTCTGTATCACCTTTACTAATGTTTAAAATGAAACTTCCCTAACACGTACCATCACCCGAGAACAAGGGCTTCGAGTAAGTTCACCCATTGTTCACTATATACCACCTTTACTAATGTTTAGAATGAAACTTCCCTAACACGTACCTACCACCCGAGAACAAGGGCTTCGAGTAAGTTGTTCACTGTCTATACCACCTTTACTGATGTGTAGCGTAAAACTCCCATTCCTATATACCTATGAGCGAACAACCTATGATTACTTAACGCTGCTGGGGGTGGAATAACTTTTGTTTACTGCCCAGGTTGAAGTTACTGCCCAGGTTGACGTTTACTGCCCAGGTTGACGTTTACTGCGCAGGTTGATGGTCAGAGACATTCGGTTTTTATCGATATTAGCCGACAATTGAAGGTATATAGGAATAAGGAAACCAGGTACCAGTGGATATAAGTCAAAGTTACTCGGTAAGGCTTGGAAAAATTACTGCCCGCGGCTACGCCTTGGGCAGTAATTTTTCCAAGCCTTACCGAGTAACTTTGACTTATTCCCACCGGAACATAGTTTCCCTCTATTACATACTGTCACCTGACATTAGCATGTTTCAGTGTTTCTGTACACGAGAATCTCACTCTCGTGGCTCTTCTCATGCAGAAGTCTGCTTAGGTCTGTCTCTATGTGGGGCAGAAACTCCAAGCAGATCCAACACAACTCTAACCTTTTATATGTGGTAATTAAATCGGGGTCCGATTTGTAGAAATCGGCGTGCCGATTTTCTCAAGGGAGTTCCTCACATATAAATGAAATGTACCTGTTATATTTCAGGGTGAAGCCTATACTGGGTGAGGCGCAGGGTTTGTCGCGGTCCATGCAGCATTCGTTACCCTGGTACCCCCCGGTGTGTATCTCCATCGCTAACGTACCGGTCGGCGCGTCAGCGTACGACCACATACAGTCAGTGAAGGATCGCAGTAAGATCCCCGCACGACTCTCCGACTCCAGTCTCACACATGTAAGTACTTATTTACATACCCATGCAGTATAATTACATACTACTGCTCCCTATACAGTATCAACTATGTACTGAACCTTGTGCAGTACACTGTTATACTGAACACAGGCCTAGGACCTTGATCCGTAAAAAACAACGATTACCCATCTCGTTTTGTATCATGTACAGCATGGTCATGTCGTTCTATATATTATTTAGAACGACCTGACCATGTTGTACCAGCGCAAAATGAGATGGGAATTTAGTTCCATGGCAAATGTCAATTCCCTTTGAGTTTTGTAGCATGTAGAAGCATAATTCAGCCGATAATGTAACATCATCAATACAATGTGTTCAATACATATAGCAACGTTTGGTAACGGTGTTGAGTTTATATAGCAGCATGTGGATATTCCGATATCTCCTACACACAGGCAGGACCGCAGTGTTAAAATGGCGTTGAAAAAAAGTAGTTTAAGGGTTTATGAAATATATATGCTACGATATAAAGGTCATAATAGATTGTAATAAGATCCTAATAAGAAATTTCAGTTTGTATGATTGAGTAGAATATTTTGTTCCTTCAAAATTTATTTTCCATAATCAGAGATAATCAGAAGTGTGTATGACGGTTTGTATCTTTTTTTATTTTACAGATACTTCTAGGTTTAGTAGACGGAACTGACGTCACGGAGGCGGAAGTAGGTCAGCGCATCCTGACCGCGTTAAAAAGAGTAAGTGACTCGGGAAAATGAGATATGAGATCTTAAAGACAAATGCTGGGAGTTGGCTGATTTCTAAATTCTATTGATTTTTGCAAATAACTCTGGATAATATAAGTTTCATATAACAATAAATAGAAAATGCAAAACGATGGCAGGTCACCATGCTAACTTCTATGGGAAGGCCATCTGAAAAGATAAGTGCTTTACTATTAGTGTCTATGGGAAACTGCAATATTTTGACTTTGTGGCTAGATGACTCTTTTGCTATCTTCCTGTCTCAAAAGGATGTCACTAGCCTACCGAGACGTAAAACTATACAAACAAACAAAGCAACATTGCTATCTTCAAATAATTCTGGATTCTGATAGTTGGGAACATATACAAATGAGAAATGCTAAAATATATACTATGTCACCATGCTAATCTCTATGGGAAGGCAATCTGGAGAAGCCAAGTGCTTAAGTATTGGTGGCTATGGGAAACTACAATATTTTCATGAGATCAGATTATAGCACAGTTTAAAATTTAGTTCTGAGTATAGATATAGAGGGCACTTCGATACCTACCCGCATTTGTCTTTAACGACCTGCCCAGTGCTATCATGATAACAACTCTTCACAAATAACAGAGATGGCAGTATTTCACATTTCCAAGGAAATCCTTGTTTCCAGTTTTAGAAATTAGAAGGTAGAATAAATTGAGCCTTATTTTGCCAATAAAACAGTGGTTTGAACCTTCCCACCTACCCTTGGCACCATTCCATGGCAAACATTGATGTGTTTTCCATGTTTTCTCAGTCTCTAAGGCAGTAAATCCCGCATAGAAAATATTTCCACGTTTTTTCCCCCTGATTCCATATGAGATACCTACCTGTGTGACATCATTGAGGTGTCAACCCTGGTGTCTGCCTCCACAGTGGCTCTTGGAGACAATATCAGTGAAAAGTTACAAATTATATGGAAAAAATCTTCTCCATCCGGAAAATCGGGCCCCGATTTCACCGATTTTCCTTAAATAAAAGTTACAAATTAGTCATACAGAAAGAATATTATAGAGGAAACCTATGAAAGTTTGTGATCCCATCGAGTTTTAATTGTGTAGTAATTCACAATTTGAAGCCACGTGAAGTATATAGCGATTCAAACGAGATGCGATCGAGCTCTGACCCTAAACTTGAATAAGTTTCTGAATTTTTATCACCCCTCACATTGACTAATGGGCTAACATTTGTGACATAATGCCCCATTGAGTATTTTTCCTAAATATCTCATGGGCGTTGGATGCGAGTTCCCAATTTTAAGTCTATGGGAAAAAAATACCAGGGGTGAAGTAATTAGTAGAAACTGAACGAGAGTTAGTAGTGTTAGTGTTCATTGCATGACGGGCAGGTTGTGTATTACTGCGCGAGGTGTTAGCCAAGTGCAGTGAGTAGCCTACTGGAGTGGAGTGCGATAAACACTAATACTACTAACTTGAGTTCAGTTAAGTATTTATCCTATCCCATCTCCAATTATCTATTTGTTACCATTGTGCAGTAAATAACACTTTACTGCATGCTCGCCGGAATAAAGTCAGCCAGTGTTAAGCCTATGGCGTTTTTTATTAGGGGTAGGATAAATACATATATATATATGATTTAACGTGGCCATGCTGACTTCTCCCTGCAGGGTATAGGTCCCAAGTGGGTGTTGTTCAACTTGGCCGGTCTCTACTGGCGAATTAACGGCAACAACTTTCACGGCATCGAGTGTCTGCGGCGAGCCATCCACTTCGCGCCACCCGCCTACAAGGACATCCCACTTCTCAACCTCGCCAACATTCTCTACAAGTGGGGCCGAGTGGACGACGCCGTCACTGTTATGAAGGATGCCATCAGCATCAACGACTTAGAGGTATGTCATGTCTGTTACTTTATTATCCACCTAATACAAAGTGTCCATAGAAAACATGTAGGGAGTTTGTATGGACATTCCCGGCGCATACGGATATGTTGTATGCTCTGGGTGGCGCATACGGAAAAATAGTGCGTACGGAAAAATAGTGCATAACTAAAATGAACTGATATCGAAATCCCACTTGCCCAGGAAAGGAGGATAATAAATACAATATAGACTGGTTTCAGATAAAAGCGGTTGTATGCTCCTCAGAGTTTACTCTGCGCAACATCCTCGCATACGTTCGGATTTTACTACGCTTTAACTCCTCGGAGCATACGGCCGCTTGTATCTAAAACCAGTCAATATTGTGTATATATACCCATGCCGTATATACTGTGAATACGCACCGTTTCGTCATATGACGTAAAAATACTGTACGGACCGCTGGTCCGTACACTAAAATACGGACCACCTTGCCATACACGTTTATTAAGAAATTGGTTGTTATACCAAATGAAATTGATTCTTTTTTAAATTTCGGGTATATAGTAAATATATAACGTCCAACCATGCTTGTACAAGTCACAGAACTCTATGATAATTTACCGTTTGTACGGAACTTGGCATAAATGCCTCGGTCCGTACAAACCGTAAATTAGCATCTCGTTCTGTGACTTGTACAGCATGGTCAGGACGTTCTATATAATTACCTCACATCGATCTATAATGGGTTACTGGAGAACTCGACACGAAATGAACTTGACCTGTAGTTGTCAGGAGAACTCGACCCGTTATGGAGAAATCGATTTGAGAACTCGACCCGTTTCAGATACTTATTGATAGACAGTTTAATATAGAAGGGAAAGTCTGACTATTTAGATTTTAGACAAATAAACCAGCGGATATAGAAAACAAGTCCAGTTATGTTTAAGTGTAGGGCTAAGGTTAGGGTTAAGGTTAGGGTTAGGTATGGGGTAGGGTAGGGTTAGGGGTAGGGAAAGGGTTTTCTGTTTGTTTTCTTTATGATTCACATTTACATTTCTGTGCCCAAATTTGATTAAAAATAGCTCCTACATATTAGATATAAATGTTTTTGAGGTATATAGTACCATTGTACCTGTAAACGTAATTATCGGAACTTCGTTTTATCATATCACATCAGTTATGTCATGTCCATTCCATCATGCCCGTTATGTCATGCCCGTTACAACATGCCTGTTATGTCACATCCATTATGTCATGTACGTTCCGCATCCTACATCATAACCCTGAAGATAAATTCCTCAGTTCTACAAACTAACACAAATCTGATCTTTCCACTTTTTTCAGCCGGAAACTCATTTTTTCCTTGGCAATGTCCTGGCGGCCAAAACCAACATCACTGGCGCCATCTGGCACTACAAGGAGGCCCTAAACCAAGAGGCGTCTCACCAGGGTGCCTTCAGCATGCTGCGCACCGTCAAGTGTTACCACAAGTTTCACCGGTCTGCGCAGAGCGCGGCTCCCAAAGAGACGGTCACCGTGCTCAACTCCGCCAACTGCCAGAAGGGCGTGCAGCTCAAACAGCCCGTAGAGAGCCGCGTTGTCTGTAAAAATGTAAGTAGCTGTCTTTATCCTACCCCTAATAAAAAACACCATAGGCTTAACATTGGGTCAGTGTATTCGGTCTGGAGTTCAGAAAAATGAAAAATATCGCTCTAGTGGGATACACTTGACAAATGACGTCATTTGTTAATGTAGAAGTAATTTAGATGGGCAGGGTAGGATAAATTCTAAACCAAACTCGAGTTAGTCGTGTTATTGTTCATCACACTCCGGCAAGATCGCGTATTACTGCTCTCGGCTTCGCCTTGCGCAGTAATACGCGATCTTGCCGTCGTGCGATAAACAACAGCACGACTAACTCTTGTTTGGTTTCTCCATAGTATTAAGGCTTGATTCCATTTACCCGAATTATGTCCCGATCCCGCTCAGGTCATGTTCGGTCCCTATTCGGATCAGGGCTAAAGTAGCCCCCCGATTACGGCCTGAGTGGTGATCGACACTAAATTTAGCCAAAATGGAAAGAAGCCTTTATCTGCCTCATACAAACCTGTCACTGTTTTATACCTATGGCCGAACACCACTTAATTGCATACCGCTACTAGGAGTGTAGTAATCGTATGTTGCAGGTACTTGTTTCACTCTCAAGGGTCCGTGTTTCATTTTGCTTGTTTCGTACCTTCAACATGTAAATTTGGAGGGTATAAGTGTCTACAATTAATGATATCCGACTGCAGAATCTTGCACTAATGATCGCTATTTATCTCAGAAAGAATACTGGATGCTACACTTGGTATCCAGCACGCTTTGGACGCTAAACTTAGTAAATTGTAGGCTACGCTTCGTTTTGGGGAGGCGACATTCTCACATTCACATAGAACCGCATATCAAACAATGGCATATAACCATATGTTGTATCCAATGTTTTAGAGACAGAAGTTTTTTTCCAATCTTGTGTTTGAAATTGGAGGCCTAGTGTTCTAAGAATTTTACATCGGACTCCTTACGCCTCGTCCCCGACAATATAACCACATGTTGCCTATCCTGAATCAAACTGTCAACTTTTGTGTTCAGCACAATTTTAGCTATCCAATGCTCTAAGTTTGAAGTTTCTACGTCAATTCTTGACAGAGTTTCTATCGGTCACCCGCGTGAAACCGAAGCGTGCTGGCTACCAAGCGAAGCCTCCAGATACCCTCAGAAAGCAACCGTTTTGGCAGCGATTCCTCAGGCGCTCTGCGACCGCATCTGAAATACACTTGCCACCATTAATCTCCAAAACGATCGCACAATCGCTCTCCGATCTTTTTTTTTATCTTGAAGAACGATGGTTACTACTGGAAAACACCTCCCTGTCTAATAAATGTAATATCAACCTGTTTCTGGTACTGCTGTGTGTATCCTCCTTGTAGTTCACTCTAGACAATATTCTCGCTCACGCTCGGATATTACTACACGTCAACTACTCGGGGATACCCACAATGGTATCAGATACATGTTAACCCATTCAAACCGGGTGATGCCTCAAGGCCTTATCCGGGGCTGTCCGGGTGATGCCTTGAGGCATCATTTACAAAATATTTGTTTTTATGAATAAAATTGAAAATAATGGCTCAATAGACATGAAACTTTCGGAGAATGTAGATATAACATCATTTTTGATATTTCTAGGTGAAATAAAAAATAGTAATAAGTATCACGTGTCATGTCACATGATCCAAAAATAAAATTTTCACAATAGGCCTATAGGCCCGGCCTCTAGCGACATTCACCGGCACTAGTACCCGGCTCCATGACTGTACCCTTGCCGCGGGTACCCGGCGCGATAGGGTTAACATTGTGTATGAACCATTTTCCATTAACCAAAAAAACGGCATTGATTTTTTGTGTTCCCCTAAAAGTCTGTAGGTGGTGGCCACCGACTGTACATCGATATCAATCAATCGACCAGTGTATGCATTGTTTGTTAAGCCTTGAGCCTCACTGATGAAGTAAAAGCCTTTTGGTATTTTTCTATCGTTGATCAAGTCGGTCGTCGGTGGCTTTACTGTGTAATCTTTGCCGAATTAATCGGTGACCATTTCAAATATGAGGCTGTTTCCTTTAGTCCGATGAATACAAATGAAAATGCGTATTTCTATTCGGCTTGTGCTTGTAACAGTTGTTGATTATTTTCTCATTATTTCTCATACGGGAAAATTTGTGTGCCTCACCTTTTTTCTTCTTTTTTTCTTGTTTCTTCTTTTATTTCACATTCAAATAAGGCCACTCAAAAAAAAAATTGTTTCTCATCACCAAGCCATGAAAAATCTGACAAGGGCGTTGTTTTTTTTGTTGGTTTTTTTTGGTTTTTTTGTTAGATCAAAGATGGCTTTCGAAGTGTCATAAAATGGGCTTCAGACATACGGTAAAACCCAGCATAAGCAGACACCCTTCCAATTCGGGTCAAAGTAGGTGCTTACGCGGGGTGTCTGCTCACACGGGGTTTCCTGATTTTTACTGGCTGTACGTTTACTGCATCCCTAACATCAGGAGCTTTAATTTGATACTAAATACATCTTAAAAGCCTCCTGGTCTACCAGCAAGGTGAAAGCCTCCGTCAAGACTTCCTCGTTGACTTCGCTCAGGGACGATCTTGGGTTGATGCCGGCGTTGTTGATGAGCATGTTGAGCCCCTCCTTTCACCTCCTCCGCCACAGCGCCACACAAGCTGTCAACCGTGTCCAGCTTTGTCACATCTTCTGAAATCGTTTTTTCTGATGCGCGCGGTGAAGAGAAACAAGTTGTGTTTTTTTAGTGGCCTAATGTCCTAATCCTGTCACTGTTATTTCATGTCAGCTTTAATGTGTGCATGGTTAATGTTTCAATAAAATGGTTAAGACAGCCGTATTCTAATAACATATAACTTACCTTTATGTATCACAATGTATCCATATCCACTGAAAATATGCCATGAGTTTTAGAGTAATCTCACGAGGCAAAGCCGGGTGGGAGTTTGTAGAAAACCAAAATGAATGACGTATTTTAGTGGTTATGGATCAAGTGCGGTTCAGATTTTATCTCACCCCAATCACGGACTTATTGACTAAAAGTGACATCATCCCCCATCAATTTTTTTTTTTATTAAATACTCCATGGGCATTGAGTACGAGTTGGCAATGTTGAGTCTATGGGGGAAAATACCAGGGGTGAGATAAATCCCATAACAATTCTCTCCAACTATATGTTCTGTGTGTCTTAAATTTATTTACCACTTCTTTTTTCTTTGCTTAATCTGTTTTTGCCTGTAGCTGTTTGTAGATTCTGTTTGTTTACAAGGCACCAATATATCATCACCAATCTAAAAGGGCCTATATTGAATTTAGCACAAGATTGATTTTGAAATGATCGCCTATGTATATTACTCTGACATACCTTCTCATGCAGATGCAAAAGAGTTTCAACAGTTCCTTTTAGAAAGAATCCCTACGGTAGCCAGTTCGAGAACTGATAATCATATCTCTCTCGCAGCCATCCGGGGGTGGGGAGTTAGCTCAGTGGTTAAGGCACTGGGCTGTTATCCCAAGGTTGTGAGTTTGAGTACCACTGCAGCCACTCTTCTCCTACATCCCCAGCCGTGGTAGACTTACTGCTATATCAAAAGTCAGTCATATCAAAGGCCAATCCTTCTCATCCCATGTCTATGTGGTGTGGGAAGTAAATGAACTCTCACCTGGTAAATGTGTAGGGGTGAGATTTCTACCTACATTCATCACATAGATTCGATCACCACCCTTGTGGTGTAAAAGAACCTTGAGAAAGTCTGCTGAGAACCTGCAATAGTTGACTGGACGTTAAATCAAAATCAACCACCCAACCAAATTGCTGCCACCCTTCTCCTTTCCCCAGTAGTGCTAGACTTACTGCAATATCAAAAGCCAGTCCTTCTCATACCATGTGGTAGACTTACTGCAATATCAAAGGCCAGTCCTTCTCATACAATGTCTATGTGGTGTGGTGTACAGCCACCTTTCTCCTTCATCCCCAGCAGTGGTAGATTTACTGCTATATCAAAGGCCAGTCCTTCTCATACCATGTCTATGTGGTGTGGTGTACAGCCACCTTTCTCCTTCACCCCCAGCAGTGGTAGATTTACTGCTATATCAAAGGCCAGTCCTGCTCATACCATGTGTTTGTGGTGTACCGCCCTCTGTACTGCCCGGAAATGGTCCATGTTGTTAGATGGTCTACTAAATGTGGTAAAAAAAAAAATTCCTCCTCTACAAACAAATAAGAGCAGCCTGAAGAGTTCCCAGTGATGAAACTGCTTATTCTCAGTTGTTTGGGCCCTTTCCCATGACGACTCATCATACCCTGGCAGTGACATCACGCCTACTATGATACAAACGACTGATCGTCATGCAATTCACCAGGAAATGCGTTGATCCACTTCCTAACTGTTCAAAAATTGTGTGATGATGTCGCCATCAGACAAGCCGTAGGGTTGACGGGAAGCCTGGCCTATGTGCTCACTTACATACTAGGCCAGGCAACACCTGCCGTTTTCTGATGCATTATGGGTAACAGCCGCCATTTTTACGCTGGTTTACCTGCTAGAGGGCGTGGTGAAATCTTTTTTTTTTTTTTAAAGAAACATTCTGATATCTTTTGAAAGGTGCATATTACGTTTTTATGTGTCATCGTACATTATAAACAAGTACTTGTAAGTTATTTGGGGAACCTCGTGAGGGAGAGAGGTTTTGCTGGTTCTCCCCGCCATTGCAAATCAGCGGGGTACCAGCAAAAGTTCTAGGTCTGTCACATGTTGCTCTCACTGGGTGTTAACTTTTCTATTGTTTAATGGGGCAGGGAACCAGTCTAATTGTAGGGTCAAAGCTTGAATATAAATCAGTGGTTCGAAGTAAAGTGCAATACAGCCTCCACTGCACACACCACTTCACAATTTCATGGTCTTTCTATCAAAATACACACAAACATAATAACATGGATAAGGGGCTTCGAGAGTACTACAATCTCCAACCACGACAATAGCCTGTAGTGACTGAGACTACCACGACAAAAGATATGGGACCCGTTTCAATAGGCTGTAGGACGTCCGGGCGTAGTGACACGATAGCGACAGGTTGCGTTGCAGTAGTTTAGTGACAAGCCATTCCGGGAGTCCTTGTTACAGACAGGCGCTAATAGTGGCTTGACTATTTCATAAGTTTGATGTCCGGTCACTATCGGGGTCCCAAATAGCGAGAGGGTATACCCTCTCGCTTTTGATGTCACAAACACATAACTTTACTTACCATAGGAATAAAGCTATGAAACTTTAACCCCAGTTAGGGACACATACAACTTATAAACATGCCAAATATGAAGGATATCGGCCCATGCAATCCAACGATACTCACATTTGAATTTTGTCATAGAAAATGCTGCTCTGGTGGCCAGTGTAAAATTACTCAAGCGCAGTCGATAATTTATGCGGTGACCTCACCTTGACAGCACTTGTTCCCTGTAACACTAACACCATCCATTGTAAGGCCCAGGCAGTAATGTCACTATGTCACCAACAGTGAACTGACACACCACCCCAATAGTGACATGCCTTTTGAAACGAGAATTAAATTTTGTCACTATTCCTGTCACTAGTCTTGTCACTAAGTGGCTTAGTGACCCATTCTATTGAAACGGGTCCATGCTCGAAGAATGATTTACTCTTCCAGCAGAGATGCTGACTCAGGTAGTAGGAAGATCAGCTAGGCGAGTGAATGTCAAGGTGGTTGAGATCGGATTCCACCAGAGCTCACGTCAGTTAGACTCTAGTACAGTCTGTCGTCGCCAGGGCCAGGCGCAAGCATAGGTCCTAGAGTAGCTTTTACTAGGCATGTACCAAATAAATCAGCTTGGAGAGTTATAATGATTCGCCAGAATCGTGGTATTCTTAGCCTTGAGTTGGTGCTAAAATTAGAACAGCCAATCACGAAATTCCTTTCTCCCATCAGGCAGAGGGGACTGGTAAATGAGAGCCGTGCTCTGTTAGACCCTTACGGACCGTAAGCCTGAGGCGGCGCGGTCTGTAAACGGACTAACATCAGTGTGCTCTGGTGGCCAGAGTAGCGGGCTTCCAGCGTAGGTTTCCGGTTTATTTCTCTGGTTCATCTCCCTGTCACTAGGGGGTCTTGGAACGCCAACATTGTGCACTGTTCAAAATGTAGAGTTTTAGAGACTGGATGTCCTCAGTTAGTACCCTTTGAGTTCTCCCTCCCTTTCAGTATAGTCTCGTGTATATTATGCTATTAGAACAACCTTCGTTTTACTCGTGCTATTTTTTATTTAGTTACTGGTCTTTTTTCTCTCTATATTCAGAATTTAGTTTCAAAATTTCGTTGAAATGAAGAGAATTGTTTCGTATTTTCAAAGACTACTTGGCTTTCAATGTTGACTCATAAATTAAAGAAAAATTTATTCAATAGTCGGCAATTCATGAGATACATCATCTGATTTGGAATCTAAGCCAGCAAAATATAGATATCCTGGAAACCGAACAAATGAAATTATTTTATGAAAATAGAAACGAAAATTAAGAACTTACAATTCATTTTTTTTTTAGAATTTCTAAAAAAAAAAAAAAATTTAGAATTTCTGGACAAATTGTTTTCCTAAATAAGTATAAAACTATGAAAACTACTTGCCAAATTTGCACAAAGAAAAACATCTTCCAAAAATTTTTTATAAGGAACCCAAAATAAACACACCAGGTTTCTACTGACTGAGCCGAGAGGCTGGAGGGACATGAATGGTGCACTGTGTTTGGCGTTTCAGGACTGCGAAGGCAGCGTGGGCGCGGAGACAGCGAACCGCTGCGTCCCGGTGCCCACCTGGCCCACCCCCTGCCTGCCCACCCGCAGATAGCAGTCAGCCCACCGCCTGCCCCTGCAACCACGCACTATTGTCTATTGTTTCCTCACCCCCCAGGTAGGTCTGCCCGAGATCGTCTCAACATACCAAGGAGTTGGCCCGATCGGTTAACCTTGTCTCAGACTCGTAAATCCTGATATTTGGTTGAACCTACAGGTGGTAGCGCCATTAGAAATTGTGTTATTTATTTTTCTTCTTTTCATTATCTCCAAGTACAGTAATGAAGTTCATCTGAGTACTTCGGCGATGTATAATACATAATTCCACTGCTACTCCTCACTTTACGTGTACTGCTCTTTGTGTGGCCTCACCTAGTGTTTATATAGGTCTCTCACCTTAACCACACGCCAAGGTCATGTACAGTAGAAACCTGCTAAGCGGGCCATACTCCCGCTCAGGACAAACCACCCCACATGAAAAGCGGGATTCTGTTTCGGGCCAAAATGATAGCATAACTGCATCTATCCCTGTATATACTCTAACACAGGTGGTTACTTCTGTGATTGGAGAAGGAAGAATTCCACCTCAAATTATGTGCAGTAGAACCCCGCATTAGCAGACACCCTCCGTTCCGTGCCAAAGTGTCCGCTTACACTGGATGTCTGCTTAAACATTTTATAAATAAACATCTATTAGAGGAAACCGTTCTGAGCAAAGGTGTCCATTAAGGCAGGGTGTCCGCTTACGCAGGGTGTTCGTTTGGCAGGGTTCTACAGGGTAGAGGTTGTGGTGGTCTGTCTCAGTGAAGCCCTGTTCCTCCCCGCGTGTACCCCGGACGTACCCTGGCCTCAGCCACCCCCACAGCCACCCCCACAGCCACCCCCACCGCACGGATTATCAGTGTGTTGTGTTAGCACTTTAGGCGGGAGCCGCACTTTAGGCGTGGTGTGAGAGTGGAGGTTGTTGCTGGAGGTCCTCTGCCTTCACATACTACCTGAGTTTTGTCTCTGGGCGGGCGGGAGCATATGGGTGTCAAAGCGGCGTCGGCCGCAGATGTGTGGTGGCACTTGGGGTGGTAGGTTGATATCTGACCAGACCTTGTGTTATATATACAGCACCCAAAGTATGACTTCAGAAGAGTGGTGTTTTGAAAAACTTTAAAAACGTTAAAAAATAATGTTTAAAAAACAAACAAAAATCACTTGGTTTATTATATGTATCAGATGAAAAGATAATAAATAGGGTTTTAGAACAATTTCATAATCAAAATTGATAATATAACATTGGATTTTCCATATACCAAGGACTTAATGACTAATGGTAAATGAAATGTGCTACCAGTGGTGTCCCCAAGTGGCAGAGGCCGGAACTATTCGATAGAGGCGTAAATACAACAGAATCAGGCGTCTATATGATGTATATATGACCGCAACATGGACACATATATACGCCAATAGATAAGGCATTTACACACGGGGAATAGGACGACCATGTATACGCAAAAGCATACCTGTATACGCCGTTCGCATATATATGTAAAGTGGTTAGTTTCGTGCAGTGATAACCTTTAATATGGCAATTACTTTGATTTATTATCCTGGTTATATGGACAGGCGGCTCTGTAAACCACTCGATGTTGACGTCGTAATACATTTGCTAGCGCTCGTGTATTACTGTTGGATGTGTCATCAATATTCAGTAGCGACCTAATGTTGATCAAGAGCCAACCTTTGGGTTTTACTACTGTAGTTGTAAATCTTGAAATTATGTTTATATTTCTTTTTGATAGAAAATTATTATAATTATTGATGTTATTTCAGGACATTAATACTTTATAGATGAAAATCATTATTCTTGCTTTTATTTCAGAAATTGATATTATTCATAGAAAAAGGGGATATTTATATTTCTTTTTCAAAGATAATTATTAGGATTGTTGGTGTTATTGATACTTTGTTCATAGATAAGATGATAATTCTTGCTATTATTTCAGGAGAACGGCCAGGAGACATGCGTGGTTGAGACCCAGGCGATAGGTACGACCTGCGGTAACGGGGGTTGTAAGCAGACATGTACTGTTACACCGATACGCGGGGAGGGGGAGGCGGGGAAGAACTGCCCCACCCAATCCAGTAAGTATCATCATCTTACCCCAGTATTTTTCTTCATGGGCTTATCATTAGAGGGCTGTCTAGTGCGTATTCGTCAGAACCAATCAAATCTTGTCAAACTGATGCTACAAATAGAACAACAAACCACGTTATCCCTTTCACCGCCCAGCTAGGAAATCCAGGTCGTCAATATCAGCCGTGCTCTCTTTGATCATCACGGACCTATGTCGTTACTCTGTGCCGTACGAACCGGACTGTTGTAAGCTGAGCTGTGATTGGCTCTGGCGAATATGCACTAGACAGTGGTGTTGGGAACCCCTATTCTACAGCTCTTAAGGTGTTGTACCCAATATTCAATGGCTAATTGGGCTATTGATTTATAATGTTCCTGATCAGGTATACAGGGTGAGATAAAATCAGAAACCCACTTAATGAAAATAACTTGGCCCGCACTCCACCTCGTTTGACTGCTACATAATTCACTCAGCTTCGCTCAAATGACTCCCCAGTCAAACTTAGTAGAATATGGACCAAATTCTTTTCATATCATGGTTTCCTTCTCAGTACTTTTAGTGAATGGTTGAGACAGGTACAAGCTGTGGTAACAGTGTTTAAAGTCCTTTGGTTGTCTTGGCAGTGTGTATCACCATACCCTGAGCATACAGATATGTTGTATGTTCCGGGCTGCAAAAACTGGCGCATACAGAAAAATAGTATGTATAAAAAAAATAGTGCCTACCTGAATGAAGTAATATCAGTACGCCGCTTGTTAGGAAAAAAGGTGGATAATAAATACAATATAGACTGGTTTCAGATAAAACCGGTTGTATGCTCCTCAGAGTTGACTCTGCGCAATATCCTCGCATGCGCTCGTATATTACTAAGCATCAACTCCTCGGAGCATACAACTGCTTGTATCTGAAACCAGTCAATATTGTGTGTCTGGACACTATGCTACATCGCCAGTACGCTTTGTTTATTTGTAAATGGTAGACACTGTGCTAGTTTACCAAAGAGCATCAAAGTCCTTCTTTTCTTGAGTTTAAAGTGGATGTAATACAAAATAAACTTTTATGGAGTATTCCCTCGTTCAAACGTGTCTCTCCATATGTTGGAATTTTTTTAATTTTTTTTTATAAAATGAACAATTGCCTACCTTCCAAGTATAACACCAATACCTTTATGTAAATCAACGAGAGAATAAATTGGAATTGATTCACACCAATATACGGTAGTTCTAACCTCCCCCACACACCCCAGCCCTATTCTATGGCTAATAACGATGTGTTTCCCCTGTTTTCTCAGTCTCTCTGAGGCAGTAAATTCCACATGGAAAATATTTCCTCTTCTTTTTACGACTTCAGCTGACATCCGTGTAACACTTTGTTTTCCTTGTCTCTGACAGCTAACGGAGGGGGTGATGGCAAGAACTGTGATAACGGGAACCCTGGTCAACCAGTCATGAGTAAGTTCATCTCTTACTGAGTCAGTGACAAGCAGTGACATTCTTACCAGTGTATGCTATCTGTATATGATGTATGTATATATGTATTTATCTCACCCCTGGTACAAGTTTAGCCATAGGAATAACGTTAGAAAAAAATACTTAAACGTAAATTTCTGCTATGGAGCTACTGAGAACAACAACAAAGGTTTATCAGAAAGAGAAACAGGGGCCCGTTTGATAATCTAGGATCGTACTTTTTTCTGTACCTCGTACAAGGGTTATCATTTAGCAATATTTAAGTTTGTTCACTGAGACAGTATTAGCCGTCCATAAGGTCGTCCATAAGTGTTGAATAAAGTTGACCCACATCGTCCCTGGGTCTCTACGGATTACAGAAAAGGGCCTTTATGTACGATCCTAGATTATTAAATGGACCCCAGGTTCCTAGGTACTACGTGTTGAACACCTAAAATAATTTTAAAACTTGCCCCTGATTAAATTGATGGAATGAAAGACTTGATTATATTTTGTTAATTTTGTCTTTCAGTGGATCCTGATATAAATATTCGCCTTGACGAGATTAGTGAGTACTTCCGCCAGAAGGGGGCGTGTAACGGCGACGATTGTCACAGACTTATGGTTCAGGTAAGTCCTCCCCCCCCCCCCCACCCCCCTCCCCACTCATCAGGCGTTACACGCACAATTAGCAAAAAAGTCTTTTTATTATATACCCACGCAGTATATTATTTGATGATTACGTACTGCTGCTCCCTATGCAGTATAAATTGTATACTGAGCCCTGTGCAGTACACTGTTTTATCCTACCCCTAATATAAAACCCCATAGGCTTAACATTGAGTTTCTGTATGCCATGCTGACTGGCATACGGAGTACTATATGCCACTAGTGACATACAGAATTGTTATCATGTAATATTCCAAAATCAAGGAGACGGGGTAGGATAAAATCAAAACCTGATTCATTTTAATCGTGGCCACCGCATTCCACTCCTGGAGTTTTGGCTCCGGACTTCACTCGGCTTCGCCTCATGAAGTCACTTTGCCAAACTCCAGTCGTGGCATACGGTGGCCAAGATTAAAACTCGTCCCGTTTTACGATAATACGGAACACGTTGAAACATCAGCAGTGTGTGGGCTTTCACTCTGACATGTCTTCTATGCCAATATATGGTAAGATTCTATCAATTTTGGGTAAATGATAAATATATAACGACCTAACAGGGTCTACCTATTACCAACAGTGATGCTACCTTGAATGAAGGAATGTTTAATTTTATATGATGTGCTCTGGCTGTGACATTCTCCTAGGAGGATACGGGAAAGTAGTCCCTGAACCACCAAAATAGTGCGTGAACAGATCGGCGGTCATTTTGTCTTTTATTTGATAGTTCTAATTTGCAATGTTGGATAATAAATACAATATCAACCTGTTTCTGATACTGCTGTGCGTATCCTCCACGTAGTTGATGATACACAATATTCTCGCACAGTAGTATCAGAAACAGGTTGATGTTATGTATATTATGGCAAACTCACGAATATTGACGTTTTGCCAGGTATTAAATAGTCGAACATCAACTTATCTATTGTGACATTCGATAGACAAGTATTTTATTTCGTAACATACAACCTCATATATCAACCAAAAAATCATTAAAAAACAAGTATTTATTGAAAATCTGTGTTTTATAAAAAAAAAAAACTTTTCCACATTCTCTAGGGATTGCCAGGCTATAGCAAGGCACTTTTTCAGTAGTTTAAAATGAAAAACAAAACAATCCCTTTAGGCCTTCTCCTGCTGTTAAAGGGTATAAATCTGGTAAACCACCATGTGAAGACAGATCTCGTCAAGTCTTAACCGGTTGTGGTCGGTCTTACAGTGTTTTACGCCGGTCCGGACAGAGTTCGGCTACGTACAGGCCATGTCGCAGCAGCAGTTTGTATACAGGCCCAGCCGCGTACACCTTACTGCCTGTATCCCCACTCCGGTAGGCCCGCACTCACACTGACAAATGTCGTCTGCATGTCCATATTTGGTATTTATTTATCATCTGTGCCACCAAGGAGTTGGCCCAGTTGGTTAAAGTTTGTCTGACGTATATATCTATCATCATGGGGCCCATTGAACGATCTAGTCTCGTACATGAAGACCCTTTTCCGTACACCAAGGAGACTCATGGACAATGTGGGTCAACTTTATTCAACATGTATGGACGACCTAAGACTGTCTTGCCGAACAAACTTAGATATTACTAAACGATAACCCTTGTATGAGGAACAGAAAAGGGTCTTCATGTACAAACCTAGATTATGAAAGGGGCCTCAGGTACACGGTTGAAACTACAGGTGACGCCACTGTTATAATTTGTGTTATTTGTTTTTCTATTTGATTATTTTCTTGCTCTAATGAAGTAATGAAGTTCATCTGAGTACAAAGGCGATATAATACATAATTCCACTGCTATTCCTCACTTTACCTTAACTGCTCTTTGTGTGGCTTCACCTAGTGTTTATATAGGTCTTTGACCTTAACCGATTGGGCCACATCCACGCTTGTGTTTACGTTCTAGGTACATGTTCATAAACTGCATGTTCTATGTTCTCTGTTACATTTTTTATAATTTTATACATTTACACGTTTACTTATGTCAGAGATCAGAAGAGACGAAGGTCATTCACTCATAGTCCTGCATGACTGTGTTCTGAAGTTACTGTCCTGGTTTGGGTCTGTTAATGTCATGTTTTATTTCTCAGATGTCCCTCGATAGTGTCATGTTTCATTTCTCAGATGTCCCTCGTTATTGTCATGTTTCATTTCTCAGATGTCCCACTCTCCCCCAGATCTTTCACAGTGCTAGCGCTGGCTTAATCTTAGCCTGGAAGCCTGGCCTAGTTAGACTATAGGCCAGGTAACGGGTTCCATTTTTATGGTGCATTATTGGTAACGCCTCCTGGTTCCCCAGTCATCCGCTAGAGGGCTCGGCGGAATTAGGTGTATGACAAGCGGATACCAGCCAAACCACTAGCTGGTTCCTGGGGTGTCCGCTAGTCACAGGCGGGCACCAGCCAAAGTAGGAGGTCGTGCCTGTGGAACCCTTTATCTAGCCTGGCAGCCTGGTAGACCATCACTTTAGCATAACACCAGGGCAAATTGCCACTCCTTGATAGAAATTCAGGATACCATATAAAAAACATACACCGAAATAGGAACAACAAGGCAAAGACACACAATTACCCAGCCCACGGACCTATATCCAAGTCCGTGCCCAGCCAAACCACTAGTCCACTAGTGCCCTAGCCCTAGCGACAACGGGACGTACTACAGTCTAGTTGAAGGTCGTAGCAACCCGTTACCTGTCCCTTATTTCATTAGGGCAGGGAACCAGTCCAGCTTAATCTCTGCCCCAACCCAAAGCCTGTTCCCTGGGTATCCACTTAAGACAAGGGAGACCAGCAAACATTTCAGATTCAAAACAAGGCAGCTGTCAAAAGTCAAACAACTCACATATAAGGAGTATGGAAATATGGGAATTGTTAAAGGAGCTTTAGGTTTTTCATACTTAAACCAGTTTATAATGGGAATCTACAGGTAATTAGCCTGCCCCTTCAGAGGAGCACATGGGCATTGTTGACAAAGCAAAGCCCTGCAACACATGAGGTGCTTTCCACTGTAGAAAGTAATCCCAGAGACTGTGTCTGGGTTGAAATAGATAATAGCAGAAATGAGAGTATCTTTATTTACCATATAAATATGTTGATCTCTATTGACAAGTAGAACACAAAATACCCCCCAAAAGCCCTCAGAATTTAGTATATTTCAAAGACTGGCGTAGGGGCCAGATTTGGACCCAAACAGGCAGGTTGGGGCGGTGATACAAGCGACTGCAGAAAGCAGAGCGCAGGATCTCTGCTGGGAGAATGCAGATGTCCCTCATTAATGTCATGTTTTTTTCCCAGATGTCCCTTGTTACTATCATATTTTATTTCTCAAATGTCCCTCATTACTGTCATATTTTATTTCTCAGATGTCCCTCGTTAGTGTCATGTTTTATTTCTCAGATGTCCCTCGTTAGTGTCATGTTTTATTTCTCAGATGTCCCTCGTTAGTGTCATGTTTTATTTCTCAGATGTCCCTCGTCAGTGTCATGTTTTATTTCTCAGATGTCCCTCGTCAGTGTCATGTTTTATTTCTCAGATGTCCCTCTTTACTATCATATTTTATTTCTCAGATGTCCCTCGTTACTCTAATATTTTATTTCTCAAATGTCCCTCGTTACTGTCATATTTTATTTCTCAGATGTCCCTCGTTAAGGCGGTATTCCACCAAACAACCACTTTTTCAACGTCAACAGACGTTCCAGCTGACCTTTCAGCCGACGTCGGCTGAAACGTCGGGCCAAATTGCTTCAAAATGCGTCGCTGCTCCACCGAAACCCCCAACAGACGCTCATGTGGTCGCCATACGAGCGTCGGGTGGGTTCGAAGTTCCAGCAGATCCTAGCCGACGCCCCAGCCCTGGCGCCGACTGGTGGACGTTAGCCGCATTTTACGTAGTAATCGAGTTCTCCAATAGGCGGCGCGGCGTGCGGCGATACACTGCGACACTCCTAACCCGCGAAAGCCGCGTATCGAGCGGAGCAGTCTGTCGGCATGTTGGGTTTTGTACGGGAACGGTCAGAAAACGTCAAATAACCGCGGAAATACACGTTAAATCGAACAATGAAGGTAAATAAAGACAAGGATTGATGTTTTGAATGTGTATGGCATGCTATGGTGCTAGAATTCCGCCGAAAGTGTCGGAATTTTCGATGTCTGTTCACGGCTTCGTATATCGCCGGTATCGCTCACACTATGTTGGCAGGGTTCCCTCGCCACAACTCCCGGCAGAACCCGCGGGCGGGTGTCGTACTCCTCAAATACATCGGCCAGATGCTCAATTCCAGCCGATAAAAACCTAATCAATTAGTTATTCGGCCGACGTTATAGTTACATCTTGTGGAGGGTTGTTGGGGGTATCGGTTGGGATATCGCCTGAAAATTCTGGTGGGTGGAAGCGCATTCTTTATCATTTCAACAGACACCCTGCCCCAGGTCCCAGCAACCCTCGGGCGATGCTCGAGCGATGCGCCAGCCACCCCCAACAGACACTCTCAAACCCAGCAACCGAAAGCAGATGTCTGGAAGATGAACATCGGGCGAAATACCGACCTGCTCCACCAACCAGACAAAATCTTAATTTCATCAGATTTTCCAGCAACCCTTGCAACCCTTGTGCAACCCTTGTATGGGCATTGTACAACGTTTTCGTCTGGTTGGTGGAATACAGCCTTAAGTGTCATGTTTTATTTCTCAGATGTCCCTCGTTAGTGTCATGTTTTATTTCTCAGATGTCCCTCGTCAGTGTCATGTTTTATTTCTCAGATGTCCCTCGTTCGTGTCATGTTTTATTTCTCAGATGTCCCTCGTTCGTGTCATGTTTTATTTCTCAGATGTCCCTCGTTAGTGTCATGTTCTATTTCTCAGATGTCCCTCGTTAGTGTCATGTTTTATTTCTCAGATGTCCCTCGTTAGTGTCATGTTTTATTTCTCAGATGTCCCTCGTTAGTGTCATGTTTTATTTCTCAGATGTCCTCAGGGTCCCCTGGGACGTTAAACCACAAACAAACAAACAAACTCAGATGTCCCTCATTAATGTCATGCTTTGTTTCTCAGATGTCCCTTGCCAGAAAATTAAACACACTGCACATTTGACCTTTTTATATGAATGCTTCATATTTTATATTCTAGTTGCACATTGCACAGGTTTTTCATCTTGTTGCTTGTCATGCAGCTTTATTTGATGCAATTTTAATGGAAATTCTTAACTCAGTTAGCGATGGATTTTAAAAGTGACATTTTATTCAGCTCCCTAAATCTTTCTTTTAACTTTCAGCTTTTGTTAAAAAGCATCGCATGAACTCCTTTCAAATATATTTTTGTTTTCAAATAGATACATATTGTTTGATCCCCCACTGTAAATCGACATGGGAATCATTATTATTGATCTCTGGTTAATTATTAATCAAGCTCTAATTACTTTTTTTACAACACCAGTTCTAGCAGGTGGCAGATCTTCCTCTGAAGTTAAATTTCATTGAAATTCTATTGCGGTACACAATTTACACAGTTTATAGACTTAATGAAAAGCATCGAAAAGTTTAATTAATCATATTTTTTTTGGTTTCCAGAACCTGAATCAGCAGCAGCGACCTCACACGAGGTTGGAGATTATTAATGGGGTTCTCCACCAGAAGTTGATTTTTGTCGAGTCGCCAACCGATATTCTTGTCAAGTCTACAGACTGTGTCATCTTCAATGATGGCAGCAAGAGCTCCGGCTGTACAAGGGAGGAGTTCAAACCTTATGTAAGTGTTCACCCACCGCTCCCACACAAAAACATCGAAACACTCCCACGTTACAAGCGGGAAGAGTTCAAACCTTATGTAAGTGTTCATCCACCGCTCCCACACAAAAACATTGAAACACTCCCACGTTACAAGCGGGAAGAGTTCAAACCTTACGTAAGTGTCCACCCACCGCTCCCACACAAAAACATTGAAACACTCCCACGTTACAAGCGGGAAGAGTTCAAACCTTATGTAAGTGTCCACCTACCGCTCCCACACAAAAACATTGAAACACTCCCACGTTACAAGCGGGAAGAGTTCAAACCTTATGTAAGTGTCCACCCACCGCTCCCGCACAAAAACATCGAAACACTCCCACGTTACAAGCGGGAAGAGTTCAAACCTTATGTAAGTGTCCACCCACCGCTCCCACACAAAAACATCAAAACACTCCCACGTTACAAGCGGGAAGAGTTCAAACCTTATGTAAGTGTCCACACACCGCTCCCACACAAAAACATCGAAACACTCCCACGTTACAAGCGGGAAGAGTTCAAACCTTATGTAAGTGTCCACCTACCGCTCCCACACAAAAACATTGAAACACTCCCACGTTACAAGCGGGAAGAGTTCAAACCTTATGTAAGTGTCCACCCACCGCTCCCGCACAAAAACATCGAAACACTCCCACGTTACAAGCGGGAAGAGTTCAAACCTTATGTAAGTGTCCACCCACCGCTCCCACACAAAAACATCGAAACACTCCCACGTTACAAGCGGGAAGAGTTCAAACCTTATATAAGTGTCCACCCACCGCTCCCACACAAAAACATCGAAACACTCCCACGTTACAAGCGGGAGGAGTTCAAACCTTATGTAAGTGTCCACCCACCGCTCCCACACAAAAACATCGAAACACTCCCACGTTACAAGCGGGAAGAGTTCAAACCTTATATAAGTGTCCACCCACCGCTCCCACACAAAAACATCGAAACACTCCCACGTTACAAGCGGGAGGAGTTCAAACCTTATGTAAGTGTCCACCCACCGCTCCCACACAAAAACATCGAAACACTCCCACGTTACAAGCGGGAAGAGTTCAAACCTTATGTAAGTGTCCACCCACCGCTCCCACACAAAAACATCAAAACACTCCCACATTACAAGCGGGAAGATTCTAAACTCTATGTGAGGGTTCCCTCTCCACAGAAACATTGAAACAAATGCACCACATCTGTGGGGAGAGTTCAAACCTTATGTGAGGGTTCCCTCTACAAAAGAAAATTGAATTCAGTGCATCACATCTGTGGGGAGAGTTTAAACTATATTTGAGGGTTTGCTCCACACAGAAAGATTGAAAACCACATTTGTGGGAAGAGTTAAAACTGTATGTGAGGGTTCACTCTACACAGAAATATTGAAGGAAACGCACCACACATGGGAAGAATTTAAACCATAGATACACAATATTGTCTGGTTTCACAAACAAGCGTTCGTATCCTCAGAAGAATTGCATGCATAGTGATATCCGAGCACATGCTCAACTCTGAGGAGCATACAACCGCTTTCGTTTGAAACCCGTCTATATTGTATCTATTATCCACCTTTTCCTGACAAGTGGTGTACTGATATTAGTTCATTTTGGTATGCACTATTATTTCATACACACTGTTTTTCTGTATACGCTGGCTTTTGCAACATATCTGTATGCTCTGGGTATGGTGATACACACTCCCTATGTGTTTTCTATGGACATTATGCAATAGGTGGATAATAGACACCGGTCCCTTTTCCTTGTGATTGTATCTGCATGCACTTTTAGTGTTGTATCGTGAGTTTTTGATAAAGAATTTTTTTGTTGTAATTCAAGCTTCGTGAATTTCAAGTTACGTTAGGGTACAAGTGCCTGTTACCCTGATATCAGAGATACTAGTTTCATAATCATTTCCAGGATTTCACCATTCTTTTTTCATATTTCTCTAACTCTTTTTTTTCATATATACATGTATACTAATTTTCATTCTAGTAGAGGTAAAGAATGGATCTAGACAGAATTCTGGAATTTTGCAGCCTTTTTTCCTAGACCTGACTGGAATCTTTGTAAAGGCTTGATTCCGTTTTCCCGAATCATGTCCTGATCCTGCTCGGGCCATGTTTGTTTCTTATTCAGATCAGGGCTAAAGCAGCCCCCGATTAGGGCCTGAGTGGTGATCAGCATCAAATTCAGCAAAATGAAATCAAGCCTCAGTAATTAGAATGTTTTTTTGGTTTTTTTTTGTTTTTTTTAGAATGTTTACATCATTCATTCCAAAACGTTTTTCCGAGACTTTGACAAATATATAAGGCCGACAATTGTTTTTATTTGTTTGAATTAATGTTGTGAAAATTCACCACATAATGGAATCAGGATGAGGATAAGAAAGGGAAATAAATAAAATTCACTTAAACTCTGGGGTACCACATACCTCGACTCAATTGTCAGAGATGGCAACTTTTCACTTTTCCATTGGAATGCACCTTTTCGTTTCCAGTATATGAAATTATGTTTTTCCTCATTTAATTGTCAATAATGACATTTTGTGGAAAAGATTTCTGATCCAAGATGATATAATTATATCATCTTGGATTAGAAATGCCAGTTTTCCACTTTTCCATGGAAATCCAGGTTTTCGTTTTCATTATTTTTCTCATGTAAAGCAATATAATATTAATTGAGCCTCAATCATATAAATAGAAGAGTAGTTTTAACCTCCGCATAGATCCTCAGTCTCATGCAGTAACTGACAGTATATAATTTTGATGTGTTCTCGGTCCCTCGGAGGCAGCATATTTGACTTGAAAAATATTTCCACTTTATTTTCTGATTGCAGCTGACCCCCCTCCCCTGTATTATAGAGAAACAGGCTTACTGTCTCCGTACGGATAAAATACGCGGTAAAATCGGCGATCAGATGAACCGATGCCGAAGGCAGAGGTTCATCTAATGGCCGATTTTACCAAGTATTTTATCTGTACGGAGACAGTAAGCCTGTTTCTCTATTATTATATACCTTAGAATATCCAATTTTTAATCTTGCTTCTGGGGGAGTTTTTGGATTTCGCCGCCGTACATGCCCCATACGCCACATACATACCCCGTACGTCACCCAGGTGGCGTACGGGGTACGGCGGGTACGGCGTTTTATAAATACGACATGGGTAGGAGCGGGCCGTATGTGTAGGATATACTACCACAGGTATATAATAATATTTGAGCCTCACTAGAGTTAGTAAAGCAGTAGTTTGAACCTCCTCACAGACCCTCAGCCCCACTTCTTGGCCGATACTGATGTTTTTTCCACATTTTCTCAGGGTCTCTTAGGCAGTTAATTCCACATAAAAAATGTTTTCACCATTATTTTTACCCAAATTTACGTCCCTGGATTATAATATGAAAATTGGATTTGCTTTGATTTTGAAGTGCATTTTAGTTACCAATTCAAGCGACCGATCTATGCTGGAATCTGCCGAGAAGGAGATCTGGCGGGATCATAAAAAATCTGACAAAAATCGTATAAGCATATCTGCTGGTGGAAGCTTGGCCAAATTATTTCTGATAGTTTCTGGTGCTACTCACCATGTTCGAAAGATTCGTATCACTCTACGATATTCTTCGATATACTCCGAAGAGACCGGAAAGTTTCCGATGAACACTTAGTCTGATGGAACATGCGTGTACCTAGATTGTATCTTCTCAACTTAGCGTAGCACTGCTTTTAAACCTATTTCTGTCTCAGAATCCCATGCATATGAAAATTAAATGTAAAAGCTAATTTATAGTATGTAAGTTTTCTCATTAATAAAAAGTTATAAGCATTGACTGCAGAGCTGCGAAGTGGCCACTGCTACTGACCTTAAGGCCTGATACCATTTACTTGAAATATATCCCGATCCTGCTCAAAATTGACCGTTAATTAACCTTTTATTTCACTCAGAGGTAGCTTTCCACATGAAAAATATTTGCCATTTTTTCTGACCCCATCTGACACTCCTGTTCATTTGAACAGTTAGCCAATATCTAGAAGGTCACTTTGCAACACTCGTTTTTCATTTGAGAAAACTTTTCTCTTCCTCCCCACACTTACTCTTTTCAGAGATGGGTAGGTGGAGAATCTATTTCCTATAACATGCACGGTGCATGCACTAACAACATTTAGAATATGGACCAAACTTTATTATCCATTAATTACATAGTCCCCATTGAGAGTGTATAACGCCACAGTAAAGAGGGTGTTCCATTGGGATGGCGGTAAATCGGACAGCGTCGGTCGTCTGCCAAACAAACTTATAATATACAAATCAACAGTGGACTTCAAAGACTGACATCGCACGGTGGCCATGCGTGCTACATTCGTAGGCATCCGACAAAAGATATTTTGTTATTACATTTCATGGGCCATTGCCCATCACACCGCCGTGTAGCTGCCACCAACGAGCATGTTGTTTCCGCCACTATCCCAATTGCTATAACCACCTGACAAAAGGGCGCTGTGTCATTGCCGTGCAGTCGCAATCTGATGCTCTTTTTTGGTCGTCCAGTCAGCCCAGTGGAACACACCCTTTAACCACGACTCATGGGTTCTACATTGTCAGAAATCATAATCATTTATTATGGATTTGAAAACCATTGATTTTGGACTCAAAGCTGTTGATTACGAAAAGATTCCCAGATTGAATTGATTTGAGAAAATGGATTATAAATTTAAAAAACGCTGCTTTTTGTTGACAGGCAGCTCTGTAGAGCACCGATGGTTGACTTCTTTTTTCTTTTTCTTTTTTTCATATTTTGGCCTACCAGACCAACATGACTTTTTTTTTTCTTCTTTTTTTTTTAACTTGGTAATAAACCATTCGTGGTTTACAGCTGCCTTTCCACAAAACCGTCGATTATTGTCTATTAATGAAATCTTTCTAGTGAGAGTAAATCCTTTCTGACAAGATTTCTTTAACTTCTTGGATACAGTAAGACAGATGCCCCCAGAAATGTCTGGTTCTTGTGAGGATGTGTTATAAGTGCCACAGGACTGTTCTACATTAGTGCCATTAAAACTAAGACTTTTAAACTTTATTAGTGACAATGTTGACAGAGAAATGCTTCCTTTATGCAAATTAATGTATCGCATGAATACCATATATGGGTAGAGTGTACTAGAGTTTAGTGTTTACTCGGCCTTTGTATAACAATTAATGGGTCCACATGATACAACCACATCACACAAATATACGGGTTATATATAACCTATTGATAAAACTCTTAAAATGTCAGTGTCGACGAAGGTCCAATTTTCAGTTGTAGAAACAACAAAACTTTTCATGTAGATACGTTTTCATTTTATCTTTTGCCTTTGTTTACTAAATAAGTAGTTATTCCTTGTTTTCTGAGGATTTAGATGTTAATTTTGTGATCTGATTTGGCCTGGGCCTATGGCATGCACAGACTGGTGGTAAAAAGATCACCCGTTACAATTTAGACCCTGCAAGCTTATATTGTTTTTGTTCTAGAAGAGTGAGCTTTCCATTTAATACCCAAAAAAGCTTATAAAAATGTGTATGTTCTAGAATAATGGATCCTTCGTTTATTAGATGAAATTTTAGAATGGTGGAGTTTGCTTTTAACATACGTAAGCTTAAACATGTTCTAGAACATTGCAAGTTCCCTTAATAAATAAAATCCGACACTATTTGCGTATTCTAGATCAAAAGAGTTGCACTTTAATTCATATAAGTTTAAATCATACGTGGTTTAGAACAACGGAGATTCCCCTTAACACACGCAGGCTGAACCAATTTGTATGTTCTTCAACAATAGAGGTCGACGAGGCTACAACGCGACTAACGAGCAAGTTCTTCAATAATAGTTCGCTTCTCATAGCTGCAAGCTTAAAACATGTATGTTCTAAAACACTTGACTCTCCCTTTAATACCTGCAAACTTGGAACATTGTATGTTCTAAAACAATAGAGTTCCCCTTTAAAACCTTGGAACATTTTATGTTCTGAAAAACTAGACTGTCCCTTTAATACCTGCATGCTTAAAATATGTATGTTCTAAAACACTATAGTTTCCCTTTAATACCTGCAGGCTTAAAACATGTATGTTCTATTGGATGTTAAACTACCCAAACAAAAAAACTATAACACTAGAGTTTCCCTTTCATATATATGCAAGCTTAAAACCGTTCTCTAAATAATGGGGGTACCCTTTAACACTTGCAAGCTTAAAACATGTTCTTGAACAGTTGAGATTTCCTTAAATATTTGCAAACTTAAACATTATAGGAAGGGATCTGTATGATTATGTGAAGGAATTGAAATAATTTCTTGCAAGGATAAATCAAACAAGACCTTATCTATTTTATCATGTTTTCTCATATCAAATTTCCTTCATTTAAAATGAGACCCAAATGTAATGTTTGTAGAAATCTTCCATTGCTTGTGTTGAATTAGAATGTCGTATCGGAGTCCTACATTATAAGTGTCATACTGTGACGGGGGTCTCTTTACGATAGAGGAAACCTATGAAAGTTTAGTGTCAGAGCTCGTATTCCATCAAGTTTGAATGGCATAGTAATTTATATGGCGAAGCTGCTTGAATTACGTAGCGATTCAAATGAGATGAGATCAAGCTCTGACCCTAAACTTGAACAGGTTTCTGAATTTATCTCACCCTTCACATTGACTAAAGGGCTAACATTCGTGATATAATCCCCCATTGGATATTTTCCTAAATATCTCATGGGCATTGGATATGAGTTCCCAATGTTAAGTCTATGGAGAAAAAATACCAGGGGTGCGATAAAGTTATGTTATCTACACACATGAAGATAAATGAGAGGTCTTCTAGTTTTATGTGCATCGAAGAGCTCTTTCGTTAAAACTTCCACATTTCCACTTTCGCTGTCAACTTATTTTTCATCGATGCAAAGGTTTTCATATCATCATTTTAGACTATCAGTATGAATAGAAATCCCAAAAAGAAATTAAACAAAAAAACTAAATCGCAATGATGTTGTTTCATGGCCATTTGCTATTGACAGTGATATGCAAAGGGCCAAATAATGACTAATTCCAACATGTTTCTACATTAATGTCTATTAACTTTGCCCAGTTCCTACTTATATTAACTTTAAAAAACACATTTATTAACAATAGTAAGTCACGGTTCTAACGTCGCATGCTGTCTGTTTCTTTTTCCCCACAATTGCTCCACCTAACTGGACGACATAATGCAGTTTTGGGGTGGAATGCACTAACCTCTCAACCCCGCCCATACTCCCTTGATTGACAGGTGTAAGTAACCATGGCAACCAGTTTCAATTACTAGTCAGCACCGTAGTCGTCTTAATTGATGTTGTGGTTTCTATTCGAATAAGGCCATCACGAATGAAAATGTCTTACGGCCAAAAATTACACATTTCGATCAACTTTTGTTTTGAAATATTTCAGTTTTGGTTGCTTGAGTGGTTTTGTAGATCTAGTTTGAAATGGTACGTGTGATTACACAAATTTTAGTCCATTGCAATTTTTTTTTTTTAAAGTATAAAATACAATTTTTGTGCATCCCTTCATTTGATTGCAGTCTTGCTCTACGTATTGTAATGCTCCGTTAGATAGTGTAGCAGACCGTCGTAAGAAGATGATTATATTATATGTATGCAAATATGTCTATCATATACAAAAACCTCATTGAAAATGTAAGGGGACCACTGCCCATTGTTTAAATACTGTCAGTTACCATAACCATTGTATACGGATTCAAATCCACTGTATACGGCCTCGAAGCCATTATATATGGGGAAATAGTCCCTTTGTTCTATAGAGCAAAAAAACCTAGTCCCCACTGATACCCAGAAAGCTTACTATGATGCCTGATGAGCCGATTCCGGCGAAACCTTGACTAAATTATCCCACACGGCAGAATATTTTGATCCTCTATCTCACTGCTTAGATATTACCAGTATAGTACTGTACACATCCTCCACAGATCACTGTAGAGACTCCAGGGATACGGTTGTTGATGCTATGATGTCACAGCCGTCAGTGCGCTATGGTTACAGTGGTTAGGGGCAGTTCTTTAAACTGCCACTCAAGGTAGCATCGCTGGGGGAGAAGGATGTCGCCTCGTCCTATATAGGGATTGATTTATTCGAGGAGAAGGATAATAAATACAACAAAGCATGGTTTTGTGGACAGGTGACTTTGTAAACCACGCAAGGTTGACATCGTAATGCACCGGCTAACACTTGTGTATTACTAGGCGCCAGCTACTTGTGGTTTAGGGCCGCCTGTCCACAAAACAATCGATTTTGAACTAGTGAGATAGATCTTGAGTGCGGTGAATACAGGTAAATGTTCAGACATCTGAGTGCACAAAAGCTACCTTTTATTCCATGGTATCCACCTTTCAGACCCTTTATCATACTTTCCATTTTGAGATCTTTTTTACACTTCAATGTAAAATTTAGGAGAGAGAAAAAGATCACGACAGTGAGTGGGGGCTCAAAATGAAAATCTCTCCTACATTCCCAGCAGTGATAGATTTACTGCTATATCAAAGGCCAGTCCTTCTCATACCATGTCTATATGGTGTGGTGTACGGCCACCTTTCTCCTTCACCCCAACAGTGGTAGACTTACTGCTATATCAAAGGCCAGTTCCTCTCATACCATGTCTATGTCGTGTGGGAAGTAGACCTCGGTAAATGTGTAGGGGTGAGATTTCTACTTAAATTCATCTCATAGATTCAATTACCATCAAACAATATTATTTTCCTATTTCGCAAAGTTCTAGTAACATTACAGTACTTATCTGTTCTCACAGTCCTTACAGATATAAACTGTACTGGAAATAGGTGCATGAGTAGATACTAACCTGCAACAATGACCTGCAACTTGCATTCTGATTCACCAAATGTTGTTGCATGAATCATATTAAGGAGAAATCTTCACATACATGGTAAGATTTTCATGGAATACCTTGCAATTATTACAATATACTTAGAACATCTTTGGCTCTATAATTGTTTTCCTCTGAGACATTACTACTATATTATTTCTGATTCTTTGACGTGTGTGAAGTCTAGTTCCTTACCTACTGTAAAGTCTACAGCCCATTGTAAGCAAGGATAGACCTTTAAAGAAGAAGGGAGTCAAACTAATGGTACAAGAGTCAGAATACAAGCTCCAGTGGGTTGACACTGTAGGTTTGGCATCTGTGAGCTCTGCTCTCTCATTGGCTGTTGTAGCTTTATTGCTGGTATTACTGCAATGTGCCAGACTAGCCGGACTGATGAGAATACATTGAGATCAGGATTATATGCTGGCTCCGTGTTAACTGCGTGGGGGCGACTGTGTTGATCGTAACCAAGGGGCCGCCTCCAGCAGCATGTTACATAGAGCCAGCTTGGTCAGTAAAGGCCTTTCACCACTGTGCGACTGACGAAGCTTGCGGTCCAGTACCTCCAGTCTGAGACTGGAGGTACCGGCTTGGCGTACCGCATGTACCTCGGATCGCAAGGTATCATCGATTCTATGTGGAGACTACCCCGCTTGCGACTGGAGCGCTTGCGATCCTAGCTATATAGGTACGCCCAGTCTGAGACTGGGGGTACCAAATATCAAACATGTTTGATATAATTTAAGAACGCTTGCGATCCGGCGTACATGCGGTACGCCCAGTCTGGAGAGACGGGAGGGAAACTTGCACTCTCCATTGTGCGTTTTGCCGAGTTGCGATCCTGGAGGTACGCCCAGTCTCAGACTAGGCGTACCTATGTACCTAGAATCGCACAGTAGAGACAGGCCTTTAGGCCAAGGGATAGAATCTATGTTTCAAATACTGATATTTTTGGAGTCGATAAGTTTGGGCAAGATGAACGCCCCCATAACACAATAGCTATGTGCCCTTATTGTGTTGCGGTATAGATCTCATGACTGGGTTGGAGCAGAGATTAATAAACGAAGCACCACCAAAGATCTTCAGGGAGAGTGCTTAAGGAAAATATTGATACATAATCTTGTTAACAGTAATATAAAAAAAGGGCATGAATATGATAAACCCACGCTTTAGTTCCATTGCAGAAACTATGGACAAAATGAAGTCAAATAAAAATGTTCATTTTAGAAATTTAAAACCACCTCATCCTACATAAAGGCACATCTTCCTCGCCTCGTGTATGATTATTTTTATCCTGTTTATGTGAATCTCAAAATATTGTTATAGTGTTTATTATGTCACTTATCTCCTTATTACTATCCTAGAGGGTCACATCATGCTGATGCCACTTTCGTATATTGTGAAGCAACCGGTAAAGGGTGCGCGGGAGGGTGGTTCTGGCCCACTAGATTCAGGTTAACTATAGACTGTAGAATCGTCCCAAGGCGCTATTAACACTATGTAAGCAGGTCAGGGTGAAGGTCGTGGTTTGCTGTGAATGCAGTCATTAGCTGCTGGGTCTACTATATTCCTTATATGGCAGTGAAGGCAGAGGGCCAACTCCAAGCAAGAGGGGTCAATGAAGGATAAAATTATTCGTTTACTATATACACTAATCTCAGAACTATCCTTGACATTGTTGCTTCATGGCAATAGACAGTATCCAGCATTCACACTATGGACACTTTAGTTATATGGTTATATGATATGTATTCGGGTATATCTATATCTTTGTTTATATATTTATGTTACTATCGTATGTTAATTTCTTTACTTATAAAACACTGTGTATGACAAACACCTTTGTAGAGAAAAACCTCGTTATATATCATCTGTGTAAAATATTTAAAAGTTAATCCTAATTAGATATGCCCACCACTCGATTGTCTTTCAAGGCCTCATGCTTCATATTTCTTTCCAGGATTTGAGCGACTTCCCCAGATTTAATGGTAATTTTAAAGAAAGCACTGAAGAAACTTGTGACCATGGCAACAAAGACTCAGCAGATGCAGACAGCAAACCGGAAGTAGTCGCGGCAGACATTTCCGGTCTGCAGCCACTCAGCGTGCGAGACGATGAGGAGTACGAAGAGGAGGACATCGGAGAGTACACCGATCAGGACCCCGAAGACGTATCCGTAAACCCACTCACCTTTTCCGACGAAGATATTCTAAAATTCAATCCTGGTAAGCTCAGCAGTATCCATGGGTGGCATTTTCTCGGATTTTCCAGATTTTTTTTACATTCCAAGGGGCATTTATGAGATCAATGTAAATCAGAGGAGACATTTCATGGGAGATGTTGGGTGGGTTTGAAATAAAATGTGTTTGTAAAAGATTTCGCTTACGTTCACCGTTGGGTGCCGTCAGACAAAAAAAAAATTGAAATAAAAACCCGAAAGATGGTGAGTGATATTTGCACAGTTCTGGCCATTTTACCTCAGGGCTCTGTCCTAGGACCCCATGTTGGGCCGAGTTGGTCTCCGCAGTGTTTCCCATGATTTTTTCGAGGTTTTTTTAATATCCCAGCCCCATGCCTCACGATTGTAATCTTTATTTTATTGAGAGATTTATTGTTATCAGATTATTAGCGGGTGGACGGTTGGTCTTATAAGTTATGGCACCTGCCTCAATTTCAATTGAGGAGGGGACTTTTTGAGTCACAGGTCCATTTTTTACGGATATATTTCTATGTTCACATGACTATGTGGTGTGGTGCACAGCCATTTCTCCTTCACCCTAGTAGTGGTAGACCTACTGCTATATCAAAGGCCCAAGTCTTCATTGTTTCTATTTTTTTATTTTTTTTTATATATCAAAACGGGGATGACAGTTCTTTTTTCCAAGGAAATTATTTTTTCTTGTATAAAACAAAGAGAGAATAAAGTGGATCTCATCCACACCAATAAACAATATCGAACCTCCCCACACCCCAGCCCCATTTCATGGCCAATAACAATGTGGTTTTTTTAATATATTTTTTAATCAGGTCTCTCTAAGGCAGTAAATTCCACATAAGAAATATGTCTTCTGTATTTTTAATGACGCCAACTGACATCCCTGTCAATATAAGATTCGCCTCGGTGTAGTTGACCTGAGTGACTGTTTCAGACCCCGCACGACATATCCAGGCGCAGGCAGACATTCCGTGGCCATCCATAGACCAGTGTCAGGAGAAAAAATACAAGATCAACTTCAGCCAGTTTCTCAGCACATGGGTGTCTGTGTCCACCAAAGGCATTGAGTAAGTATACATCGACCGAACCAGACCGAATTGAGTTCTCACTGTGTTTCTAAGGCGTTCCATGCTATAATACTTTCGGTTTTTTTGGGGTTTTTTTTACTTTCATGTAATTTCGGTTAAGACCAATGTGTTTTAGTCATCTCTCACACCCAACCCACGGGTTTGAGTCACTCTACCTCGCACTCCCATTTTTAACTTTAACAAGTTTGATGAAGTTAAATAAAAGAACAGACAAGAGTGTTGGTGGTGTCAATATAACCCCAACTTGATCTAGCCAATAGATTACTCGAAACTAGTGAAACCTGTACTCCAACCAACCTCCAGACCACTGGAATCCTGAGTCACGGTTTACTTGCCCACACCCAGTGGGATACTGCCCGTCAGATAGCTCCCGACACTGCCCAGTGTCAGATCCAGCATCTGACGACAACCCCATAGCAGCCTGAAGATTCCCACAAATGAAACCGCTACCTGTTGGAAATAGCCATTGCTATAACAACAAACCATGCCCCCAACCCGTGACATCACGGCCAGGCTGGACGATGAAGGACCAACATAGCGATTCACCTAGAAATGCATTGATTGGCAAGGGAACTGTTAGACTGCAAGGATACGATGACGTCAATGCTCTGTCGCATGACAGCGCATTTAAGTGGTAGCTGCATCCTGAGCAAACATGCCTCGTCCCCATTGAGCCTATGAAAATATGATCGGATAAGTGACACACCCTGTCTCTGTTTCAGTGTACGTGCAGTAATTGACAGCGATTCGCAATTACGAGGGAAGCTGATAGAACCAGAGTGTTCAGCGAGTAACAGCAAAGAAGCCGATATTCTGGACGCGCTGCCAGGCATTCAAGTCCTTAATAAACTCTACCAGCCTGAGATAGGGCTTAAGGAGGTGAGAAAATAGAGATGCCTTTAAAGGCATATTGTACAAGACACAGTGGCGCCACCTGGTGATAGTAAACTTGACTAATGTAACTAATGTTATAGAAGTTGTGTTCTCATGAGTATTTTTCGTCATTATTAACTAACCTTGTACAAGTCGTGATCTCATGAGTATTTTTCGTCATTATTAACTAACTTTGTACAAGTTGTGATCTCATGAATATTTTTCGTCATTATTAACTAACCTTGTACAAGTCGTGTTCTCATGAATATTTTTCGTCATTATTAACTAACCTTGTACAAGTAATGAGTGTTTTTCGTCATTATTAACTAACCTTGTACAAGTAATGAGTATTCTTCCTCATTATTAACTAACTTTGTACAAGTCGTGATCTCATGAGTATTTTTCGTCATTATTAACTAACCTTGTACAAGTCGTGATCTCATGAGTATTTTTCGTCATTATTAACTAACCTTGTACAAGTCGTGATCTCATGAGTATTTTTCGTCATTATTAACTAACCTTGTACAAGTCGTGATCTCATGAGTATTTTTCGTCATTATTAACTAACCTTGTACAAGTCGTGATCTCATGAGTATTTTTCGTCATTATTAACTAACCTTGTACAAGTCGTGATCTCATGAGTATTTTTCGTCATTATTAACTAACCTTGTACAAGTCGTGTTCTCATGAGTATTTTTCGTCATTATTAACTAACCTTGTACAAGTCGTGATCTCATGAGTATATTTCGTCATTATTAACTAACCTTGTACAAGTCGTGATCTCATGAGTATTTTTCCTCACTCGGCAGACGTTGCAGAAGCTCGGTGGACAGGAACAGGAACCTGTGGCGGTGGTGGGCGCGCGCATCGCCATGGCGCTGCGCAAGTCGCCGACGTCGTGGGCGCTGGCCAACCTGGCCGCCCTCTACTGGAGGGTGGAGGGAGATGCGGAGCACGCTCTGCGCTGTCTCAAGGTGGCCTACGCCAACGCACCCCGCCATGCCAGGGTACGTACAGACACAGCGTTATATGGAAACAGGCTTACTGCGGCTTTATTATCCATTGTATATAAAGACCCCATTGGAAAAGTATGGGGATTCATTAAACAGCAACCCATTATATAAAAACTGTCAGATACCATAATTGTGGTATCCAGATTCTAACCTGTGGTATACAGCCTCGAAACCATGGTATACGGGAAAAATAGTCCCCCTGTGCTATAGAGCAAAGAAATAGTCCCTATTGTTATACCCTTTAATATGGCAATTACTGGGTTTAATTTATTCGAATAGGTGGATAATAAATGCAACAAACGATGGTTATGTAGACAGGCGGCTCTGTAAACCACTCGAGGTTGATGTCCTAATACACTTGCTAGCGCTTGTGTATTAGTATGCGTCAAACTCTCGTGGTTTATGGCCGCCTGTCCACAAAATAATCGATTATTGTCTATGTACATGATAGATATGTGGTAAAGTGACAGCAGATTTTGGAAGATTTCTTTGGTTTTGCCGCCACACCCCGCACGCCACATACATACTCCGTAAGCCACGTACATGTTGTACAGCCATAAATATAAGATGGGTAGGAGCGGGTGGCATGCATAGAAAGTACGGCCTCAGGTATGTATAATAATGACTGGTTTCAGGACATTGCCCTGCTCAGCCACCCATTTATACTGTAAATGTTTGGTTTTTTGTTACAGGACATTGCCCTTGTCAGTCACTCACTTTACCGTAGATATTATTTCTTGTTGTTACAGGACATTGCCCTGCTCAGTCACTCACTTTACCGTAGCTGTTATTTTTTGTCGTTGCAGGACATTGCCCTGCTCAGTCACTCACTTTACCGTAGAGATTATTTTTTCGTTGCAAGACATTGCCCTACTCAGTCACTCACTTTACCGTAGATGTTATTTCTTGTCGTTGCAGGACATTGCCCTGCTCAGTCACTCACTTTACCGTAGATATTATTTCTTGTTGTTACAGGACATTGCCCTGCTGAGTCACTCACTTTACCGTAGATCTTATTTCTTGTCGTTGCAGGACATTGCCCTGCTCAGTCACTCACTTTACCGTAGATGTTATTTCTTGTTGTTACAGGACATTGCCCTGCTCAGCCTTGCCAACATCCTTCACCAGACGAGTCTCTTGGAGGACGCGCTCCTTGTCACCAACATGGCACTTGAAGCTTCTCCAAAGCTTGTAGCTCTGCACTTTACTGTCGCCAACCTATATGCAGCCAAAGTAAGCACTTAATACTCTACTACTTTTATACTTCAAATTTTTTTTCTTTTTTCGAGTCATCGTTTACTTGCCCACACTGAGTGGGATACCGCCAGTTAGATGGCTCCTGACACTGACCTAGTGTCAGATCCAGCATCGGATTCAAACCCAAACAGCAGCCTGAAGATTCCCAAAGATGAAACCGCTACTTGTTGACAGTGGCCATTGCTATAACAACAAACCATGCCCCCAACCCGTGACATCACGGTGAGGGCCGACGATATACGACCAACATAGCGATTCACCTAGAAATGCTTTGATCGGCAAGGGAACTGTTCGACAGCGAGGATACAATGACGTCAACGCCCTGTCACGTGACAGCGCATTTAAGCGGTAGCTGCATTCAGAGCAAAATGTGCCTCATCCTCATTGAGCTTTTTGATACTTCTATACTTCAAAGATTATATACCTGTGCATGAACTTCTATGAAATACTGCCCGCTACTAGGCATAGCATATGGTTCGGGCCCACTGTCAGTAATGGTATTTTTTCATTGATGTGATGTATATAATAATAATAATAATAATAATAATAATAATAATAATAATAATAATAATAATAATAATAATAATAATAATAATAATAATAATAATAATAATAAGGTAGCCTAGGAACTGAACCCTTATGATTTATGGCTGTTTTCGCCCATCACTACAGGCTCGATAACTACATTTCCTCATACTACTGTTACTGGCTAAAAACATAAGTTCCCCAACCTTACTATCAGTACAACTAGTACAAAATTATTAACTGCATCGAATTATCACGCAAGTACACCTCTGGTGCCTTGAAGAGGGAAGGCAAATTAAATTGTCAAACGGTATTTTTACGTTATATGTCGAAAGAAGTTTCTGAATTTGAGAGGGAAAAAATAACAGATTGTTTGTTGACGTTGCAGGAGGACTGGGTGCACGCGCGACAGTTCTACCGGTCCACGCTGGGACTGCAGTCGGCCTTCGAGCCCGCCCTGGAGCGCCTCCAGGCCATCCGCTGTCTCAACACCATGAGCGACAAGCGCCGCCTACATCAATGACTTACGTAGGCCACGCCCACAGTGCACTAAAACCACGCCCACTTCAGGTGGCGAGGCCACGCCCACACCGAAACCACGCCCACTTCAGGCGGCGAGACCACGCCCACTTCAGGCGGCGAGGCCACGCCCACACTGAAACCACGCCCACTTAAAGTGGTGAGGCCACGCCCTCTGCATATGGCAATAAGGCTGCAACGTTGTTGTGACATGAGGCCACACCCACTACAGTCACGTGACAATTAGGCCACACCCACACAAGTCTGATAAAAGGCTACGGCTACTTCGTACGATGGAAACTGCCACGCCCACAGCAGCCATGCAGTATCAGGACATGCTCTTGACTTGCAGAGAACATTACGCCATGCCCATGAGATATGCCACTGGGCTACACCCATTTCATCGATACTAAGCCCCGCCCACTGCATCCATCTGACATTAAGCCCCGCCCATCACGGCAGTACTCACAGGACCATATTTTTACCAATCTGAAAGCCACACCCACAGTTTATTTAATACTTACTTCACACAAACATATTTAGTGCTCGGGTCTATCATTATGCAAATTAAGTTCGCTATATTTTAGACAGTCATAAGTGTCTTTTAACTCAGGAGCCCGAAAGAAAAAATAATCTGTACTGGGATGCAAGTAGTCATATGAATTACCCGTATCCAAAATTGTAAGAATTTCTATTAACAAAATTATGAAACATCTAAAAGTCAGATGCACACAGCCAGATCCTTGTAGAACCAACCCCGCCCCCTATATTTGGGCATCCCACAGCCCTGAGCATGTTTTACTACCAGTCCCCACACTGCCCAGTATCCTTACTGATCTATATACACATATCCCACAGCTCTGAGCATGTTTTACTACCAGTCCCCACACTGTCCAGTCTCCTTAACTGATCTATCTACAAACATCCCACAGCTCTGAGCATGTTTTACTACCAGTCCCCACACTGTCCAGTCTCCTTAACTGATCTATATATATACACATCCCACAGCTCTGAGCATGTTTTACTACCAGTCCCCACACTGTCCAGTCTCCTTAACCGATCTATATACACATATCCCACAGCTCTGAGCATGTTTTACTACCAGTCCCCACACTGTCCAGTCTCCTTAACTGATCTATATACACATATCCCACAGCTCTGAGCATGTTTTACTACCAGTCCCCACACTGTCCAGTCTCCTTAACTGATCTATCTACAAACATCCCACAGCTCTGAGCATGTTTTACTACCAGTCCCCACACTGTCCAGTCTCCTTAACTGATCTATATATACACACATCCCACAGCTCTGAGCATGTTTTACTACCAGTCCCCACACTGTCCAGTCTCCTTAACTGATCTATATATACACATATCCCACAGCTCTGAGCATGTTTTACTACCAGTCCCCACACTGTCCAGTCTCCTTAACTGATCTATCTACAAACATCCCACAGCTCTGAGCATGTTTTACTACCAGTCCCCACACTGTCCAGTCTCCTTAACTGATCTATATACAAACATCCCACAGCTCTGAGCATGTTTTACTACCAGTCCCCACACTGTCCAGTCTCCTTAACTGATCTATATATACACACATCCCACAGCTCTGAGCCTGTTTTACTACCAGTCCCACACTGTCCAGTCTCCTTAACTGATCTATCTACAAACATCCCACAGCTCTGAGCATGTTTTACTACCGGTCCCCACACTGTCCAGTCTCCTTAACTGATCTATATACACATATCCCACAGCTCTGAGCATGTTTTACTACCAGTCCCCACACTGTCCAGTCTCCTTAACTGATCTATATACACATATCCCACAGCTCTGAGCATGTTTTACTACCGGTCCCCACACTGTCCAGTCTCCTTAACTGATCTATATACAAACATCCCACAGCTCTGAGCATGTTTTACTACCAGTCCCCACACTGTCCAGTCTCCTTAACTGATCTATATACACATATCCCACAGCTCTGAGCATGTTTTACTACCGGTCCCCACACTGTCCAGTCTCCTTAACTGATCTATATACACACATCCCACAGCTCTGAGCATGTTTTACTACCGGTCCCCACACTGTCCAGTCTCTTTAACTGATCTATCTACAAACATCCCAAAGCTCTGAGCATGTTTTACTACTAGATATTTACCTCTAGATTGTATTTCCGATTTCTTTTTTCTGACCATGATTTGCATCCCCTTTTGATTTGAGCTGGTAGTGAAGTAAATTTGTGGTGAGTGATATTTCTGTGGGTTCTTTTAAACCAGGTCAGAGAGTGAGCAAGGGCGTTGACTAAAAAACATGATTATTGGAAAAATCAACCGCAGACTTGTGAATAATGAACATAGAGCCATGAACTAAAGATAATGGGCCATAGTCTAAGAACAAAATTCCAGTTCAGCAACATGCAAAGAGAACCCAGTAAAATACTCTAAAGATTAAATTGGTGTAATTGGTAATATTTAAAAACAAAAGCAAATACAGATTTCTGGAATGATGTCTTGGATTGTGTGGTGTGGGGACGGTCGAGTGAAACAGGTGTGAAACGAAGATGTGGAACAGAGGTGTGAAACAAGTGTGAAACAGGTGTGAAACAAAGATATGGTACAGAGGTGTGAAACAGGTTTGAATCAACACAAAAGAGGGACTTTTTTAACCACACACTAAAACCACTTTGAAAGGTGCTACTCTCATGTGTCTAATCGTTTTAACACTTGTCCAGACCTGCGTATTTACACCAATAGACTACTCCCGAGAAACTAGTTGAGCTCATTACCACCAGGGTACCACCATTATAAGTCCAGAGGGTCAGTCATGAGACCAATGTAAATACTACAATAGAAGTAGGGGTTGTGCTGACAAAAGCTCATGACTTTGTTGTATGCTGTAAAAATCAGAGTTGACAAAATTAATGATGTCTCAGATCTCAACTGAGACCAGAAATTTACTTGAAATAGCGGAAAATAGACCCGATTTTTTAAAAAGATTTGCAGATGCCATGTATGTGTGTAATTTATGCAGTATCACAACTTGTTGTTTTTGTTATGGTTGAGTGGTCATGATGGTATTTGTGACTGGTAAGGTCAGGGTGTGTGCTCCCTCCTAGTTTCCTATCTTTCATGAATGAAGAACATTCTGTTTTTGTATATTTTTTTACCGCTGGGATAGGTTCATTATTTGCCACCTTATCTACTTCACAAATCTGAACCAAATGGTCACATTATGCACAGACTTTGTTAATATGAAAAATGCCTGTTTTGTATAATTTTATAAACCAGTTTCTATGTTGTTGGAAGGTTGAGTGTGAATGTAGAAAGTATTTATAATATCTACATAAGCCATGTTTTCAACTGCCTTCTATTAACTATCACTTGAAAACATCCGAGAAATGATTTTATTCAATTATTTAGTTTAGCTTTGATTTCAAAGGGAACAAGATAATGATTTGAAGTCTTAATTGAATGATTTAAGTTCCAACTTGCATTGCCTCCTGTAGAACTTCTGTATTTTGCTTTTAGTGAATCTAGTAAACTGTACATTTGTATTTAAACATAAAACGTGGGAAATCACGACATATTATTGTTAATGCAACAATACTCCCATCAAAGTTACACGAAAATTCCACCATCAATTCTGACAAAATTATATCTTTTGCTTCAATCAGAGTTAGCAGCTTACAATCTTTCCATGGAAATCCATGTTTATCTTTTTCACCATGTAAAATTCCTTTTCCTTGTATAAAACAAATATAGCATTAGTTAAGCCTCATTTACACCAAGAAAACAGTGATTTCCACCACCCCACAAACACCCAAACCCACTGTGAGAAAATGTGGTTACTGAGCCCATAAGAATGGCTGTTCGAGGTCTGATGTCCCATAATATATTCATGTACGTCCGTACGCTGGAGGCAGAGGGCATCTTTTATGAACAAAGGCTGAAAATGGTAGCCCTATGGGCTCAGTCTTTATGTTGTTTTTTTAAATTATTATTATTATATACCTAAGTGATACTAAGAAAAAAGTCATTTTGTATATTTACAATGTCATGGATTCACTATGTCACAGTGAGACCGAACAATATTAATACTGCACCCCTAGCAGCGGGTAGTATGAGAAAACGTGGTTACTGAGCCCATACAGGTGGACGTTCAAGGTCATTTGATGAAAAAATATGGCCTGATGCCGCAGGCGGGAGGGCCGTATTTTTTCATCAAATGACAGAGAACGGACACCGTACGGGCTCAGTCACTATGCTTTCTTATTACTATTAACCTCCTACTCGTTTAAAAACCCATTTTATGAACGTTTCTGCTCCACGAAAAGCCACTGCTTTTCACTACGGCCCGCTGTCACAGCGGGCGCGAACATTATTTATACTACACCCCCAGCAGCGGGCAGTATTTCATAGACGTTCGCCCAGAGGTATATAGTAATATTTCATAGACATTCGGCCACAGGTATATGATAATAAGGGAAACAACTATTATTACTCCATTATAGAATGCAGTGTCCGTTGATAAAGTCGTATTGTAAATTATGAGTGGTGAAACAAGAACATTGTACTTTTAAACCTGACTCTAGTCGTTCATGGATATATCAATAGAGCTCTATTCATATACTCATACAATTTAAGGTAATGGGAGATAAATTTCTATATACTTACTATAGATATTACCGAGATATTGAAGTGGATTTTTTTCAAATCCCAATCAGACTTTATTATGGTCTCTGAAACGAATAATATGTTTTCAGTACTGGATTTATCTTTTTTTCATTGTGAAAACTATTCATACCACCTTGGTGCTTCTCTGATGTATGTGTTGATACCTGAGTGATCTGTGGGAGAGTGAAAGAGTCGGTTAATATTATATGATTACAGTAGCACCTCTTTAAGAGGGCTCCTCACTCCACAGGGCACTAGGCCTGGCAACAGGGTGGCCTGCTTAGAGGGGGTTTTCCATCGGGCTGTCATTGAATCAGATAGCATCTGCATCTGCCAAACAAATACATTGAGTATTGTGTGCAATACCTTCACGGCCGTGGAGTATGAGTTTCAGAGATGTCAGCTTTCCACTTTTCCATGGAAATCCACTTTTCCATCTTCAGTATATGTACATTTGTAATTACCTTGCCTTGCGTCAAACAAAGATGATATTGATTTAGCCTCATTTATGACTATAAAACAGTGCCCACAGACCCTCAGCCCCATGCCATGGCCGACAAGTTCATGTTATCCAAGTTTTCCCGGTCTCTGTGATATCAGAAAAATCCATATGAAAAAATATTTCTACTTTTTTCCCTGATCCCATCTGACATCCCTGGAGTTTCTAATGTTAAGTCTATGGAGAAAAATACCGGGGTGAGATAATATGGGCTGTTGCCTGTCATTCCAACATTTTATACAGAAACGGGGTTACTGTGGCTGTACGTGATAAATATGCGGTAAAATTGACAATAAAAACTAACCGATGCCAAAGGCAGAGGTTCATTTTATCATCAATTTTACCAAGTATTTATCACGTACAGACACAGTATACCTGTTTTCGTATTATTATATACCTTAAAATATCCAATTTTTAACTTTGCTTCTGGGGGAGTTTCTGGATTTTGCCGCCGTACATGCCCTGTACGCCACATACATACCCCGTACGTCACCTAGGTGTCGTACGGATATAAATACGACATGGGTAGGAGCGGGTCGTATGTGTAGGATATACTACCACAGGTATATAATAATAATATGTAAAACTTTCTGTGAGCACTGTTTGAATGTAGTCCAAACTGTAATGTGGTCAAAATGTATGGTACTGTAATTTAAGGTGAAGTAGGGTCCAACACATCCACCACTGCACACACTCTACCCGTTACAAAGTCCCTCAAAACTGCAAGTTGTTATTGTAGGAACGTAGACCCACTGAGCCCCTGACACACTTAGACAAGCGCTCTGACACTCTTCCAACACATTACAACACAGGGGTCCATTTAATAATCTAGGATCTTTATGCCATAGACGATGTGGGTCAACTTTATTCAACACTTACAGACGACCTTATGGACTGCTAATACTGTCTTAGCGAACGAACATAAATATTATTAAACGATAACCCTTATACGAGGTACAGAAATGGGTCTTCATGTACGGTCCTAGATTATCAAACGGTCCCCAAAATTGTTGAACCTTCTGACACTGCTATGTTGTGGTAGTATTGTTTCGCAATCTGACACACTACGACACAGATTTTTCAACATTCTGACATGGCTATGGTGCGGGAATTTCATTTCGTAGCCATGTCTCAGCTATGTCGGAGTGTGTCCCACGCAGTGGGTCACTATGCGAAAATCACCACTTTATATATGTATAAACCTGGCGTATATACGTATGATTTTGCGTATACAAGCTAGTCCTATTTTCCGTTGTGTATACGCCTCATCTATAGATGTGTAAAATGTATACGACCTACGTATACATGTCCCGCACACGATATTTCTCCTAATATATGCTTTGCGGCAAATACATCCATTACGCTGACATATAGAAGAGGAAACGTGTCAATATACAGCCGATAGATGCACTTACGCGACGGCGTATATATGAATAAACTGGTGGTTTTCGCGCAGTGGTGAGGGCCCTCACTCTCACAAGGGCCTGAGAGGTACTCAATACCTCATCAGACTGTATATTTTGCTTGCACTCTTGTACAAGCTTGTACACTAATCATGACCATTCCGGAAAAAAATAATAACCAATACTTGCCATCGCTGAAATGATCAACAAGATACTCTAGTATAAGTTTGTAGTCCCTGTACAAAATCTGGATGCAAGAGCCCTCTAACAAAACCTCTACATTTGAGTGATTAATTTTTATTGTACAAGAGATTTCTTGTAAATATGAAACAATACACAGTCACACCCCGGTAGAGGGGTTCCTCGGTAAAGTGCTGATTCCACCAGACTAAGGCTTTATCGGAAAGGTTCTGGTCTCCCTGGAATTCATCAAAGAATATCTTAAATGGTGAATGTACTCACACGATAAATCGTGTTAGTGCTCGAAATTACCAGAAAAAGTTATTCTTATGCAAAATAAAGATGATATTAATTAAGCCTTATTCATGTCAATAAAACAGTGGTTTGAACCTCCCCACAGACTCTAACCCAGACTGACACCAATGTGATTTCCACGTTTTCTCAGTCTCTGAGATTCTATTTCTTCTCCTGACATCCTTGGATTATGGTGCCCCATTCAGTGGGGAAGGTTACTTGAGAACCGAGGGTAGTCCATTTATAGGGGTTCAACTGTAAGCAGAAAAGTCCATTTTAAGCAGTACAGTAAAACCCCGCTTAAGGGGACATCTTCCGTTCCAAGCAAAGTGTACCCCTTAAGTGGGGTGTCCCCTCTAAAAGGGTTAAAAATACTAAGAATTTCTGTTCGGAGTAAATTGTGTCCCTTCAGCGGGGTGCCCCTTCAGTGGGGTTCCCCTTCAGCGGGGTTTCCCCTTAAGCCAGGTAACCCCTTAAGCCAGGTATCCTAGAAACGGGGTTTTACTATATTTTAAGAGTGGTTAACTGATTGTTGTACTTAAAATGTGTCCTGCCATTGAAGAACTTGCTGCAAGGTGTAAAGAAACAGGACGAGGGAGGTTTCCTGAAACCTGGGAATGTGTTAAATAGAGTCCCGGGTCACCAGTGAAGTGGTGCTCAACTCCATAACAGTCCGCTTTGAGACTGCACTGAAGGCTTACTTTGTTGCCATGGTTACCAAGTACTTACGTCACAATGTCCATTCCAAGCAATATGGGAGTGATAAAAGAGAAAAAAATGCAATAAATAATGGGAAAAGTTTGTCATGTCTTAAGCTTTTCATTCATTTATGTACTAATGTACTATGTGTATTAATGTGTATAAGCATTTATAAAGGAAATGTATAGCATATGGAAATTCAATTAGACGACATTCTGTAAGGATGATAGTACTGATACCATGACTAGATTTATATTACCCTCAATGGAAAAGGTCGTCCAGGATGTCGTTTATCTTTTGATATGTCTTATCGCCTAGCCGCACGTATGGCAAGATATTATTCAACGGTCCCCTTGGCGGTACTGAATTCACCCGGTGTAATGCGAGAATTGGTTACCCTGCAAAAATCTTGTTTTATCGCCCACTGAATCCATCTTAGGACTTCAGGTTCAAGATAAATTATGCAAATTAGCTGTCCAAATTCCTATTTACAAGTCAAAGATATGCTTTGCCTTATTTGACATAATCTAGATTAGAGAGGAGTATTATTTGAGTGTTTTTTTGCAAAATCTATGTATCATTATTACAGATTTCCCTATCAATATGCAAATTCACTATGACATCATCAATATACATGAAAATAAATATCTCCATCGGATTCAGCATGTGAAACTACCCCAGTATGCTAAATTATATGTCTCTATCATCAATATCTAGAGAGTAATTCTAATAATTCTGTTCATCTGTGCTAATCCCAGGTTAACAAGCCCACCCAACGGCCAAATCCGTATTCTGTAGCTAGGAGACTGGATTTCATATCTGTAATTAGAATAATATATGCAAAAGATAGCTGGGGAGGAGAGGATCACAAAGATATTCGGATTTTAAAAATCGGTCAAGTAGTTCAAGAGTTATGGAGGAAAGTGTTTTCAGATTGGTTGAATTTGAGGAACTCAAGTATATAGAAAACAGTAGAAAGCATAATGAGTGCATAGATTTTGCTAAAAGCACTCGAATAATACTCCTCTCTAATCTAGATCATGTCATATAAGGCAAAGAATATCTTTGGCTTGTAAATAAGAATTTGGACAGCTAATTTGCATAATTTATCTTGAACCTGAAGTCTTCAAATGGATCAGAGAATTGATAAATGACAATTTTCCTTTTAGATTAGAACCCATGGCAATTTCTTGAAAATTGAATTTGAAGATCTCCAAGTATTGTAGAACACATATCTAATTTAATAATTGGGGGTCGTCGTGCTAGTTTTTGATTTAGATATTAATAATATAACAATGTTATAACAGTATGATGGATATTAGCCACACAAAACCTGAGTCATTCCGTTTCAATTAAAAGTTTATTGATGATAAGTGATGAGTACAGACAAGCTGATGGTATGAGTGATAGATGATTGTATTAAAAACTCAAAATTATAAAAAAATAAATAAATAGATATGCAGTACTATATATGTTTGAATATAAAAAGATCTATATGTGAAAGTAGAATTTCCGACAATTACTTTACAAATCTACATGTATATGACATTCTTCAAAGAGCTACACATGTTGATAGAGATGATATGATATTTTTCCCAAATCAGTGCTAAAGATCTATTAGGAGAGTAAGAAACAATATTCAATATTGGTTCAAGGCGGCCGCTTATTTAACCCGACCAGAGCTAACGTAGTGTGGCTCTGGTGGCAAGTGTAGCAGGGGCCACATGCATATCTCTATACTGTACAGTGAGTTAGTACCAGTAGAGACCCCTGGTGTCAAAGTCGGGCATGAGGCTTCACAGCTAAGTCAGAGCTCAACTGAGAATCCAGTAAAAACTGAATCTGGTACCCGAGTACGCATTGGCAAAATCGAAAACGGACCAGCGGGAAAAGTTGAGGCTGAATCTAGGTCAAATCTCTCACTCTCTTGAGATCATATTTTTTCAAATATCTCCGGAACGGATGGGAATTTCTGAATGATTTTTTCACAGGTGGATCGAGCGTTTCAAGCTGGACTCATCCATACCAGTTGACATGTATATGACGTGATTTAATGTAAGAAAATTGAAAATTATTGATTTTGAAAAATTGTAAAACTAGGTCAAATCTTTGGAGTTGTGTCATTTACTTATAAAACAAAATAGAGACATAACTAAAGAATTAAATGATAGCTATATATGTTGGCTTTCAGATCTTGTTTAAAATTTTGTTCAGATTGGTATATATTTGGTGTTATTAATTTTTTAGACGAAGCTGATAAAAAAAAATTCTCCAATTTTCTTAAAATCAATAAAAAACGCATTCAGCTTGAAAGTATCGCAATGATACTTTAGTCGTCATTAAACAAGATATAGATGTTCAATTCTGATGGATGTTTGATGACCTGTGACTAACAAGGCCTTAGGAAATAATTTTTGAAGTTGAGAGATTTCTCTCTCTTCAGTAAATGTCAGTCTCTAAATCTGTATTTCTCAATAAATAAACACACAACTGAAACAGGTAATGGTTGAGTCATAGTAGAACAACTTTCCCGAAGTGATTATGATAGTCTTGTTTCAATCAAACCATAAACATTTATGGGACACTTGATTTAACTCATACACAGGAAAATATGGTAAAAAAGGTTTAGAATTGGGTTTGGAGCGCCATCTAGCGGATACTGTATGAAGCATAGTATCACTCTCCCTTGCAGAGGTTTAGCTACAATCCCCATGCTCTCAATGGAATGAGAATGTGAATGGAGAGTACGCAACTTGTACAGGTGCGCTTGGATCGACCTGCGAAGACGATTTTTGTCTTGTTTTGCCCATTTTGGAATATGTATGTTATTCCACGTAGTTAGATCCTTTTCATAAACCTTTAGGTTATGTCAGCGATCGCCAGTCAGATCTTTTTTGTACAGTAAAATATACCAAAAAACGAAAAGTCAAGGCCAACATGGGGATTGAACTCCCTACACCTGCATCCCTAGCCAAACACTTTGCTGGCTGCTCCATAGTGCTAGATGTATGACGTGGGTCAAATACTTAGTGTGGTGGTGGGTTGGGGAATCAGCGGAGTTTTGAAAGAGCTACAAGATGGGTTCATTCATGTAAAACATGACATGTTTTTTTGTATTGCTTTTACAACTGCAATGCTATTCCTATTGAATAGAACTTTGCCCATGTAAAACTGGTGTTTTGACTTGTATTAGTTAGGATGAGAGAATTTTCTCATATGTACATTATTCTATTTGAGTCTAATAATGATTGATATTCATAAAATTCATCATTTGTCTTTGCGGTTCTAATTTATCAAAGGAATAAATGACAATTTTCCTTTTAGATTAGAACCCATGGCAATTTCTTGAAAATTGAATATGAAGATCTCCAAGTATTGTAGAACACATATCTAATTTAATAATTGGGGGTCGTCGTGCTAGTTTTTGATTTAGATATTAATAATATAACAATGTTATAACAGTATGATGGATATTAGCCACACAAAACCTGAGTCATTCTGTTTCAATTAAAAGTTTATTGATGATAAGTGATGAGTACAGACAAGCTGATGGTATGAGTGATAGATGATTGTATTAAAAACTCAAAATTATAAAAAAAAAAAAAAATAGATATGCAGTACTATATATGTTTGAATATAAAAAGATCTATATGTGAAAGTAGAATTTCCGACAATTACTTTACAAATCTACATGTATATGACATTCTTCAAAGAGCTACACATGTTGATAGAGATGATATGATATTTTTCCCAAATCAGTGCTAAAGATCTATTAGGAGAGTAAGAAACAATATTCAATATTGGTTCAAGGCGGCCGCTTATTTAACCCGACCAGAGCTAACGTAGTGTGGCTCTGGTGGCAAGTGTAGCAGAGGCCACATGCATATCTCTATACTGTACAGTGAGTTAGTACCAGTAGAGACCCCTGGTGTCAAAGTCGGGCATGAGGCTTCACAGCTAAGTCAGAGCTCAACTGAGAATCCAGTAAAAACTGAATCTGGTACCCGAGTACGCATTGGCAAAATCGAAAACGGACCAGCGGGAAAAGTTGAGGCTGAATCTAGGTCAAATCTCTCACTCTCTTGAGATCATATTTTTTCAAATATCTCCGGAACGGATGGGAATTTCTGAATGATTTTTTCACAGGTGGATCGAGCGTTTCAAGCTGGACTCATCCATACCAGTTGACATGTATATGACGTGATTTAATGTAAGAAAATTGAAAATTATTGATTTTGAAAAATTGTAAAACTAGGTCAAATCTTTGGAGTTGTGTCATTTACTTATAAAACAAAATAGAGACATAACTAAAGAATTAAATGATAGCTATATATGTTGGCTTTCAGATCTTGTTTAAAATTTTGTTCAGATTGGTATATATTTGGTGTTATTAATTTTTTAGACGAAGCTGATAAAAAAAAATTCTCCAATTTTCTTAAAATCAATAAAAAACGCATTCAGCTTGAAAGTATCGCAATGATACTTTAGTCGTCATTAAACAAGATATAGATGTTCAATTCTGATGGATGTTTGATGACCTGTGACTAACAAGGCCTTAGGAAATAATTTTTGAAGTTGAGAGATTTCTCTCTCTTCAGTAAATGTCAGTCTCTAAATCTGTATTTCTCAATAAATAAACACACAACTGAAACAGGTAATGGTTGAGTCATAGTAGAACAACTTTCCCGAAGTGATTATGATAGTCTTGTTTCAATCAAACCATAAACATTTATGGGACACTTGATTTAACTCATACACAGGAAAATATGGTAAAAAAGGTTTAGAATTGGGTTTGGAGCGCCATCTAGCGGATACTGTATGAAGCATAGTATCACTCTCCCTTGCAGAGGTTTAGCTACAATCCCCATGCTCTCAATGGAATGAGAATGTGAATGGAGAGTGCGCAACTTGTACAGGTGCGCTTGGATCGACCTGCGAAGACGATTTTTGTCTTGTTTTGCCCATTTTGGAATATGTATGTTATTCCACGTAGTTAGATCCTTTTCATAAACCTTTAGGTTATGTCAGCGATCGCCAGTCAGATCTTTTTTGTACAGTAAAATATACCAAAAAACGAAAAGTCAAGGCCAACATGGGGATTGAACTCCCTACACCTGCATCCCTAGCCGAACACTTTGCTGACTGCTCCATAGTGCTAGATGTATGACGTGGGTCAAATACTTAGTGTGGTGGTGGGTTGGGGAATCAGCGGAGTTTTGAAAGAGCTACAAGATGGGTTCATTCATGTAAAACATGACATGTTTTTTTGTATTGCTTTTACAACTGCAATGCTATTCCTATTGAATAGAACTTTGCCCATGTAAAACTGGTGTTTTGACTTGTATTAGTTAGGATGAGAGAATTTTCTCATATGTACATTATTCTATTTGAGTCTAATAATGATTGATATTCATAAAATTCATCATTTGTCTTTGCGGTTCTAATTTATCAAAGGAATAAATGATAATTTTCCTTTTAGATTAGAACCCATGGCAATTTCTTGAAAATTGAATATGAAGATCTCCAAGTATTGTAGAACACATATCTAATTTAATAATTGGGGGTCGTCGTGCTAGTTTTTGATTTAGATATTAATAATATAACAATGTTATAACAGTATGATGGATATTAGCCACACAAAACCTGAGTCATTCTGTTTCAATTAAAAGTTTATTGATGATAAGTGATGAGTACAGACAAGCTGATGGTATGAGTGATAGATGATTGTATTAAAAACTCAAAATTATAAAAAAATAAATAAATAGATATGCAGTACTATATATGTTTGAATATAAAAAGATCTATATGTGAAAGTAGAATTTCCGACAATTACTTTACAAATCTACATGTATATGACATTCTTCAAAGAGCTACACATGTTGATAGAGATGATATGATATTTTTCCCAAATCAGTGCTTAAGATCTATTAGGAGAGTAAGAAACAATATTCAATATTGGTTCAAGGCGGCCGCTTATTTAACCCGACCAGAGCTAACGTAGTGTGGCTCTGGTGGCAAGTGTAGCAGAGGCCACATGCATATCTCTATACTGTACAGTGAGTTAGTACCAGTAGAGACCCCTGGTGTCAAAGTCGGGCATGAGGCTTCACAGCTAAGTCAGAGCTCAACTGAGAATCCAGTAAAAACTGAATCTGGTACCCGAGTACGCATTGGCAAAATCGAAAACGGACCAGCGGGAAAAGTTGAGGCTGAATCTAGGTCAAATCTCTCACTCTCTTGAGATCATATTTTTTCAAATATCTCCGGAACGGATGGGAATTTCTGAATGATTTTTTCACAGGTGGATCGAGCGTTTCAAGCTGGACTCATCCATACCAGTTGACATGTATATGACGTGATTTAATGTAAGAAAATTGAAAATTATTGATTTTGAAAAATTGTAAAACTAGGTCAAATCTTTGGAGTTGTGTCATTTACTTATAAAACAAAATAGAGACATAACTAAAGAATTAAATGATAGCTATATATGTTGGCTTTCAGATCTTGTTTAAAATTTTGTTCAGATTGGTATATATTTGGTGTTATTAATTTTTTAGACGAAGCTGATAAAAAAAAATTCTCCAATTTTCTTAAAATCAATAAAAAACGCATTCAGCTTGAAAGTATCGCAATGATACTTTAGTCGTCATTAAACAAGATATAGATGTTCAATTCTGATGGATGTTTGATGACCTGTGACTAACAAGGCCTTAGGAAATAATTTTTGAAGTTGAGAGATTTCTCTCTCTTCAGTAAATGTCAGTCTCTAAATCTGTATTTCTCAATAAATAAACACACAACTGAAACAGGTAATGGTTGAGTCATAGTAGAACAACTTTCCCGAAGTGATTATGATAGTCTTGTTTCAATCAAACCATAAACATTTATGGGACACTTGATTTAACTCATACACAGGAAAATATGGTAAAAAAGGTTTAGAATTGGGTTTGGAGCGCCATCTAGCGGATACTGTATGAAGCATAGTATCACTCTCCCTTGCAGAGGTTTAGCTACAATCCCCATGCTCTCAATGGAATGAGAATGTGAATGGAGAGTGCGCAACTTGTACAGGTGCGCTTGGATCGACCTGCGAAGACGATTTTTGTCTTGTTTTGCCCATTTTGGAATATGTATGTTATTCCACGTAGTTAGATCCTTTTCATAAACCTTTAGGTTATGTCAGCGATCGCCAGTCAGATCTTTTTTGTACAGTAAAATATACCAAAAAACGAAAAGTCAAGGCCAACATGGGGATTGAACTCCCTACACCTGCATCCCTAGCCGAACACTTTGCTGACTGCTCCATAGTGCTAGATGTATGACGTGGGTCAAATACTTAGTGTGGTGGTGGGTTGGGGAATCAGCGGAGTTTTGAAAGAGCTACAAGATGGGTTCATTCATGTAAAACATGACATGTTTTTTTGTATTGCTTTTACAACTGCAATGCTATTCCTATTGAATAGAACTTTGCCCATGTAAAACTGGTGTTTTGACTTGTATTAGTTAGGATGAGAGAATTTTCTCATATGTACATTATTCTATTTGAGTCTAATAATGATTGATATTCATAAAATTCATCATTTGTCTTTGCGGTTCTAATTTATCAAAGGAATAAATGATAATTTTCCTTTTAGATTAGAACCCATGGCAATTTCTTGAAAATTGAATATGAAGATCTCCAAGTATTGTAGAACACATATCTAATTTAATAATTGGGGGTCGTCGTGCTAGTTTTTGATTTAGATATTAATAATATAACAATGTTATAACAGTATGATGGATATTAGCCACACAAAACCTGAGTCATTCTGTTTCAATCAAAAGTTTATTGATGATAAGTGATGAGTACAGACAAGCTGATGGTATGAGTGATAGATGATTGTATTAAAAACTCAAAATTATAAAAAAATAAATAAATAGATATGCAGTACTATATATGTTTGAATATAAAAAGATCTATATGTGAAAGTAGAATTTCCGACAATTACTTTACAAATCTACATGTATATGACATTCTTCAAAGAGCTACACATGTTGATAGAGATGATATGATATTTTTCCCAAATCAGTGCTAAAGATCTATTAGGAGAGTAAGAAACAATATTCAATATTGGTTCAAGGCGGCTGCTTATTTAACCCGACCAGAGCTAACGTAGTGTGGCTCTGGTGCCCAGTGTAGCAGAGGCCACATGCATATCTCTATACTGTACAGTGAGTTAGTACCAGTAGAGACCCCTGGTGTCAAAGTCGGGCATGAGGCTTCACAGCTTAGTCAGAGCTCAACTCAGAATCCAGTAAAAACTGAATCTGGTACCCGAGTACGCATTGGCAAAATCGAAAACGGACCAGCAGAAAAAGTTGAGGCTGAATCTAGGTCAAATCTCTCACTCTCTTGAGATCATATTTTTTCAAATATCTCCGGAACGGATGGGAATTTCTGAATGATTTTTTCACAGGTGGATCGAGCGTTTCAAGCTGGACTCATTCATACCAGTTGACATGTATATGACGCGATTTAATGTAAGAAAATCGAAAATTATTGATTTTGAAAAATGGTAAAACTAGGTCAAATCTTTGGAGTTGTGTCATTTACTTATAAAACAAAATAGAGACATAACTAAAGAATTAAATGATAGCTATATATGTTGGCTTTCAGATCTTGTTTAAAATTTTGTTCAGATTGGTATATATTTGGTGTTATTAATTTTTTAGACGAAGCTGATAAAAAAAAATTCTCCAATTTTCTTAAAATCAATAAAAAACACATTCAGCTTGAAAGTATCGCAATGATACTTTAGTCGTCATTAAACAAGATATAGATGTTCAATTCTGATGGATGTTTGATGACCTGTGACTAACCACGCCTTAGGAAATAATTTTTGAAGTTGAGTGATTTCTCTCTCTTCAGTAAATGTCAGTCTCTAAATCTGTATTTCTCAACAAATAAACACACAACTGAAACAGGTAATGGTTGAGTCATAGTAGAACAACTTTCCCGAAGTGATTATGATAGTCTTGTTTCAATCAAACCATAAACATTTATGGGACTATGAACTGGCAGGGGGAGATCTGCTCAGTCCACATTGGAATGATAAGGGATCCTTGATGGTGTTTTCACAGTTTTATATATCCAAGCATCCACAGTAAGTATTACACGGCACAGAAGATACAACAGCTACAATATCCAGTTGTAGTGAGAGTCAAAGTGAGTGGTCAGCTCTCAGAGTAGTATAGCTCCTGGTAGCTCAGAGTGGTATGAGTTCAAGGTGTTGACTGAGCTGACTGTTACAGAGCTCACTGGCTTTTATTCAGAAGCCAGGTCACTAGCTGAGCTCACACTTACACATCCTTGTGGCGTCATGCTCGTGGCAAGCCGGATGCCCGCACCATTTTATGACCCCATAACGCGAGGGGCTTTTCCCACGCGGAGGTGGTGCTCAGTACAGTTCCATAATGCCTCATGGCTGCGTCACTGGGGTTTTCCAATGACAGTACCCATGACTGGCCCCTACACAACATTTCTCGGAAGGGATGATTCCTATTTACTCTGACCAACTCACAACCTTATCCATAAAACTACAATAAAAGCGTGTTAGTAATCTCAGTCACTTTGCAAACAGCAATTTGTCTTGTGATGCGATACTGCACCAGGATGTGCTGACAATATGAAGTAACACTACCATATAAGTTTATATAGAAGAATACAATGGATTTCTACTACATCTGTAATTCACTACTAAGAGTACACAGTCATATATAAGAGAATATTATATGGTCTTATATAAATGTGAAGACATGAAATCTCTAATACATTTCTATCATATCTATTTCTGCAAATAACACTATAACAACTTTCCTCTCTACCGAAGAAAGTTTGTCCTCAAACTTTTAAAAGTGTTACATAGTACAATATCCACACAATATCAAGGATACATTTCATCATAGTTGTAAAAGTTTAGATTATGCAAGATTGATATTCAAGTTACACAATGTCTAATGAGCTGTACTGCCCAGCTACTAGCACAACAAATATTAATGAGACCTAATATGGTCTCTATCCAGGCTACAGCATTAAAGTGAAGTGTGCACAAGTGTACATCAAGTCAGAAGTGTACCAGTATGGAAGTACATCAAGTATCATTAGAGTACAGTAATATATTTCAATCATTGATATCATCATTAGCACACTTACACAAGTATCATATTATGTCGACATGTTCAATATGCGCATTTAGAAGTAAATGTTGTACAACCATTACCACGCAAGGCTAGGCAAATCTGCCTATCAAGAACCATTAAAGTTTGTTATGGCCAGTATTTCAATTAGTTCATTAGCAAGCGGTCTCTTATTATTTGGTCTCTCATCATCTTACAATTAGGTCTCTAGGGTCATCTCAGTTGCATCCTCAGCCTCTATGCCAAACTGAAAGGCATAGCCAAAGTGGCTGAGGTAAAGAAATGCACAGCAATCTGTGCGCAAGATCCTCCTTATAAGGATGGCAGTGAGAAAGTTCAGTCTCACCTTCGATGTTGGCGATAGGGAGTGGTTTGTCAATGTGTTGACCATGACAAAGCCATGCCAATTCACATTCAGAGTGGGGAACAGGTATCCCGAAACTTGAAAACCAGACACATATTCTGAAGCTCTAAATGTCCAATGCTTGGGGCATAATGGAAGTGTCGCCACTTGAATGGAGACACAAGTTGATCCATTGGTCAGTTCAATCTGTAGTATTGTAACATTGCCACGCAAAGAATATTGTTTGCTAACCCACGACATCAACATCGCAAATGTAGCCAAGACTACAAGTGCCATCGTCAGATACTCATGAACATGATAAGCAATGTCGGTGGGGTGCTCATCCGCTGGTGTAGGGGGATGAACAGTGGCATACACAAGTGTCTCTTCAGCTTGAATAGTTTTAATGTTTTGCAATAACAACAGGGAAGCACCCAAGATTCGCAAACGAATCAAGGTATATGCATTGATTGCAAGTCCCAAAACACAAAGTCCAAAAGCTGCGCATAGGAAAGCATCTGACATAAATGTCGAAAAGAATCCTTGTGACCTTATGAAGTCACTCTCCAGTAGAGGTTCAGCCAAATTTTGAATTATTTTTGAATTATTTTTGGTAGCTTCAACAACCTTTCTCAGGCTAAGATGTTCCTTATGATCAACTGCCATAAGGTCATGAAACCTATGCTTATAGATTTCAAATCCAGGAATTTTGACTTGAAGGGGTGCTGAAAAGTCAGTATCTCCAGTTATATTTGATAGAGTTTTTGGATTGAAAAACTGTTGCAACAAAGCTAAATTGACAGGATAGATCTTTTTAACTGAATCAGTGTTTGTACAGCCAGTCAAACGAGGTGGAATAAAGAAAGATTTAGTCACAATAGAACATAGACATGGGACATTCATTACACATTGTGTGCATCCACTCATAACCTTTTGATATGATGGACAATTTATACTGAATTCCCTAATATTGGTTATCAACAACTTCTCTGCATCCAATGGTTGGATAGAGGGTTTAATTGCACCCTGAATAATTTTAAAATTACACAAGTCTCTGACAAGTTTATTCTCCTGAAGGAATAAGGCTAAAATGCATGATTTTTCAGTAACTGCTACTTGAGTAAAAAGTGTAGCACAATGTTTCTGACTACGACCCTGACAGTGGGATATTTGGTCACTGGACAGTTCAAAAAAGTGGTTCCTATCCCTTGAGATCGCAAAGTAAGGAGTCAAATTTAGAAGTTGTGTACCATCCTCTGAAGAAGAATTGATTGGGACTGGTACAGAATTTACCTTATAAACCTCAAATGCTGATGCAGAAGTTGGGATTAGAGGAAAATGGAGAGAGACATATATGTCGTTGATATGTCTGGTAACAATAATGTCAGTAGACTGGTATACCTGTATCAAATCTGTATATAGCAATCTAAACATTGGATATCTGATAGACAAAGTCTTGCTAATATTCAAAAGAGTGTCTTCCATAATTGTGGGGGTAACCAACAATGGAGATAGATTGCCTTGAATCAAATCTTTGATACCCAAGCGCAATTCCTCAATACTGCGTTCAAGGTCCGCAGACAACTGAATCTGTTCAGTCAAATGGTGAATAATTAATCCGACAGAAATTGCCAAACTTCCCATATCTGCAGTAATATTAGCTGCAAAGTTACTTATCATTTGGTAATTTTCTCTTATTGCCTCAACAGCATTACCAAATCGTCTATCCGTTGCATGCATGAATGAGGCGAAACTCTCAGACTGGTCATGAAATACCTTACGCAACTGATTTGTATTTGATTTCATAATCTTGACATGTCTGGTTACCTGATTTACCTGTTTTTCTGTAGCTGTCCCTATTAGCCAATTACTAAAATCTCCCAAAAATGGTAGGAGTGCACGTCTATCCCTATCGTCAGGAATGGGCATATCAGGAATTAACCTGTTAATTTCTTTTACAGCTACATTCAAATCCTGTATAGCCCTATCCCTAAGTTCCTCTATTCTGGTCATTGTTCTCATTAGTATCGTACGCTGTTGGGGCCTCTCACCGACAATTGTGCCATGCTCATCCGGCAAAGCTATTCTGTAGGTGTGTGTCCAATAATCGTTTGATGGAGTTATGTCAAATGTATGATGGAAATATACACCATAATTAGGTCTTGCTACTATGTCACTTCCGAGTGCACCATAAACCAACAAGTAAGCCTGTAGTATGTGCCACCAGAAAGACAAAACACCTGTGTTTGGGCGTCGGAGTGGCCTGACAGTTTTCTTCCCACTTGGCATTTCACCGGTGCCTGCCAAGAGAAAGGAAACAGCCCTAAGTCATGTGTGCCCTGACCATTGTGACCCTGCAATTAACAAATATTATGATTTGGTTGCGCAGCCTAAATGTAAATTTCATAGCAATGGGAAACATGTATCAGTCCACAACACTTTATAAACACACAGCACCAGATGCCGTCACTTCATGTCTGAGCATATGGATGTTCATTGATTTTGGCTAGCCTATATTCATTACACAATATAACAGTAGAGGTATGTCCCAAATTTGTTTTCAAACAGGCCTGTTAAAGAATTTATTTTTGCCAAGTGGTCTTTTTCTCTTTTTACCACTGGCAGTTCTCTGTACATGGAACTCTCTTTTTGCACAATCTGATACATTCTCAGTTGGGACCCATTCAGTAGAGCCTGTTTCAGCCCATTTCACTTTATAGAATATCCTGCCTTGCTGTCGCTTGCTTGCTAAAATCTTATCAATGGTATGCCATTGGTCATCAACATCTCTTGGTGTGAGATGCATATCATGATCATTGTTTGCCCTGTTATCATCACTGAGATCCTCACTGTCTTCAGTGCCATCCTGCATGTCCCTAACCTGTGGGGCACCAGGTTGACTTTCAGCACCTACATTAGATGGCTGCACCAACCTATCTCCTGGTTCAAAATAGCGTTTCAGCCTATTAGAGTGAATCATTGACTTCACCTCTGAGTTGTCTGAAGAGGCTCTCAATTTAAATGTGTAATTTGGACCTTTCAGCGTGATGTAATAGGGTCCCACCCATTTTCTGTGGAACTTGTTGGAAAGGCCTTTGGGTACTCTAGGATTATATAACCAAACCTTATCTCCAGGCTTAAATTTAGGTTCCTGAACTCTAACATCATAGTTTTTCTTATATCTCTCCTGAGCTTTTTCCATGTTTGATGTTGCAATTTTCCTAGCATCTTCTAAATTTCTCAATATATGAGTTAAATGGTTTTGTGTTAAATTGCCTAAATTTTGTTTTGGGATCCACTCAACATCAAAAGGTAATTTCATTTCTCTTCCAAAAACCATAAAGTAAGGAGAGTATTGAGTGGACTGTGTACATGGAGTTGCTCTGTATGCCATCATGATACCTGGCAAAAGACTAGGCCAGTCCTTTTGATCAAGCTTTCCATAGGCTCTGATTGATTGTGCTATTGTGGAATTTAAACGCTCTGCACTAGAGTTAGTCTGTGGGTGGTAACTAGATGTATGCACCCTTTTTATGTCAAATAGTGAACACAATGCCTTGACTAGGTTTGACATAAAGTCTTTAGCTCTATCTGAGACTATTGAAACTGGGGCTCCAAATCTTGTGAAAATTTCTCTATATAAGATTTCTGCTATTTCTAGAGCCTGTTGTGTACGACATGGAAATGCTTCTGACCATTTTGTAAAGCTGTCAGTTACTACCAATATATGTTTGTACCCTTCTTTTGATGTTGTCACTGGACCCATAAAATCCATATGCCAACGACTGAATATGTCAGCCACAGGCAATGGGGCCAGTGGGGCCTTCACAACCGCTGGTCTATGCTTTGCCTGCTGACATTCAAGACAGGACTTAACATGTGAATGCACATCACGATACATGTTATTCCAATGATATTTATTCCGCATAGAGATATATGTTTTCTCAAACCCTTGGTGACCTCCACCTGTTAAAGAATCATGGTATGCCTGCAGTACCTCAGACCTTAACTCCTTAGGCACTGCCAGCTGTTGCACTAATCTCTCAGATTTGGGCAAACCTTTTGCTCTCCTTGAGAAGAGATGATATAAGACACCATCCAAAAGTGTATATGTGTCTGCCTGAAGCACAATGCGTTTGGCTTCCCTCTGGTTGTCAGGTAGCTCACCAGACTCCAGATATTTCATCATAGGGTTACAATCTTTACAATCCCTTTGCATGATCCTAAGATCAGTCACTGGTGCAATTAGTACATCACACTCAGCATCTTCAGTCTTCAAATTATCTGACTGCTTAGTCTCTGTATGGCTGTATGTGAAATCACACTTAATCCAGTTAGATGACAGATCCGAATCTGTATCTATCGTTAAAACTGGTACAGTCTCTTTGATATTTGTGTCTGCGCCCTTTGTCTCATATTCCCTCCTAGACAATGCATCTGCTACCTTGTTTGCTTTACCTGGTCGATGGTGTATGGTAAAGTTATACCCTTGTAAAAGTAAGGACCATCTGGCCAACCTACCTGTCATATTCTTAGTGGACTGTAAAAATTTCAATGCCAAATGATCAGAAAAGATATCAAAGTGACCATTGGCTAAATACGGATGATAAAGTTTTATTGCTTCCACCACTGCCAAACATTCTTTCTCACTTATTGACCAAGCTAACTCAGATCCCCTCAAAGCTCTGCCTCCATATGCAATAGGTCTTGGTCTACCGTGTTCATCTTCTTGCTCCAAAACATGCCCTATTGCTTCTCCTGCTGCATCGCAAGATATGCGGAATGGTCTGAGCATGTCCGGATATGCAAGGACTGGGGGTGACATTAGCTTTTCTTTTAGATTGTCAAAGGCATCTTGACATGCCTCTGTCCATTGGAATTTTGCATCCTTTCGCAACAATAGATTCAAGGGAAGGGCTATCTGTGAGTACCCCTTAATGAATTTTCTGTAGTAATTACAGACTCCAAGGTATGATCTGACATCTTGGGCATTTCGTGGAATGGGAAATTCTTTAATTGCTTTTGTTTTATTCTCATCTACCTGAATGCCTGCTTTTGAGATCTTATGGCCTAAGTATAAAACTGATTCCATGGCAAATCTGCACTTGGATGGTTTCAATGTGAGGTTAGCTTTCCTGAATCTGTCAAAGACCTGTCTAATATGGCCTAAATGTTCCTCAAAGTCTCTGCTAAAGATTAGAATGTCATCAATGTAAACTAAACTAAATTTCCAGTTTAGTCCCCTTAGCACTTCACACATAATCATTTGAAATGAGCATGGGTTATTGGAAAGTCCATAAGGCATAACTTTATATTCATATATCCCTTGTGGGGTAATAAAGGCGGATTTCTTGCTTGTTTCTGGGTCTAAAGGAATTTGATGAAAACCACTTGCTAAATCCAAACTCGTAAAGAATTCAGGGTTGTTTTGACCTATTGTATCAAAAATATCCTCCATTCTGGGAATGGGAAATGACATTGGTTTAGTAACACTATTCAAACGTCTGTAGTCACAAGTAAATCTCTGAGTACCATCCTTCTTTTTAACCATAACAACAGGACAATGCCATTCAGATGTAGATGGTTTGATTATATCATTGTCCAACATTTCAGTGATCTGTCTTTCAACCTCTTTCTTAGCCTCTGCAGTTTGTCTATAGAACCTAAGCTTTATAGGTTTTGCATCTCCAGTGTCTATTCTGTGTTGGTATATATCAGTCCTTCCCAATTCTGACATTTTTGTAGCAAACACATCTCTATATTCACCAACTAATAATTTCAACCGCTTTTGCTGTTCTGTTGACAAATTAGCATTTGAGAGATCTAGGCCAAGCCCTGATGCTATATCTAACAGTTCTGACTCACCATGTGACTGTGAGTGCCCTGCTGTCATAACACATTCATGGACGTTTTCAATGTCATTTTTGTTTTCTATATTTTGAATGTTGTTGGTATCAATATCTGCAGTTGTTGCCACTACATACCCTGCTCTAACATGGACAGTAGAATTGGTGGGGTTTATAAGTAGATAATTTACCTGTCCTCTGTGAACGGTTACCAAGACTCTAGCCCCTGAAAGATTTAGACATTGACCAAGCTGTGTAGCTGGTTCTAGTAACACAACTCTACCTTCCTCTATCTTTTTCACTCTCAATGGAATGTTGCATTGAGACCTAGGTGGTATAACTGTGGACTGTTTAGCTCTTGCTACTCTCGTTTCCCTAGAAGCTTTAGTAGCCAAGCACACAGATACTAGGCCATTGCCCAGTACCAATGTACCAATGCCCGCATCTATCTGTGCACTATTTGATTGCAAAAAGTCATACCCCAAAATGACTGGTGTGTACAAATACTTAAATACATGGAACTTTTGGGTTGTCTTAAAACCTGAAATAGAAATACTGAGATTGACAGAACCAACCACTTCATGGATTTCACCTCCAACACCTGTCACCCTAGCCAAAGAATGGCCCTGATTTAGATTCTTTGTAGATATACCAATACTCTTGAGAAAGGGAACTGAGATGCAGGATACAGATGCTCCTGTATCCACTAGCATTCTTACAAAATGACCTTTAATTGACCCTTCAACATAGTTTCTATTCATGTGTGCAACCATTGCAATCATATGACCATTGTATTTTTGAGACCTTTTACTTGCCAATGATACTCTTTGTGGCCTATTCATGGGTCTGGCCTGCCCATAAACAGACTGATTATGTTAATATCTACCATTATTGTAGTGCTTACCATTTCTGCACTGGGACTTAAAATGTCCAATTTTGCCACAAGAAAAACAAGTTTTATCATAAGCCTTGCACCTGTGAGAATGGTTGTACCTACCTCCACATCTATTACAGTTGTTGTCTGGTTTATGCTGATTTTGACGCTGTTGGTAGTGATGCTGCTGCACTTGGTCGTCGTGACGAATTGGGGTAGGGGAACGACCACGGCTGGTGCTCCTTCTGCTCCACTGATCGCGGAACCTCACGTGCTGCCTCTCATCTGATCGGGGTTCTCTGTGTGCTGCTGCTCCAGCTGCTGCAATGCCATCTGCTACTAGTCCATTCAGCTCCTGGCGTAGTTCATTCACTGCTGCCAGTATTGGGTCATGTCCTGACTCAGTCTGACTGGCTTCAACCAGTGAGGCAATCTTGTTGAGAGTCTCCACATCCTTCGGCTGTTGTATAATCACAAGGCTTTTAATAGATGGCTTTAGACCACCCAAAATTGCTCTGAGAAGCACATCCTCCTGGAGGCCTATTAAATTGCCTTCATGTCTTATCCTTGCAATATAATCCTGCACAGTCTCTTTTTGGTCTTGTTTGTTATTAAAGATATCAATAGTTTTTGCAAATTTTAAAGTCTCTGCAATTTGGTATCTCTCTAGAAACAGTTTCTTTACTACCTCAAAGTCAGTCTTCTTTGCATCTTCTAGGTTAGCATACCATATGTATGCTCCTCCTGATAAATATAATGGTAAAGCTCTTGCAGCATCTCCACCTGTCTTCATGGAAATGTAAGCTTCAAATTTTGCTATGAATTCATCTGGATCCTCACCAAGCTTCCCACCAAAACACTTCAGAGGGCTCCCCTCCATTTCAAAGTCTGTTTCTATCAATGGAATTACCTGGTTTGTATTTGGCTGTAGTAACTGAGGCCGCTGCTGCTGCCTCTGCTTCTGCTGCTGCTGCTTCTGCTGTCTCTGCTCCTGCTGGTCCCGTAACTGCTGGGGGTGGTGATTTATGGGCTCATCACCATTTGCGGGAGTCCCTGGCTGGTGCTCTGCAGGGGGAGGTGGATTATTGATCCGGGTTTGGGGTTCCTCGCCAGCTGAGTCTGTGTCACTGTGTAATGCAGGTTGGAATGTAATACACGGAGCTTTCAGCAGCCTCTTGATTGTAGGATGATCAGCTGCCACTAGGCTCCTAGACATTAATCCGAGGTTCTCCACCAACTATGAACTGGCAGGGGGAGATCTGCTCAGTCCACATTGGAATGATAAGGGATCCTTGATGGTGTTTTCACAGTTTTATATATCCAAGCATCCACAGTAAGTATTACACGGCACAGAAGATACAACAGCTACAATATCCAGTTGTAGTGAGAGTCAAAGTGAGTGGTCAGCTCTCAGAGTAGTATAGCTCCTGGTAGCTCAGAGTGGTATGAGTTCAAGGTGTTGACTGAGCTGACTGTTACAGAGCTCACTGGCTTTTATTCAGAAGCCAGGTCATTAGCTGAGCTCACACTTACACATCCTTGTGGCGTCATGCTCGTGGCAAGCCGGATGCCCGCACCATTTTATGACCCCATAACGCGAGGGGCTTTTCCCACGCGGAGGTGGTGCTCAGTACAGTTCCATAATGCCTCATGGCTGCGTCACTGGGGTTTTCCAATGACAGTACCCATGACTGGCCCCTACACAACATTTCTCGGAAGGGATGATTCCTATTTACTCTGACCAACTCACAACCTTATCCATAAAACTACAATAAAAGCGTGTTAGTAATCTCAGTCACTTTGCAAACAGCAATTTGTCTTGTGATGCGATACTGCACCAGGATGTGCTGACAATATGAAGTAACACTACCATATAAGTTTATATAGAAGAATACAATGGATTTCTACTACATCTGTAATTCACTACTAAGAGTACACAGTCATATATAAGAGAATATTATATGGTCTTATATAAATGTGAAGACATGAAATCTCTAATACATTTCTATCATATCTATTTCTGCAAATAACACTATAACAGGACACTTGATTTAACTCATACACAGGAAAATATGGTAAAAAAGGTTTAGAATTGGGTTTGGAGCGCCATCTAGCGGATACTGTATGAAGCATAGTATCACTCTCCCTTGCAGAGGTTTAGCTACAATCCCCATGCTCTCAATGGAATGAGAATGTGAATGGAGAGTACGCAACTTGTACAGGTGCACTTGGATCGACCTGCGAAGACGATTTTTGTCTTGTTTTGCCCATTTTGGAATATGTATGTTATTCCACGTAGTTAGATCCTTTTCATAAACCTTTAGGTTATGTCAGCGATCGCCAGTCAGATCTTTTTTGTACAGTAAAATATACCAAAAAACGAAAAGTCAAGGCCAACATGGGGATTGAACTCCCTACACCTGCATCCCTAGCCGAACACTTTGCTGACTGCTCCATAGTGCTAGATGTATGACGTGGGTCAAATACTTAGTGTGGTGGTGGGTTGGGGAATCAGCGGAGTTTTGAAAGAGCTACAAGATGGGTTCATTCATGTAAAACATGACATGTTTTTTTGTATTGCTTTTACAACTGCAATGCTATTCCTATTGAATAGAACTTTGCCCATGTAAAACTGGTGTTTTGACTTGTATTAGTTAGGATGAGAGAATTTTCTCATATGTACATTATTCTATTTGAGTCTAATAATGATTGATATTCATAAAATTCATCATTTGTCTTTGCGGTTCTAATTTATCAAAGGAATAAATGATAATTTTCCTTTTAGATTAGAACCCATGGCAATTTCTTGAAAATTGAATATGAAGATCTCCAAGTATTGTAGAACACATATCTAATTTAATAATTGGGGGTCGTCGTGCTAGTTTTTGATTTAGATATTAATAATATAACAATGTTATAACAGTATGATGGATATTAGCCACACAAAACCTGAGTCATTCTGTTTCAATTAAAAGTTTATTGATGATAAGTGATGAGTACAGACAAGCTGATGGTATGAGTGATAGATGATTGTATTAAAAACTCAAAATTATAAAAAAATAAATAAATAGATATGCAGTACTATATATGTTTGAATATAAAAAGATCTATATGTGAAAGTAGAATTTCCGACAATTACTTTACAAATCTACATGTATATGACATTCTTCAAAGAGCTACACATGTTGATAGAGATGATATGATATTTTTCCCAAATCAGTGCTTAAGATCTATTAGGAGAGTAAGAAACAATATTCAATATTGGTTCAAGGCGGCCGCTTATTTAACCCGACCAGAGCTAACGTAGTGTGGCTCTGGTGGCAAGTGTAGCAGAGGCCACATGCATATCTCTATACTGTACAGTGAGTTAGTACCAGTAGAGACCCCTGGTGTCAAAGTCGGGCATGAGGCTTCACAGCTAAGTCAGAGCTCAACTGAGAATCCAGTAAAAACTGAATCTGGTACCCGAGTACGCATTGGCAAAATCGAAAACGGACCAGCGGGAAAAGTTGAGGCTGAATCTAGGTCAAATCTCTCACTCTCTTGAGATCATATTTTTTCAAATATCTCCGGAACGGATGGGAATTTCTGAATGATTTTTTCACAGGTGGATCGAGCGTTTCAAGCTGGACTCATCCATACCAGTTGACATGTATATGACGTGATTTAATGTAAGAAAATTGAAAATTATTGATTTTGAAAAATTGTAAAACTAGGTCAAATCTTTGGAGTTGTGTCATTTACTTATAAAACAAAATAGAGACATAACTAAAGAATTAAATGATAGCTATATATGTTGGCTTTCAGATCTTGTTTAAAATTTTGTTCAGATTGGTATATATTTGGTGTTATTAATTTTTTAGACGAAGCTGATAAAAAAAAATTCTCCAATTTTCTTAAAATCAATAAAAAACGCATTCAGCTTGAAAGTATCGCAATGATACTTTAGTCGTCATTAAACAAGATATAGATGTTCAATTCTGATGGATGTTTGATGACCTGTGACTAACAAGGCCTTAGGAAATAATTTTTGAAGTTGAGAGATTTCTCTCTCTTCAGTAAATGTCAGTCTCTAAATCTGTATTTCTCAATAAATAAACACACAACTGAAACAGGTAATGGTTGAGTCATAGTAGAACAACTTTCCCGAAGTGATTATGATAGTCTTGTTTCAATCAAACCATAAACATTTATGGGACACTTGATTTAACTCATACACAGGAAAATATGGTAAAAAAGGTTTAGAATTGGGTTTGGAGCGCCATCTAGCGGATACTGTATGAAGCATAGTATCACTCTCCCTTGCAGAGGTTTAGCTACAATCCCCATGCTCTCAATGGAATGAGAATGTGAATGGAGAGTGCGCAACTTGTACAGGTGCGCTTGGATCGACCTGCGAAGACGATTTTTGTCTTGTTTTGCCCATTTTGGAATATGTATGTTATTCCACGTAGTTAGATCCTTTTCATAAACCTTTAGGTTATGTCAGCGATCGCCAGTCAGATCTTTTTTGTACAGTAAAATATACCAAAAAACGAAAAGTCAAGGCCAACATGGGGATTGAACTCCCTACACCTGCATCCCTAGCCGAACACTTTGCTGACTGCTCCATAGTGCTAGATGTATGACGTGGGTCAAATACTTAGTGTGGTGGTGGGTTGGGGAATCAGCGGAGTTTTGAAAGAGCTACAAGATGGGTTCATTCATGTAAAACATGACATGTTTTTTTGTATTGCTTTTACAACTGCAATGCTATTCCTATTGAATAGAACTTTGCCCATGTAAAACTGGTGTTTTGACTTGTATTAGTTAGGATGAGAGAATTTTCTCATATGTACATTATTCTATTTGAGTCTAATAATGATTGATATTCATAAAATTCATCATTTGTCTTTGCGGTTCTAATTTATCAAAGGAATAAATGATAATTTTCCTTTTAGATTAGAACCCATGGCAATTTCTTGAAAATTGAATATGAAGATCTCCAAGTATTGTAGAACACATATCTAATTTAATAATTGGGGGTCGTCGTGCTAGTTTTTGATTTAGATATTAATAATATAACAATGTTATAACAGTATGATGGATATTAGCCACACAAAACCTGAGTCATTCTGTTTCAATTAAAAGTTTATTGATGATAAGTGATGAGTACAGACAAGCTGATGGTATGAGTGATAGATGATTGTATTAAAAACTCAAAATTATAAAAAAATAAATAAATAGATATGCAGTACTATATATGTTTGAATATAAAAAGATCTATATGTGAAAGTAGAATTTCCGACAATTACTTTACAAATCTACATGTATATGACATTCTTCAAAGAGCTACACATGTTGATAGAGATGATATGATATTTTTCCCAAATCAGTGCTTAAGATCTATTAGGAGAGTAAGAAACAATATTCAATATTGGTTCAAGGCGGCCGCTTATTTAACCCGACCAGAGCTAACGTAGTGTGGCTCTGGTGGCAAGTGTAGCAGAGGCCACATGCATATCTCTATACTGTACAGTGAGTTAGTACCAGTAGAGACCCCTGGTGTCAAAGTCGGGCATGAGGCTTCACAGCTAAGTCAGAGCTCAACTGAGAATCCAGTAAAAACTGAATCTGGTACCCGAGTACGCATTGGCAAAATCGAAAACGGACCAGCGGGAAAAGTTGAGGCTGAATCTAGGTCAAATCTCTCACTCTCTTGAGATCATATTTTTTCAAATATCTCCGGAACGGATGGGAATTTCTGAATGATTTTTTCACAGGTGGATCGAGCGTTTCAAGCTGGACTCATCCATACCAGTTGACATGTATATGACGTGATTTAATGTAAGAAAATTGAAAATTATTGATTTTGAAAAATTGTAAAACTAGGTCAAATCTTTGGAGTTGTGTCATTTACTTATAAAACAAAATAGAGACATAACTAAAGAATTAAATGATAGCTATATATGTTGGCTTTCAGATCTTGTTTAAAATTTTGTTCAGATTGGTATATATTTGGTGTTATTAATTTTTTAGACGAAGCTGATAAAAAAAAATTCTCCAATTTTCTTAAAATCAATAAAAAACGCATTCAGCTTGAAAGTATCGCAATGATACTTTAGTCGTCATTAAACAAGATATAGATGTTCAATTCTGATGGATGTTTGATGACCTGTGACTAACAAGGCCTTAGGAAATAATTTTTGAAGTTGAGAGATTTCTCTCTCTTCAGTAAATGTCAGTCTCTAAATCTGTATTTCTCAATAAATAAACACACAACTGAAACAGGTAATGGTTGAGTCATAGTAGAACAACTTTCCCGAAGTGATTATGATAGTCTTGTTTCAATCAAACCATAAACATTTATGGGACACTTGATTTAACTCATACACAGGAAAATATGGTAAAAAAGGTTTAGAATTGGGTTTGGAGCGCCATCTAGCGGATACTGTATGAAGCATAGTATCACTCTCCCTTGCAGAGGTTTAGCTACAATCCCCATGCTCTCAATGGAATGAGAATGTGAATGGAGAGTGCGCAACTTGTACAGGTGCGCTTGGATCGACCTGCGAAGACGATTTTTGTCTTGTTTTGCCCATTTTGGAATATGTATGTTATTCCACGTAGTTAGATCCTTTTCATAAACCTTTAGGTTATGTCAGCGATCGCCAGTCAGATCTTTTTTGTACAGTAAAATATACCAAAAAACGAAAAGTCAAGGCCAACATGGGGATTGAACTCCCTACACCTGCATCCCTAGCCGAACACTTTGCTGACTGCTCCATAGTGCTAGATGTATGACGTGGGTCAAATACTTAGTGTGGTGGTGGGTTGGGGAATCAGCGGAGTTTTGAAAGAGCTACAAGATGGGTTCATTCATGTAAAACATGACATGTTTTTTTGTATTGCTTTTACAACTGCAATGCTATTCCTATTGAATAGAACTTTGCCCATGTAAAACTGGTGTTTTGACTTGTATTAGTTAGGATGAGAGAATTTTCTCATATGTACATTATTCTATTTGAGTCTAATAATGATTGATATTCATAAAATTCATCATTTGTCTTTGCGGTTCTAATTTATCAAAGGAATAAATGATAATTTTCCTTTTAGATTAGAACCCATGGCAATTTCTTGAAAATTGAATATGAAGATCTCCAAGTATTGTAGAACACATATCTAATTTAATAATTGGGGGTCGTCGTGCTAGTTTTTGATTTAGATATTAATAATATAACAATGTTATAACAGTATGATGGATATTAGCCACACAAAACCTGAGTCATTCTGTTTCAATCAAAAGTTTATTGATGATAAGTGATGAGTACAGACAAGCTGATGGTATGAGTGATAGATGATTGTATTAAAAACTCAAAATTATAAAAAAATAAATAAATAGATATGCAGTACTATATATGTTTGAATATAAAAAGATCTATATGTGAAAGTAGAATTTCCGACAATTACTTTACAAATCTACATGTATATGACATTCTTCAAAGAGCTACACATGTTGATAGAGATGATATGATATTTTTCCCAAATCAGTGCTAAAGATCTATTAGGAGAGTAAGAAACAATATTCAATATTGGTTCAAGGCGGCTGCTTATTTAACCCGACCAGAGCTAACGTAGTGTGGCTCTGGTGCCCAGTGTAGCAGAGGCCACATGCATATCTCTATACTGTACAGTGAGTTAGTACCAGTAGAGACCCCTGGTGTCAAAGTCGGGCATGAGGCTTCACAGCTTAGTCAGAGCTCAACTCAGAATCCAGTAAAAACTGAATCTGGTACCCGAGTACGCATTGGCAAAATCGAAAACGGACCAGCAGAAAAAGTTGAGGCTGAATCTAGGTCAAATCTCTCACTCTCTTGAGATCATATTTTTTCAAATATCTCCGGAACGGATGGGAATTTCTGAATGATTTTTTCACAGGTGGATCGAGCGTTTCAAGCTGGACTCATTCATACCAGTTGACATGTATATGACGCGATTTAATGTAAGAAAATCGAAAATTATTGATTTTGAAAAATGGTAAAACTAGGTCAAATCTTTGGAGTTGTGTCATTTACTTATAAAACAAAATAGAGACATAACTAAAGAATTAAATGATAGCTATATATGTTGGCTTTCAGATCTTGTTTAAAATTTTGTTCAGATTGGTATATATTTGGTGTTATTAATTTTTTAGACGAAGCTGATAAAAAAAAATTCTCCAATTTTCTTAAAATCAATAAAAAACACATTCAGCTTGAAAGTATCGCAATGATACTTTAGTCGTCATTAAACAAGATATAGATGTTCAATTCTGATGGATATTTGATGACCTGTGACTAACCACGCCTTAGGAAATAATTTTTGAAGTTGAGAGATTTCTCTCTCTTCAGTAAATGTCAGTCTCTAAATCTGTATTTCTCAACAAATAAACACACAACTGAAACAGGTAATGGTTGAGTCATAGTAGAACAACTTTCCCGAAGTGATTATGATAGTCTTGTTTCAATCAAACCATAAACATTTATGGGACACTTGATTTAACTCATACACAGGAAAATATGGTAAAAAAGGTTTAGAATTGGGTTTGGAGCGCCATCTAGCGGATACTGTATGAAGCATAGTATCACTCTCCCTTGCAGAGGTTTAGCTACAATCCCCATGCTCTCAATGGAATGAGAATGTGAATGGAGAGTACGCAACTTGTACAGGTGCGCTTGGATCGACCTGCGAAGACGATTTTTGTCTTGTTTTGCCCATTTTGGAATATGTATGTTATTCCACGTAGTTAGATCCTTTTCATAAACCTTAAGGTTATGTCAGCGATCGCCAGTCAGATCTTTTTTGTACAGTAAAATATACCAAAAAACGAAAAGTCAAGGCCAACATGGGGATTGAACTCCCTACACCTGCATCCCTAGCCGAACACTTTGCTGACTGCTCCATAGTGCTAGATGTATGACGTGGGTCAAATACTTAGTGTGGTGGTGGGTTGGGGAATCAGCGGAGTTTTGAAAGAGCTACAAGATGGGTTCATTCATGTAAAACATGACATGTTTTTTTGTATTGCTTTTACAACTGCAATGCTATTCCTATTGAATAGAACTTTGCCCATGTAAAACTGGTGTTTTGACTTGTATTAGTTAGGATGAGAGAATTTTCTCATATGTACATTATTCTATTTGAGTCTAATAATGATTGATATTCATAAAATTCATCATTTGTCTTTGCGGTTCTAATTTATCAAAGGAATAAATGACAATTTTCCTTTTAGATTAGAACCCATGGCAATTTCTTGAAAATTGAATATGAAGATCTCCAAGTATTGTAGAACACATATCTAATTTAATAATTGGGGGTCGTCGTGCTAGTTTTTGATTTAGATATTAATAATATAACAATGTTATAACAGTATGATGGATATTAGCCACACAAAACCTGAGTCATTCTGTTTCAATTAAAAGTTTATTGATGATAAGTGATGAGTACAGACAAGCTGATGGTATGAGTGATAGATGATTGTATTAAAAACTCAAAATTATAAAAAAATAAATAAATAGATATGCAGTACTATATATGTTTGAATATAAAAAGATCTATATGTGAAAGTAGAATTTCCGACAATTACTTTACAAATCTACATGTATATGACATTCTTCAAAGAGCTACACATGTTGATAGAGATGATATGATATTTTTCCCAAATCAGTGCTAAAGATCTATTAGGAGAGTAAGAAACAATATTCAATATTGGTTCAAGGCGGCCGCTTATTTAACCCGACCAGAGCTAACGTAGTGTGGCTCTGGTGGCAAGTGTAGCAGAGGCCACATGCATATCTCTATACTGTACAGTGAGTTAGTACCAGTAGAGACCCCTGGTGTCAAAGTCGGGCATGAGGCTTCACAGCTTAGTCAGAGCTCAACTCAGAATCCAGTAAAAACTGAATCTGGTACCCGAGTACGCATTGGCAAAATCGAAAACGGACCAGCGGAAAAAGTTGAGGCTGAATCTAGGTCAAATCTCTCACTCTCTTGAGATCATATTTTTTCAAATATCTCCGGAACGGATGGGAATTTCTGAATGATTTATTCACAGGTGGATCGAGCGTTTCAAGCTGGACTCATTCATACCAGTTGACATGTATATGACGTGATTTAATGTAAAAAAATCGAAAATTATTGATTTTGAAAAATTGTAAAACTAGGTCAAATCTTTGGAGTTGTGTCATTTACTTATAAAACAAAATAGAGACATAACTAAAGAATTAAATGATAGCTATATATGTTGGCTTTCAGATCTTGTTTAAAATTTTGTTCAGATTGGTATATATTTGGTGTTATTAATTTTTTAGACGAAGCTGATAAAAAAAAATTCTCCAATTTTCTTAAAATCAATAAAAAACACATTCAGCTTGAAAGTATCGCAATGATACTTTAGTCGTCATTAAACAAGATATAGATGTTCAATTCTGATGGATGTTTGATGACCTGTGACTAACCACGCCTTAGGAAATAATTTTTGAAGTTGAGAGATTTCTCTCTCTTCAGTAAATGTCAGTCTCTAAATCTGTATTTCTCAATAAATAAACACACAACTGAAACAGGTAATGGTTGAGTCATAATAGAACAACTTTCCCGAAGTGATTATGATAGTCTTGTTTCAATCAAACCGTAAACATTTATGGGACACTTGATTTAACTCATACACAGGAAAATATGGTAAAAAAGGTTTAGAATTGGGTTTGGAGCGCCATCTAGCGGATACTGTATGAAGCATAGTATCACTCTCCCTTGCAGAGGTTCAGCTACAATCCCCATGCTCTCAATGGAATGAGAATGTGAATGGAGAGTGCGCAACTTGTACAGGTGCGCTTGGATCGACCTGCGAAGACGATTTTTGTCTTGTTTTGCCCATTTTGGAATATGTATGTTATTCCACGTAGTTAGATCCTTTTCATAAACCTTTAGGTTATGTCAGCGATCGCCAGTCAGATCTTTTTTGTACAGTAAAATATACCAAAAAACGAAAAGTCAAGGCCAACATGGGGATTGAACTCCCTACACCTGCATCCCTAGCCGAACACTTTGCTGGCTGCTCCATAGTGCTAGATGTATGACGTGGGTCAAATACTTAGTGTGGTGGTGGGTTGGGGAATCAGCGGAGTTTTGAAAGAGCTACAAGATGGGTTCATTCATGTAAAACATGACATGTTTTTTTGTATTGCTTTTACAACTGCAATGCTATTCCTATTGAATAGAACTTTGCCCATGTAAAACTGGTGTTTTGACTTGTATTAGTTAGGATGAGAGAATTTTCTCATATGTACATTATTCTATTTGAGTCTAATAATGATTGATATTCATAAAATTCATCATTTGTCTTTGCGGTTCTAATTTATCAAAGGAATAAATGACAATTTTCCTTTTAGATTAGAACCCATGGCAATTTCTTGAAAATTGAATATGAAGATCTCCAAGTATTGTAGAACACATATCTAATTTAATAATTGGGGGTCGTCGTGCTAGTTTTTGATTTAGATATTAATAATATAACAATGTTATAACAGTATGATGGATATTAGCCACACAAAACCTGAGTCATTCTGTTTCAATTAAAAGTTTATTGATGATAAGTGATGAGTACAGACAAGCTGATGGTATGAGTGATAGATGATTGTATTAAAAACTCAAAATTATAAAAAAAAAAAAAAATAGATATGCAGTACTATATATGTTTGAATATAAAAAGATCTATATGTGAAAGTAGAATTTCCGACAATTACTTTACAAATCTACATGTATATGACATTCTTCAAAGAGCTACACATGTTGATAGAGATGATATGATATTTTTCCCAAATCAGTGCTAAAGATCTATTAGGAGAGTAAGAAACAATATTCAATATTGGTTCAAGGCGGCCGCTTATTTAACCCGACCAGAGCTAACGTAGTGTGGCTCTGGTGGCAAGTGTAGCAGAGGCCACATGCATATCTCTATACTGTACAGTGAGTTAGTACCAGTAGAGACCCCTGGTGTCAAAGTCGGGCATGAGGCTTCACAGCTAAGTCAGAGCTCAACTGAGAATCCAGTAAAAACTGAATCTGGTACCCGAGTACGCATTGGCAAAATCGAAAACGGACCAGCGGGAAAAGTTGAGGCTGAATCTAGGTCAAATCTCTCACTCTCTTGAGATCATATTTTTTCAAATATCTCCGGAACGGATGGGAATTTCTGAATGATTTTTTCACAGGTGGATCGAGCGTTTCAAGCTGGACTCATCCATACCAGTTGACATGTATATGACGTGATTTAATGTAAGAAAATTGAAAATTATTGATTTTGAAAAATTGTAAAACTAGGTCAAATCTTTGGAGTTGTGTCATTTACTTATAAAACAAAATAGAGACATAACTAAAGAATTAAATGATAGCTATATATGTTGGCTTTCAGATCTTGTTTAAAATTTTGTTCAGATTGGTATATATTTGGTGTTATTAATTTTTTAGACGAAGCTGATAAAAAAAAATTCTCCAATTTTCTTAAAATCAATAAAAAACGCATTCAGCTTGAAAGTATCGCAATGATACTTTAGTCGTCATTAAACAAGATATAGATGTTCAATTCTGATGGATGTTTGATGACCTGTGACTAACCACGCCTTAGGAAATAATTTTTGAAGTTGAGAGATTTCTCTCTCTTCAGTAAATGTCAGTCTCTAAATCTGTATTTCTCAACAAATAAACACACAACTGAAACAGGTAATGGTTGAGTCATAGTAGAACAACTTTCCCGAAGTGATTATGATAGTCTTGTTTCAATCAAACCATAAACATTTATGGGACACTTGATTTAACTCATACACAGGAAAATATGGTAAAAAAGGTTTAGAATTGGGTTTGGAGCGCCATCTAGCGGATACTGTATGAAGCATAGTATCACTCTCCCTTGCAGAGGTTTAGCTACAATCCCCATGCTCTCAATGGAATGAGAATGTGAATGGAGAGTACGCAACTTGTACAGGTGCGCTTGGATCGACCTGCGAAGACGATTTTTGTCTTGTTTTGCCCATTTTGGAATATGTATGTTATTCCACGTAGTTAGATCCTTTTCATAAACCTTTAGGTTATGTCAGCGATCGCCAGTCAGATCTTTTTTGTACAGTAAAATATACCAAAAAACGAAAAGTCAAGGCCAACATGGGGATTGAACTCCCTACACCTGCATCCCTAGCCGAACACTTTGCTGGCTGCTCCATAGTGCTAGATGTATGACGTGGGTCAAATACTTAGTGTGGTGGTGGGTTGGGGAATCAGCGGAGTTTTGAAAGAGCTACAAGATGGGTTCATTCATGTAAAACATGACATGTTTTTTTGTATTGCTTTTACAACTGCAATGCTATTCCTATTGAATAGAACTTTGCCCATGTAAAACTGGTGTTTTGACTTGTATTAGTTAGGATGAGAGAATTTTCTCATATGTACATTATTCTATTTGAGTCTAATAATGATTGATATTCATAAAATTCATCATTTGTCTTTGCGGTTCTAATTTATCAAAGGAATAAATGACAATTTTCCTTTTAGATTAGAACCCATGGCAATTTCTTGAAAATTGAATATGAAGATCTCCAAGTATTGTAGAACACATATCTAATTTAATAATTGGGGGTCGTCGTGCTAGTTTTTGATTTAGATATTAATAATATAACAATGTTATAACAGTATGATGGATATTAGCCACACAAAACCTGAGTCATTCTGTTTCAATCAAAAGTTTATTGATGATAAGTGATGAGTACAGACAAGCTGATGGTATGAGTGATAGATGATTGTATTAAAAACTCAAAATTATAAAAAAATAAATAAATAGATATGCAGTACTATATATGTTTGAATATAAAAAGATCTATATGTGAAAGTAGAATTTCCGACAATTACTTTACAAATCTACATGTATATGACATTCTTCAAAGAGCTACACATGTTGATAGAGATGATATGATATTTTCCCAAATCAGTGCTAAAGATCTATTAGGAGAGTAAGAAACAATATTCAATATTGGTTCAAGGCGGCCGCTTATTTAACCCGACCAGAGCTAACGTAGTGTGGCTCTGGTGGCAAGTGTAGCAGAGGCCACATGCATATCTCTATACTGTACAGTGAGTTAGTACCAGTAGAGACCCCTGGTGTCAAAGTCGGGCATGAGGCTTCACAGCTTAGTCAGAGCTCAACTCAGAATCCAGTAAAAACTGAATCTGGTACCCGAGTACGCATTGGCAAAATCGAAAACGGACCAGCGGAAAAAGTTGAGGCTGAATCTAGGTCAAATCTCTCACTCTCTTGAGATCATATTTTTTCAAATATCTCCGGAACGGATGGGAATTTCTGAATGATTTTTTCACAGGTGGATCGAGCGTTTCAAGCTGGACTCATTCATACCAGTTGACATGTATATGACATGATTTAATGTAAGAAAATCGAAAATTATTGATTTTGAAAAATGGTAAAACTAGGTCAAATCTTTGGAGTTGTGTCATTTACTTATAAAACAAAATAGAGACATAACTAAAAAATTAAATGGTAGCTATATATGTTGGCTTTCAGATCTTGTTTAAAATTTTGTTCAGATTGGTATATATTTGGTGTTATTAATTTTTTAGACGAAGCTGATAAAAAAAAAATCTCCAATTTTCTTAAAATCAATAAAAAACACATTCAGCTTGAAAGTATCGCAATGATACTTTAGTCGTCATTAAACAAGATATAGATGTTCAATTCTGATGGATGTTTGATGACCTGTGACTAACCACGCCTTAGGAAATAATTTTTGAAGTTGAGAGATTTCTCTCTCTTCAGTAAATGTCAGTCTCTAAATCTGTATTTCTCAACAAATAAACACACAACTGAAACAGGTAATGGTTGAGTCATAGTAGAACAACTTTCCCGAAGTGATTATGATAGTCTTGTTTCAATCAAACCATAAACATTTATGGGACACTTGATTTAACTCATACACAGGAAAATATGGTAAAAAAGGTTTAGAATTGGGTTTGGAGCGCCATCTAGCGGATACTGTATGAAGCATAGTATCACTCTCCCTTGCAGAGGTTTAGCTACAATCCCCATGCTCTCAATGGAATGAGAATGTGAATGGAGAGTACGCAACTTGTACAGGTGCGCTTGGATCGACCTGCGAAGACGATTTTTGTCTTGTTTTGCCCATTTTGGAATATGTATGTTATTCCACGTAGTTAGATCCTTTTCATAAACCTTTAGGTTATGTCAGCGATCGCCAGTCAGATCTTTTTTGTACAGTAAAATATACCAAAAAACGAAAAGTCAAGGCCAACATGGGGATTGAACTCCCTACACCTGCATCCCTAGCCGAACACTTTGCTGACTGCTCCATAGTGCTAGATGTATGACGTGGGTCAAATACTTAGTGTGGTGGTGGGTTGGGGAATCAGCGGAGTTTTGAAAGAGCTACAAGATGGGTTCATTCATGTAAAACATGACATGTTTTTTTGTATTGCTTTTACAACTGCAATGCTATTCCTATTGAATAGAACTTTGCCCATGTAAAACTGGTGTTTTGACTTGTATTAGTTAGGATGAGAGAATTTTCTCATATGTACATTATTCTATTTGAGTCTAATAATGATTGATATTCATAAAATTCATCATTTGTCTTTGCGGTTCTAATTTATCAAAGGAATAAATGACAATTTTCCTTTTAGATTAGAACCCATGGCAATTTCTTGAAAATTGAATATGAAGATCTCCAAGTATTGTAGAACACATATCTAATTTAATAATTGGGGGTCGTCGTGCTAGTTTTTGATTTAGATATTAATAATATAACAATGTTATAACAGTATGATGGATATTAGCCACACAAAACCTGAGTCATTCTGTTTCAATTAAAAGTTTATTGATGATAAGTGATGAGTACAGACAAGCTGATGGTATGAGTGATAGATGATTGTATTAAAAACTCAAAATTATAAAAAAATAAATAAATAGATATGCAGTACTATATATGTTTGAATATAAAAAGATCTATATGTGAAAGTAGAATTTCCGACAATTACTTTACAAATCTACATGTATATGACATTCTTCAAAGAGCTACACATGTTGATAGAGATGATATGATATTTTTCCCAAATCAGTGCTAAAGATCTATTAGGAGAGTAAGAAACAATATTCAATATTGGTTCAAGGCGGCCGCTTATTTAACCCGACCAGAGCTAACGTAGTGTGGCTCTGGTGGCAAGTGTAGCAGAGGCCACATGCATATCTCTATACTGTACAGTGAGTTAGTACCAGTAGAGACCCCTGGTGTCAAAGTCGGGCATGAGGCTTCACAGCTAAGTCAGAGCTCAACTCAGAATCCAGTAAAAACTGAATCTGGTACCCGAGTACGCATTGGCAAAATCGAAAACGGACCAGCGGAAAAAGTTGAGGCTGAATCTAGGTCAAATCTCTCACTCTCTTGAGATCATATTTTTTCAAATATCTCCGGAACGGATGGGAATTTCTGAATGATTTATTCACAGGTGGATCGAGCGTTTCAAGCTGGACTCATTCATACCAGTTGACATGTATATGACGTGATTTAATGTAAGAAAATCGAAAATTATTGATTTTGAAAAATTGTAAAACTAGGTCAAATCTTTGGAGTTGTGTCATTTACTTATAAAACAAAATAGAGACATAACTAAAAAATTAAATGATAGCTATATATGTTGGCTTTCAGATCTTGTTTAAAATTTTGTTCAGATTGGTATATATTTGGTGTTATTAATTTTTTAGACGAAGCTGATAAAAAAAAATTCTCCAATTTTCTTAAAATCAATAAAAAACACATTCAGCTTGAAAGTATCGCAATGATACTTTAGTCGTCATTAAACAAGATATAGATGTTCAATTCTGATGGATGTTTGATGACCTGTGACTAACCACGCCTTAGGAAATAATTTTTGAAGTTGAGAGATTTCTCTCTCTTCAGTAAATGTCAGTCTCTAAATCTGTATTTCTCAATAAATAAACACACAACTGAAACAGGTAATGGTTGAGTCATAATAGAACAACTTTCCCGAAGTGATTATGATAGTCTTGTTTCAATCAAACCGTAAACATTTATGGGACACTTGATTTAACTCATACACAGGAAAATATGGTAAAAAAGGTTTAGAATTGGGTTTGGAGCGCCATCTAGCGGATACTGTATGAAGCATAGTATCACTCTCCCTTGCAGAGGTTTAGCTACAATCCCCATGCTCTCAATGGAATGAGAATGTGAATGGAGAGTGCGCAACTTGTACAGGTGCGCTTGGATCGACCTGCGAAGACGATTTTTGTCTTGTTTTGCCCATTTTGGAATATGTATGTTATTCCACGTAGTTAGATCCTTTTCATAAACCTTTAGGTTATGTCAGCGATCGCCAGTCAGATCTTTTTTGTACAGTAAAATATACCAAAAAACGAAAAGTCAAGGCCAACATGGGGATTGAACTCCCTACACCTGCATCCCTAGCCGAACACTTTGCTGGCTGCTCCATAGTGCTAGATGTATGACTTGGGTCAAATACTTAGTGTGGTGGTGGGTTGGGGAATCAGCGGAGTTTTGAAAGAGCTACAAGATGGGTTCATTCATGTAAAACATGACATGTTTTTTTGTATTGCTTTTACAACTGCAATGCTATTCCTATTGAATAGAACTTTGCCCATGTAAAACTGGTGTTTTGACTTGTATTAGTTAGGATGAGAGAATTTTCTCATATGTACATTATTCTATTTGAGTCTAATAATGATTGATATTCATAAAGTTCATCATTTGTCTTTGCGGTTCTAATTTATCAAAGGAATAAATGACAATTTTCCTTTTAGATTAGAACCCATGGCAATTTCTTGAAAATTGAATATGAAGATCTCCAAGTATTGTAGAACACATATCTAATTTAATAATTGGGGGTCGTGGTGCTAGTTTTTGATTTAGATATTAATAATATAACAATGTTATAACAGTATGATGGATATAAGCCACACAAAACCTGAGTCATTCTATTTCAATTAAAAGTTTATTGATGATAAGTGATGAGTACAGACAAGCTGGAGGTATGAGTGATAGATGATTGTATTAAAAACTCAAAATTATAAAAAAATAAATAAATAGATATGCAGTACTATATTAGGAGAGTAAGAAACAATATTCAATATTGGTTCAAGGCGGCCGCTTATTTAACCCGACCAGAGCTAACGTAGTGTGGCTCTGGTGCCCAGTGTAGCAGAGGCCACATGCATATCTCTATACTGTACAGTGAGTTAGTACCAGTAGAGACCCCTGGTGTCAAAGTCGGGCATGAGGCTTCACAGCTAAGTCAGAGCTCAACTCAGAATCCAGTAAAAACTGAATCTGGTACCCGAGTACGCATTGGCAAAATCGAAAACGGACCAGCGGAAAAAGTTGAGGCTGAATCTAGGTCAAATCTCTCACTCTCTTGAGATCATATCTTTTCAAATATCTCCGGAACGGATGGGAATTTCTGAATGATTTTTTCACAGGTGGATCGAGCGTTTCAAGCTGGACTCATCCATACCAGTTGACATGTATATGACGTGATTTAATGTAAGAAAATCGAAAATCATTGATTTTGAAAAATTGTAAAACTAGGTCAAATCTTTGGAGTTGTGTCATTTACTTATAAAACAAAATAGAGACATAACTAAAAAATTAAATGATAGCTATATATGTTGGCTTTCAGATCTTGTTTAAAATTTTGTTCAGATTGGTATATATTTGGTGTTATTAATTTTTTAGACGAAGCTGATAAAAAAAAATTCTCCAATTTTCTTAAAATCAATAAAAAACACATTCAGCTTGAAAGTATCGCAATGATACTTTAGTCGTCATTAAACAAGATATAGATGTTCAATTCTGATGGATGTTTGATGACCTGTGACTAACCACGCCTTAGGAAATAATTTTTGAAGTTGAGAGATTTCTCTCTCTTCAGTAAATGTCAGTCTCTAAATCTGTATTTCTCAATAAATAAACACACAACTGAAACAGGTAATGGTTGAGTCATAGTAGAACAACTTTCCCGAAGTGATTATGATAGTCTTGTTTCAATCAAACCGTAAACATTTATGGGACACTTGATTTAACTCATACACCGGAAAATATGGTAAAAAAGGTTTAGAATTGGGTTTGGAGCGCCATCTAGCGGATACTGTATGAAGCATAGTATCACTCTCCCTTGCAGAGGTTTAGCTACAATCCCCATGCTCTCAATGGAATGAGAATGTGAATGGAGAGTGCGCAACTTGTACAGGTGCGCTTGGATCGACCTGCGAAGACGATTTTTGTCTTGTTTTGCCCATTTTGGAATATGTATGTTATTCCACGTAGTTAGATCCTTTTCATAAACCTTTAGGTTATGTCAGCGATCGCCAGTCAGATCTTTTTTGTACAGTAAAATATACCAAAAAACGAAAAGTCAAGGCCAACATGGGGATTGAACTCCCTACACCTGCATCCCTAGCCGAACACTTTGCTGACTGCTCCATAGTGCTAGATGTATGACGTGGGTCAAATACTTAGTGTGGTGGTGGGTTGGGGAATCAGCGGAGTTTTGAAAGAGCTACAAGATGGGTTCATTCATGTAAAACATGACATGTTTTTTTGTATTGCTTTTACAACTGCAATGCTATTCCTATTGAATAGAACTTTGCCCATGTAAAACTGGTGTTTTGACTTGTATTAGTTAGGATGAGAGAATTTTCTCATATGTACATTATTCTATTTGAGTCTAATAATGATTGATATTCATAAAATTCATCATTTGTCTTTGCGGTTCTAATTTATCAAAGGAATAAATGACAATTTTCCTTTTAGATTAGAACCCATGGCAATTTCTTGAAAATTGAATATGAAAATCTCCAAGTATTGTAGAACACATATCTAATTTAATAATTGGGGGTCGTCGTGCTAGTTTTTGATTTAGATATTAATAATATAACAATGTTATAACAGTATGATGGATATTAGCCACACAAAACCTGAGTCATTCTGTTTCAATTAAAAGTTTATTGATGATAAGTGATGAGTACAGACAAGCTGATGGTATGAGTGATAGATGATTGTATTAAAAACTCAAAATTATAAAAAAAATAAATAAATAGATATGCAGTACTATATATGTTTGAATATAAAAAGATCTATATGTGAAGTAGAATTTCCGACAATTACTTTACAAATCTACATGTATATGACATTCTTCAAAGAGCTACACATGTTGATAGAGATGATATGATATTTTTCCCAAATCAGTGCTAAAGATCTATTAGGAGAGTAAGAAACAATATTCAATATTGGTTCAAGGCGGCCGCTTATTTAACCCGACCAGAGCTAACGTAGTGTGGCTCTGGTGGCCAGTGTAGCAGAGGCCACATGCATATCTCTATATTGTACAGTGAGTTAGTACCAGTAGAGACCCCTGGTGTCAAAGTCGGGCATGAGGCTTCACAGCTTAGTCAGAGCTCAACTCAGAATCCAGTAAAAACTGAATCTGGTACCCGAGTACGCATTGGCAAAATCGAAAACGGACCAGCGGAAAAAGTTGAGGCTGAATCTAGGTCAAATCTCTCACTCTCTTGAGATCATATTTTTTCAAATATCTCCGGAACGGATGGGAATTTCTGAATGATTTTTTCACAGGTGGATCGAGCGTTTCAAGCTGGACTCATCCATACCAGTTGACATGTATATGACGTGATTTAATGTAAGACAATTGAAAATTATAGATTTTGAAAAATTGTAAAACTAGGTCAAATCTTTGGAGTTGTGTCATTTACTTATAAAACAAAATAGAGACATAACTAAAGAATTAAATGATAGCTATATATGTTGGCTTTCAGATCTTGTTTAAAATTTTGTTCAGATTGGTATATATTTGGTGTTATTAATTTTTTAGACGAAGCTGATAAAAAAAAATTCTCCAATTTTCTTAAAATCAATAAAAAACACATTCAGCTTGAAAGTATCGCAATGATACTTTAGTCGTCATTAAACAAGATATAGATGTTCAATTCTGATGGATGTTTGATGACCTGTGACTAACCACGCCTTAGGAAATAATTTTTGAAGTTGAGAGATTTCTCTCTCTTCAGTAAATGTCAGTCTCTAAATCTGTATTTCTCAATAAATAAACACACAACTGAAACAGGTAATGGTTGAGTCATAGTAGAACAACTTTCCCGAAGTGATTATGATAGTCTTGTTTCAATCAAACCGTAAACATTTATGGGACACTTGATTTAACTCATACACAGGAAAATATGGTAAAAAAGGTTTAGAATTGGGTTTGGAGCGCCATCTAGCGGATACTGTATGAAGCATAGTATCACTCTCCCTTGCAGAGGTTTAGCTACAATCCCCATGCTCTCAATGGAATGAGAATGTGAATGGAGAGTGCGCAACTTGTACAGGTGCGCTTGGATCGACCTGCGAAGACGATTTTTGTCTTGTTTTGCCCATTTTGGAATATGTATGTTATTCCACGTAGTTAGATCCTTTTCATAAACCTTTAGGTTATGTCAGCGATCGCCAGTCAGATCTTTTTTGTACAGTAAAATATACCAAAAAACGAAAAGTCAAGGCCAACATGGGGATTGAACTCCCTACACCTGCATCCCTAGCCGAACACTTTGCTGACTGCTCCATAGTGCTAGATGTATGACGTGGGTCAAATACTTAGTGTGACTTAGAGATTTCCTTGAGTGATTCATGATAACATCGAACAGGTTATGATTTTCGCAGTGATCTTATTACACATGAACAGATATCCTTTTCAATAACTTGAATATTAGAATTGTAAAAAGAAATCATTTGGAAGAAGAGAATTCAGATTTCAAAATTTAAGTAACATATAACTCAGTCTTCTTCCCTGAGTAATATACCTTGCACCATACCTAGATGTCCTTGCCAGACATTCAAGACCTACTAAACTATTCAAACACCTATGATATAATCTCTATTATATGGCAAAAGAATTGTTAATCATTCTAAATACAGTGACAATATCCCGTCGGCACAATACTAATTTACAATTACAACATTTGTACAGGTAAGCCAATGAATGTACATCTGGGCCCAGTTCCTAAAAGAATCCTGAGATTATTCCTTTCTCAGGCTCAACAAGGGTTTGTTATGAAATTACGGAAGACAGTATAATATTTTCCTAAAAGTAAGTGATGAACATTATTTTGGTAAGTCGCCCCAAATGTCAGCAGTGCTGTATTCAGAGCAACCCTTTTTATCACAACCATGAATGAATGAGGCACAATGTTATCCTGATGACATTTCTTATTCATTCTGAAGAAGTGGTTTTATTAATACACAGAGAGGGAGAAAGAAATCATCTCCTCATGGGTGGGTCATCAGTTAAAGTGTTTGTGCACTTCCTTGGTTAAAAATCCCCCCTCCCCTGGGTGGTCAGTGGTCTGGTGAGACCTGTGCCTCCCCTTCAGGGGGTGTTCCACTGGACCGACGGAAGCCGATTCCGTAGCCAGACAATCGCCGATTATTATCGGATGCCCTAGAATTTTTCAAATCTTTGAAAATGGTCATTTATTAAACTATTATTATCAGAATTAAATGAATTACAATACGTGAGCTTCCTCTTAAGGGCCCAGGAACAATTGATCGGGTAAGAAATCGGCCTGGTGGATTGTGCACTTTAAGCATGTGATCCACCAAATCGACGCTCAGAGAAAGCCAGAGGTGGCTGGCCGGCTGGTTCTTACAGGGCCGGCCGGCCAGAGGCGAAGATCGCACGGTTGCGGGCAACAGGGTTTTCAATGGGCTGGTCCGGCCGATTCCGGCCAATTTGCTGATCCCCCAGGTGAATTGTCCCAGCCGATCTGAGTCGATGAGCGATCTGGGCGGCCTACGTCCACAATTCCTCCACATGGTCATGGTCCAGCCCTAACTCACTCTTGGTGGTTCACATGCTTTATAGGGTTGACATTTTTTTATTTTTTGATGCATTTCCTGACTGTGACAGTTCATGATTGTGATATTCTAAAAGCCACAGACATCTACGGAGGTGAGACCGTAGACTCTTGGGTTCAGTTCTCCGGGGTGTCCATTGAGATACATCCTTATCATCTTGAGATCCTCCTTCAAACCAAGAACCCCTGCCAGCTGGACTGCCTCCTTGTGTTTTAAACTGCAAAACAAGAGATATTCCTATACATGGCCAAACAATCTATGGTTATACCACACTATGGGGGGGGGGGGGTGGAATAACTTACATTCACAACCCAAGGCTGATTTCTACTACCCAAGGTTGATGTTTATTATCCAAGGTTGATGTTTAGACCAATCAGATGAAAACTGCAGTGGGGAGAAAAAATAGTGTGTCAAGTTGTTCGATAACGTAGGATCTGGCTTCCCATTTGATGGCGGGTAAGCAAATAACACTATTTATCGTTATTAAACTATGTTTGAAGGTATATAGGAATAGGGACGCCAAGTTCCCGGCGAGAAAGTCACTCAGTAAGCCTCGGAAAAATTACTGCCTACAGACAAGGCCCTAGTTTTTCCAGGCCTTACCTTATAACTTTGACTTTCTTTCACTGGACATAATTTCCCTCTATTCCTTAGCAAGGTGAGTAACAATTGAAAAACAGGAATGAAGAGGTTACAACACACTAAGCAGTTTAACTCTTTCTAAGACAGTCAGGTCAACTATAGACTGTAGAATCCTCCCAAGGTGCTATTAACACTATGTAAGGAGGTCAGGGTGAAGGTCATGGTTGGCTGTTGGGTCTTCTACATTACTCAGAGACAACTCTATGCAGGATGCAACAATGCAACAACAAGGAAGCAATCTTTACTGCTACATCAGTGACATGGAAGAATATTTCAATGTCTATAATTTTCAAAGACATATTTATTACAGCATAGATGTGGAGGGCAGTATAGTATGTGGTCTGGGCTTTTAAGATACTTACCTAGCTTCAAACATGATAGTTGCACCAGGTATTGCTGTACAGAGTCTATGGACAATGGAGTATGCTGCCTCGAAAGTATCTGCATAGATTGGGCCAATAATGTGGTGATTTTCTGCCATTGCTGGCCTTCGACAACCATAACCAATCAAATCCCCAGACTCATTCACTGCAGCCATACAAAGACTTCCTGGGATTTTAATCCAGTTCTGCATCAATGATTTTCTGTGTGCACTATTTGGTGTCACAAAACACAGGTTGTCATATTCAATCAAGCAGTGGAAGTTTTCTGAGGTAATCTGTAAGATATAACAAAGAGAGCTGAGTAGAATATGAAGAAGGGTATGTTGACTGAGGGATGAACGAGTATCGTTCTGCTTTATTCAAATCACTTTTCCACATATCCTAACATACCTAAACATCTTCCCAGCTCCTTAAAAGAATAGTTAAGTTAAAATAGCGCTAATTTCACAATAATTATTTTCCAATTATTCATAGAACGTGTATAAGAAAAGATATCATTTGATATATCTCTTTCCAAAGACATATAAGAACAAAGTTCAAAAAGGTCAAACACGATACCCAGTAATCATTGATATGGAGAGAAGGGTGCTATGTTAGGTTTCTGGCGAACTCGACCCAAAACGAATTTGACCCAATACACATGAATAAGTCATTTTCTTATAGGAGGAAAGGTTTGACTAGGGTTAAGGTTAGGGTTAGGGATGGGTTATGTCTGCAAAGCACCTGTTTGGTGGATCAGCTGCTTAAAGCGTGTGATTCACCAAATCGATGCTCAGAGATGGACAGCGGCGGCCAGCTGGCTGGTTTTTACACGGCCGGCCGGCCAGAGGCAACGACCACACGGGTGCGGGCGACAGTGTTTTCAATGGGCGGGTCCTGCTGATTCCAGCCGATTTCCTGATCCGCCAAGCAGATTGTCCCAGCCGATCTGAGCCGACGAACGATCTGGGCGGCCGACATCCACAATTCCTCCACATGGTCATCGTCCGGCCCTAACTCACTCTTGGTGAATCACACGCTTTAACTTAAGCTAGACTCATAGAATATTGACACAGCACCCAATTATTCATACTGATATTATCATCCTTGTCTATTACATGTTACCCATGTTTGAAATAATTCCAGTATCAATGTCACATCTTACCTGCATTGTTTTACTCAGTGAAGCAGTTTCCCATGTTGTGGGCACTGTGCCCTGAAACTGGCTTACCCGGGAATCCTCAACATAACCACGTCGTTTGTTCATCTCAAGGAGATTATCATGTGCATCGATTGCTAGAATATTCTTCCCTGCATGCGGGGTTGCAACATCATCCCTCAATCTCCTACCAAAGCCCTTGCATCTATACGCCTCTGCGACATAGAAATACGACCCATAGAATATGCCATCGGCGACGGGTATACGTATGGCACAGGCTACAGGTTCCCCATTATATTCGCCCATGAAGAACCCATTTTTGTCCAGGCTTGAATCGATGGCAACTTCCAGGTCACAGGAAGTGGCTGATTCTCCGCTGAACCATTGTTGTGCCAATTTGGCATCTGATTTGGTCATTCTGCGAACCACGAACCCATCATCCCAGGTTCTGAACGTTGTTGGGGCATCATCAGCCATATTGTAGGCAGGGTTTAGAGTGTCGCACTGTCAAGTAAAATAGTACAAGTTAGGCCACTCATTGTGTAGGCTGTATGGAGAGAAATATGAATACCACAGTTTTGGGAATACAGAGATATACACATAATACCACTTTGAATGCATCCCTGACATCAGGAGCTTTAGTTTGATACCAAATACACATATCGGTCATGATATCTATCAAGGTTCATCTTATAAAAAAAGATAAAAACGTTTTTGCTGACGTGCGCAGTGATGAGAAACGTTTTTTAAGCGGCCTTATACATTTATGCCAAGGAAATCAATACAGACATAAACAATTTGGTAAAGTTTCCTTTAGAGCAACTTTATATAGCGTGATTGTATGAACTATATACATTACCTAAAGGTTAGAGTGGTCAGATATAGACTTCCTGAGTTTGTTGGTTTGGCAGTGGATGGGAGGTGGAACAATGACCCCATCTGATGAACCCCTGGGACCTGTTTCACTAGTTTCGTGACATGTCTAGATGGCGTCTATGACACCATATAGACGGATTGGGGTTCACTAGTTTCGTGACAACACAAGAAGGCGTGAGTTTCGCTTGTCGCGAATGGTACGTCGCCAACTGTGACACAACATGCGACATTATATGTGACATGCATTATGAAACGTGACTTACTTTTGTCTGTTCTTGCTTGCACTGTTGGTGCCGCTTCTCATGTCTGTCTAGCATATTTGTCACGAAACTAGTGAAACAGGTCCCAGATGTACTCCAGTGACCCCGGGGATTAGGTGACACACACCCGCACTATACCCCAGAGGTGCTCCAGTCACAGCGCATGCAGCTGGAGCACACCTGAACCCCATCCAGTGAGGCTCCCGATGTATCCCAGTGCTCACACGAGTCCCACGACACCTAATACATGGAAACAGAGTTTGCCATATATGGTCATATGCAAAGTGGTTTGGCACTTGAAAAGGGAGTGTAAACAAACTTTGAAAGTATATCTGTTTATATATTGTGGACTCACTTTGTATCCATCCCATAATATCAAGAGACGTCACGAGTTTGAGTCTGAGTTTATTTATGCCACGCATTTTGTTGGCTTTATAATTTCACGAGTCGAAGACGAGTGACATTACGGAGCCAACAAAATGAGTGGCATAAATAAACTCAAACTCAAACGAGTGGCGTCTAGATTTTATCCTACCCCATTTCCATATTTTTTCAGTATTAGAAAGTAGTGGCACAAACAACACTTTATGTCACTCCCGTGAAATAAACAAATCCCATGTTAAGCCTATGGGTTTTTTTATTAGGGGTAGGATAAAGTTTTATACAGAGCTGTAGGGACTTGCATATCCCAGTCCGTGAGCTCTGCATTTGCATTCCATTTGATGAGGTACAGATGCTGCAGGCTGTTGGGTGGCGTTAGATGCAGCGCAGCCTTGGTGTATATTTTTAAACAGATATACTTCCATAATCAGTGTGTTTCCGCTCCCTAAAATGAAACTCTTTTTTTTAAATCCTTTATTTAGGCTGGTCAAATTCAGTACAGGATTTACTGGTTTTCATATTCGGCCAGTGTTCATGTTGAGCAGTATCCAAAGTATCTTTGCATGCCTTGTGAGGTGTGGTATAGCAGAACAACAAAAAGGAATACATCGAGAAAAAAGAAATTATATATATAAACTACATCAAATAATACACAAACATAGACAACATTTTGTAGCGGTAAACATAAGTTTCAACGACTTGATGACATTACCACCTCAGCGCGGTACATTTAGAAAGATATCACATGTGTTTTATATTGATATATTGCTATTACATCGCCCAATTTCCTACTTTATTATAAAAATAGACACTTAATTATACTTTTGATAGGTATTTCATGGAATAGTGGCAGTCAGCCTTTTATCAAGCAGCACTTTAAAGTTCTTCATGGAATTTACAATTCTAATGGCTGCTGGCAGTTTGTTCCATTGTGCTGGGCCATAATTTTTTTTTTTTTTAACAATTTTATTTATCGACAAAGCGATTTTACATAAGCTGAACAATGTGGCTGTTGTTGTATAAATAAGGGGCCTACAGTGGCTCTTGTGTTAACATTGCCAGTTTTCAACATTTCAATATTGTCTTAAAGTTCAAACATAAATTTCAAAATATGTGAGTCCCTTCGTTCACTGCGGTGCAATGATTCCGGCCAATTTGCTGATCCCCCAGGTGAATTGTCCCAGCTGATCTGAGCCGATGAGCGATCTGGGCGGCCTACGTCCACAATTCCTCCACATGGTCATGGTCCAGCCCTAACTCACTCTTGGTGGATCACATGCTTTATAGGGTTGACATTTTTTTATTTTTTGATGCATTTCCTGACTGTGACAGTTCATGATTGTGATATTCTAAAAGCCACAGACATCTACGGAGGTGAGACCGTAGACTCTTGGGTTCAGTTCTCCGGGGTGTCCATTGAGATACATCCTTATCATCTTGAGATCCTCCTTCAAACCAAGAACCCCTGCCAGCTGGACTGCCTCCTTGTGTTTTAAACTGCAAAACAAGAGATATTCCTATACATGGCCAAACAATCTATGGTTATACCACACTATGGGGGGGGGGGGGTGGAATAACTTACATTCACAACCCAAGGCTGATTTCTACTACCCAAGGTTGATGTTTATTATCCAAGGTTGATGTTTAGACCAATCAGATGAAAACTGCAGTGGGGAGAAAAAATAGTGTGTCAAGTTGTTCGATAACGTAGGATCTGGCTTCCCATTTGATGGCGGGTAAGCAAATAACACTATTTATGTTTGAAGGTATATAGGAATAGGGACGCCAAGTTCCCGGCGAGAAAGTCACTCAGTAAGCCTCGGAAAAATTACTGCCTACAGACAAGGCCCTAGTTTTTCCAGGCCTTACCTTATAACTTTGACTTTCTTTCACTGGACATAATTTCCCTCTATTCCTTAGCAAGGTGAGTAACAATTGAAAAACAGGAATGAAGAGGTTACAACACACTAAGCAGTTTAACTCTTTCTAAGACATTCAGGTCAACTATAGACTGTAGAATCCTCCCAAGGTGCTATTAACACTATGTAAGGAGGTCAGGGTGAAGGTCATGGTTGGCTGTTGGGTCTTCTACATTACTCAGAGACAACTCTATGCAGGATGCAACAATGCAACAACAAGGAAGCAATCTTTACTGCTACATCAGTGACATGGAAGAATATTTCAATGTCTATAATTTTCAAAGACATATTTATTACAGCATAGATGTGGAGGGCAGTATAGTATGTGGTCTGGGCTTTTAAGATACTTACCTAGCTTCAAACATGATAGTTGCACCAGGTATTGCTGTACAGAGTCTATGGACAATGGAGTATGCTGCCTCGAAAGTATCTGCATAGATTGGGCCAATAATGTGGTGATTTTCTGCCATTGCTGGCCTTCGACAACCATAACCAATCAAATCCCCAGACTCATTCACTGCAGCCATACAAAGACTTCCTGGGATTTTAATCCAGTTCTGCATCAATGATTTTCTGTGTGCACTATTTGGTCTCACAAAACACAGGTTGTCATATTCAATCAAGCAGTGGAAGTTTTCTGAGGTAATCTGTAAGATATAACAAAGAGAGCTGAGTAGAATATGTAGAAGGGTATGTTGACTGAGGGATGAACGAGTATCGTTCTGCTTTATTCAAATCACTTTTCCACATATCCTAACATACCTAAACATCTTCCCAGCTCCTTAAAAGAATAGTTAAGTTAAAATAGCGCTAATTTCACAATAATTATTTTCCAATTATTCATAGAACGTGTATAAGAAAAGATATCATTTGATATATCTCTTTCCAAAGACATAAGAACAAAGTTCAAAAAGGTCAAACACGATACCCAGTAATCATTGATATGGAGAGAAGGGTGCTATGTTAGGTTTCTGGCGAACTCGACCCAAAACGAACTTGACCCAATACACATGAATAAGTCATTTTCATAAAGGAGGAAAGGTTTGACTAGGGTTAAGGTTAGGGTTAGGGATGGGTTATGTCTGCAAAGCACCTGTTTGGTGGATCAGCTGCTTAAAGCGTGTGATTCACCAAATCGATGCTCAGAGATGGACAGCGGCAGCCGGCTGGCTGGTTTTTACACGGCCGGTCGGCCAGAGGCAACGACCACACGGGTGCGGGCGACAGTGTTTTCAATGGGCGGGTCCTGCTGATTCCAGCCGATTTCCTGATCCACCAAGCAGATTGTCCCAGCCGATCTGAGCCGACGAACGATCTGGGCGGCCGACATCCACAATTCCTCCACATGGTCATCGTCTGACCCTAACTCACTCTTGGTGAATCACACGCTTTAACTTAAGCTAGACTCATAGAATATTGACACAGCACCCAATTATTCATACTGATATTATCATCCTTGTCTATTACATGTTACCCATGTTTGAAATAATTCCAGTATCAATGTCATATCTTACCTGCATTATTTTACTCAGTGAAGCAGTTTCCCATGTTGTGGGCACTGTGCCCTGAAACCGGCTTACCCGGGAATCCTCAACATAACCACGTCGTTTGTTCATCTCAAGGAGATTATCATGTGCATCGATTGCTAGAATATTCTTCCCTGCATGCGGGGTTGCAACATCATCCCTCAATCTCCTACCAAAGCCCTTGCATCTATACGCCTCTGCGACATAGAAATACGACCCATAGAATATGCCATCGGCGACGGGTATACGTATGGCACAGGCTACAGGTTCCCCATTATATTCGCCCATGAAGAACCCATTTTTGTCCAGGCTTGATTCGATGGCAACTTCCAGGTCACAGGAAGTGGGTGACTCTCCGCTGAACCATTGTTGTGCCAATTTGGCATCTGATTTGGTCATTCTGCGAACCGCGAACCCATCATCCCAGGTTCTGAACGTTGTTGGGGCATCGTCAGCCATATTGTAGGCAGGGTTTAGAGTGTCGCACTGTCAAGTAAAATAGTACAAGTTAGGCCACTCATTGTGTAGGCTGTATGGAGAGAAATATGAATACCACAGTTTGGGGAATACAGAGATATACACATAATACCAATTTGAATGCATCCCTGACATCAGGAGCTTTAGTTTGATACTAAATACACATATCGTTCATGATATCTATCAAGGTTCATCTTATAAAAAAAGATAAAAACGTTTTTGCTGACGTGCGCGGTGATAAGAAACGTTTTTTGAGCGGCCTTATACATTAATGCCAAGGAAATCAATACAGACATAAACAATTTGGTAAAGTTTCTTTTAGAGCAACTTTATAACGCGTGATTGTATGAACTATATACATTACCTAAAGGTTAGAGTGGTCAGATATAGACTTCCTGAGTTTGTTGGTTTGGCAATGGATGGGAGGTGGAACAATGACCCCATCTGATGAACCCCAGGGACCTGTTTCACTAGCTTCGTGACATGTCCAGATGGCGTCTGTGACACCATACAGACAGATTGGGGTTCACTAGTTTTGTGACAACACAAGTAGGCGTGAGTTTCGCTTGTCGCGAACGGTACGTCGCCAACTGTGACACAACATGCGACATTATATGTGACTTGCGTTATGAAACGTGACTTACTTTTGTCCGTTCTTGCTTGCACTGTTGGTGCCGCTTCTCATGTCTGTCTAGCATTTTTGTCACGAAACTAGTGAAACAGGTCCCAGATGTACTCCAGTGACCCCAGGGATTAGGTGACACACACCCGCACTATACCCCAGAGGTGCTCCAGTCACAGCGCATGCAGCTGGAGCACACCTGAACCCCATCCAGTGAGGCTCCCGATGTATCCCAGTGCTCACACGAGTCCCACGACACCTAATACATGGAAACAGAGTTTGCCATATATGGTCATATGCAAAGTGGTTTGGCACTTGAAAAGGGAGTGTAAACAAACTTTGAAAGTAAATCTGTTTAGATATTGTGGACTCACTTTGTATCCATCCCATAATATCTTTATGCCACACATTTTGTTGGCTCCATAATTTCACGAGTCGAAGACGAGTGACATTACGGAGCCAACATATTTTTAGAAAGATATCACATGTGTTTTATATTGATATATTGCTATTACATCGCCCAATTTCCTACTTTATTATAAAAATAGACACTTAATTATACTTTTGATGGGTATTTAATGGAATAGTGGCAGTCAGCCTTTTATTAAGCAGCACTTTAAAGTTCTTCATGGAATTTACAATTCTAATGGCTGCTGGCAGTTTGTTCCATTGTGCTGGTCCATAATAACATAGCGATTTTACATAAGCTGAACGATGTGGCTGTTGTTGTATAAATAAGGGGCCTACAGTGGCTCTTGTGTTAACATTGCCAGTTTTCAACATTTCAATATTGTCTTTAAGTTCAAACATAAATTTCAAAATATGTGAGTCCCTTCGTTCACTCAGGTAAGGGATCCCGGCACTGCGGTGGTTTTGACTGCTTTCCAGTCTCATCAGGCAAGGTGCGGATTTGTTCCAGGATTTCGTTTGATAACCAAGGTTCACATATCTCATTTACGTAGAGTAGTCTTTATAGGGCACATCTTATCAAGAATATTTGTTATGTAGGTTATTATAATGTTCCAGAGCTTGTTTGGATCCGTGCACTCATAATAGTTATTCCAGTCCAGTAGTCTTAGCTTGTTTTGGAAATCAGATTTATTGTAATTTTTGGCAGACCTTCCTTTGAAATTTATTTTATTCTTAATAGTTTTTTGGTTTTTTTCCTAATTACGTATACACCGAGATTGTCACTAATATGCGTCTCCATTATGCCTGATTTGACATAATTAGTATTGTTAGTTAAAAACTAGATCTAAACAACTGTACTTCTTATCACTGTAGCAAGTTATATCTTTCATAAGTTGGTGGATACCTACAGAGGCCTCTGGCAGCTTCAATTCTTTATAATCTGGGCTAGTTGTAATTAAGTAATCTATATTTAGGTCTCCTAAGACGAAAATGTCTACAGTTTTATTTCCATCCAGCACATGTAGGTCAGCTTTAATTTGGGCTATAAATTCATCTACTTCTCCTTTTGGCGGACGATAAACTGAAGCTAAATAAATTGGCCTAAACTCTGTGTTTCTGTGTATTCCACTGGCACGACAGGGCTCCAGACATTGGTCAGCCACTAGATAAAGTATTCAGCCCTTATCTCCATTCATGGGTGAACAGCTATCTATGTTAATAAGCGAGGCACTTTGCAGTTAGGCAACCAGCGAGGAAGACTGAACAAAATGGCTGGACTTGAGAACCAGCCAAGCTCCACTGGAAAACTACCTCTAAATATACAGTTATAACATAAGAGACAGCTGTTTTGAAGGTTGGCAAATACAAATGGGTATATATTTATCGATTCAATTTTTGTTTTCATATACGTCAGAGTGTGCACAGTATAAAATGACGACTCCGATGGAGGGCTCTATGGCAGAGGAACCCGGTCCGTGCCCGTTTTGGTGGCCGATGCACGGATGGTAGGACATCGGGATTTTTTTGGAGTTTTTTTTTATTCGGAAAGAAAGTGACATAGTACATTCACCTATTTAGGCGCTCCTCCATTTTTTTCTTTTATTTTTTTATTTTTTTTATTTGCGTTTTATCCTGCAAGGACATAGGCTTAACCAGCCTGTTTGAGTGTCCCCACAGCATCGTACATATTTTCTTTTACACAAGTTTTCCGTTCGATTGTATAAAGCAAAACAATATGTCATTATATACAGAGATAAAAAAATAATAAGTGACCTAAGGGTCTAGTCTCCGCAGCCTTCAAATTCTGCGGTTCAATGGTGTAATTTGATAATTAGTCTGTGATTTCACCAATTGGTTTAGTCATAACAGATCCCATGCACTCAGTCGAATAACATGTTCGTGACAAAAAGACAATACACTCGGTGCATGATCAACAAAGAAAAGTATTTCACCGTAAGAAGATAATTAAATGCAGTGGTCAACCTCTGTATCCTTGTTCTGTTTTAACCATCTTTATAATACATTTCATGTGATCTACAGGTCATTTGAGGCTGTCTGGAATTCAGTCTTCGTTCTATACCCATCTCATATCATATCCATGTGCAGTACAGGTTGATCAGCTGCAGAAGTACTCAACAAACAAAGTACAAATGGGCAGAAAAAAACCACAAAAAAACACATTACTATACATGAGGACACACAGGACAAATACAATATCTCTCAGATCAATTATTTCTTCTACAGTAAAATCGGCTTAATGGAATTCAGTATTAACGATTGTCACAACGATAAAACACCTGGAGGCTTGTAGCATTGACTGCCCTGTTAAATAATGGAAGTGGATCGTCAAAGGTGAGTAATGTTTGCTTGTTAAACTGCCCCCATCGGCTCCAGCAAGGACTTGTATCCAGGGGCCTGTTTAATAATCTAGGACGGTACTTTTCTGTACCTCCTACAAGGGTTATCGTTTAATAATATTCACGTTCGTTCGCTAAGACAGTCTTAGCGATCCATAATGTCGTCCATAAGTGTCGAATTAAGTTAACCCTTGTCATTTCTTGTTATGGATACATAACAGACATAAACGAACTGGATCTATAAGAACTTTGAGAACTTGGAAACTGAACAGCGTCACATGACCTGTCAATACGCTACATGTCAGCGGGCTGATCTATTTAATTTACGTCATTATCCCACCCCTAATATAAAATCCCATAGGCTTAACATTGAGATTCCGTATGCCATGCTGACTGGCATACGGAGTTTTATATGCCACTAGTGGCATACAGCATTTATATCACGTAATATTCCAAAATCGAGGAGACCTGATTCATTTTAATCTTGGCCACCGCATGCCACTCCTGGAGTTCTGACTCCGGACTTCACTCGGCTTCGCCTCATGAAGTCACTTTACCAAACTCCAGTCATGGCATACGGTAGCTAAGATTAAAACTCATCCAGTTTTACGATATTACTATATACCCATGCTGTATATATACTGTAAATACGCACCGTTTTGGTATATGACGTAAAAATACTGTACGGACCACTGGTCCGTACACTAAAATACGGACCACCTAGCCATACACATTCATTAAAATTTTGGTTGTTAAGAAATTTTTAATTTCGGGTATATAGTAGATATATAACGTCCAACCATGCTTGTACAAGTCACACAACTCAATACTAATTTACCGTTTGTATGGAACTCGGCGTAAACACCTCGGTCCGTACAAAGAGTAAATTAGCATCTCGTTCTGTGACTTGCACAGCATGGTCAGCACGTTCTATATAAATACTACCTTATGCCCCATGTATGCACACTGTTATGTCTTGTCTATGCATTTTTTTCTTCAATATTTCTTTGACGGTACCTGGAAGAACGCCATTTGGTGAATGTACTATGTTCTAAATGAATAAAAAATATCCCTGAGGCTCTATGGCATACAGAAAGTGGTCTTCATGTACGATCCTAGATTATAAAACGGGCCCAAGGTTTCGTGGCTCTAGCTATACACAGGGACCTGTTTCACTAGTTTCGTGACATGTCTGTGACACCATACAGACATTGGGGTTGTCTAGTTTGTGACAACACAAGTAGCTGCCCTTAGCTAAAGACAGACCCCAAACATAAGAATTAGACAAATCTACACGTCATGGACCTGTTCCACTAGTTTCGTGAGAAAACTGTTAGACAGACATGAAAAGCAGCACCAACAGTGCAAGTAAGAACGGACAAAACAAAGTCTAATGTCTAGTTCTTATGAAACCGGACACACCATCTAGACGCCATCTACTGATCTAGACATGTCATAAAACTACTGAAACAGGTCCCTGGGACCTGTTTCAGTAGTTTCGTGACATGTCTAGATGGCGTCTGTGACACCATACGGACAGATCACAAGATTGCAATCGATGACACATGGAGTTTCACTCACTTCTCGTAGGAATTAAGCAATGACATTTTACCATGAGTAGGGAATATATATAACCTATAATCGTTTCAAATATGAAGAAGATTGGCCACTCCGATTTTCTTATATTTGCCAGTCTTTTTCCGCTGTTGCTTGCACTGTTGGTGCCGCTGTTGATGTCTGTCTAGACCTAATATCACAGAACTACTGAAACAGGTCCCTGGTGTACTTACAGTTTAGGCAGGGTTTAGGTTAGCCTGTTGTAGCCCATGTAGTTGTGCAAATAATAGGTGTTGTTCCGCGTGTAATTCTAGTTCTCACTCCGCCACTCTTTGCTCTGGTGGTTCGGTGTTTCCCCGTCGTCCGCTCGTCATACACTGCGCCGTGAATGTAAGGCCGGCTTATTATCATCTGGTGCTATATTTGTCATCGAGACTCAGGCCGCGATGTGATTCTGACACTCCTTTGTGTGTCACCTGTCAGCGCAGGCGTTTCTATTACCCACCTGTTATGGAGTATCCTTAATTAAGAAAAATATAAATAGCGGGAGATTCTGAATAAAAAGTCCAATCCATATGTTATGGAGAACCAGTGTGGCGTGTTACTAATACCGGGGACACACCAAGCGAGTAACGGTAGCGATCTCCAGAATCGCTAACAAAAATTTGCTTATATATGTGCGATATTATTTCATAGTAAAATCTTTCACCAATAATAAAGCATGTCTGACGCAAAAATCAGGTGAAATATGAAATAGTAGCTCACATATAGGCCATTTTGTGTTGGCGATTCCGGAAATCGCTGCGTTTCTAGTTTGGTGTGTCTTTGGCATAAGACATTATGGCCAGCATTATGGCCAGCATTAAGGCCAGCATTATGGCCAGCATTATGGCCAACAGTGGCCAGTTTGGCCATTGGTTGGCCATCGAGGTGTATGTTTGGCAAGGTAGGTTTGGCGTTAATGTTGGCCATCAACCTTAGTAATACGGGGCCCAGGCAGAGGAGGTGTGAAGTGCAGCGCCCCCTATACCGACTTGATTCATATATATACGATCGCGGCTGCCTCACAGTGCCACTCTCAAACATGCCAGCAAGGGGGAAGGAGCTCTGAGAAGAACCCCTACCAAAAACATGAAAAATGCAAATAGCTCTTGTGTCATGAATAACAGGCCGATTTTGATAAATAGAACATTGTTAGAAACCTAAGACATGGGCCTATTTAGTGATATACATGTCATATACCTGTGCTAGGGCTAAGGTTTCCTGTCGTAGGTTGAACATTGGAATCTGTGAGAAAAAAGGCTGTATTCCACGACACAAAACAACCATAAAACATGGAGCTCTATTGAGCTCTATTGTGGTTTGGAATAATTTAGATGCCACTCTATCAATATCTGAAAAGATTTTTGATAGAGCTCTAACAGTTTGTATGTAGCAGCTGTTACTATTTAGCCTATTTTTGTTATACTTTAGCATAGGAATCTGCATCAGCTGTCATTTGAGTACATGCCAAAATGATAGGGGGCGCTGCGCTTCACACCTACTCTGGGGCCCAGGGGGCCGTTGAATGATATTTTGTCATACGAGAGGCTGCATGATAAGATAAATTGAAAGATAAACGATACCCTGGACGACCTTTTTCATGTAGCACCTCTATGCGGCTATGATAGAATATCAATTTAATTAAATGAAATTAAGACCCTGTAATTATGTAGAACCTCAACCTACAGAGCTGGAATGTGTGGGATTCAATTGCTGGGTTCAAAGATTTATATCATTTCTCTACAGCTGCGCCGGATATGACATACGTTTTAACCTCAACTAATACCCATAAATGTTAACCTTGATAAAGAGCGACACAACCCAAAACGTCGGTTCTTAAATAAACACCATAAAGCCTACTTGACTTTGTCTTGGTTGTACTGTTACCTACTTATATCATTTTGACTAAATCCTTTATAAACTAAGTCTTTAGAAACATATAATATGCAGTAAAGCTTACAAACTAGCTGGATGTATCTGTTGAATAGGAGAAGCTGTTTCCGATATATCCTGTCTGCCTTTGCTCCTGTCGGTGAAAGGAAAATATCCTGAGCCAATATTGAGTGCTGCTAAGTGGGCTATGCGATTTCCATTCTGGGTAACACTTGATTGACATGGCCCTAGATTCAGTGGCCCTGGTGTGTTGAACTATAACCCTACGGGTGTATCTGGCAGATGGCACAGATATGACTGCACCAGGTCACCATGCACCAGAGTACTCTATTCTATTAACCACCTAATACAAAGTGTCCATAGATAACACATAGGGAGTGTGTATCACCATACCCGGAGCATACAGATATATCCACCTGGTACAAAGTGTCCATAGAAAACACATAGGGAGTGTGCATCACCATACCCGGAGCATACAGATATATCCACCTGATACAAAGTGTCCATAGAAAACACATAGGGAGTGTGCATCACCATACCCGGAGCATACAGATATATCCACCTGATACAAAGTGTCCATAGAAAACACATAGGGAGTGTGTATCACCATACCCGGAGCATACAGATATATCCACCTAATACAAAGTGTCCATAGAAAACACATAGGGAGTGTGTATCACCATACCCGGAGCATAAAGATATATCCACCTAATACAAAGTGTCCATAGAAAACACATAGGGAGTGTGTATCACCATACCCGGAGCATACAGATATATCCACCTAATACAAAGTGTCCATAGATAACACATAGGGAGCGTGTATCACCATACCCAGAGCATACAGATATATCCACCTAATACAAAGTGTCCATAGAAAACACATAGGGAGTGTGCATCACCATACCCGGAGCATACAGATATATCCACCTGATACAAAGTGTCCATAGAAAACACATAGGGAGTGTGTATCACCATACCCGGAGCATACAGATATATCCACCTGATACAAAGTGTCCATAGAAAACACATAGGGAGTGTGCATCACCATACCCGGAGCATACAGATATATCCACCTAATACAAAGTGTCCATAGATAACACATAGGGAGTTTGTATGGACATACCCAGTGCATACGGATATGTTGTATGCTCCGGGTGGCGCATACGGAAAAATAGTGCGTGCGGAAAAATAGTGCATAACTGATATCGACATGCCACTCGTCCAGAAAAGGTGGATAATAAGTACAATATAGACTGGTTTCAGATAAAGGCGGTTGTATGCTCCTTAGAGTTGACTATGCGCAATATCCTCGCATACGCTCGGATATTACTATGCGTCAACTCCTCGGAGCATACCGCCGCTTGTATCTGAAACCAGTCAATATTGTGTATTTATCTCACCCCTGGTTTAGCCGGTATGATGACGTATGTAGACGTTAGGACCCACCGCCCAAAAGTCGAGATGTTAGGGCCCACTCATCGGAACGTTAGGGCCCACCTATCCTAACATCGACATATATTATTGAAATATGCATACATGTCAAATCATTACTAAGAAACGGCTGTTCACTGAGGGAGTTTAAAAAATCATGATTACGAAATGGATGAGGTAGAAAAACAAGTGTTCCATTGAATCCTAGGTATCGCATAGACAAAGGGTAATAGTTGCAATCATAAGCATAGTCTCAGGAATGAATACTTATAATGAATGAATCTTATAAGAAAAGTAGCAGAAGTGTCATAAGATATTTACAACTCTGTCTTCTTTTTGACAATTGTAACAATAAAGAGGTGGGCCCTAACGTCCATTTATGCTATTTCTTGCTCCCAGCGCCGCATATTTGAATGCAACATCGGGGTGCGGCCGAGGTGCGACTGTAGCTTTATCCTACCCCTAATAAAAAACGCCAATAGGCTTAACATGGGATTTGTTTATGTCACGGGTAGTGACATTAAGTGTTGTTTATGCCACTACTTTCTGATACTGAAAAAATATGGAAACGGGGTAGGATAAAATCTAGACGCCACTCGTTTGAGTTTGAGCTTATTTATGCCACTCATTTTGTTGGCTCCGTAATGTCACTCGTCTTTGACTCGTGAAATTATGGAGCCAACAAAATGCGTGGCATAAATAAACTCAGACTCAAACTCGTGACGTCTCTTGATATTCTCACCACCGGTCTCAGCAGGTCCCTAATCTCTAGTCATATATATGATATATAGATTAAAAATAAATGATTGGGACATGCCAACAAATGAATCCAAAGACGCCAGCTATTGTTGATGCTGTTGTTAGGAAAAGATTGTACATTTGACTACTGATGGTGTATCTCACCTCACACGTCTGGTGTCGGTGGGAGTCAGGCAGCAAGTCTGTGTGAGGGATCCGCGCCACTGTCTATCTACCCCCGCGTGGCTGGAACTGCGCCATACATTCCACCACCCTGCTCACTCTCCAAGTAGGGGTACTATACCAAGCATAGTCTTAGTTATAAGACTGTTAATACATACACATTACGCCCCCACGAGAATTTTGGCTCATTAACAATAGTCAAAAAATCTAATTACAAGGAATAGATGATAGAGTAGTTATATGAAAGATCAAACATATATAAGGGTATACAGACAAACACAATAGGTATACAAATAAGCTGCAACACCTGCAATAAACGACTATGTTATAAATGGCAGCGTTATATAGCTGTCACAGAATAATATAGTTCACACGTTGATTAAATATTGGCCAATGTCACTTGTCTTTTTCTTCTCCTTTTTACCATAGTTAATCATCTCTGTCCATTGTGGCATCCAGGCACCACTACAATGACATATACTCAATCTTCAGGTTTCTTTAGCAACCAGAAACAACAAAGTTAACACAACAGTCTTTGCGTTAGTGAAGGCTAATATCATCACGATGGTGATTAAGTCATGCCTATACTGCCATAGTTACCCATTATATTGGGCATCCTTATTCCATGACAACTCACACTTTTATTTTTACCTCCTTTGGGTTACTTTCATTGGCATCCTCGCACTGCCTTGACGAAATAACCCTTGTCTCTTCTTAGGACACAATAGTCTTTGCATCTTATCGAGCTCTATTGTCTGCGTCCTCGCGCTGACAGGTCAACTTACCTCTTTCCTCGTTTCTTTTCCTTGGCTGGGTTGGATGGTCAAATGGTGGTTTTATTACAACGGTCTCTTGTTGACTAGAATTAACACATAATTTGTGAAGGTAGAAAACAATGTTGGTGGCAACAAACCATTGACGTTCCGAGACATATTTTGCAATAGGTAGTTTACGCTTATTGGTCACTCAACAAGTGCCGATTGCCTGAATGAGAAGTGGGATATGGACCACAGGTATCGATTGCCAGTTTCAACCTGATCCATCTCTTGCATGGGGGCCCTTTGCTGTTGCAACACATGAGTGTTACATGGGACGCAGAGTGTTACATGTTGGACTATGTCTCAATACATTCCTTTCCAATGGTATTTAGCACAGATGGCATCGTAGGTTTTGTCTATGCCTAAATGACCCAAGTCATCATGGTATTGTTTTATCACGATGTCTTTGAGGTGATTTGGTATCACTAGCCTTAATCCTGCATTGGCTCTCCTGAAATGTAATATAGAACACCATATTTAAGCAGAACTTTCTTTAGAAAGGTTCAAAATACGTTTCGAAAGCGGTTCTGTTTTTATCTCACCCCCAACACGGACCTTACAGTGGATTTTAAGCAATAATATAATGATGTATTGAATTGTTCAAACAATGGTGCCGGAACTATTTTTTTTAACGCGACGTTCATTGGTTGCTACGTTGCTACGTTCTCTGCCACCACCATGGCGTAGTACTGTAACTTTACGTAGGTGAGCGTTGCATATTTTATTTCAACGTTAACTCAATGGCACAACCTGTACCAGGGGTGGGATAAAACTTGGTATACTGAGATGATCCGCTCAACTTCCACAGATTAGTATCCTTACTCTGTTCTTCTTCCATGTCTAACGTCTTATTATCTTGGATAAGGATAATCCCAGGTAGATTATCACCACTATTATCACTGCTGGTCATACTTTGGTTACATAAGCAAATGGTTTCTTGTTTGAACCGTATTGCCAAGGCCTAGCGAAGTATCAAGATAAGGTATCTACGCTAGTGTTTTGGCTAACTAGGAGGACTGGACGCCAATATGTTATACTCAAATTAGAACATATTAGAAAGTAAAGAATTGTTTTATCCAGTCTTTACCCAACTCCTATGTAAACTGAGAAACCCACAAACTATGATTAGGATCAATGCCTGAGTTGGAACAGATTGACTGGTTAATTAATTAATTACTTGGTTGATTGGTTAACGGTTTCTGAATCTATACTAGTATTCTAAATCCTCTGCAAGGACATTATTCATCACTTCATCATTTACTTAGCTTTAAGTGTTGCTTTATATCTCATTTGTATTATATACCACAACTGTTTCTTTGAGGCTATGATCCTCTATCTATACTTATACATAAAAACTGGTGACGAAATCGATAATTGTCTACGCAAGGTAACTGAATGCACTTGTCACTTAAGATATGATGGCAGATCGAGGTCCTGTACTTACGAATCATACCTAATAAAAAAAAAAATATTTATCACATCGCAATCTTTGGTACCACTCTTGTTATTCAGTCGACCCATATATAATCTGCTTGCACATTCTCAGGACCGCTAATGTATTCTATGTGACAATCTTATTCACTGAGAGTCATTGCCTACTTCTGCACCTTCACATTCTTTATCTCTGAACGGAATAAAGATTCCAACGGTTTGTGGTCAGTTCTTAGGGTGAACCTATTTCCGTACAAGTAAGGCTTAAAAATGCATCACGTCTGAGTACTTAATGCTTCTTTCAAGGTGACAAACGCTAATTGACATGATTCAGTCCATTCAAAGCTTTTGTTCTTTCTAGTCAACGCGGTTTTGAAAAGTTTGGCGCATATCTCTGGTAATACGAACACATACCAATGAAGGAATGGACATCTTTTACTGTTGTTGGAGGCTCTAATTCTTTGATAACCTGCACCTTATCGGGACAAGGATTTATTCCTTGTGGGGTTATTATATGTCTGAGGTATTCGAGCTGTGCCTCAAAGAATGTACACTTTTTATGTTTTAAATTTAAACCGGCCCAATGCAAACAATCGAATACAATTTGTAAGTGTTCTTTAGGTGTATATGACCATATGATGATGTAAACTTACCGTCTATTTCTGCAAGTACCTTCTGCATGAGTTCTAAAAATATGAAAGGAGCATTTGCCAGGCCAAAAGGTATGACATTAAATTCATAGACACTTTGTGACAGACAAAAGCAGTCTTTGCTTTGTCCTCCTCAGCCATTGGAATCTGATGGTATCCTGATCTTAAATTGAGTGACAAGAAATACTGACTGGCTCCTAACATTGACAAGATATCATCAATATGTGGAAGTGGAAAATTGTACTTTGCTGTACAATTATTTAGTTGTCGATAGTCAACACAAAAACGCTGACTGCCGTCTTCCTTACTGACAATCACCACAGGAGCAGTCCATGGACTTCAGCTTTGTCTTATGATTCCAGCATCTAATATCTCATCGACCTTTGTTTCAATAAACTCTCGCTTTAACAAAGGCTCTCTGTAGGCCTTGAGAGCTATTGGCTCACATCCCTGGGTGTCAATAGTCACCTTTGTCAAATGTGTTCGCCCTAATTCTAAATCGTTTTCTGCAAACAAGTCACTGTTCTTCATCGAGTGTCTCTGAAGCATTTGTCTTTTTGTCGATATTGACTCTAGTACCATTTACCTTTGCTTTGATTTGTTCTCTTTCCTTGACAACGTCTCCTTTCTCTACTAGCTCTAGCGTACCTACAACATTTCCCTTCTTCAGACTAAACGGCTTTCCGGTACTATTGATCATGTTGACCCCAAAATAGCAACTCTTTTCAATGTAATTCAAAGAATTACAGAAGATAATTCCTGGTTCCTGTGCAAGAACGCCTGATTCTACACCTGTACACATACATACCATCTGTATGGTATGAGGTGCTGGCCCTTTCGTCCCTTGATAAAAACTTAAGAATGAGGTTCGATTGTAACATCCTTGACCACTCGTACTAGTGAGGACATGGCTTTGTCATTTTGCAATTTTAATACCAAATCCCCAATGGTTAACGTACATGCTCCCCCATCAATGGATAGCCCTTCTTCTCTTATAATGTCCCAGCCGATAATCATTGAATGACCAAATTCTTCAGCTACCTGAAATGTCCTTGTGAATGTGTGGTTGTATATGGAAAACTCTAATTCCACTTCTCCTATATTTTGTATGGTCTTACCATTTGCTGCAATTAATGTGACCTTGGTTTCTTGAATCATTCCCACCACTGGATTTCTTTTGATTTGCTAATAGAGAGAGAAAGAGATTAAAGATATCTCTGTCCTGTGTGGGCCCTGCAACTCGTTTAAAGACTGCTGCATGAACCGTGGGCCATAGGCACATTTATACTAAAAATGCCCTGTTCGTCCACAGTTGTAGCACGGCCCTCATGCTACGTAATTACGCGCATTGGTATTAATAGTCGGGTAGGCACGGCTACGACATTCCATTGCCTTAAGTCCAGGCTTCCCGCAGTGGAAACACTTGCCCATAAATCTGGCAGGTGCAGTTTCATTCGTGTTAGCTGTTACCTGTGTGGTGTTTACCTTGTCAACTTCCATCGGCACAGGTTTCGGTTTTGTGGTGGAAATCAAAGTCTCACCACTTCGCTTACGGAGCTCAAAGGCTTTTGTCAGCCTGGTTTTGCAAACGGCAATGTTCATGGCACCCTCAAATTGGTTTTGATTTTCGCCCATTATTTTTCTTGCTACATAGGACTCTTTTAGACCGTCAACAAAAATGTTGATCAGCTGACACGCAATGAGACGCTCTTCCAACCCATGATTTGGAAATGTGTCAGCCGCTTGATCGAGTAATTTTTCAGTGAACACCGTAGCACTCTCTGATGAATGCTGGCACATTCATTGCAGCTGTAACAGAGCATGCCAAGCATATATGACATCTGAAAATCGTGCAGAAAGCTCTTCTTTCATCTCAGCCCAATCAACCGGATCATTTTCAGTTCGCTACCTGTACACAAAGTCCACAACAAGACCCCCACAACTTTGTGTAGCAATAGCGATACGCATCTCGTTATTTTCGTTCACCGCCTTCTGCCTTGGCGTTCAATCTCCTTAACCCACTGTTTTAAGTGTTTTGGGCTCCCTTCAAATGTTTCGATATTTGTGAGTACCTGCACAGTCACCATTGATCCGACTAATCATTCCATGCCATCATTAACACCTTGTTGCGGCAAATGTATTTGGTGAGCTTGGGCTGCTGGATTTTGTAATCGTTGAATCTGCACTGCTTGATTATTTATTAAATCAAGGAGTTCCTGTTGCCTAGCCTGTAGTGCCTCCATCTTGAATTTATTTAAAAGGTCTAGTCACACACAAAATAATTTATTCAAGTCCTTTTTAAATCAATTAGTGAACTGTCTTGACACACCCAATTTCTTGTATCTGTACCAGAATCAATAAAGTTTAGAATCACTAAGATAATCCCCAAAAGAATTAAATACAAGAAACAATAACTTCTATAACCCTATGGAATAATTTTAGAATTATTCACCAACTTATTTTCAGTTAGACTGAAACCAATTTATTCCCTGACTGCAAAACGTTTTGTTCTATAAAGTTGTTAACCAGTTTTAACTCCACGGGATCTTTTTTCACTATAAAGGTCATAAATTTGTATGAAGGGTACAGAAACACATTTCCGGAACTGACACAAACAGAACTATAAATCCATCCCTTATCTCTCTGCATCCCGGTTGAATCAACAGCACCATGAGGGCCTGTTGCTTATAAAAACAGCCACAGCTCTATACCCTATCCGAGAGCATTGATAATACATCCTGTTTACCCGTCTCTCACACCAGCTGTAATTCTAAAGCCATGTTCTAAAGGTGGGCGTCCACCAACCACGACAAGGCTACGACAATGGCATTCCAACAAGGTTCACAACAGGCCTATGATTGGAGGACCTGTCGTAGACTCCAGTTCCCAACAAGGGTCTACGACAAAGCCACGACAGGCTTGGACTGGGAAGCTTGTCGGGAGCCTTCTGACAAGATTACCATAAAATCGAACATGTTCGATTTTTCCTACGACTGGACCTTTGTCATGGGGTGTCATGGTGTGTCAGGAGCATGTCGCAGAGGTCTACGATAGTTAATTTTGGTGGAGCATGCACTTCCTGACACGCCCCGACAATGCTGTTGTAAAGCCCCCTTCTTACAACAAGGCTGTGCCAAGCACCGATTGGAACTTTCTTGTCAGCGCTTGTCGTAGACTTGTCGTGGTTGGTGCACGCCACCCTTTACTTATAAAAAACAGGCTGAGGTCGGCGCCTGCTCCTCCCACCGCCTGGGTATATCACACAACACTGGAAGTTCCCTAGAGATCTTTAACTGCCCATAACTTTCTTAATAATAGGCGTATCAACACGATTCAAAAACTAAATTAATCAGAAAACAAAGCTCCACATGCATCACACATCGAGTCACATTTCCACATTGATTGCTCCCCACATGACCGTGCCTTCTGACATCACATGATCAGCTCTGTTGGGATGCATACCCCTGCTGTCATATCTGTTATCCGGTGACTGGTGTTTGGTGCTTATCCGATAACATTTTGATATCCTACATATACACTATGATATATTGCATATTCTAATATTTGTACAATTCTGACATGCCTAAAAAATTACAAATGATGAGCAAAAAATACACCCCGATCACATTTCCCCCCTTTATTACCTCGTAAAATGACCCCCTTAAGATCAAAGAGAGTCATGTTAAAAACGTTCAACAGGTATACCAGGTTCAGTGATCTCGAAACTCAATGTAAGCTTGATCCGCTGTGGAAAAGGCGAAAAAAGTCAATACTAGTACATATGTTCAAAAACCGATGCAATACCGATTGGCTGGAAAAACCAACGCATACCACAAGATCAACAGCAAAAACAAGTTTTCGACAAGAACATACAAGGAGTAGTGTTGTACTCAATTCTCCATGTTACAGGGCGGCAAAATCTTGGAATATTTTACCAAAGACAGTGCAACAACTAAATGATGTAGACAGCTTTAAACGAGCAATAGAACAGTTTCTGTAACAGAAAATGTGCAACTCACACGATTGTATAACATCCGTATTATGTAATTGTATTTCAATAACTTACATTTTCATCTATCACTTTATCACTCTACTTAACCCTATGGTTGTTAATCACTTTTGATTCCTGGGATTTTTGTGATACCAGATGCTCAATTGTATGCCAGCAACGGCATCTGAAAAACTCAGTTAATCTGAGAGATGTATGTTTCATAAATAAAAAAAAAAAAAATAAAAAAAAGGCAGGAGCCGGACTAGGCTGGGCCCCAGGCTGGATGGGAGGACGATGTGGATATAATGCAAACTTTAATGACTTCTGTTCTATTTAAAATATCAGAAAAGGGTTTCCAATTCTAATATGGCATCTTTCTCCCCTACAGATTGGTATAAAATACTTGCATGTAGAATGGGGAGATCACTAAATAATCACTATTTATATGCGGCCTACACAGAATCGGGAACGATCTGTGAAGTACCTTTATTATCCATCGTATACAAAGTCCCCATTGAAAATGTATGGGGACTCAGTAAACCACGACCCATTGTATAAAATCTGTCATATACCATAACTGTGGTATACGAGTAGTATAGAAGGGTTCTTTTAGCGCGTATGATACAAGGAAGAAAGAGGTGTTGACCTACTTGCAGAACGGAAGTACTGTGACGTCACAGAAATGGAGCGTTCTGATTGGTGGAGAGACCGGAACCAGAATTTATCTAGGTCATGTCATGCATACATTGACCTACTTTTGCTTGGAATACATTAAATTTTTAATACATTAACCTAATTGCACAACTTTTACATTATCTAGGTGTTGACTCACTTCAAGTTTTTTTTGTTAAGCGTGAGTTCGCGCCCCGGTGAAGTTACCCATTTAAGATGTATCAATAAAAGAGGACCAAAAGTAAATTTTGGTTTACATTCTTTATTGCAGATATCCTGTGATTACATATATACATGCTTTGGTTAAATGAGGGTAAATGTTTGAGAGTTTGATACGGTTAATCCTTGATTAAATGAGAGTAAATGTTCATGAGTTTCACACGGTTTAATTCAGTTCATTGTTCCTCACTTTTTACGATTTTTTTGAGAAATTCTTTCCTCGGTCAACATTCTGTATCCTTCCACCAGTCCTGAATCAATGGAATTCATTCTGGCAAGGGACTCATTGTAGAGTTGGTTGTTGGAGTTATGTAGTAATCCGAGTGTTGATGGTAATATTGGTGCCGCCGATGACGGTGGTGATGGTGGTGGGGGTGATGAGTTGATAGATACGGGTGATGCTTGCACTTCACGCTCCGGTGACACCTCGGGAGTAGTGTACAGGGTAGGTGGAACCACACCCCATTCGTCGCAAAAACACGGTTGCGTACCTTTAGGTGGTTGACAGGAACAGGTGCGTAGGTGTTTTAGCACGTTGGATACAGTGTTTCGGAGTACACATTTACACCAGTCACATTTGAAGAAAGTGCGCTCATCCTTCAGTTGCGGGTCGACAGTCGAAGTGAACCCGAGGCAGTGTCTGCATGTTATACGTGACATGATGATGGCAGGGTGTTGTAGCAGCAGCAGCAGCAAGTGACGGTCGTTTGTGTGGGTCCAGCTCTATTTATTCAGTTTATGATAGGCGACGTATACTGAACGTCTTAATCGTTAAGACAACGTTTTGAAGCGTCGATCCAACGTATAGAGCTGTGTGGTATGTACAGAAAACAGATGTACTGTTTTTTTTTTATCTCGGTCCACACAAATCGGCGGTTAGAGGGCAACGTTGTTATTACTACATGAGAAGCCGCAAGTGAGAGGTTTTTTTTTTGTCTCGAGTCGATTGACTCGGTGGGACAGACTGTAGGCGAGGGAATGAATCTCGTCTAAGGTGGTTAATATACCGTTGACACTCTCCATTGTGTACTGATGTAGTTGCATGAATTCGTTGTGAGGTGTGGATCGTTTTTTGAATGGTTTTCTGTGAAAGTTAGATTTTTTGTAAGGCGATTCATTTTCCTCATCAGTGTCTACAGTGTCTATGTTTCCTTCAGCTTCATCTTCTCCGTTGTCATCCATCGTTACATCTGATGCGTCATTTTCTACGATGTCTGGATGTTGTTTAGAATCCTGTCTGTGAAGTTGGGATTGGGTCCCATCATGTTCTTCACTGCTTGTGTTGGAGATTGGGTTCGACATGATTCAATGATGAAGTGAATACAGTGATAGCCACAGGTGGATGTGTAAAGTGACTGCAGTTGTTGGTTGTTGTAATGCGCGCGACCTTTTGAAGCCTTGCGTAAGAAGCGTGCGTGATATATATTAGTGGGAGGAAGACCATACGCATCGAAGTAGTAAATAGCGCCTTCGTTGTTTATGTAAAATGCCACCCAATGTTCACCCGGCATGTAATGGGGTTGAGTGTTAGTTATGAAGCATGACATACGTTTCGGTCGTCTAGGAATTTTATTACACGGGAAGGTTCCTAAGAAATACCGTCTGGTGTGAGGATGTCGTCTCAAAATTTGATTGATCTGAGAGGTCAACATAGTGTTCAGGTCATGTGGTAGTCGGTGATTGGGAGTCGGTCTGCAGTGAGCTGGATAAGGTTGTCGTAGAATGAGCACATCACCACAGAGATGGTGTGTGTCGTTGGAGCGTCAAACTTTAGCGCAATGTTCAACTTTCCTTGGCGTAGTAAGTTAATGCGAGCATCTTCCGGAGCTCTGTCTGGGGTGAGATCGAAGGCTAGCAGTGTGTACCCGCCCAGGAACTCATCCATGGAAATGTCGCAGCCTTGTTTAACACTTCGCAACCCTGTGTTCTTGAAGAGTTGATGGTACGCCTTGATTACTTTTTTCTCGGTGAAGTCTGTTTTTACTTCGAACTTTTGATCGTCGAATTTGATTTCAGCTTCAGTGAGGCCGAAGTGCTGGAAGTTGAAGGGGTTCTGAGAGATGTTACCAGAAGAGGCCGACTCCTTCACCAACCCTAAGACGACGAGGGCTGGAATCTGTGTGGTGTCAGTCTGGGTCCAACTGTAGTCTTGTGAACCTGCAGCAAGAGTATGCTTCGTGACTCGACTCCTGTTGAAGGGGTAGTTGAATGGTCCGAATTTTGGATTCATCACTGTTTTATTGTGAACCTCAGCCACCTCATCTCGCACTTGCACCTGTCGCAAGCTCATTTCTGCTTTGGTGATTTTGATGAGGTACCCCGCATCGGCTGCACTCATCATGTAGAAAGCCGGTGAGGCCCGCTCGAAGACGAACTTGACTTCACAATGCGAGGGTAGAAGTTTGCATTGACCCACGAGGTCTACCATGGGACGCATGATACACGATTGTGTTGCCGGAGTCATAGCCATGGTTTTTCTGATTCGCCAGCCTTGGTTTCCAACCGCACGATCGTCCATATGGTCGTGAGTATCTTTCTCCCATTTGAGGCATCCTTTGAGGATTGTTTTTTTCATGAGCTTATCATTTTCCAAGAGAGTCAGTAGATACGACTTGTATGGGTATTCCTCACTGTTGCCAGTTACTTTTTCTCCATTGATCAAGAGTTGTACACTGGAGAAAAGCGAGTGGGCAATGTTGTTGACTGGGGCCGCGTCACTGTCAGCCGCCAGTGCTGTTCCATCATTTTTGACCACTTTGTATTCTAGGTACAACAAGGCGTCGCTCAGGTCAGTGTAGAGCGATGTGGGCTCAAAGGTGAAGTCAAAAGAAGTGGTGTTATCTGTGATAGCGTTGTTTGGATTTTTCACCACTGTTTGACTTTTAAGTACGTCTTTTTGCGTCACAGGTAGAGCGTGTAAATCCAACTCACCTATGACACAGGTGTTTGCGTGTGGATGAATGAGACTCATGATGACTTAGAAGAGGGTGTCTTTCTTACGTGTTCCTGTACCCTTCTTCTTCTTCTTAGGAGCTCTCCTTCCTTTGCCGGTTGACCGTCGTTTGACAGGTGGAGGTTGCGTATCGTCGTTTATGAACCCTCCTAGTGAAGACATAGTTTGATTCATAAGCTCTTTTCCAGCTCTTTTACCGTGTCTTATGACGCTCGCTTTTAAGTTTCTTCCCGATGCAAAGTCTTTGACTATAGACATTCCATGCCTGAAGGCTTTTTTCCCTAGCGTCTTACCAGCTATTTTGAGTAAGGGTACCGCCCCTCTTATGAGACCACCTATGAACCCACCTAGACCATGTCCTTTTTGATGTTTCGACCCGGAGTAAGCCGGTTGCAGCCCTTGACCAAACTGGGAACGTGTGTAGTACTCATTGTATTCACCAGGTGGCGCCACATAAGGCGTGGAGTAGTAGTGGTGGTTGTAAGGAATCATTTTCCCTCATCAACGTGACAGTATTGGTCTGAAGGCTAGCACCACGTACACCTCTCCGTGCTCGAATGGTATGGGTTGACCTGCAGCATCTCTTAAATACACGGTTATTTCTCTAAAGGTGGCGTGTTTTAGTGGTTGATATTGAAGGTGGTGAAACGCCACTGTCTGTTGTGAGGGAAACTCGGAGCTATGATCGACCTTGACGGCTCTCAGTAAGGGAGCTTGTGTATCTCCTACTATGGTGTTTTTCACGATGTCTGTGTACACATAAACGGTGTGACCATTGTGGTTGATGTCCGTTAACTCGCGGGCCTCTTTACTGTTTCCAAGATAAGTTTCACCTTCTAACCCCAGTTGGAAAGACAGACGTTCTGGTATGGAAAGTAGCGTATCTTTTGGTAGGTTATAGGACGTCCTTAAAGTGTCGTCGTCAAACTTGAAGATGGTGGCTGTGGGATTCTTGCTCTCATTACGTAACGCGAGGAGAGTGTGGGGAGAATCCCGGGCTATGAGTCTATTCATGTAGTTTATTAATTTTTTTCCATTTCTAAAGAATCCACCAGGCGTGGAAATGATGTTGTAGGTTCTACCACCCAAAAAATGTCGTTTAACTGTTCGATCTAAGGTTTGCATGTGATTCAGTTCTTTCCCCATCAGTGGGATGTGGTTCACACGGATGAATTCGGAACTTCTGAGCACTCTACGACGCCCACGTCGATTATTTTTTCCAGGTCTCCGCTCCCGTTCCACTCTCTTTTTTTTCCCTTCCCGGGGAGGGGGGGCGGGGGGGCGCGCGTGGGGGGGGATTTCTTTTTCTTTGCCGTCATCCCCTCCACCGTCTGTAGAAGAGGGGGCGGAGGGGGCGGTGGGTTCCCCTCCTTCCGCTTCGCCTCCTCCTACAGAGGAGGAGGGTGTTTCGACTGTAGCCGTAGATTGGGATTCATCATCGTTCTCGTCATCATCCACTACTTCAAAGATTTTGATCTTTCTGTGTGTGTTCGCTTCATCATCCGACTCTTCATTAGTGCTTTCTACGTTGTGGAAGGATGTGTCAGGTTTACCCCCTCTCGGATGTGGAATGTTTCCGTTTCCAGTTACTCTCCGCCTATTCAAGGCTTTTTGAAGACGTTTCAACGTTTGATGTGAATTTGAAGACGGATTCCGACCTTTGACAGTGTACAGTGTGGAGGGGTGAAGATTATGCCAGGTGGTGGGAAACGATATCTCACATAACGCCACTTCATATTCTTCCGCTATCAGACTCACCGCATCTGATAGAAGGGTTCTGTATGTGGTGAGAGTGTTGTTTGCAAAAATGTCCATAGACGCATTGCTAGGAAGGGTCATGAAGAAAGTCATATTGCTTGTATGTTTTTGGCAGGTTCCCAACTGTTGAATTTGTCACCGTATCCACGCCACTTTACGAGAGCTTCTTTTTGACGTCCTTTTCCTCTGTATTTGAGAACTTTCTCTACAACGTACCTCTTCCTTGGAGGGACAGTGACCTTTTGCAGTTCCTGGGGGTAGAATCGACCTTTTATCTCCTCCTTCAACTCGTCTTCAACGACACGACCTCGCCTGTCTTGTTTAGACAAGTTGAAAATTTCTTCTCCCCAGTTGGGTTCATACCCTCTGTTGAATGTTTTTTTGGTGTTTAAGAGTCGAACTTTATCTCCTACTTTTAGTTTGGGTAAAGGTTTTTCACCCTTTTCATTCAACGGGTATCTATCGTATAACCTGTAGAAGAGACTCTCCATGTTGTCTCGATTGACATGGGCAGGGGGTATACCTAAAGTCTTATGAACAGTGTGATTATAGGAGTGGACCAAGTCCTGCAAAACATCCACGTAACGATAGGTGTTGTTGTGAGTGAAGTAGCGCCAAAGTTTACCTTGCAGTGTTCCATTGAACCTTTCTACTAACGCGCATTTGATGTCGTCATTTTCACTCACAAAAAATCTTATTTTTTCTTCCTTGAGATGGTCTTGGAACTTGTGACCTTTAAACTCGGTGCCTTTATCAGTTTGCACGTATTTAGGTGAGCGAAGTAGAGTCATTTTTTTGAATGCGTTTACTACATTTTCACCACCTTTACTCAGAACTGGTTGGGCAAAGGCGAATCTGGAGAATACATCGATACCAGTGAGAATGTATTTGTTTCCGTTGTTTTCCTTTTTGAATGCTTGGGTGTCTATTAAGTCGAGTTGCCATTGTCTGTCGATCCCCCATGTTTGAGTTTTTCGTCGTTTGAATCGCCTTTTATAATTCTTGTGTCTGGTATAGGCGTCTACATCAGTGAGGGCGTCTTCTATGTGCTTAAGACGAGTCTTTTTAAAATGGTGGTCTTTGACTTTAGAAGGACTGGTGAAACTTGCGGGCTGTCTTGGGTTGGTAAAAGCACTCAAAACTTTTTTTGTAAGTTCACCTTGAATTCGTTTAGATTTTTTATTCTTTTTTCTTAGAGCCTGGTTGACCATTGTACCTTTTGAATTCCACTACCTTTCTGCTGAGTGGTCTTACCTCTCGACGACGACGGTAATGATGCACGTTGAGCGAAGGTTGATTTACTTCTGACATGGTGCATTTGGGGGTTGACTCTTTTAAGCCCTTGCATGAAACTGTAATATCCCACGGGGGGTTTTTTCGTGGTTTTCCCTCGAGCAGCTTCCGTCAGGAGACTCAGTATGTTACTTCCTTTGAGAGGTTTTCCAGCTATAACCACTTCTCCTTCCCTGTTCCAGTTGATGTACCCCGCTCCTTTTTCTGTTATGAGGTTATACAGTTTTTTCACTTTTTGTTTGTATGATTTCGGAACGGTTCTCTCTATGTTGGCATGAAAAGAATCCAGAGTGTACGAGCGACCAAATGGTGGTTTTTTTTGAGTGGCCTCGTGTTTTGGTGAAGTAGGCGGTGTACTTGTGATAGTGTCATCACTTTCATCATCATCATCATCATCAGTGTCTCCATCATCCATCTCTGTGACGTCGTCTCGGTCCCCCTCCACCACATGAGCATCATCATCATCATTGTCATCTTCCGTGTCCGTCATATCGTCCGAGGACGGAATCGCCGACATTTCCACTTCGCTTCCTCTAATAGATGGAAGACCGGATATGACTGGAGAGTCGTAAGGATAAACTCTTGAGCGCGCTTTTTTAGAAGCTATCATAGACCGTGTCATTAAATCGTTGAATTTTCCCATGCGATTTCGCCTCGTGAAATTTGAATTGCTCAAAATGTTGTTGAGTTTTTTTTGAATTGATCTCACTGCTTTTATAAGCGGAGCTGTATCGGAAAGATTTTCCTTGACAAGTTGTGTTTCGTAATAAGTCTTAGCCGGATCAGAGGTTGGTGGTGGTGGTGGGAGAGCATTGTCCTGGGGTGCTTTGTTGCTATCTCTCATCATTTCTTGTGACACCAGGAACATCTTCTTGTAGTTACTGCCTTTTTTCATCATTATCGTCGTATAGCGCTTGATATGATGGAGGTCAACGCTGGAATGGCCACAGCCAATAGCGTTCCAAGAAACCCACCTTTTTGTTCGAATATTTTTCGCTTCTTTGGTAGAGTAGATTTCTTCCTGGTGATCGCTTTTAGCTCCTTCTTATAAGACGACAGGCGGTTCACTGCTTCACCACTGGGTAGTCGTATGTTTTTATTCATCACGTTAATACATATTTGGCTCATTAACCGCACAACTTCATTGTTCATTCCCCTCATTAACTGGTTACACTCGTTTTCAGAGCACTTAGAAAGATGTTTTAAGAGGGGAAGATGCTTCTTTAAAAGTTGTAACTTTTTTTGCTGCGGCGCCATCGTGTTGAGATTCCCTCAGGCTTCACTCAAAAAAAAACAACAACAAAAAAAACAACAAACCAATGGAGAGTGGTGGGTTAGCTATTCCGGAATGAAAACAGCTGTGTTTTCAGGCGACGTAATGCTATCCCTCACACGGAAACGGTCCGGTGTTGACTGCTTGAAGTCTATCACTATATATGAATGAGGTTCCACAGTTTCCTTGGTATATACCTTTGTCAAGAAACTCGGGTTTGAAGGAAACACTTGTCTAGACATGGTGTTGACTTGACTCATATCTCTTGGGTTTTTAAACAGCACCATATAGTGAGCGTTAATACTAATGGTTCTATAGTCTTTATGAGGTAGAAACAGATTTTGTGTGATGAATATCACGCTTATATTCCTATGGTGTGAACCCTTTATAAATAAGTCTTTTATAAGTGGGAGATCGTCGGAGTCTGTTAGGTCGTCTATAATGAGAAGTGTTTTTTGATTTGGATCTCTTTTTTTGTGTAGTAACTCCTCTTCGCTGAGTAAACCTTGATTAAAGCGGACTTTACCCTTGAAACGTTCAAACGACGGTTGCCATTGACTGTAGCAATAGATGATGTCATCTACTTTCGGCGATAATAGAGTGTTAACTTTCTCTAGAATTTTAAAAACTAGCTCACTCTTTCCACACGACGAAGGACCACTTAGAATCAGCGTGAAAGGCGTCTTGAGAATGTTGACATCGCTGTCCACGCGCTCCATTTGACTATCTTAAACTGACGACGCGTGTTGTAAAACATGCTGTTTTATAACCGTTTTGTTTTGGTGGTTTTTTTTTAAAACCATCGTTCTAAGAGTGGTCGCGGTTGAAACCTGATAAATGAGGTGATTAAGTAAAGATTATCTCGTATACGCTGACACTACTGGTGATATTAAAGTTTTTATTTTATTTTTTCTATTTTTCCCTCCTCAGAAACGTGCGAGTGAAGGGAGTGGGGGCTTGAACATGATATCAAACTGGTGAGTGGGGGGTTTTCCCGACAAGCGGGAAAACCTGATTCGGACATTTTTATTTCACAACAGGGGAATATAAAGGGGAAATCATCACATTGGAGATATTAGTAATAAGGATAATATAGTGTAGGAGTGGTAACTATTTCTTTAAAAAGTCGAAAAAAATCATGAGAGTTTTACTTAAAGATTCAAAAAAGAGCCGGCGGGGGGGGAGGGTTAAATAGAGTGTTTAAATTATTTCATGCGAAATCGTTCACCGGAAAAGACGTGACTACAGTGTAGTGTTTCTTTTCCGATTCCCATCTGATAATTGTTCTATTTATAAAACAACACCCCTTTTGGGAATGACCGATCTCGTGATCAAAGAATTTTTCCACTATAACGGAATCCTCTTTGGTAGGTGAAATTTTGAGACTACTCGGGTGGGTGAGTGTAGCTATAATGAGCGGGAGAACCATGACTCTTTCACCGATGTAATATCCGAGTGATGATTGATGAAATTTAGGATCGCTACAAGCCATGTAATACCCCATTCCTTCCTTACTTGAGATGTAGGAAGGGATGACGTGTCTATTTTCTATGTGCCTCATTGCGCACCTACTAATCAAAATACCGTTAACATTCTGGTCTCCTAGTCCCACTGATGCCACACTTCTCAATGATTTAACGCTAGAAGAAGCGTTGTCCTTGAAAGTTATCGCGTCCAGAAATGAAGGAACAAATGCCGCACAATTTATAGAGGGGAGGGCGACCCCCGCCGTAAGACTAAAATGGCTCTTTGTGAAACTTCTTACACGCCTCTTGATCTTAATCGACCTACCTCCTACACCATGTAGATTGAACTCCTTATCCTCTAATGTGTACAGAGATGATTTCGACTCATTCTCCTGTTGGTCCGAATGTGAGGATACGCTCATTTCAGACATTTTCACAACAAAAAGTGCAATGCTCGGGTATAGTAAACGTTTTGATGTGTGGGTAATGTCTGAGGAGCAGGGGAAGAATGAATTCAAAATTAGAGACTGACTTACTATACCTTAAGAAACCAACCGAAACGACGGTGGTAAACAAATAAATTTCCCGAATAGGCGTGGAAAACATGTAGATCGACTCGAGTAAAACCACCTCTCATTGGATAAAATTCGAAAAATAGCTCGTTAAAAGGGTGGTGGTGGTGGTAGTGAGGGTGGTGGTGGTGGTGGTGGTGGTGGTGGTGGTGACATGAGTATCGAGTAGCTCCACTGAGATCAGCAGCTCCACTGAGATCAGCGCAACGAGTGTCCCTTAACCGTCTTATAGATACTTTTTTTAAAGGAAAGTCGTTATTCATGATAATTACGTAGCGGGGTGGAAAACGTTATACTACAAACCCCACAGTGAAGTAACGGTTTTGTTTACGGTAAAAAAAGTTAAACTATGGTGCAACGTGAGTTGGTAACGTATGTTGAACGTCTTCATTGTTATTTCCATATGAACGAGTTGAATACGTTGAATAACGTTGTGGTAACGTATGGTTTGATTACAGTAAAAAGTTATACTATGGCGCAACGTAAGTTGGCAGCGTATGTTGAACGTCCTCCTGTTATTGAACAACGTTGTGGTAACGCGCACATTTCACCGGGTTATTCCCATATGAACGTCTTGAATACGTTGAATAACGTTGAGGTAACGTATACATTTCACTGAGTATATAAACTCGACTGAATGAGCTGCTCTCTCAATTCGCCACCTCTACTCATAGGACGCCCAACAACCTTGTTACCTTCTCCACTCCGACGACATCGTTAACTTCCCTACAGAGGATGGGTAGATCTCGACTCTCCAAAGCATCGGCAGCTTCGAAGAAACTTCCACCTCTAAAAATCAACTTGAATCAAAAGGGTGTCATCGACGAAGAAGGAGCCGTGCTCCCACTCCACTTATCCCCAGATAGTGGACCACTTCAAACTTCACCTGTGAAACCCCGCTCACCTGGCGCAGCTTCCCGCGAAGGTGGAAGTGTAACTTTGAGTGAGGCAGCGTTAATTGATCAAACTCTGAAGACGGTTGGTGACAACGACTCTCAATTCTGGGATCCTACCGTTGAAAAACCGGACTCGACAACGAGTTGGGAAACATATTTCAACAACACGAATAAGACGTTAGAAGAACGTTTGGCAGACGCAAGACGAGGAAAGCCGTTCTTGCTTGAGGCCGTAGAAGCAAGCTTGGCCAGTGACGATCGAAAATCGTGCCTCGACGAATCTACAGAGGGGGAGGAGGAGGAGGGTGAGAACGAGACTACAGGTAGTGTTGCACCACCTAACTCTCCCTTCACCCCACCAATAGAAGAAGTCTTGTCACAGAGTGGACAAAACACAACATTCAACCTATCTTCAGGCGCTGACACACAACACGACCTGGCCGTGGTTTCATCTGAAACCACAACCAACAAAGGTGACAGGCGGGGGCTCTCTCTCTCTCTTGAAGTCCAGGTGGACGAGGATGATTTCCAACCTGTCGCCGAACCCAAACCTCCGAAGAAGAAGCGTCGACTCTCAACACTCCCTCCGCGTCCGCTAGAAAACGGTGCCGCAAACTTTCTCAATAGTGGTGGTGTCAACACCTCCACTACTAAACCTAGTTGCGACCTGCTGAACACGGCAATCAAATCATCCATCGGTGAGTTACCACCCACCAAAACACCTCAAAAGAAAAAGAGAGCTCATAAGACTAAACCCACAGCAAAAATCACACCTAACGAGTTCTTCAAACCAGCTAAAAAAAAAACCAGTGAAATCAGCAGTGTGTGCGAGCCTGAAGAATGGGTAGTCAAACACCCAAATAAGGTGTTGTATGTCAAAGGTGAATTCAATACCGCTGTAACCATTTTCAGTGAAACACAGGAAAAAGGGTTTATGTTCAAGAGGTACCTCGGTAAACCTTATGAAAAGCAGATCGTCATCTCCAGTGTGGCCATAGACAACCTGAGTCTCGCCCTGCCTATGATACTCCACAATCATGAAGTCATGCAAACCGACAGCGACGCGGGAGTGGTGAACATCACATCCTTTTGTCAACGCTTGGGGGGTGAAAAACAAGACCTGGAAATCGCCTTGCTCTTGTACCAAGGCACAGTGAAGATTCACATCGGTACTGGGTCGTACATCAACGAAATGGTCATGGAAGTCACCCTGGGTATGCGTAAAACCCACGGGCCTAGCCATGGTGGAATGGTGCTCCCACTCAACTTCCTGCTCGACTTCGAAAAACGCATAGCTTCTGTGTGCACTGAGGCGTTCAAAAATAAGACACCCACCAAGTGAGCCAGTACCACCAGCTGCTGAGTGTAAAAGGTCGAACTCGTATAGTTAGTTAGTTAGTTGTTTAGTACATTCACCTATTTACTCGAGAAGGACTCATAACCCTCAACTAGATTTTAAAATGGTGATACTAGCCATATAGTAAGGATAGTAGGTCTCATATAGTGGTATAAAAGTTAGTTACTTTATACAACTTTTTTTTACCCTGTGTACTCAAGAAGAAGGACTCGTACCGCTCAACTACAGGGACTAGAGCTAAGACTTGTGTAATAGTCGGACTCATATACGTGTGTAACTCTACATAATCTTCTCTACAAGAACTTGCAACATAACGTGAGTACTCTCATTTTACTCATTTATATAGTCACCTTTTTTTTATATAACCACAATTTATTCTGTACATTAACCGGTGTTGAAAGGGGGCTTGTATAAATTTATAATGCCGTGGCGAAAAAACACTGTTCCTTGCCCTTATTGCAATCACTTTAGACCACCTAAGTACATAGCACCTAGTACTGGAGTATTGTGTAGTTCGCCTTTGTGTAAACGTGAAAAGTTCACTGATGAAACTATTATCCCACCCGCTATAACTGAGGATGGAAAATATTATGAAGCGTATAAATGGAATTTTAGAGCCATTGCCACTGGATTAGCTGTTTTAGGTGGAATCCAGTCTATATACAACAAAAGGTTAATGCTAACATCTGGTGAGATAGATGAAGTCATAGATACTCTTAGAGTAATTCACGCCAACCAAATAGCTACTTATAAAGTTGCCGTTTCTTTTGGAAGGATATTATCATGTATAGAAGATGGCGAAGAAAGTGTTATGTATTTTCACGCTTCTGCAAACAACGCATCCATATTTTGTGATTCAGACCACCCATCACCTTACATGCAGATAAAAAACGATAGTGACTTTGAAGAATGTCTTTCTCTTGTGCAAGTTATGGCGCTAGAAGACACAAAAAGAGTAAACACCAAGTGGACCGTTGTAGCGAACGTGAATGTGAACATAACATTAATCCGACCCGAGGAACCGCTTCTCATAGCACGCATGGTACACACACCCTTTTTCATGAGAAAAAGAGGGATGCTTCACTTTCACAGACATCCTAGAACAAAAGCGACATATAACGATAACCTATGTTTGTTCAGATGTGTATCCCACCATTTATATGGAACACCAACGCGCGCGTTAGAACTAATGAAAGCGGTGTACCCAGGGGAAAATGAAGATTCCTTCAAGGGTGTCCCCCTTCAAGATATCGATGGAATAGGAAGGGAATTTAATGTCAACATTCACATGTATAGACTATTACCACTAAAAAAAAATCAAAAACAAGGTCGAAATAACATTAGAGTGGTGAAAATAACACACGTTCAAACAGAATCTATAGTAAACATCAACCTCTACAAAGGACACGCCAGTCTCATAATAGACACAAATCAGTATGGGCAAATATTGAGATGTGAAAAATGTAACCACCTCTTCCTTACTCATTCAGGACTTAAAAGACACATGTCTATTAAAAGGGACTGCACTAAAGTCGCTTTCATTTATCAAGGTGGCGTTTACCAAAATCCCAAATCCGTCTTCACTCAACTGTTAGAAGTGGGTATCCGAGTTCCGAAAGAGTTGCAAATTTACCCCTATAGAATAGTGTTTGATTTTGAAAGTTACTTCAGTAGACCAAGCCCGGGTGAGACATCTTTAGGTCATAACACCATCGTCGATGCACACCATATTCCACTGTCAGCGAGTGTTGCGACTAACTTCCCAGGTTTAGAAAACCCTGTTTGCTTTGTGCGTGAAAGCAATGAAAAAAAAGACCTTCTTATAGACAATGTGCTCACCCACATAAACATCCTTGCCAAAAACATAGGCGACTCTGTCTTGGAACTATACACAGATGTTCTGACCGAGTTAGACGGTCTGACTAAAAAAGCCACGGAATGTGAAAAAAAAGCTCGTAAATCGTGTGGTTACAAAGATAAGTGTAGAAAACCACATCCACTCCAAACACTTCGTCAACGACTCCTAACCCATTTACGCCGGGTCCCAGTCATTGGATTCAACTCTGGTCGATATGATATAAATCTCATTAAAGATGGGTTTCACGCTTTTTTTTCTGGTGAAGAAAAAAAAGAGATTCGGACTATAAAAAGAAACAACCAGTACATAGCGATATACACAAAGCACACTGTCTTCCTGGACATGTTCAACTATCTCGCACCAGGGTACTCTTATGCTAACTATCTTAAAGCTTTCTTAAAAAACGAGTATAAAGGCTTTTTTCCCTACGAGTGGATGGATAGTGTACGAAAACTGAAAAACACAAAACTACCACCACGTTCAGCTTTCTATAGTAGTCTCACCAAATCTTGTATTAGTAAGGAAGACTATCTTTCATGCAAGAAAGTGTGGAAAGAGGAAAATATGAAAACGATGAAAGACTACCTCATTTACTATAACAACAAAGATGTTCTACCTTTTGTCAAAGCCATAAAAGAACACTCCAAATTTTTCATAGAACGAAACATAGACATGTTTAAAGATGGGTTGACACTACCAGGTCTAACAATGAAATTCCTTTTTGATAATGAGTGTGAGAGCACGCCCTTTGTACTTTTTGGCGAGAAAGATAAAGACATACACAAACTGGTGAGAAAAAACCTGACCGGTGGCCCATCCATTATATTTCACCGACATCACAAATCTGGTTGTAGTAAAATACGAGGGAAACTATATGGTGAAGAAAGTAAAACATGTCAACATATAATAGGTGTCGATGCAAACAGTCTATATCTGAAATGTATGGGAGAAAACCACTGTACAGGGTACTATGTCATACGTGAGGCCGGAGATGATTTCACACCTAAACTCTCACAAAACACAAGCTTTTCAGCTGGTGAGTGGCTGAAATTCCAAGAACACCGAGACAAAATTAAAATTCTTCATAGTTTCAACCATGGAGAGGTAAAAGTGGGGCAAATGGGAATTCCCGTAGATGGTTTGATTCCAGAAACAAAAACCATTTATCAGTTCCACGGGTGCTACTGGCACGGTCATCCGTGTCGATTAAACAAACACAACCTCGCCTCAGTCCGTGCACGTGAAATAGCTAAAGAGAGAGCTGAAAGAACGGTGAGAGTTACCACTTACCTGAAAACACTCGGATATACAGTGATAGAAAAGTATGAGTGTGATTGGTTAAAAGAAAAAAAATCACCACATTGTCAAGCGTGTGTAAATAAATGGCGTGTAAAAAGACCTACGCTGAAAAGTAAAACAACGCCGGAAGAGCTTCTGGATGGTATTAAAAACGGTAGTATATTTGGAATGGCTCAAGTGGATATTCACACCCCTGAAAAATTAAAAGAAACATTTTCAGAAATGACACCCATATTCAAAAATGTGAAAGTATCTATGGAAGATGTGGGGGATCACATGCGTGAATATCTAGTGGAAACTCATTCTCTCACTCAACCACAAAGACAACTCATTGGAAGTTACCATGGAGAGGGTATACTTCTGGGAACACCTCTTCTACAATGGTATCTAAACAAAGGTCTTATTGTCACACGTCTCCACCTCGTTATAGAGTATGTACCGGAAAAACCCTTCGAACACTTCATGAATGAAGTTACAAAAGCTCGACGCAACGGTGATAAAAACTCAGATGGTAAAATCCTATCTGATCTGTACAAACTACTAGGAAACAGTTCCTATGGTAAAACCATATGTAACAAACAAAACTTTACCAACACGAGATATGTGTCGCTCAAGAAAGCTCGAGAGTTGGCTTCCCATTGGACGTTACAAAACATGTCTGAAATCAATGAGAATACATTGGAAATCACGTGCTACCCCAAAACAGTTAGATATGATCTCCCCATCCAGATAGGGTTCATGGTGTATCAGTATGCCAAGCTCAAAATGCTCGCATTTTACTACGACTTCCTCTTGCGTTTCATAGACACTAAAGACTTTGAAATGTGCGAAATGGATACAGACAGTTTATATTTCGCTCTGAGTAGTGACAAACTAGAGGATGTAATCAAACCAGAACTTAGACGAACCTACTTCACAGAACGACATCTATGGTTACCATCAGAGTCGTGTGATATTCCCTTTCACAGAGAGCAATACATTCTGTGTAAAACAAATAGAGCCCCCTGGTTTCCTCATCCTTGTTGCCAAGAAAGATTACTACACGATAAGCGCACTCCAGGTCTATTCAAAGTGGAATGGGAAGGAGATGAAATGACTTCTCTCAACTCTAAATGCTATATAGGAAAGGGTGAAACTCAAAAGCTTAGTTGTAAAGGTGTCATACAAAAACAAAACAACTTATCTGTGGGGGACTTTAAGAAAGTACTAGCTAATAGACACGCATATATGGCTACTAACACAGGTTTCAAAGTGGTTAATCATAAAATGGTGACTTATAAACAGAGAAAGAGAGGTTTGAACTATCGTTACATTAAACGAAAAGTGTGTGAGGATGGTGTTACAACTCTTCCATTGCAGATATAAAGAAACTTTCCACATCGCTTTTTTACATGCAAATGAATTTTTTTACAATTTTTCACAAAAAAGTGACAAAAAATTTCACGCGAATGAATTATTTTTTACAATTTTTCACAAAAAAGTGAAAAAAATTTCACAGAAAATGTTCATCGAAACTTATATCTATGTAAAACCGTATATCTGTAATAAAAACCTTAATAAGATGTTCTTGTTGTGTCTTTTGTGCAAGTCTACTATAAAAATCATCTTTAATTCATACGACGTTACACAACTATGGTAATGTATTCTAAATGTAATGTATTCCAAGCAAAACTAGGTCAATGTGTGTATGAGTCATCAAAAAGAAAAAGTAGGTCAATGTATGCATGACATGACCTAGATAAATTCTGGTTCCGGTCTCTCCACCAATCAGAACGCTCCATTTCTGTGACGTCACAGTACTTCCGTTCTGCAAGTAGGTCAACACCTCTTTCTTCCTTGTATCATACGCGCTAAAAGAACCCTTCTATACTACTTATACGGATTAAAACCTGTGGTATACGGCCTCAAAACCATGGTATACGGGAAAAATAGTCCCTTTTCCTATAGAGCAAAGAAATAGTTCCTGTTGTTATACCCGTTAATATGGCAATTAATGGGTTTAATTTATTCGAAAACATGGATAATAAATGCAACAAACGATGATTTTGTGGACAGGTAGCTCTGTAAACCACTCGCGGTTGACCTCGTAATACACTCGCTAGCACTCGTGTATTACTACGCGTCAACCTCTCATGGTTTACGGCCGCCTGTCCATAAAACCATTGATTATTGTCTATATATATCATAATCTTAAGGTCGGGGAGAGTCGGTCATATCTGACATGGTAATAATGCCCGACACGTCGGAAAAAGCAATAAAATCGGGCCGGTGAAGTGCGTACATCGTCCCGATTGACGCAAATTCTCAGATGTCTTAGAGGCCGCACCCACCTACCACGATAAGGTCCCCGATATACCCCGATAGGACCCCGACAAGAAATGTTCCCGATAGACCCCAATGAACTACGATAGAATTCTTATTGGGAACTCCAATCGTAAGCCAAAAAAACAAGCCCCAAGCTTTGATGTTCCTGATACGTTCCCGATACCAGCACCATTATTAGCACACACTACGATTGGAGAAGTGTCGGAAATAAAAAGGATACGATATCCTAATGCACAGCGCCATCAGAAATTCCAATCGGAATGCACTCTATTCCAATCGGAACGCTTCCCGATTGAATTCCAATCGGAGAAAATATCAAACATGTTGAATGCAGACGTAAGGGCTATGATGAGAATTTCCAATCAGGGTCCAGTCGTGGCGGAATCGGGATCCGCATCGTAAACTGGCGCCCATCGCTATGATAGGAAAACGTTCCCGACAAGAATTGTTCAATTCTAGTCGGGAACTGTATCGGGAAGTTTATCGGGGTTGGTGGGATCCTGGTCTAAAGGCGGGCATCCACCATCCACGACAAGGCTACGACAAGCGCCGACATGAAAGTTCCAATCGGCACTTGTCGCAGCCTTGTCGTACGAAGGGAGGCTTTACGACAGGGTTGTTGGGGTGTGTCGGGATGTGCATGCTCCACCAAAATTTCCTATCATAGACCTCTGCGGCATGCTCCCGACACGCCATGACACTCCACGACAAAGGTCCAGTGGTGGGAAAAATCGAACATGTTCGATATTGTCGTAGCCTTGTCGGAAGGCTCCTTACAAGCTCCCAATCGTGGCCTTTTCGTGGCCTTGTCAAAGCCTCCAGTCCAGTCGTGGACCTTGTCGGGAAGCCATTGTCGTTGTTGGTGGACGCCCGCCTTTAGGCTAATCCACCAAGCCTCAACTGGTCACCATGTGGCAGTCGGCCACAGTTGTTGGCCTAAACTGAGTGTCGCCTGGAATCATCTTCTTGGTGATCAGCAAATAAAATAGCCACGACAGTTCTCGCCCACCGCCGGCCCTCCGTTGTGTCTCCTAAACAGGCGACCGCATGTCGGCTCTAAATACCCTTGTTCTGTTGAACCATCAAATATTCTGGCCGCTGGATGATCATTTCTTGAGAGTCAGCCCAACCAAATTTGCACCTTTGTTGGATTCCATGGTGCGTCGGCTGTAATTTCT